>CM077676.1:417084378-418284378 GCA_039707655.1 Elymus sibiricus | reverse complement strand
ATCAATGATTGAGCATAATGGGCTAGGGATAACTTTCTTTAGCATTGATATTTTGAAAGACATGGTTGCTTGTTAGTATGCTTGAGTATTTATGTCTTCTTGTCAAACTATAGACTATTGCTTTGAATCATTCAAGTCCAAATGTCCATGCTACATGAGAAAAGAGTATATGATGAATATGATAGGTAGCATTCCACATCAAAAATTCTGTTTTTATCATTTACCTACTCGAGGATGAGCAGGAATTAAGCTTGGGGATGCTTGATACGTCTCTGTCATGGGAAACGACCATCTATGGGGCCATCTAGCCCCTTTGCGGTTCGACTAGGGAGATCGATGAGCACAAAGAGCAGAACCAGCAGAAACGCAAAGATTTTACCCAGGTTCGGGCCACCGTGAGGTGTAAAACCCTACTCCTGCTTTAGTATATTGGATGTGTATGAGCACAAGTACAAGGAGTGCTTCTCCCGGCAAGGTGCAGAAGGAGCAGCTACGCATGCAATTTGTGCAAAGGTTTGATCCCTGTAAACGTTGCCCTGGCCCTCCTTTTATAGCTCAAGGGGTCACCACAGTGGCAAAACAGTCATTACAGGTTGATTAGATAGCAAACAGTGCTATCATACCTAACTCTGCCAGTTTAGGACAAAAGCAATAAATGCTCCATTAGGTGTCATGTGGAGGAGGAGCCCCAGCAAGGATTCTGCATCGCTCGCCCAGCTACCTCCTATTATCTTGACACGCCTTCTGGACGGGTGTCATTAAAGGCAAATATCCTTCCAGCGCGCTGACACGTGCCCGACAAATCTCACCTAACTGCCTGCGGGCTCGACACATCATCGATTAGCGACTAGCTGCTCGATGAGGTGGAGCGCTAACAACTAGCGAGAGCTTGCCGGCACGGAGCTTGCTGGGCCTTCACCTTGCCGGCTCGGCCTTGCCGGCAAAGGATATCTTTGGTGTAGAACTTGATGCTTCGTCTTGATCTTCTCCCCAGTAGCTTCTGCAACTGGGTCTCAAATCTTCGTATTGGTTCTGGACTAGGCTTGAATTATTCTCCGGCAAACCTTGCCGTCGGGAAGGCTACTACTGCATGTGCATAAGTCAGGGGTATTAAGGACCCATTTCTTAATGCACCGACAGGAGCCCCCGGGCCTGGGCCACACGCGCATGCCAAGCGTCGTTGGGCTAGGCCCAAAACAATGCACAGGCATGCGTGGCAGAGAATAACTGCCATATATGTCATAATCTTCACTTTTACTGCTCTTTTCGCCATGCATTTTACATGCGAGGCGAGGGATTGGCGAAGAGGGGCGGTCGCTGGAGTAGTGCGCCTGATAATGCACAGTCACTTTAAACAGTGAAGAGCCAGCCCCCACGCCTTCCCCATAAAGAGAGGGTTGCGGAAGGCGCTGCTCATCCATCTCTTCCCATTCCATTCTGCCAATCATCATCGCTCTCTTCCTTCGTCTTCCTCCCTTTGTTGTTCTCTCTAAAGATCCACCGTTGCGACGGTGAGAGGTAGAGGCCGAGCACGAGCGTTTGTCGCCTCCGTGAAGTCGTCTGCGTGAGGCCAGGTGAGCGCCCTTGCCATGCCTGCGGAGGCCGGCTCTAGCTTCCGCGGGGGAAGGGCCAAAAATCGTGGTCGTGGAGGGCGCGGACTCCGGGGCCGAGGCGGCCACGCCGGATTATTCGCGCTTCCTTCCCCAGCCGAAGCTCACTCGGTGGAAGCGGCGCATGAGTTCGTCATGGTGATGCATCACCAGCCACGCAGCTGGTTGCGGCTTCCAAAATCTTTCGCAAAGGCAATGGAAGGCGACGAGCCCCCAAGCCTCTGGCTGCGAGCAGATGGGTGCTGCAACGGCCCTGCCTGGGTGGCCACAGAAATCTCCCCCAACGGCTTCATATATTTGCGGCGGGGGTGGAAGTCGTTCGCCCACTCCCATGGGCTAGGACGAGGGCATCTTCTCCACTTCAGATTTGATGGTTCTTCCACGCTCTTCGTGAAGTTCTTCGGAGCTTCCGGCGGGCGCCTGGAGTGCTGTGCAGAAAGCGAAAGTAGCAGCGACGCCAGCTCCTCCAGCGAGACCGAGGATGACGACGACGGCTCTCCAAGCATCAAGAATGAAGATGACGACTCCGACTCCAGCTAGACACTGGCAGCACCATCCACTGGCCTTCTGGGAACGAGTTGTGCTTTACCTAGGCGCTCCTTTTGCCCCTGTAACAGAAACGATGTATCTCACTTACGGCGCGTTTGAAAGAAATGCATGTTGATTCCATTGCATTTAAAAATGTGCAATTTTTCCTTGTCTGTCTTTGTTTTTGCATGATGTGGCCCCTACACTTTTTGGAAACTTGCCGGTACGCACACTTGCCGCGAGCGCTTTGAGGAACGGATCCTTAGCAGCCTGCTGGAAGCGTCGCCTCCGGCAAGGCAACTTGACGGTCACAAAGCAGCTGCAAATCTTGCCGAGCGGACTCGAGGCAAGATAAGAGCGCAATCCGATCGCGACAAGGTTCCTTTGCGTGCAGGTTTTTCATACAAACACAAAATCGTTCAAGGAAAATTGCAAATGTAACAAGGAAATTGTAACACCCCGATTTTTGGCCCTTTCTTTTTCTTTTGGATTTCTTCGAATTTTTATTTGGAGCTCTTTTTCCGTGGCTATGTGGTCTTGAAACCTGGGAAGATCTTCTCTTCTGCCACTTCCTAGGGGCTTGTCATTCTCAAATCTATCCCAAGGCCATGTCATTTCCATCTTAGCCCAACTCCAATATTTATTTATTGGGAATATTCCTTTTTCTATTAAAGGAATAACCCTGTTTGCCCTAGGTTGTGAAGCAACCTATATTTCTGCCATTCCCAAAATTCCCACAAAATTCTCATAAATTCTTTGGATCATATCTTCCATAAATATGTCAAAATCCATCCTTGCCTAGTTCAAAAATAATTCAGGAATATTCATTTCCTATTCTGTCCAGATTGGCACTTTGTGAAGGAAGTGCTATTTATATTTTCTTGATTGCCCTCAAAATTTTTGGGCACTCTCTCTTATCCAAATAATTACCACATGCCAAAATTCAACTTCATTTGCCTAGTAAATCTTCCTCAGAAATTTCCAAAGTTTCTGTCCAGAGAGAAGCTTTGTGAAGGAAGTACTAGCTAGGCTTATCCAAATGAGTTGAAATTTGGGTAGATCATTTATATGGTCAAATAATTGCTTTTCACCAAATTTCATCTCCATCCAACAATCTATGTGAGCACACCTTCAAATCTTGGTTTCTGGTCACAATTTCAGTTTGTGAAGCAACTATATTTTATATTGCTTCAAAAATTCTGAAATTAATCCAGGACCTAAATATCCCTAAATAATGTGAGAATGCCAAAACTCACATTATTTTTCCAAGCCAATTTACCCACAAAATTCCCCCAAGTTTCTGTCCAGTGTGGATCATTGCGAAGGAAGTACCATTTTTACTTATCCAATTGGGATGAAATTTTTATGATATCTTCATATGACAAAATGATCACCCTCCACCAATTTTCAGCCCAAGCCAAGTATCCATGTGAGTGCTACTTCATGATCTAGATTCTGGCCAATTTTTGCAGTTGTAAAGCAACTGCACTCAAACCTTGTCCAAATGACCTCAAAATTCACAGGATCATAGTCCTTCCTGCCCTAAACCCCTGAGACATTCTGGTTAGCTCTTATCTCACACCATTTGATCATTGCTTCATGCCTAAGTTTGCAACAGCAAACTAAACTTGATCGTTCCCATCAGCTCACAGTGATTTTCTTCGATCCGTCACCTCAGGAAGGTCCCACCTTCGATGGACTACACTCTAGGCACAGTGTGCGCGGCCCTAAAGTCCCGCGTGCGCCAGTGCATGCGGTGACCAGGCACAGGGCGCGTGCTCTGCCCGCAGCGCGCGTGCTCTGCCCTCTGGACCCGCTCTGCCGCCGCCCGAGCGCCCTCCGTGCACCATCTCTCCTCGCCGCAGCGCCCTCCCCTGCTTCCCTCGCCTCCCCGGACCGCCCTCCCCTGCTAGCTGCTCACCGGACCGAGCCAAACCCGAGAGCACGCGGGAACAGTGAACCGCGTGGGGCTGCTCGCGCGTGCTCTGCTCCTGTGCCTCCCCGCGTTGCTGCGACTCCACTACCCCTCTCCCGTCGCCATCCACGCCTGCCCGCGTGCGCACGAGTATGCGGTCGCGCCAGAGGCATCGGCTGCGCGTCCACGGCGGCTTCCGGTGAAGGCATCCGGCCGCGGCTATTTAAGCCTCCCCGAGACCCATCGAGCTCTCCAACCTCCTCTCCTCCATCCTATAATCCTCCCTGACTAGTCGTTTGTGCTCGAGGAGCTCTATTCCCTCCGCATTGCCGCCATGGCCGCCGTCGGCCTCGCCTTAAATTTGAGCTGCCCCCGCCTCCCCTCCTCTCCTAACCACCACCAGAGAAACCCCCTGGCCATGGCGGAGCTCCCCCGCCCTTCACCCTCTTCTCTGGCGCCCCGTAGGTGCCGCGCCCAACTTTGGCCGACGGCCTCGCCGCGGTCCTCGAAGCTCCACCCACTCCGGCCCTCCTTGGCATGCGTGCGGTGCAGGGATGGATGCGGCTCCTCGTCCTGAGCATCCCGGGTGCCGGACCTCGGCCGGAGATGGCCGGAGTTGCCCGGGAGAGCGCCGGCGCCGGCGGCCTCTCTCTTCTCTGTGAGCGAGCGCGGGTGGAAGAAGAAGGAGCGAGGTGGAGAGAGAGAGTCAACGCGGTCCCCGCCTGTAAGTGACTCATGCACCGGGCCCAGGAGAGTAAGTGGAGACGTATTCGGCGAAATACGCTTTCCTATTCGGAAAACGTACTTTGCTGTCTATTCAGAGAAGAATACGCTTTCACTGTTTGAAGGCGTATTTTCTAAAATACGCTTTCTCTTTTTCAGCCGCCGTCCGAAACTAGTAAATAGCGGACGTTCGTCCGTTAAGGCCAGAAAAGAACAGATTTTTATTCTTTTTCTGCCTAACGAACGAACGACCGTATCTCGGCAACCGTAACCCCGATTCAGGTGATTCCAAAGCCCACGATCTCAGTTCGTCGAGCCCGTTCCGATGGTATCATTTTCACTATGATGTAACATTCTGAAAATGACCATTTTGCCCCTGTCCTTATTCAGCCCCCTCCGAGAGGGAATTTGTTCCGGCGATTTTTCCGCGAGCGTCTCTGCACTTCTCCCTGATGGTTCCTCCATCCCCAGGCAAGCCACGACAGCCACTTGCATGATGGCATTGCAGTAGCCATGGTTTTCCACTTGAATATTTAAATAGTTGTTTGCTCATATAAATTTTGTGAATGTTACTGATCTGTTTGTGAATCCATGCTCATTGCTTATGCCATGTTCATTTTTCGTCTAGTAAGTTAAATGATTATTTGCTAGTATTATTATCATGTTAGTTCTCGAATTTATTTTCCGATGCTAGTGATAATGATATGCTCATTTGAATAGTTAGGGTTTATTATGAAAATACTTGTTATATTCATGATTGTCACTATGCCATGCTCATTTGCATCCCATAGGATAAATGAGTTATCATTGTTGATGCTATGTTGTTAAATGATTATGTTGCCCATCCATGGTTACACTGGTATCATGTTCATATGCATTGGCATCTCATCATGTTATTTTGTTATGACTCAGCTCATCACCATTCAAGTTGAACCTGACATTAATCGAACTTGAACAAATCTGTTGGCTGAGTCATGGTGCCACCGAATCGAGCTAACCTGTGCAGCCACACTTGCCTTATGGGGGCCCTAATGCGGTCTATTGTCATGCCTCTCGCCGGTGCCTCATACTAGGAAAGGTTATGTGATCGCGCTACCCTGATCAGGTAGGCGGCCATAAGCCTTGAGTACCCAGTTTTGGTTTTGAGCTCAGGTCCCCGTTTGGGACAGTTTTGGTTTGGCCACGACGGTGGCAGCCACAGAGGTGGCGGATGTCACATGTTGACATCAGGGTAACCCAGGACATAGCCCAAAGGGGAGTTTGTCGGAGTGGCCGGGAGAGTGTCATGCAATAGACTGGTTTTGTCGGAACGTCGTTGGTCCACCCGAATGGGAGCACGAGGCCATGAGTTCCGTAGTGTGGGTACAGTGTACTAAGCTCTGCAGAGTGTAAAATCTATCGATAGCCGCGTCCTCGGTCATGGACACAGTTCGTAGTAGGTCACACTGTGGGTCAACAGTAATAAAAATCTGAATAATAAACAACCCCGGTTACATGAGGAAAGAAGTTGGTTGATCTTTATGTGGTCATGCGATGATCACAGGTAGAGATCAAGCTCTGTGTGGTCATGTGATGATCACGATGGTAAGTTGGTGGTTACAAGATAACCCCCGAGCAGAGTAAGTTGGTCCATAAGACCTTAAACGTCGACCCCCTTGCATGCTAGTATCATCCTGTTCATATCATGAATTATATGTATATGCCATCCTCATATTGTTGCCATGCTCATGTTGTTGCCATGCTCATGCTGTTACCATGCTCATGTTGTTGCCATGCTCATGTTGTTGCCATGCTCATGCTGTTACCATGCTCATGTTGTTCTAGTAATATAGTGTTCATCTTTGATGATTAACCTGTAAATGCCATGTTGTTGTACGTCTTGATTGCTTTGGTTGCTGTGAGCTTGCGAGTACATTCAAAGTACTCACCTGGCGTGTCATGCCAGATTGCAGGTTATGCCGTGATTGCTTGTTTGTCGAGGATCCCGAGGTTGCGCTCTAGGATACGTCCCAGCCAGAGTCCCTGCGGAGTGGAGTTCATCACCGTCGTCGTTGTTCCGCTGCTAGAAATTATTCCGCTTCGAGATGTTTCGCTGCTAGCATAGGACTACCTTAGCAGGCGAAGTGTCGCCATGCCCCCTGTAACCTTTGTTATCTCGGGCCCTTGTACCCGTGTTATTTGTAATAAAGAGCTGATTTGTTCTATGCCAAGCAGTGCCATATTCCAGAAGACTTGATCTCTGGGCTGGAATACGGGGTTCCGGTCTCTCTGAGCCGGGGTGCCATAGAAATTGTTTCGAAGTTTTTCAACTTAGCTTTTCCTTGCACTGTCTTTCTTGTCGCACAAAATGGTCACTTGAACGCCATTTAATGGTATCCCCATCATCATCACTCCCCCCGGGAAACTTGCACGCGAGGGATCCTTCTATCGTTTGAGAAAAAGAAAGAGGAGAAAAGAGTGATCTGGGAACCTTGACAGTTCATCAGTCATTTCATACAAAGTAAAGTGTAACCACAACATCACATACATACACAAGTGAATATGTACAAAAAGTTGTGAAACACTTAGCTTTTTTTTTCAGTTGTGCAAAGGGTCTGTGCCTGGCTTTGTACAAAGAGTTACAAGTCTTGATGACAAAGCTTGTACAAAAGGGGTTGCCGGGATGCCCGACAACTGCGCCTTATGGGTAGAACTTGCGAAGATGCTCAATATTCCATGAGTTTTGCACTGGGATGCCATCTTCGGTCTCCAGATGGACTGCACCAGGTCTGGTGACTCATGCTACCCGATAAGGGCCTTCCCACTTCGGCGTCAACTTGTTTGATCCCTTGGCGAACTGAATGTGCTGAAGAACAAGGTCGCCTTCCTCAAAGCTTCGAGCATGCACTTTGCGGCTATGATAGCGGCGCAAGGCTTGCTGGTAGCGTGCAGCTTGCACAGCCACCCGAAGACGATCTTCCTCAAGGAGTGTTGCGTCATCTTGCCACAGCTGCTCTTGCTCTGCCTCATCATGGGCGAGCACTAGAGGTGACCCGTATGTGAGTTCCGTGGGGAGCACCGCTTCTGCACCATAGACTAGGGAGAAGGGTGTTTGGCCGGTAGCTAGATTTGGTGTCATCTTGAGTGACCAAAGAACTGCCGGCAACTCATCAATCCAGTGTCTTCCGCACTTGCATAGCCTGTCAAAGGTTCTTGTCTTGACACCACGCAGCACTTCAGCATTCATCTGTTCTGACTGTCCATTGCTTCTCGGGTGAGCGACAGAGGCAAAACAGATCTTGCTTCCAAGGTCTTGGATGTACTGCATGAAGGTGCGACTCGTGAACTGGGTGTCGTTTTCGGTGATGATTCTGTTAGGAACCCCGAAACGGCAAACTAGTCCTTTGAAGAACTTGACGGCTGAATGTGCTGTCACCTTCCTCACTGGCTCCACTTCAGGCCACTTTGTGAACTTGTCGATGGCGACGTACAAGAACTCAAAGCCCCCGGTAGCACAGGGGAAGGGGCCCAAAATATCAAGCCCCCAAACCGAAAAAGGCCAGGAGAGAGGTATTGTTTGAAGAGCTTGAGCTAGTTGATATATGTTCTTCGAATGGAACTGGCATGCTTCACACTTGGTTACTAGCTCAGTTGCATCCTGGAGGGCAGTGGGCCAATAGAAGCCTTGCCGGAAAGCTTTGCCGACAAGCGCTCTTGATCCTATGTGAGAGCCACATATGCCTCCATGTATCTCTGCCAACAACTTTAGTCCATCGTCCCAGCAAATGCACTTCAATTTCACACCGTTTGGTCTCTTTCTGTGCAGAATGTTGTCCACAAACTGATACATACTTGATTGCCGGGCGACTTTCTCAGCTTCTTCTTCCTCATCGGGAAGTTCTCCTGTTTGAAGGAAATGAACTATGTGTTGTGCCCATGCCGGAGCCTGCGGCTCGACGACAAGGATTAAAGGCATCTCTTCGACCGTGGGAGCACTTGCCTCAGTGACAAGAACTTGAGGCTCTGCGTGAAGCTGCTGCTCACCGACAGTCGTGACGTTGTTCCCGACAACTTCCTTGCCGGCAGCTTCTGGCAGCTCTGCTGGAAAATACTTGCCGGTATTCAACTTTCTTCTTTTACTGGCCTGCGTTGATGGAGTGACTGATGGTTGATTCAAATGGAGCACAAAAGTTCCGGGTTCCACAGGAAGCTTTTGAGCGGCACACTTTGACAGATGATCAGCAATGCTGTTTTCCGCACGAGGTATGTGCTATGTTTGTAATCCGTCAAAATGTTCCTCCAATTTCCTCACATCTTATACATACGCTTCCATCAACGGGCCCTGGTAATCTTTGTTCACTCGCTTCACAACAAGCTGCGAGTCTCCACGGATGATCAACTTTCTGATTCCTAAATCCACCGCGATCCTGAGACTGGCAAGGAGTCCTTCATACTCAGCAGTGTTGTTCGTTGCTTTCTCCCTGGGAAAGTGCATTTGAATTACGTACTTGAGGTGCTCTCCGGTGGGTGCGACAAGTAGCACTCCGGCACCGGCGCCTTGCAGCGAGAAGGCGCCGTCAAAGTACATGATCCATTCTTTGGCTGTCTCTTTGCCGGGGAGTGCTATTTCTTGGATTTCCTTGTCTTGCGTTGGTGTCCATTCTGCAATGAACTCCGCCAAGGCCCTGCTCTGAATAGTTGATGTGCTTTCAAACTTGAGTGCAAAGCTTGACAATTCCAACGCCCACTCCACTATCCTGCCGGTTGCATCTGGATTCCTCAAAATACGCTGCAACGGAAAGCGAGTGACGACGGTGATCTCATGTGCTTGGAAATAGTGACGCAACTTTCTCGAGGCCATAAGAAGACCGAAAAGCAACTTCTGCACACCAGAATATCTTGACCTAGCCCCCTGCAAGAGGGAACTAATAAAATATACTGGCCGCTGCACCACCTTCTTCTTTGGCACCACTTGTTGGTTAGTGTCGGTGTCAAAACCGGCAGACCTCGAGGTAGGGGGTCCCGAGCTATGGATCTAGGATCGATGGTAACAGAGACAAGGGAGACGATGTTTTACCCAGGTCCGGGCCCTTTTAATGGAGGTAAAACCCTACGTCCTGCTTCTGTTATATTGATGAAGATGTATTGAGTACAGAGTTGATCTACCTCGAGATCGTAATATGAGTCTAACTTCTATGGCTAGGTAAGTAATGTTGCGTTGATGTCCCCCCTACGGGCTAAACCCTATGGCTTATATACACGCCAGGGAGGGTATCTAGGGTTACAATGTCGGTGTCTAGGAATAAGGCAGCTGGACAAATCTTGAAGTGTACTGCAAGTCTTCGGCAGAGACAGCGTTGATCACGCCTCCCACGTACAGCCTCCGGAGTCCATCTTGGTCACGTACGGGGGCACATCGGCCCAACCGAGGAGATGGGTCGGCCCGGTTAGCACCCCCTAATCCAGGACACCATCAGTAGCCCCCGAACTAGTCTTCTACGCCGAGGACGATGGTCGACAGACATCACTTCGGATCCGGAGTCTTTGGCTTGACAGACGAGTTCCACTTTACATTTCGGATTCTTTTTGACAGGGCATCGATATCTGTGGTCCAACCGAGCTGGTACCCTGCCCGAAGGGTGTAGGTATCTTAGCCTCGAAGGCTGGTCGTACAGGTATGAACAATCCAATCCTGCCTGACAACTTTAACGGAGAGGCTCGCTCCATGATGGGTCGAGCAGTTACTGCCTCATCCTCAAATCGCGGTTCGAGGCAACTTGTTTACTGGCACGTCCCTTCGAAACAGAGATCGTGCCCGCTTTCTCAGGGATATCATCAAGATTTTGTTTTCCCCCCATATGTTTCAACGGCATTTTTGATAGCGGCTGCGAATTTATCGGCGCAACAGGCGACTCTTGGCCTTTTATAGGTCTATAAAAACAGCGCAACGACGCACGCTCCCATTCCTTCCCTACTGCCGTGCCGTCTAGCTCCAACGCCCAGATCCAACCAGCACGCCCATCTTTTTCGCGAGCTCAGTCTTCTCAACCAGCCATGGCCGACACCCTCAAGGGGCACTGGGGAGGCTCTACGGTGATAGCGGCGACGATCGCCGAGCTGCGCGACGCGGGGTACCTAGCCCCCACCATTGCTGCCCGCGCTCCATCGGCCGATCAACTGGTGCCCGCTCCCAACGCCGGGGAGCGGGTAGTCTTCGTCCCCCACCTCATCCGAGGCCTGGGGTTCCCGCTGCACCCCTTCGTGCGCTGGGTAATGTTCTACTATGGGTTAGACTTCCACCACATGGCCCCCAACTCTATTCTCCACCTCGCCGCTTTCATCACAGTTTGTGAGGCTTTCCTCCGCTGCGAGTCACACTTCGGCCTGTGGCTGAAGCTCTTCGGGATCAAACCGAAATCTAGCGGACAGGATCTTGCGGAGTGTGGGGGAGCCATGGTCAGCAAGAACCAGGGGGCCATCTGGTTCAAAGGAACCTTCATCGAAACGGTGAAGGAATGGCATAGGGAGTGGTTTTATATCACTGAACCTCTTGCCCCTGGTCAAACCGAAGTCCCGGCCTTCTCGGCCGGGCCACCCAAGAAACTTAAGTCCTGGAAGGAGAAAGGCATTGCTTGGGGGAAGCCGGAAGAGGTGGAGACCCTGATCGACAAGATCCAGTGGTGGTCCACGACGGGGAAGGCTGAGCTGGCCGACGTCATCGACGTCATGCTCAACCGCCGTATACTTCCCCTCCAGTTTCGGGCTAAACCGATGTGGGCACAAAAGCCCGAAGACATGGACACCATCAACACCTTCTTCCGCTCCACCTTGGCCACCATGTGGACAAAGCTCATGAAGCCGGCCAAGGATAAGATCCCCCAGGCGGGAGAGGACCGCGGCCTCGAGCACGGCTATGAGCCCCCCCCCCCCGGTAAGTAATTTTGCCCTTCAATCTCCGTGCTTCGTTAATTCTGCCGAGGATGAAAGTTTTACTCGAATCGTTGTGCTTCGGCATTTTGCAGAAGTGGTCGGCCTGGGTAAAAGGGGTACGATGCCTAGCCCCACTGTCGGAGCAGCCCCCAACTCCCCTGCTTTCGGCGCTTCTGACCGAGGAGCCACATGTGGTGACCTCCAAAGGGACGAAGCCCCAGACAGGGATGTCCAGTGCTCGGACCAGGGGGACCTCGGTCACCCGGTCAGAAGAGACCCACGCCTCCGCCGCTCGAGACGACGGCGCCGAGGAGGGCGAGGAGGAGATCCCCCCCCCTGAAGGGGAAGAGGTTGGTGATAGAACACGCCGACGTGGTCATGCCCCCGAAGGGCTCAAAGAGGCCGAGGTGAGCCTCATCTGAGGCCGCCAACAAGTCATCGGAGAGGGCCGAGCTCTCCGATGACTCAGAGGAAGACCCCCTCGCAATGGGGAGGAAGAATCCGGCACCTCGAGGGTAAGCCCTTGTCTCTATCGTTTTTCCTTAAGTCGCTTTTTCCAGCAAGGGGGAATTTTACACAAGTAGTTTTTCATGTGCAGTCCGTCGAGGGTAATCCCCAGCGGCTCCTCAGACGGACTGCCATCAACCAGCGGGACTCCGGAGCCCGCTTCCCCCCCCCCAAGCCTGACGGTCTAGGGGAGGCGACGTCCACCCTTGTCCCCAAAGTCAACTTGACAGGGGCTGACGTGGTGGTGACCGCGGCCGAGGACGACACCTCGGCCCGACAAGATCCGGGGACAGAGCGCCCCGAGGTCATCAAGAAACCGCTGGGCCAGTCGCTGGCCCAGCCGGAGTCTACCTTGGCCCCACCACAACAGGCGGGGGCCACTCGGGTGGAGACACCCGAGGTCATCCCGTCACTCCAGCCTACTACCCAGGGACGGGCTAGCGTGGGGTGGACCGAGGAAGTGGAGGAGACCCTGAGGGGTTCTTCCATCAAGGAGAAGCACCGTGCCTTGATGGGCACGGCGCTGGAGAGCTACCGGTCCGCAGGGGCCGTACTGCACGAGGTTTTTAAGAACCTCACAGCAGGTTTCGAGGTACGATTTCTGCGCTTTCACGTTGTCTATTTAAGCTTTTTGTTTTTGTTGGTTTTGTCCGAAGACATAAGAGTATAGCCTTCTAAACGGCATAATGAGTGAGTAGCCCCCGAGCCCGAAGTCGGTTTTCAAGAAACCGGCGTCGGGGTCGCTTGACGTAGTAGGAGCCGATAAGTGATCGTAATTATTCCCTTTATAATAAGGATCCGTTTTGTTCCAGGTTGCGACCTCGACCCCGGACTCCATCTCCGAAGAGGTGGCGGAGATGACCCGGAAACTTGAGCAGTCTCAAGGTAAGCAAGTTGAATCTTGTCGTGCATATTTGCTATATATGCGTAACGTGTGTGAAGGAAAACAACTAAGGCCGAACTGTGTTGACAGCGGAGCTAGAGATGCTCAAGGCCGAGCTGGAGAGAGCTCGGAAAGACGTGCGGCAGCAGGAAAATGCTGCCGCTGCGGCCGAGAAGGCCCGGGCTGCCGAGAAGGCGGCAGGAGAGAAGCACCAGGCACGGGTGCTGGAAGTAGAGGAAACCCTGAAGGGTGTGTTCGAAGCACGCGACAAACTTTAGGAGGAGGGGCGGCAGACAAAGGAGGAGCTCGAGAAGCTGCAACGCGCCCACGCCGAGTTCAAGACCTCAGCCGGAGCGGATCACGAGGTGCTCCAGCAAGTGGAGCAAATCGCCTCGGGTAAGAAATTTTTGCTGCAGTGTATGTTTGGCAGCAAAGGGTGTGTCGAGCTCACCCAATTATGGCGTTCCGCAGAGGTCTTCAAGGATCTCCCGCAGAGCGCGGAGGATGCGGTAGCATACTTCGGCCAACTGGCGGGCCATGAGGCGGAGAAAGCCTTCTGGGGTCAATTCCCGGGGTCGCCGTCAGGGCAGCTGCTGAACCATCGAGTGAAGCAGCTAGTCGAGTTGTTCCGCATGACAAGGCCGGCACTCCAAGATCTCTGCGTCGCCTTGTGGCCTGCTGAAGCCATGCCGAAGAGTCTCTTCGGTCTGACGGCCCGTCTCCAAAATGTCGTGCCCTGCGTTGAGTGCTGGAAGAGGTCTGCATGCTTCGAAGGGGCGCGGAGGGCATACGCTTGCGTGAAGACGCACTTCCGCAAGGTTGACGCGGAGACGTGTGCCGCTGGCCCTCCTGCCGACAAGCCATGGACCGCCGAGCAGTTCTTCGCCGAGGTTGAGGCGGGAGCTCGAACAATCGAGGCCATGTTCCCCAAGGACACCCTGTATTTTTAGGTGAAGCTTCGGAATGCCGAAGTGTATAATGTAAAGACTTCATCCTGTGCTTGAATGAAGATGGCTTGAAATTCCATATGTTTTTATTTTATAATTCAATTATGCCTCCAATATGACTGTTCAAAATGAGAGTGGCCAGTCGTCGGCTTCAGCCCCAGTGTAGGTTATACAGAGGGTGCTCCTTAAGGCATTTCTGACCCTTGGCCGACGTCTCGGTACCCGGAGGCGGTCAATGACTTAAAGGAACTAGGCAATCGGACTATAGTGGCTTGACATCTTTCATTTAGTCATAGGAGTTTGACTGTGGGGGCTGAGGACCAGCCCCCGGCGTAGGGAGTGTGCGGCTAACGCGGCCGAGGTCTAGGCCATGGCACACTTCGGCTAGAAATAAAAGCCCTTCGTTTAACACGGGTGATCTCTATCATCACATCGCTTAACGCGGTCTCCGGATGGCAGACCAGTTTGCCCTTACCCAGATAGTCAGTTTTCGGCTTTCTCCACTGAGGCGCCATGCCAATTAACCTGGCGGTGCAATCGCAGTGGTTCTCCCATTACACCCTTAGCTGAATACATCGGGAACGTAAGGGGTACACATAGGAGCCGGGCAACCCAACTATTGACCGAAATCTAGGTTCGAAACTGATGCATATAAGGCCAAAAATCCAGGACGCCGAATACATCGGACTTTCCTATACCATTGCACCTTTTTTTTAAAAAAACTTCATCGTCCAAGAGCTATGCTGATAAAGAAAAACGAGAAATACCTTGAAAGGGCACGGTTTCTTTATATCATAGTATCAATCATGTACAAGCCTAGTTGTGACGAGAAAAATCGAAAGAGTACAATGTGAATAGTAAGGAAGAAAGAGGAAAAAAACAGGTCGGATAATTACAGATGGATTTAAAGGATCCGGACCGAAGCCTGCCGCACGTCTGCATTTCCGAACTGTTGAACAGATCCCTCTTGATTGATGACGGCTGATGCCTGACTGGCCCTTTAAACACTCGAGGTGTTTGATAGCCGAGTTCCTCAAAGGGAGGTGTTTGCCGGCATCGTTCTGTGGTTAAGGCCATAGAGACGTAGTGACGCTCGGCTACTTCTTTTACAGATGCCTGTCTATGCAGGGGCGTTAAGCCTTGCCCTCGCGTGGTTGATCCGCGCGTGACGCGTGGTTAGTTGTATTGGCTCCTCGGCGTCCCAAGGAATTTTGAGTGCGAAGTTGTGCACCCTGGGGACGTAGTGCCCGCAGATGGGGCACGCGAGGAGTCCGCATCCCTATTTTGGGTGCGGGGGTAGCTGGCCGAGGTCGACTTGTACGGCCCGGGCTCGCTTCAAAGAGCGAGCGGCGCGTTTATCGCTGCGGGCTGCCTCCTCGGACGCTTGGACCTCGGCTGCGAAAGCCGCGGTCTGTTCCTCTGTCTGGAGTGAACGCTCGGTGTTACCATTGACCGTGATGACACCGTTGGGTCCCAGCATTTTGATCTTGAGGTAGGCGTAATGGGGGACTGCGTTGAAGCGTGCAAAGGCCGTGCATCCTAAGAGCGCATGGTATCCACTCTGGAAGGGTACAACGTCGAAGATTAACTCCTCGCTTCTGAAATTCTCAGGCGAACCGAAGACTACCTCGAGGGTGACTGTCCCGGTACAGCGGGCTTCGATGCCCGGAATGACACCTTTAAAGGTGGTAGAGCTCGGCTTTATATATCCGAGATGAGTCAATGCCCATCTTCCGAACCGTGTCCTCGTAGATGAGGTTAAGACTGATGCCCCCGTCCATCAGGATGCGTGTTAGATGATAACCATCAACAATAGGGTCCAGAACAAGCACCGCAAAGCCGCCATGCCTGATGCTGGTCGGATGATCGTCCTTGTCGAAGGTGATCGGGTAAGCCGACCATGGGTTATACTTCGGGGCGACAGGCTCCAATGCGTATATGTCCCGAAGCACACGCTTTCTTTCCCGTTTAGGGATGTGGGTGACATAGATCATGTTGACCTCTGTTACCTCGTTGGGAAATTTCTTTTGCCCTCCATTATTGGGCTGCCGAGGTTCATCCTCGTCGTCACTGCGGTGTTGGGTTTTATTCTGACCCTCTGCCGCTATCTTGTCGGCTTGTTTGAAGACCCAGCAATTCCTATTAGTGTGTGTTGCTGGTTTTTCCTGGGTACAGTGGATCCCACAAGGGCGGTCTAGGAGCCTGTCAAGCTGGCTAGGTCCGTCTTTGTTCCCTTTATAGGGTTTTCTTTTCTGCCCGGATTTAGGTCTGGCGAATCCAGCGTTGACCGCGGCGTCTTCAGTGTCGCTTCCGCCGCTTTTATACCTGCGCTTATTTTTATTGTGCTTCGGCTTTCCATTGGCGTCGCGGGTTTCCGAGGTGCCTGCTTCACCGTTATGAGTACTTCGGGCGAGCCAGCTATCCTCTCCCGCGCAAAAGCGGGTCATTAGAGATGTCAGGGCGGCCATAGTCCTCGGTTTATCCTGGCCGAGTTGTCGGGCAAGCCATTCATCCCGAATATTATTTTTGAAAGCGGCGATGGCCTCGGCATCGGAACAGTCTATAATCTGGTTCTTCTTGGTGAGGAACCTGTTCCAGAATTTCCGGGCGGATTCGCCTGGCTACTGGGTAACACGACTGAGGTCATCAGCATCCGGAGGTCGGACATACGTGCCCTGGAAGTTTGCTCGAAAAGCGTCTTCGAGGGCCTCCCAGCTGCCAATAGAGTGAGGAGGGAGGCTATTAAGCCAGTGTCTCGCCGGCCCCTTTAACTTGAGCGGCAGATATTTGATGGCGTGGAGGTCATCTCCGTTGGCCATATGTATGTGTAGGAGGAAATCCTCGATCCAGACTGCTGGGTCTGTGGTACCATCGTATGATTCTATGTTGATGGGTTTAAACCCTTCCGGGAACTGATGCTCCATCACCCTGTCTGTAAAGCAGATTGGGTGAGCTGGACCGAGGGGGATCTCGTCGGGTCTCAGGAGAGAGCTGTGAGTAGGCTTGATCTCGGGCACGGTCGTTCCTGTCCATCCAGGCATCGTAGCCGTTGGGCCCAGCGGGGCGCGTCCCCTGGATCCATAGATGGACCGAGGGGGAGCCCTGTTTTCTTCAATACGATGTCTAGCGTCGCGAGGATCCAGGTGGTCCACGGGGTCTTTACCATGACGGCGTGGGGGTGGCCTTTCACCATGGTCTTCTCATCTTGGCCTGTCCCGGCCTCTAGGGGGCCGATCGAGGTTGTCAGCAAGCTCTTCGTCGAATTCTGGTAGAAGGCGCCTACGTGGGTAAGACTTCGGCGCACTGTGGCGCCGGTTTTCCATATCCTGCTCGGCGGAAAGCACTTCAACCCACTTGTCATTTAGCGCGTCGGTATTTTCCTGCAGCTGCTGCTGCTTGCGTTTTAGGCTTCGGGCCATCGCGACGAGGCGTCGCCGGAAGCATTCTTGTTCGAAGGGGTCCTCGGGGACGATGAAGTCCTCGGTACCGAGGATGTCGTCCTCCTCGGACTCCAGCATGTAGTTGTCGTCGGCCCCTTCGAAGAGGTCATCAGGATCGGAGTCCACAAGAGGTCGGTCTGGTGTGTCGTTCCTTACTGGGGAGGCTTGAATGTCCTCTTCCAGGTTGTCGGCGTCGCCGTCCTCCTCGTTACCGTTATTGGCTGTTGCGTCATTGCCACTGGGTTCCCCATTATTCCCCTTTCGGCGCCATCGCCGGCATCTTGGAGGGGATTTGGGGGTGTCCACCATATAGACATCATAGGTGGATGTGGCGGTCCACCTGCCCGTGTTGACCGAGGGCAAGGTGTTCTCGATGGGACCGTCGGCGTCTTCCTCCATATCTGAGGGTTCGCCGTAGTCCAATACGTCGGTTAAATCATCGATCGTAGCGACTAGGTGGGTGGTGGGTGGGATGTAAATTTCCCTATCGTCGGCTTTAAGTCCGATCTGATCGTAAACCGAAGTCTTGCCGTCCGAGATGGACATGCTCTGGATGCGGCAAAGCATCTCATCAAGGTGAGATAGCTCTTCGGGATCCATGGATGCGCCGTAGGCAGGGCTGATTCGAAGTACATCCGATGTGTGACCAGGCGCGTCCTCGGAGCGAAGAGAGTCTGAACGTAATTCGGAGTTTTGATTCGAAGTCACCTCCGGCACCGCTTCGGGAGTGGGAGCCGGATCTCTCTCCGAACCAGCGGTCAAGGGGAGATCCGCCGGAGTGGCGGCGTCGGTAGTCTCAAAAGACGTCATGACAGAGCTCGGTTCCAGGGTCGAGCCTCCAGAACCGGCCGAGCTTTCGGTCAAGCCGGGCGTCCATCCCGATAGGACGAGTTCGCCACGGGAATCGGCAGTGTACTCAAGGCCACCGAAGGTTATGACCCGTCATGCGGTGTAGTTCTCGACGGAAGTCAAGTGTCCTGTCGAATCGGTGCAGAACATCATGCTGCCGAAGACAAAGAGCTGACCGGGGACGTAGACGTCCCCACAGCTGTTGGTGTGATTGATCCGTAGGTGAGCCATCGACCCTTCCGGTGATCACGCAGCGGAACTCTCAACGAAAGCACCAGTGTCGGTGTAAAAACCGGCAGACCTCGGGGTAGGGGGTCCCGAGCTGTGGATCTAGGATCGATGGTAACAGAGACAAGGGAGACGATGTTTTACCCAGGTTCGGGCCCTCTTAATGGAGGTAAAACCCTACGTCCTGCTTCTGTTATATTGATGAAGATGTATCGAGTACAGAGTTGATCTACCTCGAGATCGTAATATGAGTCTAACTCCTATGGCTAGGTAAGTAATGTTGCGTTGATGTCCCCCCCTACGGGCTAAGGGGCTGTTTGGATGACGCCCGTGCTCGCCTTGCCAAACCTGGGCGTGCCAATAAATTGGCGAACAAATCTGCCGCCGTGGTTTTGCCAGCGCCGGACCACAGAAACTGAAGGCGCAACCAAAAAATTGGTATGGCGTTACGAATTGGGCCTCAATCCAAACACGGGCCAATGCTATTGGTCAACGCCAAAACATTGGCAGGGCAAGTGCTGGCTACCATCCAAACAGCCCCTAAACCCTATGGCTTATATACACGCCAGGGAGGGTATCTAGGGTTACAATGTCGGTATCTAGGAATAAGGCGGCTGGACAAATCTTGAAGTGTACTGCAAGTCTTCGGCAGAGACAGCATTGATCACGCCTCCCACGTATAGCCTCCGGAGTCCATCTTGGTCACGTACGGGGGCACATCGGCCCAACCGAGGAGATGGGTCGGCCCGGTTAGCACCCCCTAATCCAGGACACCGTCAGTTAGCTTCACTTGCTTGCGCTATTTCTGATTTATCAGCACCAAACCTTGACGGAGAAGATTCTGGCTTGTCGCTAGACGGGCTTGCCGCTGCTGCTTCTTCGTCATCGACTTCCCTCTACGCCACTAATGCAGCACTGCCACTTGATTTGTTGCCTCCAGATATAGCAACAACAGCTCTTGTGGTTTAGGCGCAACTAGCGTTGGCGCAGAAGAGAGGTATCTTTTCAAATCCTGCAGCGCGGCCTCCGCTTCCGGAGTCCATTTCATTGGGCTTGCCATTTTCAAGATCTTGAAAAACGGCAGGGCACGCTCAGCGGACTTTGAAATGAATCTACTTAAGGCAGCAACACAGCCGGCAAGACGCCGCACATCCTTGACGCTTTTTGGTGCTTGAATCTGCTCAATTGCTTTGATCTTGTCGAGATTTGCTTCAATTCCACACTGAGATACAAAGAACGTGAGAAGTTTGCCGGATGGAACGCCAAACACACACTTCTCAGGGTTGAGCTTCAAATTGATCTTGCGCAAGTTTGCAAATGTTTCTTCTAAGTCTTGAATAAGGGTTGATTTGTCCTTGGTTTTGACCACTATATCATCCATATATGCTTCCACATTCCTGTGCAGCTGGGGCTCAAAACCAATCTGGACTGCTCTTGCAAATGTTGAACCAGCACTCTTTAATCCGAAAGGCATACGCACAAAACAGTACGTGCCACATGGAGTAATGAATGCGGTTTTCTCCTCATCCTCCTTGGCCATGAATATCTGATGGTACCTAGAATATGCATCAAGGAATGACAGTAGATCACAGCTGGCAGTAGAGTCTACAATTTGATCAATGCGCGGCAAGGGGAAAGGGTCCTTTGGACATGCTTTGTTAATATCAGTGTAGTCGATACAAAGTCTCCACTTTCCATTTGCTTTGCGAACTACAACTGGATTTGCTAACCAAGTTGGATGTAGTACACCTCTAACTAAGCCAGTTGCTTCAAGTTTCTTGATTTCCTCGGCAATGAACTATTGCCGCTCCAAAGCCTGCTTCCTGATTTTCTGCTTGACGGGCCGAGCAGGAGGACAGACGGCAAGGTGGTGCTCAATTACCTCCCTAGGAACACCGGGGATGTCAGACGGTTGCCATGCAAACACATCGACATTCGCCCGCAGGAAGGCAATGAGCGAGCTTTCCTATTTGTTGTCAAGTGAGGCACTGATGGTAAAGGTACCGCCAGTGCCATCCTCCTTCGCCGACACCTTCTTCGTTGTTGGTGGAGTGGCGTTGGATTTCTTGCCGGTAGAGCACTCCGGCAAGTCTTCAACAGGTGCGCAGCACTCCGAAGAGGTGTGCCTCCCGGAATTCTTGTCAGGGGTCTTGCCGGACTTCTTGCTTCTCTTCTCCTTGACGGGAGCTGGCGCCTTGGCGGCCTCTGCTGCAACCGCATCTCTGTAGAGCTTATCGACGCAAATAACTGCATCCTTCTTATCAGAATTGATGGAAATGACACCCATCGGCCCTGGCATCTTCAATGTGTTATAGGCATAGTGGGACGCTGCCATAAACTTAGCCAAAGCTAGGCAGCCAAGAATTCCATTATACGGCAAGGGGATCTTGACAACATCAAACACAATCTTCTCTGTTCTATAGTTCAATTCCCCACCAAACGTCACCGGCAATGTGATATTCCCCTTGGGTTGGCTCCTTCCCGGATTCACTCCTTGAAAAGTGCCTGTTTTCTCGAGTTCCTCGTCGGGAATCTGCAGCCTCTTGATTACTTTTGGTGAAATCAGATTCATCCGGTCCCACCATCAACTAACATTTTCGTGACCTGGAGGTTGCGAATTTTCGGTGAAACCAACAACGGTAAACACCTGACCACAGTTGTGCGATCAGTGTGATCCTCGGCATCGAAAATGATAGGTGTATGTGCCATTTGAGTGGCTTTTGGGTGCCTATTGCCGGTTTCGCTGCATTAACCACACGCGCCCACTGATTGAGTTGGCAGTGAGAAGAGTGCAAAGATGCGCCTCCATCAATGCACATGGCCTCGGTTGCCTTCTGGAATTCTTGTTCGCTGGACTCTCCGTCGTCCTCTTCCTCTTCACTTCCATCATCTTCCTCTTTCTTTTTGCGGCCTCTAGCAAGCTTCTCTTTTTGCTTCTTGGCCTTGCCGCAGTGACCTCCTCGACCACCACGGTTTTTCTTGCTAGACCTGCCAGCACCGTCCTGGCCCTTCTCCTTGTCACGTTTTTCATATTCAGCTTTCTGCTTCTCCGCAAGGTGCTCGACTTGTCGGCACTCTTGGAGATCATGGCCCTTGGTGCGGTGAATCTTTTAGTATGGCCCATCAGATTTGCCGGCCTTCTCGTTTGCCGCCGCCTCCTCACAAGCGGCACATATAGCAGCCTCCTTGCCAGAGTCTTCTGTTTTGGCTTTCTTGGCGGTGTTGGAGTTGCCGGACCCTTCAACAACCATCACAGTTTTGCCTTTGCGCTTCCTGTTGCGCTTTCGGCCCTTCTTCTTCGGGGTGGTAGCATCGTCATCCTCGGAGTCCACCTCTGCACCAGCGTCCTCCCCGGGAAGTCTCCTTCCTTCCTCAGCGCACGCGCACTTATCTGCCAACGTGTAGAGCTCGTTGACGGTCTTCGGCGGCTTGACGTTCATCTTCTCCCGCATCCTTCGATTGCGCACATTCATGTGGAAGGCAGCAATCACGGCTGCGGGGTGCACATCCGGAATATTGCGGTGCACGCGGCTGAATCTCTGGATGTACTTGCGCAAATTTTCACCATCTCTTTGCGGGATCACTTGTAGGTTGCTGGGCTGTCCAGGGGCCTTGTGGCCTCCGGTAAAGGCACCAACAAACTCATTGCAGAGATCTGACCACAAAGAAATGGAGTTCTCCGGTAAGTTCATCAGCCAAGGTCTCACGTTGGGCTTCAGCACCAATGGAAAGTAATTGGCGAGAATCTTCTTGTCTCTTCCCCTGGCAGCTTGCACGGCAATCGTGTAAATGCCCAGAAACTCTGCCGGGTTCAGCTTGCCGTCATACTTTTCTGGTACTTCCGGCTTGAAGGCCCGGATGGACGGCCAGCGGACTTGCCGCAGCTCATGAGTGAAGGCTGGACATCCAACCTCGTAAGGCAGATATCCGCCAACCTTGGGCGCAGGCTCATCAACGACTGGGCCGTTGCACGCGTCAGATTGACGGCGCGCCTCCCGGCGCCGTTCAATGGTGGTGCGGGCATCCTCTATCCGCCTGTCTTGCAGCACTTGCCACTGATCTTGCCGTGCCAGTGGATCTGAAGAGGCCATCGACATCTCGTCAGGCTCTATAGTTCGCTGGGTTTGCCGTGGCTGTTGGCGTTGCTGCTGTTGAAGTTGTTGCCGCGGAGGTGATTGCACTGTTGGCGCAGCACCTTCAACACGGCCACCAGTTGGAGCTACTGGTGCCGTTTGCGGATGCCGGGATGGCTCCGCTTGCTGTGACCTGCTTGTCTCGGCAAATCCAATCAGACTCTGGATGGTGGCTCTCCACTCATCCATCTTTTCTGTTGCCGGAGGAAAGTTCAGCAGCATCTGGGCTCGTGCCATCACCTCTGCTGCTGTGGCTGGCATGGCCGGAAGCGAAGACCGCGACGTTGCTCTACTCCTGGCAGAGCCAGCAGGAGCGCCATTGCAATCTTGCTGCCGTGGCACATGGTCAGCAACGGGCTGTCGTGGTGGAGGTGGTGCCTGAGGATCTGGAACTTGATCGACAGGGGTTTTGCCATGTGGTCGCCGCCGCCCTGAGTCATCGACGCCGCTCGGAGTGGCGCTGCGCCCATTGTGTGATGGGCGCAGCGTCTGTCCTGATGCAGCATCTCTAGCCGCCGCCTCGGCGGGTTCTTGGCTCGCGTCGGCTCGGGCATTGTTGCTCCTGTGGCTGTGTTCGTTGACGCGGCGAGGAGGAAGAAGACGTCCATCCGCTCCACCCGCGTCGTCGCGGCTTTGCTCGCCAGAGGGTCGAGGAGGTTGACCGCCTCCAGCGCCTCCACCTCTTGCTCCGACTACAGTGGGCACAGTGACCGCGCCGCCTGCGCTGGTCATGCCAACCGCGGCGTCCGCACCGCCAGCATTGGCTGCGCCGCCTATGGATACGTGTGAAGGAGCCATGGAAGTGGAAGGAGCCGTCATCGTGATGCCCTTCTTCTTGGGGGCCATCGACGACGAGGAAGATGGTGATGAAGCTGATGAAACTGACGCGCAATCTGCTGATTCAGGTTCGCGCAAGCGATCCCCCTACCTGGCATGCCAAAGATGTCATGGGGAATGACCATCTATGGGGCCATCTAGCCCCTTTGCGGTTCGACTAGGGAGATCGACAAGCACAAAGAGCAGAACCAACAGAAACGCAAAGAGTTTACCCAGGTTCGGGCCACCGTGAGGTGTAAAACCCTACTCCTGCTTTAGTATATTGGATGTGTATGAGCACAAGTACAAGGAGCGCTTCTCCCGGCAAGGTGCAGAAGGAGCAGCTACGCATGCAAGTTGTGCAAAGGTTCGATCCCTGTAAACGTTGCCATGGCCCTCCTTTTATAGCTCAAGGGGTCACCAAAGTGGCAAAATAGTCATTACAGGTTGATTAGATAGAAAACAGTGCTATCATACCTAACTCTGCCAGTTTAGGACAAAAGCAATAAATGCTCCGTTAGGTGTCATGTGGAGGAGGAGCCCCGGCAAGGATTCTGCACCGCTCGCCCAGCTACCTCCTATTATCTTGACACGCCTTCTGGACGGGTGTCATTAAAGGCAAATCTCCTTCCAGCGCGCTGACACGTGCCCGACAAATCTCACCTAACTGCATGCGGGCTCGACACCTCATCGATTAGCGACTAGCTGCTCGATGAGGTGGAGCGCTAACAGCTAGCGAGAGCTTGCCGGCACGGAGCTTGCCGGGCCTTCACCTTGCCGGCTCGGCCTTGCCGCCAAAGGATATCTTTGGTGTAGAACTTGATGCTTCGTCTTGATCTTCTCCCCAGTAGCTTCTGCAACTGGGTCTTGAATCTTGGCATTGGTTCTGGACTCGGCTTGAATTATTCTCCGGCAAACCTTACCGTCGGGAAGGCTACTACTGCATGTGCATAAGTCAAGGGTATTAAGGACCCATTTCTTAATGCACTGACAGTCTCCAACGTATCTATAATTTTTGATTGTTCCATGCTATTATAGTATCAATCTTTTTGGAGATTTTTTTCTGGACATAAGAGACCCTGGAAGCTTTGGGAGGGGATGAGAAGATGAAGCAGTGGCCCACGAGGCACCAGGGCGCGCCCAGGGAGGGTAGGGCGCACCCTGGTGGCACATGGGGACCACGTGGCTCTGTTTAACCTAACTCCGCCTCTATAAATTCTCTAAAATCGGGAAACCAACAGAGGAGCCCACGAAATACTTTTTCCATCGCCACAAGTTCCTGTTCTCGAGAGATCCCATCTGGAGGCCTTTTCTGGCACTCTGCCGGAGGGGCATTCGATCACGGAGGGGCTCTACATCAATCTTGCTGCCCTTCCGATGATGCATGAGTAGTTTACCACAGACCTACGGGTCCATAGTTAGTAGCTAGATGGCTTCTTATCTCTATTTGATTTTCAATATAATGATCTCCTCGATGTTCTTGGAGTTCTATCCGATGTAATCACTTTTTGCGGTGTGTTTGTTGAGATCCGATGAATTGTGAGTTTATGATCAGATTATCCATGAATATTATTTGAGTTTTCTCTGAACTCTTTTATGCATGATTGTTATAGCTTCGTATTTCTCTCCGATCTATTGATTTGGTTTGGCCAACTAGATTGATTTATCTTGCAATGGGAGAGGTGCTTTGTAATGGGTTCGATCTTGCGGTGCTCAATCCCAGTGACAGTAGGGGACATGACACGTATTGTATCATTGCTATTAAGGATAAACAGATGGGGTTTATTCATGCGTGAGTTTACTTTGTCTACATCATGTCATCTTGCTTAAGGCGTTACTCCGTTCTTTATGAACTTAATACTCTATATGCATGCTGGATAGCGGTCGATGTGTGGAGTAATAGTAGTAGATGCAGAATCGTTCCGGTCTACTTGTCTCAGACATGATGCCTATATACATGATCATTGCCTTGCATATCGTCATGATTATTTGCTTTTCTATCAATTGCCCAACAGTAATTTGTCTACCCACCGTATGCTATTTTCAAGAGAGAAGCCTCTAGTGAAAACTATGGCCCCCGGGTCTACCTTTATCATATATTAAAAATCCTAAAAATACCTTGCTGCAATTTTAATTTATTTATTTTATTTTGTATTTTTGTTCGATCTATCTATCTATCACCATACAATTTAATCTTGCAAATAACCACCAAGGGATTGACAACCCCTTGTTCACGTTGGGTGCGAGGATTTGTTGTTTTGTGTGCAGGTGTTGCTAACGAGTTGTTGCGTGATTCTCCTACTGGATTGATAACCTTGGTTTCATAACTGAGGGAAATACTTATCTCTACTGTACTGCATCATCCCCTCCTCTTAGGGGAAATCCCAACGCAGCTCACAAGTAGCACTAGTCTAGCCTATATTTCCTAAGTCATTTGCTACATGTTTAGATTTACACTATGGGACACAATGACAGCTCATGGTGTTATGTCTGGGGGCAGTGGCCACACCTAAATTTACTTCGGACATTCACTTGCAAGTGAGGCGTGGGATCACCGGAGCGTCTCCAATGTGAGAATTTGGTGGTATTGTCTCTTCTTGCCGGTTTGTGCTATGATAGGAGTCACACGAATGTTCTTAGCTCCACGGACGATACTTGGCTTCTAGGTTGCTTTTCTGGTGTGTGCATGGTTTCCAGTTTGCGTGATTGTATGTCCGGATCGAGTGCGCTTGCATCATCTTTGTTGACTCAGTGGCTGCTCGGCGTTGATCACCATTACTATTTTCGTCTTTGCTTTCCATTCCGCCTTGGCATAGCTTTGCTCTTTGGCGGTGTAATTCTTTGTGTGTGTGTGTCTTGATGTTAGATGTGTGCACCTTAGTAATGCAAAGACCGGGTATATACTGATTGTGTTTTGTATCACCTTGATGCTTCACAATGAGTTTAATAAAAGGGATAATTAATTCCATGCCCTTAGTTGTGTCCCCCTCGGCAGGTTTAGCCCTAGTTTCCGAAAACACTCGTTCCTGCCCAAACCACTTTGCTCGTCTTATGCTTTTGCCCTTTGACCGTTTGACCGTCACTTTGAAAAAATCATAACAAATTCATACTAACTCAAATAAATGTGAATAATATATCAAAATGTTCAAAAAAATATCACCTATATGTGCATGTCATTTGCATTCATGCCAAAGGTGTTAGAAGGTCCCCATCTTAGTTTGAGCTCATATGATCTCAGCATGAACAGTAAAATCCAAAACAAATGAAAAAAATTCAAAAAATTCTAATTTTTTTTCTGGCAAACATTGACCAATCTTTTGAGTTCTTGCCAAGTTTCATAAGGGAATGGCATTCGTGGAAGTCGCGGCAAAAAAAACAAAACTGATGCTCCAGAACAAAAGCATTTTGGAGTGCTAGTTTTTTCTTTTGGCCACGACTTCCATGAATGTCATTCCCTGATGAAACTTGGCAAGCACACAAAACATAGGCCAATGTTTGCCACCAAAAAATTTAAGAATTTTTTGAATTTTTTTTCAATTTTTTCAGATTTAACTGTTCGTGTTGAGATCATATGAGGTTAAACTGAGATGGGGACTTTCCAACACTTTTTTCATGAATGCAAATCACATCTACATATAGGGAATGTTTTTCTTAACATTTTGATACTTTATTCACATTTTTCTGAGTTAGTATGAATTTGTTATGAATTTTTTGAAATGACGGTCAAAGGGCAAAAGCATAAGACGAGCAAAGTGGTTTGGGCGGGAACGAGTGTTTTCAAAAACTAGGGGTAAACCTACCGAGTGTGACCCAACTAGGGGCATAAAATCAATTATCCCTTAATAAAAAGACGCCCTGCGGCAGTCAACATTTCATTAGGCGCTGATTGGATTGTCGTTTCTCAGCACTAAACACCTGTAAAATATACACGCCTCCCACCGTCGTTTTCTTTACCAGATGGAAATCGTGTGTGGCCAGCTCGAATGCACCGATACGGATACGGGTATCAGTATCGGGCCAATACGGATACGTAAATTCGTCATTTTAGAAAAGTGCCAATACGGATACGTTGTAGCTACTCAAAGCAATCTGGAGGAGATGAGAGTAAGAGATCTTCAGAGATCGGAGAAGAAAGAAGAGGAGATGAACTTGGCTGGGCAGGAGAAATGGAGAAGAGAAGAGTACATACATGGCTGCTGCATGAGAGGAGACGTTGGTGAGGAGAAGGAGCAGCTCGTCGCCGGCTAGCCGCCGCCGGCAGCCCTGGGACCTGGGTGAGCAGAGGCTGGCGACACAGCCGCCGCCTGGTGTGAGCACGGGAGGGAGGAAAGACGCTCTGAGGGAAAGGATGGGGGGCATCGGGGCACTAGGGTTGTTGGTTGCCTCTTAACTGGGCTGAGTGGGCTCTTACCTGGGCTGGAAAAGTATCCAAAACGTACTGGCAAAGTATCCTTCAAGTATCGTAATTGTTTTAAATCATTAATTCTCGGATACTCCAGGGATACGTATCGGGGACGTATCAGAGGAGTATCGGTATCGGATACGGTATCCGATACGGATTCGCTGGTCGGCTGAAGTATCCGTGCATTCGAGATGGCCAGTGATTTACACCTGTAAATTATATACGTGTGTATAAATATACACCGATCCAAGCGGGATAGTGTGATCGTTCCAGCTGCAGGTAGAAGGCAGTCGTTGGCTTCCAACGGCCCGTGCTACTATAATACTAGTACTTGTGATTTGTGAATGGCAGCTGCTCATATCCCACTTCGTGATGTCCCATATCCCATACTTCAACCTCAGTTCTTGAGTTCAGACCCCTTTTTTCCCTTTCATAAGTTAAAAACTGAGAATTTCAATGGCTGAATAGTACTCTCATCTAGTACAATCTTCAGTTTGCGCCTACTCGTGAGATTTTTCTTTAATGTACTATAGGTGCACTTTTTTTAGGGATACTTTAGGTGCTCTTTTAATACCACAACTAGCATATATGCACGTGTGTTGCAACGGAAGAGATAATTGACGTGTCCATTGAAATATCCGTCAGCACGGCCTAATAACATCCGAATTGTGCCCAGCCACGGCAGAGAGACGCACACTGAGGTCTAGCAGAAATTCATATCAGTAATACGTTAATAAGCATGGCACACATATAATACTTTTGGTATGGTTTTTGTACGACGATTCTGATCTCAATAAAAGGACTCTATTAAATGTGTTTTAGGCCATCTCTGCATACGCTTGAAGATTGATAAAAAAATTGTCTACGTCTGAGCGAAACGACTCTAGTTCGTTGCATACAACTCGACTTTTATTTCTATTGCACATAACGGTCGCACACTACGCAGCAACACATATATGCGTGCCCCTCCCACGTTCCTTGGTATTAATTTCTTTTAATTATTGTATTGCATCCATGTTACGCCCTTGGTATTAATACCAATTCCTTTGTGTTATTCTCTTCTTCATATCTTTTTGAATCTCCCGTTCTTTTTTATCCCCACTGATCATGCCCTTTATTCTCTCATTTCTTTATTACTCATATATGCCCATTGAAATCGATCATTCAAACTCCCTCGAATCCATATAGGCCCTCATAACATATTTCATATATATAAAGATGGTATAAAAGTTATATTGTGTGTTAGCATTTCCCAAAATACACCATAGCAATTAATTAGGTTAATTAAGTTTATGCCCTGAACAGAATTTTAAAGTGGTTAACAGAAAAAAAAATAGCACTATTGAAAACTACGCATTTTTCTGATCAAATTACATATACAAATTATTTTAATCCGAGTTATTGTTGCAAAGTTATAGCATAATCATGTTTAACATATTCTGTGTAAATAATAAAAGCCAGAGACCTAACGGGATGAAAATAGAGCGAACTGGGACTAGTGCAGCTGAACGCGGAATACTAACCGGTGCCCAGGCACGCGAGATAGCGGCTGCCGCAGTTGAGCAGAAACCCAACAGAGAAAGCACACTTAATGTTGGACCATGGGTTACTTAAAGAAAAAATGAGGGGCTTTTTTATAAAACATATGCGATGGACGGGCAGAAACGCTCCATACTTTATTAGTATGTATAGATTCGGAAGGAAAACGTTTCCAGCCGGGCAACTGGCTACGTGTTGCGCGGGTCACGCGCCGTGACACCACGCGGCTTGTGGAGTCCGCACATGTTATTTCAGCTTCTCGTTATTTGAGAGGGTTGTGGCAGAATAAGTGGCACTGTAATACATGGTAGCTACAAATGCACTTAACAACTGTCTGAAATAGAATTATATAAGTAGGCTTGTTGGACAGCAATCTAGTGTACAAGATGATATGCCATCATTTATGGAAAATGCATTCTTGCACTATTAAATAAGTAAGACTTCAGAAGATTAAATTTGTGCTTGTACTGCTATATAAAACAGGCTTGAGAAGATATTCATCATTGAGCAGTTGCACTTAAATCAATAATTTGATTTGAGCTTGACTTGCAAGGAGCCTCCAGCAACTTATCTACTCAAGCTTTTTGCTAGTAGTTCGGTTAAACTAATCCAGTTGTGGGTTAAATGGTTTTTTTAGTTGCATGGCTTTTATCAAATCTGAAACAAGCTACTAGAATCTGCTAATACACAATGAAAAGATATTATTTTCCTACTAATGTCTCTTTCAAGATTGCTATTTTCTTACTAATGCCTAGTATGCTCAAGATTATCTTGTCTGTTTTGAGCCAATGGCTGCTATGTTTGCTCAGTCTGAATCTTACTTTCCATTCTATTTCATTCTTATGATCTTTTTTGTTGACTTACTATCAAGTTTGCTCTCTAACTTATTTGTTCATACGTTTTGATTTTAGTCCCTTTCATTATGTTAGGATTTAGGAAGAATTGAGCAGTTGCATTGCAAGTAGAAGGAACATCATCAGTGCAACATAGAGGTTAAAGCACGAGGTTGGGGTTATCACTTGATGTCAAGAATTTGTACAATGTTCTTCCAAATGAAGTGGTACTATTCCTTTCCATATATTTGTTATTGTATATGTGCATGAACATAGAAATTAGGGATTTCTATTTTTGTGCCCCTGGTTCCTTCGTTCTACTCAGTTTTGCCCAGCCACATTAACGTTCCTCACTTTTTCCCTCCTCCCATGGCCCTAGCCTCGCAAATGCCCAAACGGATCATTCCGTTGGGTCAAAGCCCATTGACCGTTACTTGGATGACGTCTTGACGAGTGGGACCACGTCAAAGTCGCATCCCAGCCCGTGGACACGAAGCTGGCCGAGCCAGTGCGGCTTGTGTGCATATCTGCTTAAGCGCCGCTCGATGAGTGTTTCAAGTAATTGGGTCGGCCTGTTCAACCTGCCTGAACAGTGTTGAATACATTTTTTCCATTTCTAATCAATTTTAGAAATGCATAGAACATTCATTTCTAATCCAGTTAAGTTGATTCAAGTTGCTAAATTCATCATATCTTCACGAATATTCATTTCTGAGCCCAGGCTCATCTGCACCCGGTGAAGAGAAAATTCACAAAAAAAATACTATAAATTTCAAAAAAAATCCGTTTTTTTGTGCATGGAAGATAATTTGTTGCGTGAGGTGCGCTTCAATTTTCAGATCATTTGGACATATGAGTAGCTCTCAGCAAAAAAGACAAAGTGGGTCAAAACAATACATGAACAGTAAACTTTTTCACAGATCCCAAATTTGTGTTTTTTGCCAAGAGCTACTCAGATGTCCAAATGATCTGAAATTTGGAACTCACCTCACGCACCAAATTATCTTCCATCAAAAAAATAGATTTTTTTGAATTTTTATAATATATGTTTTGAATTTTCTGTTCATCGCCGGTGCAGCTGAGCCTGGGCACCGAATCACCTCGTATGGGCCCATTTAATAGCCAAATTTCATAATTATACATGAAGCTTTTCCTAGTTTATCATTCTTCATAGAAACTAGTACACATAAAAGGACTCTATGCAAAAGGATATCATTTTTTGAATATTTTTTCATTTTCTTTTGTAACAAACCATTTTTGGCACTTCAAAAATGATTTACTTACTTTTGTAACATAAAATTGCTTTCTCCCTTTGGCAATCTTGTTTGGCATGGGAAGCCCCATGTTTGTGGCAAATATCGTAACCTTATATTGAAATATATCATGGATATAGCCATTAACTTGGTCGTTTGGCTTGAAAACAATAAACCTTCATAGATGGTAGTCCATTTTGTGAACATTTTTAAAAAAACCATTGTATTCCCAGTTTATCATTTTTCCTGCAAAGTAGTACAAATAAAAGGACTCCATAAAAAAGGATTAGAATTTTTGAATTTTTTTTCATTTTCTTTCACTTTTTTCGAAATGGGTTCAACATTGTCAGCATGGCTATTCATAGAAAGGGGATGAATCTTTCAAATTTTTTGTGAATACTGCATATAAACCTATATGAGTACCTTAAAATTATTTTTTCCACTTTTTGGAATCAAACTATAACACAGTTGTAGTTCATTTTTGAATTACTGTTGGTAAATGTCCAGTAATTCATTTAATCTGTGGAATATAGCAAAAAAGCTCAAAAACTCAAAATCTTTCGGCATTAGGCCTCCAATATGGTCTATTTCATGAGAAAATTGCAAAAGTTTAATTTTAAATCTTATTTGTGGTACTTGCTTCACAAAAGAAACATTTTTGGCACTTCAAAAATGATTTATTTACTTTTGTAACAAAAAATTGTTCTCTCCCTTTGGCAATCTTATTTGGCATGGTGAGCCCATGTTTGTGCCAAATATTGTCATATTATATTGAAATATAACATGAATATAGTCATTAACTTGGTCATTTGGCTTGAAAACCATAAACCTTCATAGCTGGTAGTCAATTTTGTGAACACTTTTAAAAAAAACATTGTATTCCTAGTTTATCATTTTTCCGGGAAAGTAGTACACATAAAAGGACTCCATGCAAAAGGATTGCAATTTTTGAATCTTTTTTCAATTTCTTTCACTTTTTTCCAAAATGGAGTCAACATTGTCAACATAGCTATTCATCGAAAGGGGATGAATCTTTCAACTTTTTTGTGAATACTGCATATAATCCTACCTGGGTACCTTAAAATGATTTTTTTTCCACTTTTTGGAACCAAACCATAACACACTTGTAGTTCAATTTTGAATTTCTTTTAGTAAATGTCTAGAAAATAATTTAATCTGTGGTATATAGCAAAAAAGCTCGAAAACTCAAAATCTTTCGGCAGTAGGCCTCCAATATGGTCTATTTAATGAGAAAATTGCAAATTTTCAATTGTCAATCATATTTGTGGTACTTGCTTCACAAAAAAACCATTTTTGGCACTTCAAAAATGATTTATTTACTTTTGTAACAAAAATTTGTTCTCTCCCTTTGGCAATCTTGTTTGGCATGGTAAGCCCCATGTTTGTGCCAAATATCGTCACCTTATATTGAAATATAGCATGGATATAGCCATTAACTTGGTCGTTTGGCTTGAAAACCATAAACCTTCAAAGATGGTAGTCCATTTTGTGAACACTTTTTTTAAAAAACCATTGTATTCCTAGTTTATCTATTTTCCTGGAAAGTAGTACACATAAAAGGACTCCATGCAAAAGGATTGCAATTTTTGAATCTTTTTTCATTTTCTTTCATTTTTTTTAAATGGGTCAACATTATCAACATGGCTATTCATAGAAAGGGGTTGAATCTTTCAAAAAAAATGTGAATACTACATATAATCCTACCTGAGTACATTAAAATGATTTTTGCCACTTTTTGGAACCAAACTATAACATACTTGTAGTTCAATTTTGAATTACTTCTGGTAAATGTCCAGAAATTCATTTAATCAATGGAATATAGCAAAAAAAGCTTAAAAGCTCAAAATCTTTCGGCAGTAGGCCTCCAATATGGTTCATTTCATGTGAAAATTGTAAAAGTTCAGTTTTCAATCTTATTTGTGGTACTTGCTGCAAAAAAAATCTTAAAATGGTTAACCAGCCATGTTTTTCTTTAAATTAGGAAAGAGACTAGAAAGTACTTATACCTACAGCCACCCTAGCCACACCCATTGACGAGTGGGCCAGAGGCCACATGGACCGGCCACGCAGGCAATCGGGCCCATGTTTTGGGTTTGATTGGGGTCAACCCGGCGGTGGCTGAGTCCCACGTGCGGCAGCGACGGTGACCGGCTCGTTGTGGCAGCTCATTCTAGGGAACAACAGAGAGAGGAAAATGCATGGAGATGTGGCAGAGGTCAACTTGAGGACACGGAGACGGTCGCGGAAGCCGGAGCGAACATGGCAGCGATGAACGCAAGCTCAGATGCGGCGGCCGGAGTCGGAGATGAAGGGGTCGATTCGGTCGTTACACTACATCAAAGAACATATGGCTCACGGGGATGGAAGAAGATGGTGAGGCGGTTCCGGAGATGAGCGCGCGACTCTGACCAAGGCGGCGCTATGGTTCCACCGGGAGGAGAGAGCAAAGAGGGAGAGGGAGCGTGCGAGCGAGGGAGAGAGAAGAGCGAGGAGGGTGTCCTTGATGCGGGAGTCCGCGGGGCTGCTTCCAGCCATGGAGCTACCTCCGCTGAGTCTAGTGGCCGCCGGCATGGTTAGAGAGCTAGGGAGCTTTTTTCTTCCTATTTCCCTTTGTTCTATTGGTCCCACATGTAATAGAGAGATAGAGGAGTGGGTTTTTTTTGCAAGGGCCCGTTGACATGTCAGCATTTTAAGCGGCCCCATATGTCAGCGTTTTTAATGATCCCACTTGTCATGAACTCATCCATGTAACGGTCAACGGGTTTGACCCAACGTAAATGCTCCGTTTGGGCATCTGTGAGGTTCAGGTAGAGGGAGAAGGGGAAAAGTGAGGAAAACTAAGACAGTTGGGCAAAACTGAGTACAACTAAGGAACGAGGGGCATGAAAATAGAAATCCCTAGAAATTAAATATTGGTCAACACCTATTTGAGGTCTGATTTTCTAGTTTGCCTTTCATCTTGATGAGGAGCAAAATTCAAGATTCGGGGTACAGTTTTGGTTTGTTAATTAGCTACGGTTTACGTGGGTGGAAATGTCTTCATCTCCAAAGTTTTATCATGAATATTTTTAGATCAAGTTGTCTCCTGTGTATTACAGTACCATGCTATGTGCAGTGTGCTCAATATCATGAGATCTGCATTGTGCTAGTAGTTGTTATGTTGTTTAGTCTGAATGCTTATTTTTCTTTCTATTTCCTTGGGGTCTTCTATCTTACTATGCAGTACACTAAAAATTTCTTCTCTAGGATTTTTTTGTCCATACCTTGGGATCAGTTGCATGGCAAGTACAAGGAACATCATTAGTACAACAGGGAGGTTTTTACAAGGAACATCATCAGTTGCTTTGGCTCTTTATCAAGGTATGTTTTTTAAAATTTGTGCTTGTATAGTTACTGCTTGTACAGCTAGATAAACCATAGTTGATAAGTGCTTGTGTTATCGATTGGAACATACTTAAAAGAAAACAAAATGGAACTTAACTAGACTTGCAAGAAGTCTGAAATGAATACACGTTATTTTCTTATTATACAGTTTTGTGTTTATTCATCATTGAGCAGTTGCACTTAATCAATACTGTAATTTGAGCTAGACTTGCAAGAACCCTCCAGTAAGTTATCTACTCGGGCAATTTTCTAATAGTTCTGCCAAACTAATTCATAAGCATGTGCTCAGGTTGTGAGTTGAATGGTTTTTGTCAGTTGCGTGGATTTTATCAAATCTGAGAAAGGATACTAGACCAAATTGGTCAATTATTATGTCTATATAACTAAGTTGGGTATACACGCCCAAGTTAATGTGAAAAACTGAGATACCAAATAGATAATGATGATTATATCTTATAGATGTTCCTTCTTATTGTTATCTTCATGTAGTAAACTGTTGACACTAGCACATTTAAAGTTCAGTTATATCCAATGCATGGTAACCTTGAAGAGCAGCTTGGAACATAAGATGCAGCAAGACATTGTAGAAAACGAGGTCTCACGTTGTGAATATGGAGTTTATGCACTTGTATTTTTTAGATGATTCACCTCTGTTTTGTTGACCTCTCATGTATATAAATTATATGAAATTGTATTGGAAGATATTTGAATTCATACATGTATGGTTAATGTAAACTATTGATACTGTTACTGATGTGCCGGTGCTCTAGTAATGTAATAATCGTGTGGAAACCCATTAATATTAACCTTTTTTGGTTCAACTGTTAACTGTTTTTCCTGACGGTATGCCATGACAAGGATATACAGCTTCCCTGTTTTGTCAAACCTGATGCTAGGGTAATCCTGTCATGCCAAAACCGACAGGATTATAGATCCTGTCGGCCGGGTGACAGGCATAGTCTATTTTCCCTGTCAAGCTATGGCTGACGCCTAACCCTGATGGTTGGCCGACAAAAATATATTTTCCTGTCGGTTTACCCTATTTTCCTGTCGGTACTCAGCTCACAGAAAACTTTCAGTTTCTGGTAGTAAGCGGCCGCCCACGCATGTTGCGAAGCAAGAGGATCAGACGGTCATGTGTGTTCACATCTAGCGTCCAGGGAGGTGACCGATCGAGCATTTCGCTGGTCAGCCGGCGCCTAGCATCGCCCTATTCGAATCACCTCACATACAAAAGTGTTATGATGCAACTTAATCTTATTATGAGACCAAAGGCAACATATATACAAGTACATGAGGATGCCAAAAGGCTAGAATGCAAAAGACCAAAAGTCATAACTAATATAACTATAACACCCCCCTCAAACTCATGGTGGATCCACAACACTGAGTTTGGAGAGGTGAAATCTATGTTGCGCTCTAGTCTATGCCTTCGTGAAGAAGTCCGCTGGCTATACTCAGAAGGCACATACTGAAGAGCAATAAACATGATCCTGCACAGCAGCGCGCACATAATAAGCATCAACGCCAATATGCTTGGTAAGCTCATGATATCTCCTTTTTACTGATCCGGTGTTGGAACAAGAAAGGGTATCCCGCACCTATTTCCCCAGAGGTGACCCTGGGTATCGAACCCACGAGTGTAAGATCCCCTTGAGGCAATGGTCTCTAGCAAGCTTTTGCTAAAGTGTCAAATCCAGCTTTTGACCGGATCAGCACGCAAATTGTGATTCAAACACTTATAATAAAAAGAAGGTATGGGGATGAGGTCTTAATGCTTACAATCATGATAGGGCAATCATTTATTTGCACTATAACTCCATGCTTAATGCCTACTGCCTAAGTGAAAGTAGAATTAGTCATATTGTGGGGTCGAGGAGATAGGTCTAGAGGGGGGTGAATAGACCCTTAACCAACCAAATTTGCAGTTTTTAGTTCACTTGAAATGTAGGCAGATTTTGGCACAAGTTAAGATCACACCAAGACTTCCTACACATGCATATCTAGAGATTGAGCAGCGGAAATAGTGAAGAATGCAAGTGTACAGAAAGTAAAGGGGTAGAGTATGGAAGATCAAACGCAATGAAGACACGGTGGTTTTTGGCGTGGTTTTCCGATAGGTGGTGATATCGTACATCCACGTTGATGGAGGCTTCAACCCACGGAGGGTAACGGTTGCGCGAGTCCATGGAGGCCTCCACTCACGAAGGGTCCACGAAGAAGCAACCTTGCCTATTCCACCATGGCTTCCGTCCATGAAGGACTAGCCTCACTCGGGGTAGATCTTCACGAAGTAGGAGATCTCCTTGCCCTTACAAACTCCTTGGTTCAACTCCACATGATCTTGGAGGATCCCAAGTGACACCTGATAACCCACAAGTATAGGGGATCAATTGTAGCTTTTTCGATAAATAAGAGTGTCGAACCCAACGAGGAGCTAAAGGTAGAATCAATATTCCCTTCAAGTTCTATCGACCACCGATACAACTCTACGCACACTTAACGTTCGCTTTACCTAGAACAAGTATGAAATTAGAAGTACTTTGTAGGCTAGAACTACTTTGCAAGAATAAAACTAGGAGTACTTTGCGAGATAATAAAAGTTAGTTGTTTAGTAGAAAGTTTTTGTAACACAAGAGAATGATTTGTCCATAGGCAATCGATAACTAGACCGGTAATCATTATTGCAATTTTATATGAGGGAGAGGCATGAGCTAACATACTTTCCGTACTTGGATCATATGCACTTATGACTGGAACTCTAGCAAGCATCCGCAACTACCAAAGATCATTAAGGTAAAACCCAAACATAGCATTAAGTATCAAGTCCCCTTTACTCCCATACGCAACAACCCCCTTACTCGGGTATAAGCTTTTGTCACTCTAGCCGCCCACTATAACAGAATTATGAACGTATTGCAAACCCTACAGCAGGAATCCCTCATGCTTGCACGACACGGAGGGCACCATAGGACAGCACCAAAATAAAACATACAACTCAAACCAATCACGATCATCAATCAACCCATAGGACAAAAAGAATCTACTCAAACATCACAGGATGGCCACAAATCATTGGATAATAATATGTAGCATTAAGCACCATGTTTAAGTAGATATTACAGCGGGGAGAAGATGTGTTACACCGCTGCATAGAGGGGTAGAGAGTTGGTGGTGACGACGGCGAAGTTGTTGGTGTAGATCGCCATCACGATGGTTCCCCCGGCGGTGCTCCGGCGCCACCAGAAGAGAGGGGGAGAGAGCCCCCCTCCTTCTTCTTCTTCCTTGGCCTCCCCCCTAGATGGGAGGAGAGTTTCCCCTCTGGTCCATGGCTGCCATGGCAGCGGAGGACTAAGAGCCACTCCGAGATTGGATCTCTCTCTCTCTCTCTGTTCTCTTCTGTTTCACGCTCCTGTTTTCTGGCCTTTCACCGTTTCTTAAATTCCCGAAGATCCGTAACTCCGATTGCGCTGAAATTTTAACATGATTTTTTCCGGATATTAGCTTCATTGCGGCCGAAGAAGAGCCCCAACCGATTTACGGTGTGCCCACGAGGCACCACCGCGCGCCTGGGGGGGCGCGCCCATGTGGCTTGTGGAGGTCGTGGGCCTCCGTTTGCGTTGATTCCACCTCCCAAAAATCACATATATTCCAAAATAATTCTCCATAAAATTTTAATGCATTTGGACTTCGTTTGATATGGATTTTCTATGAAACAAAAAACAAGCAGAAAACAGGAACTGGCACTGAGCACTGGATCAATATGTTAGTCCCAAAAATAATATAAAATGTTGCCAAAATTATATGAAAGTTGTAGAATATTGGCATGAAACAATCAAAAATTATAGATACGACGGAGACGTATCAGCATCCCCAAGCTTAATTCCTGCTCGTCCTCGAGTAGGTAAATGGTAAAAAAGATAATTTTTTATGTGGAATGCTACCTAGCATAATCTTGATCATATAATCTAATCGTGGCATGAATATTAAGACACGAGTGATTCAAAGCAATAGTCTATAATTGGATATAAAGACATCAATACCCAGGCATCCCAACAAACAATCATGCCTTTCAGAATAAAAATGCTAAAGAACGCTATCCCTACAAAATCATATAGCCTTGTCATGCTCCATCTTCTTAACACAAAATATAAATCATGTACTACCCCGGTGTCAGCCAAGCAATTGAATCATACTTTTTAACGTGCTTCAGCTTTTTCAACCCCCACGCAATACATGAGTGCAAGCCATGGATATAGCACTATGGGTGGAATAGAATGCGGTGGTAGAGATTAATATGGAGAAGACAAAAAAGAAAGAAAGTCTCACATCGACGCGGCTAATCAACGGTCTATGGAGATGTCCATCAATTGATATCAATGCAAGGAGTAGGGATTGCCATGAAACGGATGCACTAAGAGCTATAAGTGTATGAAAGCTCAACGTGAAACTAAGTGGGCATGCATCCAACTTGCTTGCTCGAAGACCTCGGACATTTGAGGAAGCCCATCATCGGAATATACAAGCCAAGTTCTATAATGAAAAATTCCCACTAGTATATGAAAGTGACAACATAGGAGACTCTCTATATGAAAAACATGGTGCTACTTTGAAGCACAAGTGTGGAAAGGATAGTAACATTGCCCCTTCTCTCTTTTTCTCTCATTTCATTTTTTTCTTTTTTTCTCCATTTTTTCTTGGGAGCTTTTTGGCCTCACTTTCTTTCTTCCTTTTTTTTTATTTTGTCCGAAGTCTCATCCCAACTTGTGGGGGAATCATAGTCTTCATCATCCTTTCCTCACTGGGACAATGCTCTAATAATGAATAATGATGATCATCACACTTCTATTTACTTACAACTAAAAAATTACAACTCGATACTAGAACAAAGTATGACTCTATATGAATGCCTCTGGCAGTGTACCAGGATGTGCAATGATCTAGCATAGCAAAGATATCAAAAAACGGACAAGCCATGAAAATATCATGCTAGATATCTTACGATCATGCAAAGCAATATGACAATGAATGCTCAAGTCATGTATATGATGATGATGGAAGTTGCATGGCAATATATCTCGGAATGGCTATGGAAATGCCATAATAGGTAGGTATGGTGGCTGTTTTGAGGAAGATATAAGGAGGCTTATGTGTGATAGAGAGTATCATATCACGGGGTTTGGATGCACCGGCGAAGTTTGCACCGACTCTCGAGGTGAGAAAGGGCAATGCACGGTACCGAAGAGGCTAGCAAATTGCGGAAGGGTGAGAGTGCGTATAATCCATGGACTCACATTAGTCATAAAGAACTCACAAACTTATTGCGAAAGTTTATTATCCCTCGAAGCAAAGTACTACTACCCATGCCCCTAGGGGGGAGGTTGGTAGGAGTTAACCATCGCGCGCCCCCGACCTCCACGCAAAGGAAGACAATCAATAATAAATCATGCTCCAACTTCTTAGCATAACGAGAGACTATACGTGCATGCTTCGGGAATCACAAACCTTAACACCAATATTCTTACTAAACCACAATCATTCACTAGTACCTCCCACATATTACCATCTCTATATCGCAAAACTATTGCAAGGAATCAAACATATCATATTCAGTGATCTACAAGTTTTATGTAGGATTTTATGACTAACCGTGTGAATGACCAATTCCTGTTGATTCTCTAAACAGATATAAGTGAAGCAAGAGAATTTAATTCTTTCTACAAAAGACCATGCTCTAATAAATATAAGTGAAGCAAAAGAGCATTCTACAAATAATGGTTTTCTATATGAAGAAAAACAGGCATCCAAACTTCAAATGATATAAGTGAAGCACATGAAGCATTCTATAAAGCCATACTCAAAAGATATAAGTGAAGTGCATGAAGCATTGTATAAATCAATCAAGGACTACCTCATACCAGCATGGTGCATTTATTAAAAGAAAAATAAAAGGCACATGACGCTCCAAGAATTTACGCATATCATGTGAACAAAACAAAAACCGAAACATACCGATACTTGTTGAAGAAAGATGGGATGCCTTCCGGGGCATCCCCAAGCTTAGACGCTTGAGTCTCCTTGAATATTTACTTGGGGTGCCTTGGGAATCCCCAAGCTTGAACTCTTGCCTCTCCTTATTCTCCTCATACAGATACCACCTCGATCTTCGAGCACTTCATCCACACAAAACTCAACCGAACTTTTTATTAGCGGGGTTAGTACATATAACATAAAATCCCATCATGTCCTGCTGTAACATTATTGTATAATTATAATAAAACATTTCCCACTGTATGCTATCACAATTCTATGTCTCCCAAGTCAACGGGGCTCAACAAGATTTCAAACATAAGCAAATAATGAAACTATAACAGCAATCTGTGAAAACAGGACAGTCTGTAAAGATGCAGATGGTACATATACTTATGTAACTCAAAAAATTATGAAAAATTAGGAAAAAATAAAAAAAAATCATAGAAGTACTTTGTAAAAATTTCAAAAAAAATTCACGTTCCAGTAAAAAATGTAAATTCATGCACTACAGCAAAAGTTTCTGTTTTTGCACCGCACACACCAAACAAGCAATTTAAACATCCTAAAGGTAAATATTGGCACATTATTTTTATAATACAATGGATTTGTACAAGGGGATAATTATTTTTGTTGAAAAGTTTCTGTAATCAAGGTTCACAAAATTTCCATGGGCATGAACAAAGTTCAAGGCTAGCCCCCACTTCCACATTGCTCATCTGTCTCACTTTCAGTTTTCTTTTTGTAAAAGTTTTAGGTTTCCCTCTATATTTTTTTGTTTTTAAACTTTTTAAAAGCACACAACAGAAATAAATGACCATTTAAACTTCCGGGTTGTCTCCCTGGCAGCGCTTTCTTTAAAGCCATTAAGCTAGGCATAAAGTGCTCAAGTAATTGATCCACCCGGATCCCAAGGTATATCAAAGCCAATTTTAATTCACAATGATTTGTAATTTAGTAGTGAGCAAAAAGCAACATATATCATGGAACAACGAAGTCTAACTCTCTTCCTATGCATCGGCATGTCATAAAAGAACAATTCATGCACATCAAGTAAAGGCCAATGCATAGTATAAGCAGTTTCTTGCAATTTTATCGTATTGGAAACATAGAGAGGTGGAGGTGTAGTTCCTCCCTCATAGTAATTGCAAGTAGGAGCAGCAAGCACATGCATATTATATTCATCAAAATCATCATGTGTAGTAGTAAAACGCAACCCATCAATATAATCCTTAATAAGTGCAAACTTCTCCGATATAGTGTAGTTGGGAGAATTCAAAAAGATAATAGGATTATCATGTGTGGGTGCAATAGCAACAATTTCTTTTTTAACATAAGGAACTATAGCAAGTTCATCTCCATAAGCATAATTCAAATTGGCATCATGGCCACAAGCATAACAAGCATCAATTTCATCAAAAAGGGATATTTCAAACAAATCAACGGGATCATAGCAATTATCATAGCATTCATCCTTCGGTAAGCACGAAGGGAAATTAAACAATGTCTGAGTTGAAGATTTACTCTCATTAGAAGGTGGGCACGGGTAGCTAATCCGCTCTTCCTCCCTTTGTTCTTCGCTCTCCTCGTCGTCTTTTTCATCTAATGAGCTCACAGTGTCATCATTTTCTTCTTCCATAGGAGCCTGCAAAATATTAGTCTCTTCTTGGACAGCGGAGACTTTCTCAATAAACTCATTAATATCGGCATTGTATTCATAATTCTCATAGCAATATTTAAGTATAGCAAAATTTTCAGATCTGTAGACAGCATCACCACAATCTTCATACTTTTCAAACAAAGATTCAATTTCATAAGCACCCTTAAAAGCAACAAATTCTTCTATTTGTTCCACATCATAGTAATCATATATACCATTAGCATAAGAAGCCAAAGTTTCATTATCATTAAATTTACATGAAAAGGGAAGGTGTGGAGCCTTCATCCTAGAACAACAAGTATAATCATATCTCAAGCATAAACTCCAAGCATACCATTGCAAATAATCAATTTGATCCCATAAGAGTTTCCCTTTTTGAGACAAGCGATAATCCCTAAAGTATTCATGTTGATCCAACATGTCTCCCATTATCAAGTTGAATGGGGTTTTCTCAGGATTATCAAAGTAGTGTTTAATGTTTTCCACATAACGAGCATCGAGGGTTTTAGGAGGTTCCCCATCTCCATGAGTAGCAAGTACAACTAATTTTTTTGGTATTTCGTGTTCCATATCCATAACTAAAGATAGAGAACAACTTAGAACAGAAAATAAAATCTACTTAGTGATAAAGCAAACAAGCACACACGAGAATACCAACCCCACGCTATTGCTCCCAGGCAACGGCGCCAGAAAAAGGTCTTGATAACCCACAAGTATAGGGGATCAATTGTAGCTTTTTCAATAAATAAGAGTGTCCAACCCAACGAGGAGCTAAAGGTAGAATCAATATTCCCTTCAAGTTCTATCGACCACCGATACAACTCTACGCACACTTAATGTTCGCTTTACCTAGAACAAGTATGAAACTAGAAGTACTTTGTAGGCTAGAACTACTTTGCAAGAATAAAACTAGGAGTACTTTGTGAGATAATAAAAGTTAGTTGTTTAGTAGAAAGTTTTTGTAACGCAAGAGAATGATTTGTCCATAGGCAATCGATAACTAGACCGGTAATCATTATTGCAATTTTATATGAGAGAGAGGCATGAGCTAACATACTTTCCGTACTTGGATCATATGCACTTATGATTGGAACTCTAGCAAGCATCCGCAACTACCAAAGATCATTAAGGTAAAACCCAACCATAGCATTAAGTATCAAGTCCCCTTTACTCCCATACGCAACAACCCCCTTACTTGGGTGTAAGCTTCTGTCACTCTAGCCGCCCACTATAAGAGAATTATGAACGTATTGCACACCCTACAGCGGGAATCCCTCATGCTTGCGCGACACGGAGGGCACCATAGGATAGCACCAAAATAAAACATACAACTCAAACCAATCACGATCATCAATCAACCCATAGGACAAAAAGAATCTACTCAAACATCATAAGATGGCCACAAATCATTGGATAATAATATGTAGCATTAAGCACCATGTTTAAGTAGAGATTACAGCAGAGAGAAGAGGTGTTACACCGCTGCATAGAGGGGGAGAGAGTTGGTGGTGACGGCGGCGAAGTTGTTGGTGTAGATCGCCATCACGATGGTTCCCCCGGCGGCGCTCCGGCGCCACCGGAAGAGAGGGGGAGAGAGCCCCCCTCCTTCTTCTTCCTTAGCCTCCCCCCTAGACGGGGGGAGAGTTTCCCCTCTGGTCCATGGCTGCCATGGCGGCGGAGGAGTAAGAGCCCCTCCGAGAATGGATCTCTCTCTCTCTCTGTGTGTTCTCTTATGTTTCGCGCTCCTATTTTCTGGCCTTTCACCGTTTCTAAAATTCCCGGAGATCCGTAACTCCGATTGCACTGAAATTTTAACACGATTTTTTCTGGATATTAGCTTCATTGCGGCCTAAGAAGATCCCCAACCGACTTACGGTGTACCCACGAGGCACCACCGCGCGCCTGGGGGGGGCGCGCCCATGTGGCTTGTGGAGGCCATGGGCCTCCGTTTGCATTGATTCCACCTCCCAAAAATCACATATATTCCAAAATAATTCTCCGTAAAATTTTATTGCATTTGGACTTTGTTTGATATGGATTTTCTGTGAAACAAAAAACAAGCAGAAAACAGGAACTGACTCTGCGCACTGGATCAATATGTTAGTCCCAAAAATAATATAAAATGTTGCCAAAATTATATGAAAGTTGTAGAATATTGGCATGAAACAATCAAAAATTATAGATACGACAGAGACGTATCAACACCTAAGCAATCTAGGAGACACCACTCTCCAAAAGGTAATAGACGGTGTGTTGATGATGAACTCCTTGCTCTTGTGCTTCAAGTGATAGTCTCCCCAACACTCAAACACTCTCTCACAGATTTGGCTATGGTGGAAGAAAGATTTGAGTGGAAAGCAACTTGGGGAAGGCTAGAAATCAAGGTTCAAATGGTAGGATTGGAATATCTTGATCTCAACACATGAGTAGGTGGTTCTATACCAGAAAATGTATGGTGGAAATATAGGCACGTTCTGATGGCTCTCTTACTTGGTAAGAGGGTGGTGGAGGGGTATATATAACCTCCACACGAAATCCAACCGTTACACACTTTTGACCAAACTCGGTGGCACCGACTGGAATTCTCGGTGAGACCGACCTGTGCAAAAGATGTGAACTTTTGATGTTTCGGTGGGACCGAATGGAAACAACTCGGAGCGACCGATGTGCAATGGTAGGGCAATCCTCGTTTCGGTGGCACCAATTGCAACATCTCGGTAAGACCGAAATAATTGCAACAAGGCAACAGAAAGTTGGCAAGCCATCTCGGTGGCACCGACTGCAAAACTCGGTTGGACCAAAATAATTGCAACTGATGACAGAGAGTTGGCAAGGCCATCTCGGTGGGACCGAGATCCATATCGGTGGATCCAACTTGTTAAGGTTTGGCTTGTGGCACTTTCCTCGTGAACTCGATGGGTCCGGAAGGATAGGATTCGGTGGGACCGAGTTTGACTTTGGGAAAATAGGACAAGTTAGGATAGAGAAAGTGGCTGAGTGTTTTGGAGCAATATCACTAAGCACTTGAGCAAACAGATCATTATCAAAACCTCATCCCCTTTTAATAGTATTGGCTTTCCTATGGACTCAATGTGATCTTGGATCACTAAACCAAAAATGAAGAGTCTTGAGCTTTTGCCAATGTATGTCCTTAGCATTTTGAAGGGTTCCACATCTCCTTGTCCTTGCCACGCCATTGTTGAACTTGTCTGAAATTCACTAGATAGAAGCATTAGTCCAACAACATGTATGTTGTCATAAATTACCAAAACCGCCAAGGGAGCAAATGTGCTTTCAATCTCCCCCTTTTTGGTAATTGATGACAACATACATCAAAGCTTCAAATAAAGATGTAATTGAAGATTATATGAAAGCTTTGAAGAAAACATGTAACATGTATGAGCTCCCCTTAAAGATGTGCATAGTAACTGGTGATAGTTCATGGAAAGCAGAGGCACAAAGTAAAGGAAATACACATGTAACATGTATCTTGGCTATATGCATGAGAGCAATAAAATGAAATTGAGGTACCCACGTGTACATGACTATCTTCTTGCAAACAATATGTGCAAAAGCAAGCAGTCATCATGTACATGAGTGTGATGCATATACTTACCTCGAAGTTCTTGATCAAGTACCTGAAGAAATACACTTGAGAAAACAGGGTTAGATAGCACAAGATAATTTCTTCAAGAAAAGACACAAGATCAACAAGAAACCAAGATTGGGATGACATGTAGAAGAGAGTATCACTAAGTGAATACTTCTATTAGAGGCAGACATGTCCCCAAAAGAAAATAGTTGTCTCCCCTTAAAGAACTTCCACTCCCCCTGAATCTGACATTGGATATTGGGAGCAGGTTGGGTGAGAAAACTAAACGAACTAAAAACACTGAGCTCATATTTCTCCCCTCTTACAAACATGTAACATTCTCTCCTCTTGTAAGATGCATCTCTCTCTCTTCCCTTTTTATAAAGAAGAGCTTGTGGTGATAAGCTTTGATGTAGATCTCTCTCCCCCTTTGACATCAATTTCCAAGAAGGGCTACTTCAAGGTTATTGGTCAAGTAGGTGTGGTCCTTGAGAAATACATCTAGCCATTGAGTAGTTCCAGATGCAAGTAGAGGGCAAGAATCATTGAGTGGAGCTGGAACAGAAAAACTCAGAAAATATTTGACAGAAAATCCCTTAGAGTAGCAAAATCGGTGACTCAGAGTTGAATCAATTCGGTGTGACCGAGTTTGGTGCAAATGGAAGATTTTGTCAACTCAGCTCACTAGGCAAAGGAATTCTTACAAAGATTTGCAATGAATTTACTAAACTAGCTAAGAGAAAGGAACACTGAAATAAAAAAGAAACAGAGAAACATCTAGATGAAGTTTTTTTTTTTGAAAAAGAAACACTCTAGCAAGAAGATAAACTTAAAAGAAACACTAGAGAGACACTAGAGAACTTCATCTCGAGAGGTCGGTGACTAGGTCACCTATGTTAGAGTATATTGACTTAGGAGTCAAGTGAGATCACTCGATCATAGGTCATACTCATCGTTAAGCTCAAAATGGGGTTACCATTTTTCCTTTAAGCATTTCAATGTATTCACATCTCGTTGAGTTGCTTTGGCTCACGACTTTGAGTAAAGCTTCTCTAAGATGTGAGAACTTACATTGGGATTTGGTGGTGATGTCCATCATGTAGTTGAACTTGAAGTGGATGCTCATGAGTTGAAGTTGGGAGCAATCCTATCATTTGTAGTTCATCTTCCTACATGGGTTAGATTTGCAAGGAACAACATATGTATCCAATTTGACAAGAATGAAGCATAAACTCAAGTGTTGTCAAAGGATATGTTTGAGTTATCTTGTTCCCTGTTTCACCAAGGATTGTTGATACTTGGTTCATACAAGATTGCTCATGATAAGAGTGAGATGCAATCTTGTGACATGTAGTTTGTCCAAGTACCTACAAAAGGTTAGATACAATACAAGGGAGCAAAGTGTCCAATATATAATATGATCATGGAAGTATCATGGATTAGTCAAGAATGCTCATGCCCTCGTATGCATCCAAGAGACTCTAGTTCAAGTTTGAAGCATCAATGATGTTCAACTCACTCCTCAAGTGGCAAAATACCTTCTCATCAAGAGGTTTGGTGAAGATATCCGCCAATTGCTTGTCGGTACGAACATGTTTAAGGTCAATGTCACATTTCTCAACATGATCTCGAATGAAATGGTGACGAACCTCAATATGCTTAGTTCGAGAATGTTGCACGAGATTGTGTGCAATCTTAATAGCACTCTCATTGTCACATAGTAATGGTACATGTCTCACATGCACACCATAGTCTTTAAGAGTTTGAGTCATCCATAGTAATTGAGCACAACATGATCCTGCAGCAATGTATTCCGCTTTGGCAGTAGATAGAGATGCCGAGTTTTGTTTCTTGGAGGACCAAGACACAAGAGATCTACCAAGAAATTGTCATGTACCCGAAGTGGATTTTCTATCAACCTTTTCTCCAGCATAGTCCGAATCGGAGTAGCCAACAAGATCAAAAGAAGATCCTTTGGGATACCAAATGCCAAAGTTTGGTGTATGTAACAAGTATCTCATGATTCTTTTCACAGCCTTAAGGTGACACTCTTTTGGTGCCGCTTGGTATCGTGCACACATGCGCACACTTAGCATAATGTCGGGACGGGAGGCACATAGATATAGCAATGAACCAATCATGGATCAATACACTTTTTGATCAACCGGTTTGCCATCCTTTGTCAAATCAAGATGTCTACTCGTGGGCATTGGAGTTTTCATACCTTTACTATCTTGCATGTTGAACTTCTTAAACAAGTCCTTGGTATACTTTGTTTGAGAAACAAAGGTACCCTCCTTAGTTTGCTTGATTTGCAAGCCAAGAAAGAATTTGAGTTCACACATCATAGACATCTCATACTTTTCCGACATCAACCTTCCAAACTTTTCACTAAAAGAGGGGTTAGTAGATCCAAAGATAATGTCATCAACATAAATTTGGCATACAAATAGTTCTCCATTAACCCTCTTAGTGAACAAAGTTGAATCAATTTTCCCAATTTCAAAACCTTTTTCAAGAAGAAACTTTGTCAAGCATTTGTACCAAGCTCTAGGGGCTTGTTTAAGACCATAAAGAGCTTTACGAAGTTTGTAAACATGATTAGGTTTCTTGGGATTAACAAAACCGGGAGGTTGTTTAACATACGTACAGTTCCTCCTCAATTTCACCATTTAAGAAAGCACTTTTAATATCCATTTGGTAAAGAGTGATATCATGGTGATTGGCATAAGCAAGTAAAATGCGAATGGACTCAAGTCTAGCAACGGGGGCATAGGTCTCACCATAGTCCATACCTTCGACTTGTGTGTAACCTTGTGCTACGAGACGAGCCTTGTTGCGTACAACTTGTCCATCTTCATCTTACTTGTTCTGAAACACCCATTTGGTTCCAATGACGTTTTTCTCATCTTTAGGCTTCTCAACCAACGTCCACACTTAATTTCTCTCAAAGTTGTGTAGCTCCTCATGCATTGCATTCACCCAATCGGGATCCTTGAGAGCTTCTTCTACCTTCAAAGGTTCAACACTAGAGATGAATGAGTAATGCTCACAAAAGTTAGCTAAATGAGATTTAGAGCGAGTAATTCTCCCGGATTGGATATCTCCAAGTATTTGTTCGACGGGATGATTCTTGTCAATTCTTGCTCTAACTCGAGGTAGCTTTTGCTTGGGTTGTGGTGAGACTTCCTCATCATCATCTTCTTCTTCTTCATTGTTGTTGTCGTTGTTCGCTTGTGGAGGTGGAGAAGGAGGTTGAGGTGGATCATATTGTTGCACTTCCTCATTCCCTTCGTCTTGACGTGTTCCACTTGTGGATGCCTCCATGTCAACTTGTTGTTCACCTTGACGTGAAGTTGGGGCTTCCACTTGAATTGATGAAGTACTCTCCTTCACTTCCACGGGTCGAATCTTGCCAATGGGCAAGTCTTGGATTGCGTCCGATGGTTCTTGATCTCCTACATCAATTGGAAATTGCTCGCCTTGCGAGCCGTTAGTCTCATCAAACTTCACATCTACCGTCTCTTCAACTTTTCGAGTGAAGTTGTTGTAGACACGGTAAGTGTGAGAGTTCGATCCGTAACCAAGTAGAAAACCTTCATGAGATTTAGGAGCAAACTTTGAACGACGATGCTTATCAAGAATGTAACATTTTGAGCCAAATACTCGAAAGTATCCAACTTGTGGTTTGTCACCGGTGAGTAGCTCATACGCCGTTTTACCAAGAAGCTTGTGAAGATAAAGTCAATTTATAGCATGACAAGCCGTCTCAACCGCTTCTGCCCAAAAGTGTTTTTGCGTCTTGTAATTCATCAAGCATTGTCCTTGCCATCTCAATAAGAGTCCGGTTCTTCCTCTCAACAACTCCATTTTGTTGAGGTGTGTATGTAGCCGAGAACTCATGTGAAATGTGACACGTCTCCAACGTATCAATAATTTATGAAGTATTCATGTCATGTTTATTATAGTTTTGTATGATTTTCGTGCACTTATATATGGATTTTATATGATTTTCATGGACTAACATATTGACCTAGTGCCCAGTGCCAGTTGCTATTTTCTGCTTGTTTTTGGTTTTCCAGAAAATCCATATCAAACGAAGTCCAAATGCAGCGAAACTTTTTGACGATTTTTTCTAGAAGGAAAGGGACCCAGGAAGCTTCGGGAGAGTACCAGAAGACCCACAGGGGCCCCACAAGCCACCAGGGCGCGCCCAGGGGGGTAGCGGCGCCCTGGTGCCTCGTGAGCCCACTGTGGCCTCTCTTTGCATGATTCCAACGCCAAAAATTCCTATATATTCAGAAACCTCCAAAAATAAGCCTAGAACTTTGACTCCGCCGCCGCAAGCCTTTGTACCTCCACGATCTCATCTACAGCCCTTTTCCGGCACCCTGCCGGAGGGGGAAATCATCACCGGAGGCCATCTTCATCATCCCGGTGGTCTCCATGACGAGGAGGGAGTAGTACACCCTCAGGGCTGAGGGTATGTACTAGTAGCTATGTGTTTGATCTTTCTCTCTCTCTCTCGTGTTCTTGATTTGGCACGATCTTGATGTACCACGAGCTTTGTTAATATAGTTGGATCATATGGTGTTTCTCCCTCTCTATCTTGTTGTGATGAATTGAGTTTTTACCTTTAAGGTTTCACTATTATTGGATTGAATACTTTTATGGATTTGAGAACACTTGATGTATGTCTTGCATATGAATACCCGTGGTGACAATGGGGTATTATATTTATTCACTTGATGTATGTTTTGGCACTCAACTCACGGATTCCCGAGGTGACATTGGGGTAATCTATGCATAGGGGTTGATGCATGTTTTCGTCCTACTTTCTCCGGTAGAAATTTTGGGGCACTCTGTGAAGTTCTTTGTGTGGATTGAATATTATGAATCTGAAGTTGTTTGATGCATATCGAATAATCAACTCACGGATACTTGTGGTGACATTGGAGTATCTAGGTGACATTAGAGTTGGTTGATGTGTATCATATGGTGTTATTTTAGTATGAACTCTAGGGCTGTTTGTGACACTTATAGGGATGGCTCAATAGATTGATCGGAAAGGATAACTTTGAGGTGGTTTCGTACCCTACAACAATTTCTTTCTTATGTTCTCCACTAATAGAAACTTTGGAGTGATTATTTGTCGCACGTTGAGGGATTGTTATATGATTCAACTATGTTAGCATTGTTGAGAGATTGCACTAGTGAAAGTATGAACCCTAGGCCTTGTTTTCAAGCATTGCAATACCGTTTGTGCTCACTTTTGTTACTTGCTACCTTGCTGTTTTTCTATTTTCAGATTACAAAAACCTATATCTACTATCCATACTACACTTGTATCACCATCTCTTCGCCGAACTAGTGCACCTATACAATTTACCATTGTATTGGGTGTGTTGGGGACACAAGAGATTTATTGTATTTGATTGCAGGGTTGTTTGAGAGAGACCATCTTCATCCTACGCCTCCCATGGATTGATAAACCTTAGGTCATCCACTTGAGGGAAATTTGCTACTGTCCTACAAAACTCTACACTTGGAGGCCCAACAACGTCTACGAGAATAAAAGTTGCGTAGTAGACATCAAAATGCCTTCCTCATCAAGAAAGGTATCCACATTGGTGTTCTTGAACTCCGTTCCATTGTCACTCCAAACCTTCTTGATCTTCACTTCAAATTGATTTTGGGCCTTCCTTGCGAAGTTCTTGAAGATCTTTTGTACCTGCAATTTGTCATCGAGAAAGAACACCCACGTAAATCTGGAAAATTCATCAACAATGACCAAACTGAAGGAGTTACCACCAAGACTCTTATAGGAGTTAGGACCGAAGAGATCCATATGAAGCAGCTCGAGTGGTCTCCTCATGGTCATAATGTTCTTCACGGGATGGCTCCTCCAACTTTTCCTGCTTGGCAAGCACTACAAAATCGATCCTTGTCAAATATAACATCTTTCACACCAAGAACATGATCTCCTTTAAGAAGTTTATCAAGATTACGCATGCCAACATGTCCAAGTCTCCTATGTCATAACCAACCTTTAGAAGATTTAGCAATTAAACATGTACGAGGTTGGGCTCTTTTAGTGAAATCAACAATGTATAGATCACCTCTACGAATGCCGGTAAAGACCATATTATAATTATCTCGACGAAACACTTGGCAATCTACTTCGGTAAATAGAACATTGAAACCAAAGTTTGCTAGTCTAGATACGGAAAGAAGATTGTAACCAAGAGATTCAACAACCATAACATTTTGAATGGAGCTATCATTGGATATGGCCACCTTACCAAGGCCAAGTACCTTACCCTTGGAGTTGTCTCCAAAAGTCACATACTTGCGTGGACCATCGTTTTTTGCAAGCTCACGAAACATGTCTTTATCTCCGGCCATGTGATCGGTACATCCACTATCAAGAATCCACTCTTTTCCTCCAGCCATGTAATCTCAAAGATTAGCCATAAGACTAAGATTCCTCATGGTCTTCTCATATTCAATATCAAATTCTTCGTCCTCATCATAATAGCCATGCTCAACATCGTCATCCTCAACATGTATTTGATCATCACCTAGGGCAACGAATTCATTAGTTTCATGATCATGACAATGTTCAAGTTTATGAATTCTAATGGCTTCCGTGATAATGTTACTAATAGTTCTAACATCTCCTTTAGCATGCATAAGATCACGAAGCTCAAATAAGCAATCATCAAAGTTAGGATCATTAGGATTCATCTTGTGAAAAGCAATAGTCTTATGAAGAATCTCATCAAGATTGGCACTCTACGTCTAAGACTCCCCAAAGTAGACACATCCATCTCCCTCCAATGGTGATTAAACCAAAGCAATGGAGACCAAAGCTCTGATACCAATTGTGGGGTCGAGGAGATAGGTCTAGAGGGGGGTGAATAGACCCTTAACCAACCAAATTTGCAGTTTTTAGTTCACTTGAAATTTAGGCAGATTTTGGCACAAGTTAAGATCACACCAAGACTTCCTACACATGCATATCTAGAGATTGAGCAGCGGAAATAGTGAAGCATGCAAGTGTACGAAAAGTAAAGGGGTAGAGTATGGAAGATCAAACGCAATGAAGACACGGTGGTTTTTGGCGTGGTTCCGATAGGTGGTGCTATCGTACGTCCACGTTGATGGAGGCTTTAACCCACGGAGGGTAACGGTTGCGCGAGTCCACGGAGGGCTCCACCCACGAAGGGTCCACAAAGAAGCAACCTTGCCTATTCCACCATGGCTTCCTTCCACGAAGGACTAGCCTCACTTGGGGTAGATCTTCACGAAGTAGGAGATCTCCTTGCCCTTACAAACTCCTTGGTTCAACTCCACATGATCTTGGAGGCTCCCAAGTGACACCTAAGCAATCTAGGAGACACCACTCTCCAAAAGGTAATAGACGGTGTGTTGATGATGAACTCCTTGCTCTTGTGCTTCAAGTGATAGTCTCCCCAACACTCAAACACTCTCTCACAGATTTGGCTATGGTGGAAGAAAGATTTGAGTGGAAAGCAACTTGGGGAAGGCTAGAAATCAAGGTTCAAATGGTAGGATTGGAATATCTTGATCTCACCACATGAGTAGGTGGTTCTCTCTCAGAAAATGTATGGTGGAAATGTAGGCACATTCTGATGGCTCTCTTACTTGGTAAGAGGGTGGTGGAGGGGTATATATAGCCTCCACACGAAATCCAACCGTTACACACTTTTGACCAAACTCGGTGGCACCGGCTGGAATTCTCGGTGAGACCGACCTGTGCAAAAGATGTGAACTTTTGAAGTTTCGGTGGGACCGAATGGAAACAACTCGGAGCGACCGATGTGCAATGGTAGGGCAATCCTCGTTTCGGTGGCACCGATTGCAACATCTCGGTAAGACTGAAATAATTCAAACAAGGCAACAGAAAGTTGGCAAGCCATCTCGGTGGCACTGACTGCAAAACTCGGTTGGACCAAAATAATTGCAACTGATGACAGAGAGTTGGCAAGGCCATCTCGGTGGGACCGAGATCCATATCGGTGGATCCGACTTGTTAGGGTTTGGCTTGTGGCACTGTCCTCATGAACTCGGTGGGTCCGGAAGGATAGGATTTGGTGGGACCGAGTTTGACTTTGGAAAAATAGGGCAAGTTAGGATAGAGAAAGTGGCTGAGGATTTTGGAGCAATATCACTAAGCACTTGAGCAAACAGATCATTATCAAAACCTCATCCCCTTTTAATAGTATTGGCTTTCCTATGGACTCAATGTGATCTTGGATCACTAAACCAAAAATGAAGAGTCTTGAGCTTTTGCCAATGTATGTCCTTACCATTTTGAAGGGTTCCACATCTCCTTGTCCTTGCCACGCCATTGTTGAACTTGTCTGAAATTCACTAGATAGAAGCATTAGTCCAACAACATGTATGTTGTCATAAATTACCAAAACCACCAAGGGAGCAAATGTGCTTTCACATATTCAATATAATATTAGTATTAGCATAAGGACCAAGATTGATACTATCATAAACAGATTTGGGGATAGTGGAAACACTTGCCCCTAGATCACATAAAGCACTGAACTTATTATGTCCTATCTCAATCTCTATAGTAGGTTCGAAAGTTTCTTCTTGCTTAGCTGGTAACTTACTAAATAACTTTTTTCTTTCCTCATCAAGTTCACGTATCTTGGCTGCAACTTTCTCAACAAAGACATTATATGCCTCATCGTTAGTTACCTCCGGTAGTGGATACTTCATGGATATCATCTTGACAAAATCTGCAACGGTATAGTTGTACTCTGGCACATGGCTTGTGTCAAGTACCTCATCTTTCGCTTTGTTGCTTCTCACCATTTTAACTTCTTCAACCGGGTTAGGTTTTGGTTTACCTGCAAACTTGGCCAAAATTAAGGTTTGGCTCTCTGCTATTTTTGCCACTTGTGCCTCCATATTCTTGGATCTGGCTTCAAGTATCTGCACATCATTCGTTAGTCCAACAATCTTACCGGTCAATTAACCGAGTAAGTTATCATGATTCTTCAGGAAATTCTTGAAATTTTCATTCTCCTCAGTCTGGCTAGCAATAAAACTTTTAAGAGTTTCTTCAAGAGTATTTCTATTGCTACCATTAGTTCCATCAAAATTATTGGACGCTCCTCCATTATTTGGATAAGGAAGTTTAGGAGCATATCCATTATTTTTTCAATTAGGATTATAGCTATTACGAGCAATGAAATTAACAGCACTAGTATCTTCATCAGTGATGGCATTGACATTTACCTCTTCTTTACCTTTCATCAAAAGGATAAGTTCTTCTAGCTTGGTTGTTAACTCTGAGCTGTTTTCTTCTATGACATTCACCTTCTTGGTGGTTGTTCTCTCAACATGCCATTGGGCATGGTTCTCTTGCATATCATCTAGTATCTTCTTGACATCATCTATGGGCTTTCCCATGATGGTTCCTCCTGCAGCTGTATCAAGCATAGTTTTTGACATGTGATTCAAGCCATTATAAAACATATGAAGGATTAACCACTCCTCCATTCCATGATTGGGGCAATTTCTTATAGCTTCTTTCATTCTATCCCACGCAAGCGCTAGTGGCTCACATTCTTCTTGCTTGAAACCTGTAATCTGAGAACGTAATTGCATAATTTTTGCAGGTGGACAATTCGATAAAAATTTGCTGCAACAAGCAGCCCAGGAAGTTATACTTCCTTTTGGTAAAGCTAAAAGCCATTTCTTAGCTTTTCCTCTCAAAGAGAAAGGAAACAAGCGAAGTTTAAGAGCATCTGGGTCATAATCTTTTATCCGTGTCATGTTGCATAATTCAGTAAAATTATGTAGATGCATACCTGCATCTTCTGAAGCAGAGCCTCCAAATTGGTCCTGTTGAACCATGGAAACTAAGTTTGGTTTAATCTCATATTCTGCAGCTACAACATCAGGTTGTGCAATTGGTTCACATATGAAATTGTTGCTAGGAGTAGCAAAACTCCCAAGATTACGAGCCATAGTAATTTTTTGGTTTTTTCCACTAAAAGACTTGCAACAAAATAAAACTTAAACTAAAAACTGGAAGTAAAAACAAAAACTGAAAATTAACTTTAACAAAAACTCTAAACACAAAGACTAGGAATACTAAACTACTCCCCGGCAACGGCGCCCGAAAAAGGACTTGATATCTCCTTTTTATTGATCCGGTGTTGGAACAAGAAAGGGTATACCGTACCTATTTCCCCAGAGGTGACCCTGGGTGTCGAACCCACGAGAGGAAGATCCCCTTGAAGCAATGGTCTCTAGCAAGCTTTTGCTAAAGTGTCAAATCCAGCTTTTGACCGGATCAGCAAGCAAATTGTGATTCAAACACTTATAATAAAAAGAAGGTACGGGGATGAGGTCTTAATGCTTACAATCATGTATTGGTGTTGGGTAAAAAATGATATGAGTTTGTGCGCGGGAAGTCACCCGTCAAGAGGTGCTTGCTTCGTATCGGAATGGGGATGTGTCCAAATAACATCTTGACTGGCACGAGTCCTGCATCAAGAATCAGTTGTCCTACCGCAGGCCCTATCCGTCTCGCGGGGTTGCCCCGATAATTAAGATAATAATATCAGACAAAATCTTTGGGCGTTCAATGACTACACCTCATGAATCCCCAAGGTTATGATCCATGTTAGCCTGCTAATCCTTACTGTCACCGGTGTTCGGTGTAACACTTCACCGTCCCCTTGCTCCTAGCCTCACCGGTGCTCGATCTCCATGATCCTGGGTACCTGCAGGGATGAAGATCGCGGACAAGACAAGAGAAACTTCACGAAACAATTTTATTTCACACATACAAGACATTATGTCAAAGACTCCCAATGATCCCTTCACCAAATACCTGGGGTTGCAAGGCTCATGCCTCACTCCATACCTTACCGATCTACTCACACATCAAGATCAGATCGCGAGAAGAAAACATTGAAGAATACATCTTGAGATTGATTGATTGCAGTATGTCTTACAATGGATGCCTTGTGCGATGGACGATTACAAGTATGAACTAGATGGAAGAGAACTACGATGGTGGATGTTGAATGAGATTTTTACATGGTTATACAAGTTCAGGAATTGCTATTGGCACGGTTTTAAAAGTAAAAAAGTAACGTGCATAAAACACGAGCCAATTTCATTGGATATTTTTAATAGAAAAAGTCAGAAGTACACAAGAGAGGTGCCGGTTCATGCATTAGTGGTAAAAATAGGACAAATATGTTCAAGGAGAGAAATCTGCATCATCTCATACAAGGAGTCCTTCTACGGAAACAATTAAGGATGGAGCCCACCATCAAGAAAAAAGGATGAGGTGAGTGTGTGTTAGCGTGTATACGCTGATTGATTAGTGGACTTATAGTTTGACCATGTGTCAGTACGTGGAGCTGGTTCCTTTCAAAGTCACACACGCGTGCACGACCGTTGTGGCTGATTTGATTCAAGCGTTTAAAGATAAGCCGGATAACAAGATAAGCATCCAGCAACAACCCCACGACGGCATCTACCGGAGTCCGTTGGAGACCGGCGGCTCGGACGGCTCCAACGTCTACCCTGGAGTTGGAAGTTTTAAAAGGATCTCACGAGCTGCAGGCTCCGGGGGGGAGGAGGTTGGAGTTCTTTGGCCGACGCATAGCTCAACGGCGCAGTTCGCTTCTCACGACACCCACGCCTCCACCAACACCACGCTTGAACCTTCATAGTATACACATCCATATCCATATAGTCCTCCACATACACGGTTGATCAGTACTGCTTTCGATCTCCATAACATCGAGTCTTGGATCAATGGCGTTACCAGGTGAGTGAACCGCATGAAGGTAACATGTGGTTATTTCTTTTATTTTGTTCTCTCATCTGCAGGTTTGGTGGCATCTCGCGGCTTGACCTGGCGATTGAATCGTCGCCGCAGATGTATCACGGTTTGATCTACTAGCAGGAAAAGTTATGACATCTCACGGCTCAACATGGCGATCTAATCGTCGCGGCGTATGTGTGTTGATTCGATGTGGAAAAAGAGAGGGATGGCATTTAGCGGCTCTACATGGCGATCTAATCGTCGCCGCGGATGTGTGTTGCTCCAACGTGGAAAAAGAGAGCGATGACATTTAGTGGCTCTATATGGCGATCTAATCATCCCCGCGGATGTGTGTTGATCCGAAAAGAAAGTTATGGCATCGCAGCTCTACATGGCGATCTAATCGTCGCCGTGGATGTTTGTTTATCCGATATGGAACAAGAGAGTTGTGGCATCGCGGCTCTACATGGCGATCTAATCGCCGCTGCGGATGTGTGTCTATCCGATATGGAGAGAGTTGTGGCATCACGGCTCTACATGGCGATCTAATCGCCGCCGCGGATGTGTGTTTATCCGATACGGAAAAGAGAGTGATGACATCTCGCGGCTCAACATGGCAATCTAATCGTCGCTGCGGATGTGCTATCCGATATGGAAAAAGTGAGTGATAACATCTCGCGGCTCTACATGGCGATCTAATCGTCGCCACCGATGTGTGATGACCCGATATAAAAATGGGAGAAGATTTATGACGTCTCGCGGCTCAACCTGGCGTTCCAATCGTCATCGCAGATGTGTCAATCACTTGCGGTTGTTGGTTCGTGGTGATCTACAAAATTTCACACAATTGTCATGCTCCTAGGGACAGCAACATGCCTACAAACACACTCAAAGTCGACGTCATGATCAGCACACTGAGCACACATACACGTCAAGGTTGCCAAGTCTTTGTAAAGAAGATTCATATGGCATGTAAGGAGTATTTTCATCTTATCTCGTAATAATACTGATATGGCCATCTACACTAAAATGAATAAGAGGCCGTCGTCGACAATCTTATATTTACTAATTGGAAGCACCATACGAAGCTCCACGTTAATTCTAGAGAAACAGTAGTAATAACCGTAGGATTGTTAAATGTACGACTAGGATGAAACAGGATCTATACTCGCAGTCCTATGAGGTTACGGTACAAATAAAACGTGTCATGCATATCTTCTGAATAGACACGTTTCCGTGTTTAAAAGAAAAGCCTAGACATGTTACCTTCAACCACCATGGAAAATAAAAAAAAAATGCCCCATACCAACACGTCTCCATTGATCGACTAAATTGGCCTGATGGTAATACTTAGTAAGCAGATTTAAACTAGACGCCTTACCTCCGGCCACCATGGAAAAGCAATAAAAAAAAGCCCCATGCTAACACGTCTCCATAGATTGATCGGATTGGCCTGATATAACTACTAAGTATATTTACCAACGATTGTACAAGGGAATCTGCATGCGTATATGTATAGGATTCGGTTCCCTTTTTAAAAAAAAAACATATAGGATTCGGTCATAATACAGGATCCATGCGTACAAGTGATACATGATAGATAATAAATTTTTTTAACTTTTTTTGCACTAACGATAATATTAATTCAGGCTACCCAGCAAAAAAAAATTGTGGACTATAAAAGGACAAGAGTTTTGGGATGCACCCTCAAGAGAAAGGTTAATTTTTACTCTCTTTAGGACATAATAGAATGGATGATTTTTCCGATTATTCTCTATAATCTTCCTCGATCGCCAACTTCTTTCTCACTTGGATGCAGTGAAGTTCCATAAAAGTTTGCGGATGTAGCCAAAATGAGAAAGGATAAACATCGAAGTTTGCATATTTCTATAACCTACTTCAACACTTATATTTCTATGGATATTAGCTTCACGATATATTCCCACCAAAAAGCTCCGCGGTATATACTTTCCCAATTCATTAGGTACAAACTATAGTTTTCATGATTTCATGCGAATTTTTTTTTAAGACAAGCGCTGCAAAATATGTCAAACAATTTGCAAACGAAATATTTTATAACATTAATTATGACCTATATAATGCAATAAATAATTTATAACTTCGATAATACCCTATAGAAACCCTTTTTTTGTATTGTTTCTTTCAAATGACATACATAAAACCCATTGTATTCATAATCCGCATTGCATTATAATATTTTAAATTTGTTATTTCTCAGAGACTCAGCAAATGTTATTTCTAAGTCGACCAAGTTGCAGTATAAAAAAGAGTAGTAAATGATAGTGTGCAATTATATATAGGTATACAAATGTGTGACATCCATTTGCACAACTCGACGACTAAAATAGCACATGATTTTGAATTTTTATAACCATTTAATTCTTTGTTCAATAAACAATTAACACTTCTGATTTTACTGACGAATGCGGATTTTTATATTGAATAAAGAATGCACACTCACAACCATATATAATACTTCCTGCCCATGGATGAAGAGTAAGAGTTAAACTATCTTAAGGGTAGAACTATATTTTTAAATAACCGCAAAACAAAAACTGATTCCCTATTATGACAAATTGATAAAAGCTAATTGAGGCTAAATTTACGGTTGCAAGAAATGTGCCCTTTTACCAAATCTCACTCAATTTGTATCTTTCTGTTGTTCAGTCATGTATGATTTTGCCAAAAAAAATTCCAACTTGGATTTTTTTTGGTCATTTTCCGGACTACTACCATGAATATAAGGAACCATTTCCTCATTTTGTACTGAACATACATCAAATTTTTACATGGTCACTAATTATGATTGTGCGTTGATTCAAAGGCTAAATAATGTCAACACTATTATGACGTCTATTATTTGTCAAAAATATATTGAACACCAAGTTCTTTGACTCAAGGTCGCTAGCCCGTGCAGATCCACGGGTTGATGACTAGTCTATACAACCATGATTCAAATAATACAGTGGTTCATCATTTAGTCTCCGCCCAACTTATCCTCTTTCGCAACCGATGAGGTGCGAATCCACATACACCTCCTTACCGACGAGGCAAGATATATCCTGTTCGTGACCGACAAGGCAGAACACTGACTCGAGACTTCATATTTTCCGATCGATGGCTCATGGAGAACTGAAGCTGAATATTCCTTCATTGATGACACGTCATGACTACATCATTAGCAATGCAGTTTTTGTCTCGAGCATTTATAGGAAGGCTTATCTTGAGTAGATGATTTGTTGTACCCACCTCTGTAAACATCTTATATTTACTAATTGGAAGCACCATACGAGGCTCCACGTTAATTCTAGAGAAACAGTAGTAATAACGGTAGGATTGTTAAATGTACGACTAGGATGAAACAGGATCTATACTCGCAGTCCTATGAGGTTACGGTGCAAATAAAACTGTCATGCATATCTTTAGAATAGACACGTTTCCGTGTTTAAAAGAAAAGCCTAGACACGTTACCTTCAACCACCATGGAAAATAAAAAAAATGCCCCATACCAACACGTCTCCATTGATCGACTAAATTGGCCTGATGGTAATACTTAGTAAATAGATTTAAACTAGACGCCTTACCTCCGGCCACCATGGAAAAGCAATAAAAAAAGCCCCATGCTAACACGTCTCCATAGATTGATCGGATTGGCCTGATATAACTACTAAGTATATTTACCAACGATTGTACAAGGGAATCTGCATGCGTATATGTATAGGATTCGGTTCCCTTTTTTTTTTAAATGTATAGGTTTCGGTCATAATACAGGATCCATGCGTACAAGTGATACATGATAGATAATAATTTTTTTTAATTTTTTTTGCACAAACGATAATATTAATCAGGCTACCCCGCAAAAAAAAGAAATATTGTGGACTATAAAAGGACAAGAGTTTTGGGATGCACCCTCAAGAGAAAGGTTAATTTTTACTCTCTTTAGGACATAATAGAATGGATGATTTTTCCGATTATTCTCTATAATCTTCCTCGATCGCCAACTTCTTTCTCACTTGGATTGGATGCAGTGAAGTTCCATAAAAGTTTGCGGATGTAGCCAAAATGAGAAAGGATAAACATGGAAGTTTGCATATTTCTATAACCTACTTCAACACTTATATTTCTATGGATATTAGCTTCACGATATATTCCCACCAAAAAGCTCCGCGGTATATACTTTCCCATTTCATTAGGTACAAACTATAGTTTTCATGATTTCATGCGAATTTTTTTTAAGACAAGCGCTGCGAAATATGTCAAACAATTTGCAAATGAAATATTTTATAACATTAATTATGACCTATATAATGCAATAAATAATTTATAACTTCGATAATACCCTATAGAAACCCTTTTTTATATTGTTTCTTTCAAATGACATACATAAAACCCATTGTATTCATAATCCGCATTGCATTATAATATTTTAAATTTGTTATTTCTCAGAGACTCAGCAAATGTTATTTCTAAGTCGACCAAGTTACAGTACAAAAAAGAGTACTCCCTCCGTCCTTGAAAGAGTGTACTTCCAACTTTGTTGGAGGGTCAAACTATCTCAAAGCTTGACCGAGTTTGTGTAAAAATAGATCAATGTTTGTGAAGCCAAATAGGTATATGATGAAAATATATTTTATTATGAATCTAATGCTACTAATTTGATGGCATAAATGTTGGTGTATTATTGTATAAATACGGTCAAACATTAAAAAGTTTGACTTTCCAATAAAGTTGAAAGTACACTCTTTCAAGGACGGAGGGAGTAAATGATATTGTGCAATTATAGGTATACAAATGTGTGACATCCATTTGCACAACTCGATGACTAAAATAGCACATGATTTTGAATTTTTATAACCATTTAATTCTTTGTTCAATAAAGAATTAACACTTCTGATTTTACTGACGAATACGGATTTTTTTATTGAATAAAGAATGCACACTCACAACCATATATAATACTTCCTGCCCATGGATGAAGAGTAAGAGTTAAACTATCTTAAGGGTAGAACTATATTTTTAAATAACCGCAAAACAAAAACTGATTCCCTATTATGACAAATTGATAAAAGCTAATTGAGACTAAATTTACGGTTGCAAGAAATGTGCCCTTTTACCAAAATCTCACTCAATTTGTATCTTTCCGTTGTTCAATCATGTATGATTTTGCCAAAAAAAATTCCAACTTGGATTTTTTGGGTCATTTTCCGGACTACTACCATGAATAAGGTACCATTTCCTCATTTTGTACTGAACATACATCAAATTTTTACATGGTCACTAATTATGATTGTGCGTTGATTCAAAGGCTAAATAATGTGAACACTATTATGACGTCTATTATTTGTCAAAAATATATTGAACACCAAGTTCTTTGACTCAAGATCGCTAGCCTGTGCAGATGCACGGGTTGATGACTAGTTTCACATAATGGATTTGGCCTCCGTGCCATCGTGGTTTTTTACCCGATTTGGGTTTTCCACGTTAAAATGTGTGTCTCTTGCATGTGCTTGATCGGTTTCTTTTACACTGATATTTTATAAAGATATAAAGATGACCATTTGTGCAGCTTAATCGGAGGTATTCTGTGCGTATAAATCTGCCGGTGTAATTAACTAGAATTCTTTCGAGGTTCTAGGAATCGGGAACCCTTTACAATCGTCTCCGTCAGATGCATATTCAGGCGCATACAAAAAGTACATGACAACTAGGAATATAGAACTTATTGATGATCGATGTTCCCGTTTCATGTGTTTGTAAGCTTTTTATTTGTATACAGTTGTATACTGGCACGCCCGCACCTAAAACGCCAATGCAGATAAATTTAATATTTATCTCGCGTAAAACAGTGGAGATGGCTATGGAGATGCAAATGGTGGCAGCTAGGGTTTGTGGATTAAGATGATGATGAAAGGGTTGTGGATGTGCTGGACGTCCTCCCGACGCGCTCTCCGTTCACATTTCGACTGGGTCCCCTTTATAAAAGTTGTTCAGGTGGACGACCTGCCTTGGTTTCCACGCCAAACGACCGCTCATGCGAGCGCTCAATGGTCGCATGGAACGCCGTCTTTTACACTGGCAGCCTCCTGGTGACTTATCTCTTCTCCAATTTCCTTCCTTTCCTTTCTCCCACGTGATTTCTTCCCTTTTTAGCCCATTTCCTGTGGAAAATATCAAAGAGAGGATTGTGGAATCCCTTGCACTTATTAGCCATTAGTGACAATATCGGAGTGAATATCTCTCTTTTGATGAAATAATTCGGTTTAAACGAGGTTGAAATGAGTGTAAAAATATCACTCGTCAACTCCCCGAAGCTTAAACTTGATCGTCCTCGAGTAACATAGAGAGAAATCTGAAGCATAAGGAACTCAGTTGTTTAAACCGAAATAACGAGAAGGTTCTGGTTCACTTACGATCGGCATGCCTAGATAGCCCTCCGCTTCTTGACCTGAAAACTTATCATAGATATAGCGATGGCATGGTTATAGAGCAAGTGTTAGTGAAGCAAAGATAATTAACACAAAGTTTCTGATCTACTAGATAAAACAACTTTGCAACACTTCATTTCATTTAATCTGGACAACACTTCCTTGCCGGGAATGCACGGAAGAGTTTCTTTAGATAGAGCCTTGAAAACATAAGTTAGGGAGTAGAAAGCATGTAGTAAAATATAATGTTCAAGTGCTCATGAGTACGCCCACAATTGTCTCCTCCTCTAGGCTCTTAAACACTATGTTTCAATCATTGTTTGCTGGAACTTTGATTGTCACGTGAAGGAGATCATGCCAAATAAGTGATCATGCATAGGTTTTCACTGTGGCTTAATGTTTGGGAACTATGGACCTTTAGCAATAATGTCTCTTTCGAGCTCTTTTGATCAGTCCCCTTTATTTACCACATACACACCCACTCAAGAGAAAGCCGAATAATATTCGTTTGTAGTGTTGCCACTACGTACGGTAACAAACTCATAGCCGAAATCCGAGCTATCGCTCTTCGTGGATCGTTCATTGGCCAGCGGAGTCCTCAGCATAACATCAAGAAGGGTGACGAAGCCACATTTACACAAGTAAACGCGTATATAGTAGCAAAGGCCATGGCACCAGCCGGAGGCTGTAACACCATGTTGAAATATACAACACAGATTTTTGGCATAATTTCACCCACCTTTCAACTAAGTTCCTCTAGACAATTAAATCCACAAGTTCTATCAAGTCTATTAAAATTAACGATATCGCGTTGAGCATGATTAAATATTACTTCCACTACAATTTCTCAACTCCCAAGTCTTGAGAGACTTTCTCTTGTGCACAATTATATTTGGTTAATAACATTTCACTTAAAAACTGTCCCACGACAAGTCTTAGTTGTCTAAACTAAAGAAAACAATGGCTACAAAATTATTTCAGCTACTAGAGCAAAACCTTTGCATCATCTATCAAGACTTACTCCCATTTGCACATATCACACATACAACTACTACATCTACTTTAAGTATTCAAGTGCAAAAGACGGGGGTCGTAGGACATACCTTCACGGTTGCGAATTTACACACTTCTCTTCCTTACTCTTGCATTTCTCGTTGTCCTGGCATAGATCAACTCCTCTGAAAACAAAATGCAAACGAACTCCAAGAGGCTAAATAAAGAACAAGAGCAAAGTAAAGCTTATTCTGTTTTAGTTTTTTGGTTTTTGCGTTCTTGAAAACTAACTTGCAACTGAAAAATCGCAAAGGCAAAAATAAAAAAGCAAAGTGCTAGAACAAACCAACACGAGTTTTTCAAAGCTCCTCGAGCTTAAGTGCAACCTCATTACAATTTATTCAAATACCGCCACATCTTGATGTAGAAGTGGTGATAACCTCCCCCAACCTTAGGCTCTTGTAAGCCCGAACCAGCGAGATCATTGTGGCGGTTGGTCAGGAGCCCACTCCTGCCTCCAGTTGGAGAAGTTCATGTTCATGTAGGCGGCCGTGCCTCTCAGGGATGATGTGAGGTTGCTCATATCTTGGATAGAGTCCTGAAGGTTGTTGAGGTCCGCGTAGGTGGTGTAGTCTTGTTGGGGCTGCCCTTCCTCTTCGTCGGTGGCGAGTTCTGCTTCATCTACTTGTTTAGGTTTTGGCCCTTCTTGGTCAAAAGTTGCATCTCCTTCCTGTGCAACATAATGCAATTGTCCATTCTCGATGGAGAAACGGTTAGGAATAGGTGTGGGTAACAAGTACGCCACTCCGGGAATTTTGATACAATGATGGCCATTACGAACTACTACCATACCAGCGCTAGTAAGAACATGAATGTTTACAAGAGTATTACCGACAATGGGGCGGAGATGATTGTAGTTGAGGCCAAGGGAGTTGGCCAACATGGTGACTCCACACACGATATCTCCTTGTGCATGGTTTTCTTGATGCGCGAGGTGTAGCAAAAGTATTGCCCCTAGATTGGGCGAATAACCGACGTCCAGGTCTGCTGCTTTCCCGAGAACTAGCATGTTCTCCTCGTTCACTTTGGAAACTTCTCCTCATGCCTGCAACGAGTTAGTGATAACATAATAGAAATAACGTATAGCAGGACTTTCAATGCAACTGGCTCTATGCCTAGAGCCATGGTGACTCATCTGAAGAAAGGATTGCCTCGGGTGCGGGTCAGTGAAATCATAAACATATCTAACATCATCATCATTGTTGGGGAAGCCAAAGTAGTTACACCACTCAGCAAAAGTGATGTTAAAATCTTGGTCAAGGAGACGGAAAGTGATCCTCTCCTCCTCATATGTATTTGGCATAAACCCAACATTGTGCGAGAGAGTACTAAGAAACTCAAGCGTCAATCGTTCATAAGTCTCACATCCCTCATAGACAAAATAATGCAACCCGACATTATGACAAAGCAAATTAAAATCATGGGTGATACCTAGCTTGGCGAGAGTATTCGCACAAGCCCATTTGGTTGCTTTGATCTTCCTTGTTGTGAGCTTCTGGAACTTCTTCCTCGCTCCACGGTCGGTGAAGACGATCCCCTGAGTGAAGACTTGTTGCGGTTGTGCGGTGGATGAACTCGAACCACCACGTATGCGAGAAGGCCTCCGTGTAAACATCTATAAAACAAATTTTCAGACCAATATAATGAGATAATAATGATCCTATGGTACACACATCATCTTACTCCTCTAAAAACATCAATAAATCCATGCCAAACTCGAGATTGAATCAAAAATGTGCATATCCTAATCATAGCAATGCTAGGCACGTAGAACACGGATTCGCGAAAAATAAATTGGGGATCGAAGGAAAAACGCACCGTAGATCGATCCCATGGAAGGATTCGAACTGAAAACGAATGAGTAAAGAGATCAGGCGAAGTTTTGCTAGGGTTTGGAGAGGTTTGGAGGAAGTAGAAGAAGAAAAGAGAGAGATGGGGGGGGAAATACCTCCTTCCTCGGGCTTATTGGGGCCGCCAGGATACCAAACGACCGCCCATACGAGCGCAAGCGCCCGCATGGAATGCCGTCGTTCTTCCTGATGACTTACCTGCGTCTGTGCTCTCCTCATACGACCGCTCATACGATCGGCAGCGCTCGTTTAAAACGCCATCGTTGATTCTGTCTTTTTCTTCTTCTGGTCGATGGTGTGAAACGACAGCTCGGACGGGCGCATGCGCCCGTTTGGAACGCCGTCTTTGGATCTGGGATTTTCTTCGTTTTCTGCAAAAGAGCTAAACGACCGCTCGAACCGACGCACGCGTCCGTTTGAAACGCCGTTTGCTACTTGTAGCTTGCGTTGGTATTTTCCCCGAAGAGGAAGGGATGATGCAGCACAGTAGAGGTAAGTATTTCCCTCAGTTATGAAACCAAGGTTATCAATCCAGTAGGAGAATCACGCAACACCTCGTTAGTAGTACCTGCACACAAACAACAAATCCTTGCACCCAATGCAAACGAGGGGTTGTCAATCCCTCGGCGGTCAATTGCAAGATTAAATTGTATGGTGATAGATAGATAGATTGAAACAAAAATACAAAATAAAATAAAGAAAAAGTGCAGCAAATATTTCTAGGGTTTTAGTAAATGATTTAGATAGACCCGGGGGCCATAGTTTTCACTAGAGGCTTCTCTCAAGAAAATAGCATACGGTGGGTAGACAAATTACTGTTGGGCAATTGATAGAAAAGCAAATAATCATGATGATATCCAAGGCAATGATCATGTATATAGGCATCACGTCCGAGACAAGTAGACCGACTCCTTCCTGCATCTACTACTATTACTCCACACATCGACCGCTATCCAGCATGCATCTAGTGTATTAAGTCCATAAAGAACGGAGTAACGCCTTAAGCAAAATGACATGATGTAGACAAAGTAAACTCACGCATGAATAAACCCCATCTTTTTACCCTTAATAGCAATGATACATACGTGTCATGTCCCTTTCTGTCACTAGGATTGAGCACCGCAAGATGGAACCCATTACAAAGCACCTCTTCCCATGGCAAGATAAATCAATCTAGTTGGCCAAACCAAATCAATAGCTCCGAGAAGAAATACGAAGCTATAATAATCATGCATAAAAGAGATCAGAGAAGACTCAAATAATATTCATGGATAATCTGATCATAAACTCACAATTCATCGGATCCCAACAAACACACCGCAAAAAGTGATTACATCGGATAGAACTCCAAGAACATCGAGGAGAACATTGTATTGAAGATCAAAAAGAGAGAAGAAGCCATCTAGCTACTAACTACGGACCCGAAGGTCTATGGTAAACTACTCACGCATCATCGGAAGGGCAGCAAGGTTGATGTAGAGCCCCTCCGTGATCAATTCCCCCTCCGGCGGAGCACAGAAAAAGGCCTCCAGATGGGATCTCTCGAGAACAGAAACTTGCGGCGGCGGAAAAAGTATTTCGTGGACTCCTCTGTTGGTTTCCCGATTTTTTGGAATTTATAGTGGTGGAATTAGGTCAAAATAGTCAGAGGTGGGCCCACGAGGCACCAGGGCGCGCCTGCCCCCCCCACAGGCGCGCCCTGGTGGCTCGTGGCCACCTCCAGGGTCTTCTGGCCTCCTCCCGAAGCTTCTAGTGTTTATCTTGTCCAGAAAAAAATCTCCAAAAAGTTTCGTTGCATTTGGACTTCGTTTGGTATTGATATTCTGTAAAACCAAAAACAGGCAGAAAACAGCAACTGGCACTGGGCACTAAGTTAATAGGTTAGTCCCAAAAAATGATATATAATTGTTGTAAATGTATATAAAAACATCCAAGATTGATAATATAACAGAATGGAACAATCAAAAATTATAGATACGTTGGAGACATATCAGCATCCCCAAGCTTAATTCCTGCTCGTCCTCGAGTAGGTAAATGATAAAAACAGAATTTTTGATGTGGAATGTTGCCTATCATATTCATCATATATTTTTTCTTTTATAGCATGGACATTGGACTTGAATGATTCAAAGCAATAGTCTATAGTTTGACATGAAGATATAAATACTCAAGCATGCTAACAAGCAACCATGTCTTTCAAAATATCAACGCTAAAGAAAGTTATCCCTAGCCCATTATGCTCAATCATTGATTCATTCATGAAACACACTCAAATATTAGCTACATCCAATGCACAAGTATGACAATAGTGCTCTCGAGTTGGTGCTTTATAAGAGAAGATGGAGACTCAAATTAAAATAAATATTGCATAAAAGTAAATAGATAGGCCCTTCGCAGAGGGAAGCAGAGATTTGCTAATGTGCCAGAGCTCAAGGCTGAAATTAAAGAGATAAAAAAATTTGAGAGGCATGCTTTTCCTGTCAACGAAAACAACCGAGAATTCCCAATATTTTCCATGCTAGACACATCATAGGCGGTTCCCAAACAGAAAGTAAAGTTTATTTCCTTTCCACCATTCTTTCACAATCCATGGCTAGCCGTATCCACGGGTGCCTTCCAAACCAACACTTTCCAAGGAATTTTGTTGTTATTATTTTTGATTTCATTGTGGGACTGGGTATCCCTATTACCGTCCACTCTCTCGTCCAATGACAAGTGAGTAAACACTCATCGTGAGAATAACACACCTAGCATGGAAAATAATGGCCACCCCCTGCCGCTTCATGAGCGGTACGGGCACACAAAACGGAAAAATTATTTTGAAAATTAGAGTTGGCACACGCAAATTTACTTGGAACGGCATGGCAATACCGCATATAGGTATGTATGGTGGACTCATTTGGCACAACTTGGGTTTAAGGATTTTGGATGCACAAGGAGTATTTCTGCTTAGTACAAATGAAGGCTAGCAAATAGATTGAGAAGCAACCAACCAAAAAGCGAAAACGGTCATAAACATGCATTGAACATAACTAACACCGAATAATGCACCATGAGTAGGATATAATTTATTTGCATAACTATTAACTTGATGTGCATGCATAGGGAATCACAAAGCTTAACACTAATATCATTACTAAATCATAATTACTCACTAACATGACTCACATATCATCATCTCTATATTGCAAAACAATTGCAAGGAATCACACTTATCATATACAATGATCTATATGAAAGTTTTTATTATATCCCTCTTGAATATTCATCACTTTGGGACCAAATTCATATCTTGTGCAAATTACCGTTACTATCATCAACTCTCAAAAAGATTTAAGTGAAGCATGAGAGTGCAAATATTTCTTCAAAATTTTAATCTTATCATCTCTCAAAATAATATAAGTGAAGCATGAGAACTCATTTCTTCAAAATTTTAATCTTATCAACTCTCAAAATAATATAAATGAAGCATGAGAGTTCATTTCTTCAAAATTTTAATCTTGTCAACTCTCAAAATAATATAAGTGAAGCATGAGAGTTCATTTCTTCAAAATATAGCCACCGCCGTGCTCAAAAAGATTTAAGTGAAGCACTAGAGCAACTACCTAGCTCAAAAAAATTAAGTGAAGCGCATAGAGTATTCTAACAAATTATGATGAACGTGTGGCTCTCTCAAAATAGGTGTGTTCAGCAAGGATGATTGTGACAAACTAAAAAACAAACAAAGCAAAGACTCATATAATACAAGATGCTCCAAGTAAAACACATATCATGTGACGAATAAAAATATAGCTCCAAGTAAAATTACCGATGGTTGGTAGAAGAAAGAGGGGATGCCTTCCGGGGCATCCCCAAGCTTAGACGCTTGAGTCTTCCTTGAATATTACCTTGGGGTTCCTTGGGCATCCCCAAGCTTCGGCTCTTTCCACTCCTTATTCCTTCATCCATCGTGATCTCACCCAAAACTTGAAAACTTCAATCACACAAAACTCAACAAAACCTTCGTGAGATCCGTTAGTATAACAAAATAAATCACTACTTTAAGTACTATTGCAAACCCATTCATATTTTATTTTTTCATTATACCTACTGTACTCTAACTTCACCATGGCTTATACCCCCCGATACAATCCATAGTTTCATCAAAACAAGCAAGTAGTGCATCAAAAACAGAATCTGTCAAAAACAGAAAAGTCTGTAGAAATCTATTTAAAATCCATACTTATGTAACTCCAAAAATTCTGAAAAATTAGGAAAATGTGGGAACTTCATATACCAATACTTTGTAAAAAATTCAGATTTTTCTGACGCTCCAGTACAGAACCAAAATTCTAGCACTGGACGCAAAACTTTCTGTTTTCCAAACAGCATCAATTATACTATCTTCCAAATCATCCTAAAGACTTTACTTGGCACAAACACTAATTAAAATATAAAAAACAGAATCATAACAGTAGTATAATTGTGAAAACACACAATAACAGAAACAAAAGGTAAAATTTTATTTTATTCATTGGGTTGCCTCCCAGCAAGCGCTATTGTTTTATGCCCCTAGCTAGGCATAATGCATAGTTTCAAGTATTGTCATCTTTCAAGTTGATTCCATAAGTGGCCCTCATAATGAATTCATATGGTGCTTTAATTCTTTTCCTAGGGAAATTCTCCATACCCTTTTTAATGGAAACTGAAATTTTATATTCCCTTCTTTCATGTCAATAACGGCACCAATGGTTCGTAAGAACGGTCTACCAAGTATTATGGGGCAAGAAGAATTGCATTCAATGTCTAGAACAAGAAAATCAACGGGTACATAGTTCCTATTTGCAAGAATAAGAACATCATTAATTCTACCCAAAGGCTTTTTAATAGTAGAATCCGCCAAGTGCAAATTAAGAGAACATTCATCTATATTGGTGAAACCTAGCACATCACATAAAGATTTTGGAATTGTGGAAACGCTAGCACCCAAATCACATAAAGCATTGCACTCATAATTTTTAATTTTGACTTTAATGGTGGGTTCCCATTCATCATGTAATTTTCTAGGAACTGAAATTTCTAGTTCTAGCTTTTCTTCTAACGCTTTCATCATTGCTTCTACGATGTGTTTAGTAAAAGCCTTGTTTTGCTCATAAGCATTGGGTGAATTTAACATGGATTGTAACAAAGAAATGCACTCAATCAAAGAACAATTATCATAATTAAAATATTTTTAATCCAAGAGAGTGGGCACATCGCTAGTTAAAGTTTTTACCTCTCCAAACCCACTTTTAGCAATTTTTTCATTAAGATTTTCACCCTCTGAATTATGGGAACGCCTTCTAGATAAAGTTGACTCTTATTCGGTCCCCTTTTCATCAAGTTTTATATTGCTAAACAAAGAATCAATAGATGAAACACCAATCATTTTAATATCCTCATCATTACTACGATAAAAATCGGGAGGAATCGCTTTTTCTAAAAATTCTTGTTTAGCTTTTAGCATGGCGGTTCTTTTCTTACTCTCATCCTTGAAGACATATAAAGCTTTAATTGATTCACTAATATCAATTTTGGGTGGCAAAATTTTAGTCTTAAGATTTTCCACATCATGAATAATTCTATCAATGCTCCTAGACATATCATCAAGTTTACTCAATTTTTCTTCTATCGTAGTGTTGAAAACTTTTTGAGCATTAATAAATTCTTTAATATTACTTTCAAGATCAGAGGGCAACCTATTATTATTATTATTATAAGAATTACCATAAGGATTGCCATAATTATTAGAGGAATTTCCAGGAAACGGCCTAGCGTTGAAATTACCTCTATAAGCATTATTATTAAAATTGTTTCACGAGACAAAATTCACATCTACGGGATCATTATTTTGCTCAATCAAAGTGGACAATGGCACATCATTAGGATCAATAGGAGCATTTTTGCTAGCAACCAATTTCATAAGCGCATCAACTTTATCACTCAAAGTACTAATTTCTTCAATAGAATTCACCTTTTTACTAGGAGTTCTTTCTGTATGCCATTGTGAATAATTTGCCATAATATTATCAAGCAATTTAGTAGCTTCTCCCAAACTAATTTCCATAAAAGTACCACCTGCGGCGGAATCTAAAAGATTTCTAGAGACAAAATTCAATCCCGCATAAAAATTTTGTATGATCATCCATAAATTTAAACCATGAGTAGGGCAATTTCTTATCATTAATTTCATCCTCTCCCCAGATTGGGAAACATGTTCATGATCAGGTTGCTTAAAATTCATAATTTGATTTCTAAGAGAAATAATTTTCACGGGAGGAAAATATTAGTAATAAAAGCATCTTTACACCTATCCCAAGAATCGATACTATTTCGTGGTAAAGATGAAAACCAAATTTTTGCACAATCCCACAATGAGAATGGGAATAATTTTAATTTCACAATATCATTATCCACTTTTTTTTTCTTTTGCATATCACACAATTCTACGAAAGTGTGAAGATGGGATGCAGCATCTTCATTAGGACTACCAAAAAATTGTTCTTTCATAACAAGATTTAGCAAAGCGGCATTAATATCACAAGTCTCCGCACTAGCGGCGGGAGGAGAAATCGGAGTACTAATAAAATCATTATTATTAGTATTGGAAAAATCACACAATTTTGTATTTTCTTGAGACATCGTGACTACGCAAACAAGATAACAAGCAAGCAAACAAGCAAATAACAAAAAGGCAAATGGAAAATATTTTTGTATTTTTGTAAAAACTTTTTAGAAGTGTGGGAGATGAAAATGAGAGGAAAATAAAATAAATGCAAGGAGATGAGAGTTTATGCAAAGGTACTTGATAGATGTTGATGATGTCTCCCCGGCAACGGCGCCAGAAATTCTTCCTGCTACTTGTAGCTTGCGTTGGTATTTTCCCCGAAGAGGAAGGGATGATGCAGCACAGTAGAGGTAAGTATTTCCCTCAGTTATGAAACCAAGGTTATCAATCCAGTAGGAGAATCACGCAACACCTCGTTAGCAGTACCTGCACACAAACAACAAATCCTTGCACCCAACGCAAACGAGGTGTTGTCAATCCCTCGGCGGTCAATTGCAAGATTAAATTGTATGGTGATAGATAGATAGATAGATTGAAACAAAAATACAAAATAAAATAAAGAAAAATTGCAGCAAATATTTTTAGGGTTTTAGTAAATGATTTAGATAGACCCGGGGGCCATAGTTTTCACTAGAGGCTTCTCTCAAGAAAATAGCATACGGTGGGTAGACAGATTACTGTTGGGCAATTGATAGAAAAGCAAATAATCATAACGATATCCAAGGAAATGATCATGTATATAGGCATCACGTCTGAGACAAGTAGACCGACTCCTGCCTGCATCTACTACTATTACTCCACACATCGACCGCTATCCAGCATGCATCTAGTGTATTAAGTCTATAAAGAACGGAGTAACGCCTTAAGCAAAATGACATGATGTAGACAAAGTAAACTCACGCATGAATAAACCCCATCTTTTTACCCTTAATAGCAACAATACATACGTGTCATGTCCCTTTCTGTCACTGGGATTGAGCACCGCAAGATCGAACCCATTACAAAGCACCTCTTCCCATGGCAAGATAAATCAATCTAGTTGGCCAAACCAAATCAATAGATCGGAGAAGAAATACGAAGCTATAATAATCATGCATAAAAGAGATCAGATAAGGCTCAAATAATATTCATGGATAATCTGATCATAAACTCACAATTCATCGGATCCCAACAAACACACCGCAAAAAGTGATTACATCGGATAGAACCCCAAGAACATCGAGGAGAACATTGTATTGAAGTTGTTCAGGTGGACGACCTGCCTTGGTTTCCACGCCAAACGACCGCTCATGCGAGCGCTCGCTGATACGTCTCCAACATATCTATAATTTTTTATTGTTCCATGCTGTTATATTATCAATCTTGTATGTTTTTATATAAATTTACAGCAATTATATATCATTTTTTGGGACTAACCTATTAACTTAGTGCCCAGTGCCAGTTGTTGTTTTCTGCCTGTTTTTGGTTTTACAGAATATCATTACCAAAGGAAGTCCAAATGCAACGAAACTTTTTGGAGATTTTTTCTGGACAAGATAAACACTAGAAGCTTCGGGAAGAGGCCAGAAGACCCTGGAGGTGGCCACAAGCCACCAGGGCGCGCCTGGGGGGGCAGGCGCGCCCTGGTGCCTCGTGGTCCCACCTCTGACTATTTTGACCTAATTCCACCACTATAAATTCCCAAAAATCGGGAAACCAACAGAGGAGACCACGAAATACTATTTCCGCCGCCGCAAGTTTCTGTTCTCGAGAGATCCCATCTGGAGGCCTTTTCCGGTGCTCCGCAGGAGGGGGAATCGATCACGGAGGGGCTCTCCATCAACCTTGCTGCCCTTCCGATGATGCGTGAGTAGTTTACCACAGACCTGTGGGTCCATAGTTAGTAGCTAGATGGCTTCTTCTCTCTTTTTGATCTTCAATACAATGTTCTCCTCGATGTTCTTGGAGTTCTATCCGATGTAATCACTTTTTGCGGTGTGTTTGTTGGGATCCGATGAATTGTGAGTTTATGATCAGATTATCCATGAATATTATTTGAGTCTTCTCTGATCTCTTTTATGCATGATTATTATAGCTTCGTATTTCTTCTCCGATCTATTGATTTGGTTTGGCCAACTAGATTGATTTATCTTGCCATGGGAAGAGGTGCTTTGTAATGGGTTCGATCTTGCGGTGCTCAATCCCAGTGACAGAAAGGGACATGACACGTATGTATCGTTGCTATTAAGGGTAAAAAGATGGGGTTTATTCATGCGTGAGTTTACTTTGTCTACATCATGTCATCTTGCTTAAGGCGTTACTCCGTTCTTATGGACTTAATACACTAGATGCATGCTGGATAACGGTCGATGTGTGGAGTAATAGTAGTAGATGCAGGCAGGAGTCGGTCTACTTGTCTCGGACGTGATGCCTATATACATGATCATTGCCTTGGATATCGTCATGATTATTTGCTTTTCTATCAATTGCCCAACAGTAATTTGTTCACCCACCGTATGCTATTTCTATGAGAGAAGCCTCTAGTGAAAACTATGGCCCCCGGGTCTACCTCTATCAAATTACTAAAACCCTAAAAATACTTGGTGCAATTTTATTTTATTTATTTTATTTTGTATTTTTGTTTCAATCTATCTATCTATCACATACAATTTAATCTTGCAATTGACCGCCGAGGGATTGATAACCCCTCGTTTGCGTTGGGTGCAAGGATTTGTTGTTTGTGTCCAGGTACTGCTAACGAGGTGTTGCGTGATTCTCCTACTGGATTGATAACCTTGCTTTCATAACTGAGGGAAATACTTACCTCTACTGTGCTGCATCATCTCTTCCTCTTCGGGGAAAATACCAACGCAAGCTACAAGTAGCACTCGCGGTCGCATGGAACGCCGTCTTTTACACTGGGGGCCTTCTGGCGCCTCCTGGTGACTTATCTCTTCTGCAATTTCCTTCATTTCCTTTCTCCCACATGATTTATTCCCTTTTTAGCCCATTTCCTGTGGAAAAATATCAAAGAGAGGATTTGTGGAATCCCTTGCACTTATTAGTCATTAGTGACAATATCGGAGCGAATATCTCTCTTTTGATGAAATAGTTTGGTTTAAACGAGGTTGAAATGGGTGTAAAAATATCACTCATCAGCTCATGCTTCACGGGGTCCCGCGCAATACTGATAGCACCTGTACTGTCGGACAAGAGAGTGGTAAGTGTAGTAACAGAAACACCAAAATCCTCCAGTAGCCATCTTAACCAAGTCACCTCTGCCGTTAGAAGAGCCATACCTCTCAACTCGGCCTCTGCACTCGAACGGGAAACTACAATCTGTTTCTTCGTCTTCCAGACAATGAGAGAACCACCAAGAAAAACACAGTAAGCAGAAAGTGAACGGCAATCCGAAGGATCACTAGCCCACGTAGCATCCGAATAGGCCTGGAGTTGTAACGAGCTGGAACGAGGAAAAAAAGAGACGATGAGAGGTCGTGCCACGAAGATATCGTAGAACACGAAGAAGATGACTATAGTGAACTGAAGTGGGAGCGGAAACAAACTGACTCAGAATATGGACAGGATAGGAGATATCCGGACGAGTGACAGCAAGATAGACAAGACTCCCAACAAGATGACAATAACGTGTAGGATCAGACAAGAGCTCACCATCAGAAGTGTGAAGGTTAACATTGAGCTCCATAGGAGTCTCAGCAGTGCGCTCATCACTAAGAGCCGCACGAGCAAGAAGATCCTGTATATAGTTTTCTTGAGAAATGGAAAAGCCATCAGAGATGGAGGAAACCTCGATCCCAAGAAAGTAACGAAGAGGACCAAGATCAGACATAAGAAACTGCTTACTGAGACGGGCATTGACAAAGCGCGGGGGCTTGCTTAAGGCCATATAGAGAGTGACGAAGACGACAAACCATGCCATCAGGAACTAAATACCCAGGTGGTGGCTGCATATAAACTTCCTCACGCAATTCACCATTAAGAAAGGCATTCTTAACATCAAGCTGAGACACAGACCAATGGCGAACAGAGGCCACGGCGAGAAGTGTGCGAACAGTGGTCATATGGGCCACAGGAGCAAAAGTCTCATCATAATCACGACCATGCTCCTGCTGAAAGCCACGGGCCACAAGACGAGCTTTATAACGCTCAAGAGAACCATCAGAGCGAGTCTTAATCTTAAAAACCCACTTACAAGTGATGGGACGAACACGGGGAGGAAGAGAAACCAGGTCCCACGTGCTGTTGCGCTCAAGGGCAACAATCTCCTCTGCCATCGTAAACTGCCATTCAGGATGAACAACAGCATCTCGATAAGAAGTCGGCTCAAGAACGGTCGAAAGACCATAGCGAGAAGGAGAATATCGGTCAGGGGGCGGACAAGGCCGAGAACGAAGACCATAAGTCGGGTGAGAGGAGGAAGACGACACACCAGAAGTAGAGGGCACATTAGTAGACTCATCCACAACACGTGAACGACGAGTATAATGGAAAGGAAAGGAGGGAAGAGGTGGAATCACTGGAGGTGGGGACGGGGAATGTATTGGTGATGAAGGTGGAGAAGGGGAAGGTATCGATGATAAAGGTAGAGAGTCATGTGATGAGGGAGGAGAAGAAACCGTAGGAGAGGACGGCGTTGGATCTGCAACAGCGGGGCGAGGAGTAGGAATACTGGGCACAGAGGGACGTGTATCTGGAAATGTAAGAAAAGAGATGTCCTCTGTGGAAAAGGCCGAGGAGGATGGACGCGGGTAGAAGGGACGAGATTCATCAAAGGTCAGATCCCGGGAAATACGCATCCTGCGACCGACAGGATCCAAACACCGATAGCCCTTATGCTCATCACTGTATCCGAGAAAGACACGCTCAACAGACTGAGCAGTCAGTTTGGTGCGTTCACGAGGGGCAAGCAAAACATAGCAAACGCAACCAAACAAACGGAGCGTCGAATAATCAGGAGAACGACCAGAAAGGCGCTCGAGAGGAATACCACCCTGTAGAGCAGCAGATGGCTGAATGTTGATGAGATAAGTGGAAGTGGTAATAGCCTCAGCCCAAAAGTGAGGCGAAAGAGAGGCGGCGATCATCATCGCACACGCTGTCTCAAGAAGGTGACGATGCTTGCACTCAGCCACACCATTCTGAGCATGAGCACCAGGGCAAGAGAACTGAGTAAGAGTACCCTGCTCAGCAAGAAATCCTCGCAGCGCATGGGAGATATACTCACCAGCTGAATCTGCGCGAAAAACACGAATAGGAGTGCAAAACTGGGTATGAACCATGGCGGCAAAAAAATTGTATATAGATAAGACCTCACTACGAGAAGACATGAAATAGATCCAAGTGTACCGAGAAAAATCGTCTATAAAGATAATATAGTAGCGATGACCCCCTTTCCAAGCGAAGGGAGCCGGACCCCAAACATCACAGTGAACGAGATCAAAAGGACGCTTGGACACTGACTCACTGTGAGGGTAGGGTAGCTGAATCTGCTTACCAAGCCTACAACCCAGACAATCCAACAAAGCGTTACCGGAGACAGACCCCAGAACACCGCGATGAACCAAAGACGAGAGACGAGAACCACATAAATGGCCAAGACGATGATGCCACTGCTGAAAAGAGCTGGTAGATGCGGCAACAGGGGCTGCGAGACTGGCGGCAGTGGCAGCGGGGGGAAGACAAAGCCAGTCAAGCTCCCAGAGACCATCAGAGCGTCGAGGTCCAGCACCAAGCAGAGCGCCCGTGCGACGATCCTGAACAGAACACGAATCAAAGTCGAGAATGGCTCTACAACTAGAGTCAACAATCTGACCACCAGATATGAGTTGCATGGTAAGTCAAGGAACATGAGCGACAAAGGGAACATGAAATGAAGAAGTGCTAAGAGTGTCTCGACTAGTTACAGGGAGAGGAGTGCCATCAGCCATAAGAACATGAACAGGAGACTCGACAGGTCGAACGGAGGTCAAAGTGGAAAAATCATAAGTCATATGAAAAGACGCTCCACTATCAAGAATCCATGGGGATGTACCTGAATGACTAGAAGGTGGTTTCTCGGTGCCAGAAGAGTCAGTCACAGAACCTGCAGAACCTGTCGGTGAAGAATCCCAAGCAGCAAGTAGGCATCGCAGTTGCGCAATCTCACACGCAGATAGGGACACGGCAGAAGAGGTCGAGGTATCAACACCTACCGATGATGATTAGTCACCACCATCCGTAGAAGCCGCGTGTAGAGTCGACCGAGAGTAGCGAGTCAACGTACAACGGTCACTGCCGCACGCGAAAGCCGCGAGAGGAGTCGACATAGAGCGGTCACTGCCGCACCCGGAAGCCGAGAGAGGAGCCGACGTAGAGCGGTCACCGCCGCGCCCGGAAGCCGCGAGAGGAGCCGACGTAGAGCGGTCACGGCTGCCGCGGGCAGAAGCCGCGAAAAGAGTTGACGAATAGCGACCATCACAGCCTGCCGAAGACACCATAGAGGACGTCATAAACGGACGAGCACCAAGCATCGAGCGAGGACGTATGTGCGAGACAGGGTCAATGTAGGAAACACCGTCGAAAATCTCCGGATAGCTAGTGTGAAAGACCAGCCCTGACGAGAGCGTTTTTTCTCTTTTTTTTTTCTTTCCTTATTTTTTTGCTCGCGGATTAATCAGATACTACTAACTGAACCAATCTGCTGCTCACCCTCACGAAGGAAGCCCAGGGGATAAAACAAGGGAAACGTTTTCTGTCGGCGCGCCGGCCGAATCGTTCCGCCGGCTGCACGTGCGTCATTGATTAAAGCCAGATCGTACGACCCTCGATTCGGCCGTGACCCAGCCAGTTCGTTTCGGCCGTGACCCAGCCCGTGACCCAGCCAACTCTAGTCATCACGTGGCCCACTTCCCACCACACACAATTCGTCCTTATCTCTTCGCAAGGAGGGGAACCGGGACCTTTCTTCCTCCTCCATCTCTTTGCTGCTCCATTCTTTTCATCTTAGCCGTAGCAAAAGCTCGCGCGCGTGCTGAATCCCTGGCGCCGTCAAGCCGTCCACCACCACCACGCACAACCTTCTTCAATCCTCGCCGCCATGAGCTTCGACCCCCCGCACTGATGGGGGTTGCACGCTGCTGCACGGGAATAATGGAGCTGCGACGGTGGGGGGCGAGGAGATGCCGGCGGTCACGGGCTAGAACCAGTGAATGGCGATGTTACATACACGCCGCTTTTTTGCTGGAACCAGCTAGGCGGAGAGCTACAACCAGCACCGCGGGGGAGCTGGAACCAGCCGTTCCAGAGCAGCGACGGCACATGCCGTTTGCTGGAACCGGCATTGCGGGGAGCTGCAACCAGCTTTGCGGAGAGCTGCAACCAGCAAGACGGCGAGCACCGGTGTTGCGTCGGACGGCCACCAATTTTTTGGGAGTGATTGTTTTTGCTACAACTAGTCCAAATTTTTGTTACCACCATCTTTGATTTATGCTACCACTGTCTTTGATTTTTGCTAACCCTATTTTTTGATTTTTTTTTTTGCTGGATGCATCTGGAACCATCAGAGCGTCACTACAAATTGCTGGGTTGGGAGCGGACCAGTGAGCACCAGTGCTACAACCGGCAAGCGGCTCCGGCGAGCGCGCCGACGAGCTGCTAGCGGGGGGCGGTCAGAGGTCATGGAGTTGTACGCGAGCGATGGGGGATTTTTCTTTTTTTTTTCTGGATCTGACGGTTACATGTGGCTGTATCCAACTCTAGGGCGCTGACCGGCCGAAAATTTCGGCCGACGCACCGGCGCCTAGCAGTCGCCATAAAACAACGGACGCTCAACCGTCACGCGCTATCCAGATCGAGTCTGGCAGCAGTAGAACACGCGGGCTTGCAGGAGACGCAGCCGACACTGGAGAAGCACCACGCGAGGTCGGGCGCGTCCAACGGGCGAGATAGAGCGGAGCCGCCGGCGGCCGGAGGAGCAGTGTCGCGCTGGCTCGAAAACGAGCGCACGCGCACGATGCAACGGGCGGAGATTCGGCGCGGCCGGCGGAGCAGCCAGACGGGAGCAGGCAATGGTCGGGATCTGATGGGCCAGGGCCGGACAGCGCGGCGGCGGGGCCACGGCCTGGAGGAGGCAGCGGCCGGCAGGGCCTGGTGGGCCGGGGCGGGTGGCGCTTGGAGGAGGATGTAATACCCCGTTCCAGATCTTGACGATCGGAGTAGGTGGGAGAAGGGGGATCGGGGCAGGTGAGGATGGCGTGGAGAAGAAGAAGATGAGAACGAGAGGTACAGAGAGAGATGAGCAATTAGATTACGTTTCAACAGCCTGTCTCCAGTTTACAACTCGGGTCCATAAGTACCCGTACACGGCCACTGGCCCTCACACGCTTACACGGCCCACTGGCCCCAACTCTCACCTGGACACTAGCCCCTAGGGTCCACTCGTCAGTCACACGGTAGACTATGGTTGACCGGTGTGACATTCTCCCCTTCTTCAGACAGAGCCCCGGAGTCGTCGACGACATTGTCCGACCAGATCGCAGCTGCTGGGTAACGCTGGCGAAGAACCTCGTAATCTTCCCATGTCAACTGAGCTGGTGTGGTGTCCCATTTGATCAAGAGCTGTACCACTGGAACGTTGCCCTGTTTCATCATACGCCTGTCCATGATGGTGACTGGAAGCGCTTCCACGGCTGTCAGGTCAGCAGCTGCAGGCAGGTCAGCAAACACCGGTGTATAATTTGGTGTGAACGGTTTGAGTTGAGATACATGGAAAACCGGGTGGATGCGGCTATCTTCAGGTAAGTCGAGTTTGTACGCTGATGGTCCAATCCTTGCTGTAACTGTAAAGGGCCCAAAGAACTTGTATGCCAGTTTGGCACACGGTCGACTCACCACGGATCGCTGAGCGTATGGCTGAAGCTTCAACAATGCCTGATCCCCCACTTGGAACGATCGTTCTGTGCGGTTGTTGTCAGCATATTTCTTAAATTTCTTCTGTGCCCGCTCCAGTTGCGCTCGTAGGCGATCAGTGTGTACTGCCCAGTCCCATGGCTCACCGTCCGGCAGAGCTGGTGGAGTCGCTGGCCAAGTGTTCATGCCACCCAGGTTGGCTTCCACCCCATACAGAGCTTTGAACGGAGTGCATTGCAGCGACGTGTGAAACGAAGAATTGTACCAAAACTCCGCGGACGGAAGCCACCGCCTCCATTGCCGAGGGGTGTCGTGCACCGCACAACGGAGGTACATCTCCATGCACTGGTTTACGCGCTCTGTTTGGCCGTCCGTCTGGGGGTGGTAAGCCGTGGAGTAGAGCAACCTGGTCCCCGCTCCGGCGAGCAGCTCGCGCCAGAGCGCGCTCGTGAAGATCTTGTCACGATCGGAGACGATCGAAGCGGGCACCCCATGCAGCTTCACGACGTTGTCCCAAAAAGCCTTGGCCACCTGAGTCGCCGTGAACGGATGCCGGAGTGGGACGAAATGGGCAAATTTGGTGAAGCGATCCACTACGACCATGATGGAGTCGAATCCTTCCGATTTGGGGAGCCCCTCGACGAAGTCCATGGAGAGATCCTGCCACGGAGCGGTGGGAATTGGCAGAGGCGCCAGCTTGCCGGCCGGCTTGCGCAGCTCATGTTTGGCATGCTGACAGACGCCGCACTGGCGGACGTAGTCCTCAACTGTTGTCTTCAATCCAGACCAATCGAAGTGCTTCTTGACGCGGTGGTAAGTTGCGGTGGCACCGGAATGCCCTCCCACAGCGCTATCGTGCAGCGCACTGATCAATTTGGTGCGAAGGGCTGCGTTCGCGCCTATCCAGATGCGTCCCTGACGACGAATCAGACCTTTGTGGAGCTCGAATCCCTCATCATCTGGACTGTGTATGGCTAGCTGCTGCAATTTGTCCAGGGCTGCTTGGTCCGTGGCGTAGGAGTTCACCACCTCTTGAACCCATGCTGGTTGACAAATTGACAGAGCATCGACACTGAAATGGTTGCCCACGCGGGACAGAGCATCTGCGGCACCGTTGTCGCGACCTCGTTTGTACTGGAACTTGAACTGTAACCCCACAAGCTTTGACATGGCTCTGCGCTGAACATCTGTTTCGAGTTGCTGATCGCCCAAAGTGCACAGGCTCTTGTGGTCAGTAAGGATTGTGAACGGCCCTCGCTGCAAGTATGACCTCCATTTGTCCACTGCCATCATGACTGCTAGAAACTCCTTCTCGTATGTTGACAGTTTTTGATTCTTCACACCGAGTGCTTTGCTGTAATAGGCCACTGGATGACCCTCCTGAACAAGCACTGCGCCGATGCCCGTGTCGCAAGCATCCGTCTCAATGGAGAACGGCTTGTCGAAGTTGGGCAGGGCCAGAACCGGCGTGGTCACCATGGCCTGTTTGAGCATGTCAAATGCTCGCTGTGCTTGCTCATCCCAAGCAAACCCCTTCTTCGTAAGCTGCTGAGTCAATGGCTTGGCGATGATTCCATATCCGGAGACAAACTTACGGTAATAGCCCGTAAGTCCCAGAAATCCTCGGAGTTCCGTCGCATTGGTCGGGGTTGGCCAATCTGCCATGGCCGCAATCTTGTCGCTGTCGGTGGCAACGCCCTCCTTGGAGATGATGTGCCCGAGGTAGTCGATGTGGTCTTGCGCGAATGAACACTTGGACAGCTTGGCGAAGAGTTGGTGCTTGCGAAGCAACTCAAGCACGAGGCGCAGGTGTTGTTCATGTTCCTCCAGCGTCTCACTGAAAACCAAGATGTCGTCAAGAAAAATGATGACAAACTTACGTGTATAAGCCGCGAAGATTGCATTCATGAGGCATTGGAACGTTGCTGGTGCGTTCGTCAACCCGAAGGGCATGACCCGGAACTGGAAATGGCCGTGGTGTGTCTTGAACGCGGTCTTCTCCTCGTCCTCTTCTTTCATGCGAATTTGGTGGTACCCCGCACGCAAATCCAGCTTGGAGAAGTATGCTGCGCCTGCCAACTCGTCGAGTAACTCGTCGACGATTGGCAAGGGAAACTTGTTTTTGATCGTGACGTCGTTGAGCCGCCGGTAGTCTACGCAAAAACGCCAGGTCCCGTCCTTCTTTTTGACCAACAGCACGGGCGCCGCGTATGGGCTCACGCTGTGAGTGATGACGCCGGCGTCTAACATTTCCCGGACTTGCTTTTCAATCTCATCTTTCTGAATTGGAGAGTAACGATACGGCCGGGCATTGGTGGGTCGCGCACCGTCCACCAGGGTGACGGCATGATCATACTGCCGATGGGGTGGGAGGCCTTTGGGTGCAGCAAATACATCAGCGAACTCTTCCAGAAGGTTGCTGATCGGGGTCAGAGGAGAATTGTGTTTCCTTTTTGTTGGGTTACTCTGCTGTGCATCCACCATGGCCATTGCCCAAACGTCATTGCCTGTGATCAATTTGCAGAGTTCTTCAGGTTCAATTGCTTGCAGAGTGGAAGTTGATTTGGGTTGAACACCTTGCAAAGTCACCTGCTCGCCCTCATGTACGAATGTGACATGTTTTTCTTGCCAGTGACATGACATAGGACTGAATTGGGAGAGCCAATCCATCCCAAGAATGCCGTCATATGCTCCAATCTCCAGTTCGCGCATGGGTGTTGAGAATGTATGGCCCTGCATCCACCATTTCAGTTCGGGAACTAGGCGGGAGCAAGTCAGCCGGTCCCCGTTGGCGACGCGAACTTCCACTGGCGGCAGTTCCTGAGTTGTGGCGCCCACGCGCTCGACAAACGCCTTGTTGACGAAGCTGTGGGTACTTCCTGAATCGATCAACAGCAACATCACCTGGTTGCCAACCAGCGCGCGAAGACGAATTGTGCTGGGTGCGTCGGAGCCGTCCAGAGCGTGTGCTGACAGAGTACAACACTCGGGCTGGGGTGCTGGAGCTGCAGGCTCATCCAGGAGTGCCAGAGCATGTATGGCAGCGTCGGAGAGAAGCTCACCATAATCCCCAACTTGAATTGTGAGGAGCTGCGCCTGTGGATTGCAGCGGTGCTCCCGCGAGTAGCGGTCACCGCACTTGAAGCACAAGCCGTTCGCGCGTCGGAAGTCCTTGAGCTGTCGCTCCCACGCGAAATCGTCGCCCTGCGCCCGTGGCACAGCCGGAGGACGTGCTGGAATGGGCGCCAACGGTGGGGGAGGGCGCCCGGAGGGTGTAGGCCGGGCACGAGCTCGGGGCGCGCCCAACTCCTCCTCTTGTATGCGCGCCAACACAGACGCCCGAGTGATGCTGGTGGGGGCTTGGAGACGCACCGCAGCCCTCAGTTCATCCTTAAGCCCGAGGAGAAATTGGGTGATGAAGAACTTGTGGCTGAGCGTCGGGTCCAGAGCGAGCAGATGATACATGTGAGTGTCAAACGCTTGCCGATATTCTGCCGGGTTGAAGACGGTGGCCGACCCTTGCGGCGAGGGCGACCGCTCCAGATTTTTGCGCGTCTCATCTACATCCGCCTGAGTGAGGTCGATTTGCTTGGAGAGATGGCGCAGATCATGGGAGATGAGGCTGTTGAAAGCGAGTTGCGCTTCGAGCCGCTTGTCGCCCTCGATCTTCTGTTCGTCGAAGCGCGTGAGGAGCGACTCCATGAGCGTCTTGAGGCTGTTGGTGTTGTCCTCCATCGCTGCCAAGAGTTGACGGGTCTGAACCGAAGGCTTGGACGGCGCCGTGACTCCCTCCGAACCGATCGAACCCCGCCGGGGATTTCGGGTAGTCTCGCCGGAACGATTCCACACCCACGGCGCTGGATTTTACCGATCAAGGTCAAGAGCATACGGAGCGGCAGCGAAAAAAAAAATCTGTGCAGGATCCAAGGCTCTGATACCAATTGTAATACCCCGTTCCAGATCTTGACGATCGGAGTAGGTGGGAGAAGGGGGATCGGGGCAGGTGAGGATGGCGTGGAGAAGAAGAAGATGAGAACGAGAGGTACAGAGAGAGATGAGCAATTAGATTACGTTTCAACAACCTGTCTCCAGTTTACAACTCGGGTCCATAAGTACCCGTACACGGCCACTGGCCCTCACACGCTTACACGGCCCACTGGCCCCAACTCTCACCTGGACACTAGCCCCTAGGGTCCACTCGTCAGTCACACGGTAGACTATGGTTGACCGGTGTGACAGAGGACGAGGGAGCCGCCGGATCGGGACGGGAGCGACAGCGACTAAGTCCTCCAACCGAAGACGCCGGCGCCAGATAGCAGATCGGGCGAACTGGGCGTTGGCCTTCAGATGCGGTTGTACTTTGGATTAGGGGTTGAGGAAGCCAGCGACCACCGGCAAAGAAGGCAACTGCGACGTGCGAGGTTGGATCAGAGGCGAGTTGCGGCGCCAAAAAAAAATCTCTGGACCTAGGCTCATGATACCATGTTATGATGCAACTTAATCTTATTATATGAGGCCAAAGGCAACATATATACAAGTACATGAGGATGTCATATATACAAGTACATGAGGATGTCAAAAGACTAGAATGCAAAAGACCAAAAGTCATCACTAATATAACTCTAACAGAAAGAACTGCCAACTGAAGAGCAAATTGTGAAGTGGAAGGCACAGCAAACTAATAACCCCTAACCAAAGCTAGCTAAGCAATTATGAAAATCTTACTCATTTTCCTTTCCCATATCCTGACCTCCCTCCTTTACTTAAGATGTGCCGCTGAAACGACCGCAACAATGCTCTCGTCAGCCTTCCTAGCTGTCAGGCTAGATGAGCGGCTACTGCGACGTCTTTGCCCACTCCTCCGGCGGGTTCTTCACCTCCTTGTGGAAGGCCACGGCATCCTTCATGGTCGGCTGTTCCCCAGGCGCCGGGTTTACGCAGAAGATGGCAATGCCCACCGTCTGCAGCATCTCCTGGACCAGCTCGTCTGCCATTCCACGCAGCTTGGGGTCCAGGATGTTCACTGCCGGCTCGTAGCTCCCCATCTTCTTCGCCCACTCCATGATGTGGAGGCTGTCGCTGATCATTGGCTCGATGGCGCTCTGCCCGCTCAGGAGCACCAAGCGGTAGCTGTACACGTTGCTCTTCTCGGTGCTGTTTTTGAGGTGTAGCCGTACTCTGAAATGAGAGGCAAATGTCAAACATTGTGCCATGAAACTGAAATCATCTTTTATTTTATTTATTAGTAGTTAGTAGAACAATAATTGTAGTTTGTATTGCTACACTTCAGTATAATTACGCAAATCAACACAGTGATGTGCTAAGTATTGGAATCAACAGCATGAAGTAAACGTGCTTCAGTGAAGAAGGATGTGAGAAACTCTAGCAGGGCTGTCCACATGTCTCTTGTATCCCTCCTTCAAGCAGAGCGCGTTGTCCACAATGTCAGCTAATACCTACTATCTCTGTAAACTAATATTAGACGTTTTAGATCACTGCTTTAATTAGTTTATTACAGAGGGAGTAGCCACCTGCTCATGGACGAAGAACCATGTTAAGCTTACTAGAAGCAACCGCAGGTCAAAGATTCTTGCTTAGGACTGGTGAATGAATGTACCCTATATATGTCTACAGTTCTAAATGCTGAAGAGAGTAGGAAACAGTGCAAGATAAGAGGATATAAATGCACGCTAGTACAAGTCACTTGCCTGGAGCAGTGTGTACCCATAAGAACCAGCGATACACGGCATGGTATGATATAGTTGGGAGGGTTCATTAGCTTGGCCAGCCCAAAGTCAGCCAAGTAGGCCTCATACTTGGAGTCGAGCAGTATGTTGTTGCACTTGACATCCCGGTGTAGTATCGCCGGAACGCAGCGCTATCCTGACCACGATCTTGTACTGTGTATTCCCAGTCCAGGCTCCTGTTCTCGCTGAGGAGCTTCTGCAGATTACCATTAGGGACGTAGTTGTAGAGCAGGAGCTTCACAGACTTGTTTGAGTTGTATGTGTGAACTGTGGTTATATGTACAGAATGATATGATTTCTGCTGTTGAAGTATATTGTCTAGAACTTAGAATCAGGATAACAATAGTATATGCCCACATCTCTTTATCAATCATGCCATTAACTTCTTGAATATACAGACTTCCTTTCCAACAATAATATACAGACTACCTTTCCAACAATAATATATCCATGTTCAATCAGAATTTCTCAGTTATTTGCCAAATCTCCAGGTGCAGACTATGCTCCTGCTGATTTGTTCAGACAACAAGCTACAGTCAGAGTTGAACATTGGCACAGTTGCACCCCGTCAAAGCTGAACTCAGTTTCCGACGACAAAATGTCAAGATTCAAGTCTTTCAGGTATCATAGGTGCACCAGATCTCCAAACCTGACCCGCGTCTTGCTCTGCGGTGACCGTTATTCACTGCGGTCACCAACAGGTCTTTCTGAAGTTGTCACTATTTACCAAATATGAGGTGTCATATCAAGGAACCAGCAAATATTTCTCTGAATCTGCGGTGTAGCCAGAAAGAGAGGCTGTAACTTTCCTCCTGCTCTACATCTGGAATATATGGAAACACCGGCAAGGTGCGGTCCATCCAGCGTTTCCTGCTCAGATACTGCGGGGTGACAGTCATCTGCAGCCAGCGGATCGAGCCTCACTCAGAACCCCCACTTATCCTCTGTCTGGCGGACTTGCCTTGCTTGAGTGTATTTCTGTCCCCAAATCTCCCCAATATTATACCGCCTTTGAGTTTACCCACTGTTTTCCTGGGCAGCATGGTCTACGGGCACCCGGCAAACGATCACAAGGAAATCGCCATGCTAACGTAGATGCTGATGGAAGTGAACTGATCGATGCTTGGCCGATGCATCTGCCTTGCCTTGAAGAATTGGCATCCAAACAGTAACTGTGCTCGAAAGGGGTAGAAGATTAGGCTGAGATCAGGCAACCTCTGCTGAATCTATCTTTCACAGGATAATCTGGGCTTAGATCAGTCTGAAATCGGTGCACTGCAATATAATAAATAATTAGAAAAACCAGACATTCGAACTGTACAGAAAAAAAGCGAAAAAAGGACAACAGAGAAAGCTAGAAACTAGTAAGTATACTAAGCAAACTAACCCCATGGTTTTGGACTGCTAACCAATGTGGTCTGCAGATGGACACCCATCTGATCTCTGAAAGTTGCTAACATCTAATCCGATGTTCCGTGTGAGTGGAGCATTGTTTATTTGAGTCTGCAAAACAGAGTAAGAACCCAACATAGACTGCTTCTTGGCACCTCATCGTAAGGCAGATGGCTACAGAAGAACAGGTAATGATTCTCTAAATTAGTATAGACATGTTACTGAAGAATTGACTCAACGGAAGACTTTTAAGAACTTCACATGAATACTAATAACCATCATTTATAAAAAACATTGGTGTAGAGCTAACAATATTATGTCCAAGGAGTAAGGATATAACCGTAGGTAATTACTTGTAAGAGGGAGTAGAATAGTTCAATGGGTATGCAAGGTTTTAGTAGGTGATATGCTTCACATTATTCAGCGGAACACACATTGACAATGGAAGTTAACTGCGGAGAGCAGTATATAACCAATCAATGCGACAAAAGTAGTCTAGCCTTAATTAATAAAGGCAGGAAGCCAGGAAATAAGCAGCGAGTATGAAAGGACATAGGTTAGACCAACAAAAGGTCTATAAAGTGATAGCCTAAACATCAATACAATTACATTAACTCTAGCTAAAAATGCATGTGCTAAGTGCTAAACTTAACAAGCACTGGGTCAAAAAGTTTCATAGCATCCCTGACATGCTTATCTACTGGAAAAAATAAGTTTACTAAAGTTGTACTAAACCAGCGACAATTAATATGGATCAGAGGGAGTATCATTATTCTGCTAACTATGTCGCTGAAATGGTTAATTTTACTCTACAACTGAGTGATCAGCAGACTGCAAATTACACTATCTGTTGGATACTGCTAGAGAAAGCAGGACTAGGACTTTTGCTTTTGCGCACAGAATCTTGAAAACCTGCTAGAAAAAGCAATCAGGTTCGGAGAGAGACGAAGATCCCACAGATAGTTTTCAATTTCGTTGGTTGGTGATGAATAAAGCTGTCGGAACTGGAACATAGTTAATTACAGAGGATGATATAGAAACATAATTGTTGCAGGGGGGGTGGCTAACCCGCTCCACCAATTGATCACACACCAACTAAACTGAAAATTCTAATGGAGTAATGAGGACAGGGAAAACGAAACAAAACTAGATACTCTGGTCATAGTTTCAATTTGGAGCCATTAGAAAAGAAAAAAAAGAGCAAGAAATTGTTCAAGTCCCATTAGAAGATTATATGATCATTTTCTGATAAACCAGCTAGGATTACAAATCATCAACATTTGACATTTTCTCAGCCTTTTGAGATAGCATGATCACATTATATGCTGCACACATATGCAAACTTCTATGAATCTAACATCAAACCCCCAAAAAAAAAGACCAAATAAATCCTAGCAATGCCAACACCTAGATAGAACCGACCAATGCATATTGTGTGTGCACATATCAGACTATGCCTTCTCATATCAGAACATAAGATTCTAACAGAGATACCAGGTAAATGTCAAAATAGAACACGCTAAAGTGTCTCATACAGGTCTACTTGTTGAACATGGCATAGTCAACATACTACAACCCGTACCAACACGTCCATAAGAAACATGCAGCCAGAGACAGACCTAGATATGCAAATGATACAGATCAAACTGAAAACTGAAGTTGGTATTTTCAAATACAATAACATCTCTATTTGAAAATCTTTGTGAAGATTACACTTGAGAACGCAACGGATCACCTCACTGAAGACTGCCCAACTTTTAATCAGCAGAACTTTCATCAATTTGGAGTTGCCAACCGTATTCCTCCATCCAGTGGTAGACGGGAAAACAAGGGCACATAAGAGAAAAAAGGCCTGAACTTCTGGTAGTTAGGCTCAACATGATATACAACTGTGCTTTCCTGATGAACCAAATCGTATGCAATCAGTTCATTGTTCCAATGAGCTATAAAGAAGATTATATTGGCATGTGGATGTACTCCAATGACTTCAAGGTCAAAGCCGAGCTGAAACATCTTCTTTGGAGCTACATTTGAAAGCTTGTGCAACAATTTCCAATGCATGCATTTGTCATCCAGGTGAGTCACATCCCACTGATAAATCTCAGCATGAAGAACGTAAACTGATATAGTTGAAAATGTGTTTGAGCCGTGTCCTTCAGCACCATCAGAGTCGATATAAAATAGCTGTCCTGCAGACTTTCCGATGAAACCCGCGAAACTCGGATCAACGAATATTGGCAGTGGAATGATTCTCCATCTTAGCCCTTGTGCATCAACTATTGCCAACCCAAGCTGATGTATGAGCAAGTGCAGACACCCCTTGTGGAAAACTCCAGGTTGACCCCAGCACAGGCTAACTTCGCTGCCCCATTGGCTTTGCATTGATACCCACACACCAGATTTTGAAGAGTAAATGTTCACTCCTCTCACAACCAGGGATTGGGATTGTTCCAGCACAAATTCGAACAGATGAAACTCTTCAGTGGACACACCACTGTCGAAACCCAGGTAGGCACGACAGCAGTCTCCGGCGTAGCCAGAGTGAGGCAACACAATATACTCACAGGTACCTGGATTGGAGACCATGTAGCGAGATGTTCCAGCAGGGGTGCCCGTGCGAATGCTTGTGAGAAACAATCCATCGCATGAATCCTCAAGAGAGACGAAGCAGTCCGTGCTGTCGGGCGGCAGTGGCAGGAGCGGGTAGGTCTCGGCGACGCTCGCCCAAGGGAAGGCGGACAGGTCGGCGTAGTTGACGGCGTGGCCGCGGGGGTCGGCGGAGTCGGCCGTGATGCGGTAGAAGAATCCGGCCAGGGTCTGCGCCATCTTCTTCCGGTTGGCGGGGTCGGCGATGATGCCGCGCCAGGCCGGGCAGACGCACTTGCAGATGCAGAGTGATTTGTAGGGCACGCGAGAGAGGATCTCCGCGATTAGGTCGTGGGTGAGTCTGGACATCGGCTCCTCCATGCCGTGTGTCCGCTGCGAGCGCTGGCTACGGTTTTCGGAAGGGGATGGGCTGGAACCGGTAGATTGCGACGGGAGATGGCCGGCCGCGGCGGCCGGCGGCGGCGGGGTGCCTTTAGGGCTGGGGACTCGGAGTGGGGAATGAGGTGGTGATGGGGCGGGCTAGGTTTTTTTTTTTTTTTTTTTGAGACAAATGGGGCGGGCTAGTTGGTGGCAGAGCTGGTCAAACGGGCCCACACGGCCCGGCCCGTCGTAATTGTGCCTGGCACGGCACGGCCCGCAGGGGCATGAGAGGGCAACTAACTGAGAGGAGCGCTCCTTCGGAGCCTTCCCAACGATCACTTGGGGATGGGCTGCGCGCTCTCAGCCGTCGCCACGTGTCGCGCTCTGGACGCTTTCTCTGAATTTTGGTTTTTTTATTTTTTCGCACGCGTTTTCGGCTTTTTAAATGGTTTTTTTCCGGTTTTTTCGGCTTTTTGGTTTTTCACCGGTCTTCCTTAACTTTTGGAACAAAAAAAAATTCAAAAAAAAAATTTGCGGAAAAAACGCGGTTTTTTTTTGCTCCCACGAGAGGCATGGTTTTGCTTCCGTGGGAGGCACTGTAACATCCCCATGTAAATGCCACAGTGATCACCTTTTGAGCATGCCAAGTCATCCTGATTAACTATGCTTGATCATTATTTGCATCATATCTCGTTTCAAATTCCAATTCAAATTGCAATTTAAAAATTTAAAGTGAAAATAAGAGTTGTTTCAATTTGAAAATAAAAATGTTCATTAAATAACAAATAAATCATAACTAAATATGTTCAGGAAAGCAACATCACTAAAAATGCCTAAGTGACTCTAACAACCTCAAACAGTAGTAAACAGCAGCATTTTAATACCATTTTATTTAATAGAATTATAAATGGAATCACATTTTGTCCAAACCAGTTTTTGGTGGTAAGTAATAATGCACTGTAATATTTGGACCAGGTCACATGTTTTTCAAAAATCGTTTAGTGGCCACACATTTTGCAAGACAGTAGAAAGAAAAGAAATAGAAAAAGAAAAAGAAAAACGGTTAGGGGCCACTGGCACACTGGGCCGTGAGTGCACAGTGTAGCGCGGCCCAGCCCAACCGGTCGCCGTCCTCCTCGGGCAGGTGTCGCCTGGCGCGCGCGCCCGAGCGCGGATCGACGCGCTGTCGCCGATCCAGCGGCTCCCCGGCAAGGTTAAGGCCTCCCCCGTGCTGCCCTCACTCTCCCCGAAACCCTAGCGCCCTCATTCCTGTCTCTCTCGCTCGTCCTCCTTCTCCCTCGAAAACACCCGTACGGGCTCGCCGCCGTCCGCCGTCGCAGCTGTGGCCTCCGTGCCTCCCGAGCAGCCTCGACGTGCCCGTCGGCTCCGCCTCGCTCGGCTACATCGACTGCGCCTCGCCATCGAGCTCGGGGAGGACTGCACGGACGGGATCGATCTCGTCTTCGTCTTCTCTGTCGCCGGCGATCCCCGATGTCTTCGGCGACCTCTGCTGCTCCAAAACCGTCAAGGGCTTTTCTTAGCCGCTTGGTGAGCTCCTCCCTCCCTCCATTCCTCTCCTCGCGCCTCGTATTTCGCCATAGCTAGCTCGCCGCCTCGCCGCACTCTGTCCGCCGCGGGACCTCGCCGTCCGGCCACTTCCGGTCGTCCTCTCGGCCTCGCTTTAAGTCCGTTGGATGCGGCGTTGCACTCTCGCTCGAACGCGACCGAATGCGCGCGCAAATACTCACCGTAGCCGCGTGCCCGATTTCCACCCGAAAGTTGCCACCGCCGTCGTCGACGTCTAGCCCCACTCCGACCACCGTAGCTAGCGCCGATAGGCTAGATCGACGCGGCTCGGAATGCTCGATCGATAGCAAGAAACGGCGCTCGATTTGGCCCACTGTGCACGAAATCCGAGCTCGCCGGAGCTCTCGGCCGCGTCCGGCGCTCGCCGGAGCGTTCTCCGGCGCCGACGCCGGCGACGCTGACCTGGCCTGACGTGTGGGGCCCCCTGTGTCGCTGACGGGTGGGTCCCGTTGACCGGTTGACTAAGTCAACCGCTGACATGGCACCCACAGTCACTGACATGTGGGTCCCGCCGGATTAAAATGATTTTTATAAATAAATAAAACATTAACTAATTAGTTAATTAAATTAATTAGTTAATTAGTCACTGACAGTGCGGGCCCACCAGTTAATTAGGTTAATTAGTTAAATTAAACCCTGTTTAGTCAGATGAGTCACTAACCAGTGGGACCCACTACTCAGCGGGTCTGTTGACCGCTGACGTCAGCTTTACGTCATGATGACGTCACCATTCACTATTCTGGATAATTCGGAATTAAATAGTTAAATAATTCCAGAAAATGTTTAAAACTTTGAAAAATCATATAAATTAAACCGTAACTCGGATGAAAATAATTTATATATGTAAAATGATCAGAAATATGAAGATTCTGAATATGTAATCAAAATGCCTGTCCAGCACTCCTAGCTAGGTGAACATGGAACATTTTGCCTGATTTCGAGAAATGAATAGTGTTCAACGTTAATAAAATAAATCCAAATAAATTCTAAATTAACTAAATCATTTAGTTAGGCAGTGTAACATCCCCAGATCTCAACCCTATCATTAAGCTAATTAATTTGCCATGTCATCTGATTAACCTTGCTAATTGCCACTTTGGTTCAAACACAATTCAAATTCAAATGCAATTGAAATTAGCAGTTGCTCAAAAGTTGCTGGAAAAATGTTCATCATTTAGCATAAATTCCAAAACGATTTGATGTTAAGAAAAACAACATCACTCTTATGCTAAAATGGACAGTAGCATTTATAACAGTGCCAAACCAGCAATTTAATTTGCAAATTCAATTAAGAAAAAAATGCAAATGAATTCCCCTGGCCTCCAAAATAATTCTGGCATTGCCTAAAAATGCAAAGAATTTAATGGGCTAAGTTCCACATTTTTCTCAGCTCATTTGGTGGTCCCAAATATTCTTTTCCCTCTCTGTTAATAAATAAAAGAAGAAACAGAAGGAAAAGAAAACGGGCGAGGCTTACCTGGCAGTGGGCCGAGCCGGCCCAGCCCAACCCACCGTCTCCTACCTGCTCCCGCCCCCGTGTCGGCCGCGCCATGGCCGAGCTCGCGCTCCACCGGCCGCTGCTCGCCACCGCGACGGGGCAGTTGAGCCCGGATAAGGCCGTGCCCTCCTTCCTCTCCCCTGGACGCTCGTAGTCCATTTCTCCCTCTCTCCCAGCGCTCGCTCGTTCTTCTCACCTCCTTCCCGTACGCCGCCGCCGTGCCCGTCGTCGATTCGCGGCCACATGCGTCCCCGAGCGCCGCAGCCGTGTCTGGAGGAAGTGCTGGCGACCGCTACTCCCTCCTCCGCCATCCATTTGAGCCGGGGACGGCCGTAGCCACCGTTTCGACCTCGTCCCCATCTCCGGCCACCGAGGACGCCTCCGACTCCGGCGACTCACCTGCGGCTACTAACCTGTCGAGGGCCAGTCGTGCGTCGCTCGGTGAGCCTCTCCTCCCTCTGCCTTCTTCCCCGAGCCGCCGAGTTTCTCCTGGCTACCCCGCCGCTAAGTCGAGCTCCGGCCGCCGCCTGCCTCGCCGTTCCGGCTACTTCCGGTCATCCCCGAAGCCGCGCGATAGCTCCTTTCGATGCGCGCTGCTCCACTCGCTCGATTGTGACCGAAAACGCGCGCAATTATTCACCGCAGCCGCTCGCCCGTGACTCGCCCGAGAACGCCGCCGCCACACGTCGTCGCCGGCGTCACTCCGGCCATCCCCGAGTCCAACCGACCCCACCATCCGACGCGCGATCGAGTGCCCGATCGTTAGAGCCAAACTACGCGCGATTTGAGCCCCTGTGCGCGATTTCTGAGCGTCGCCGGAGTTCGCCGTCGCGTCCAGTGCTCGCCGGAGTGAATTCCGGCGCCGGCGATGATGTGGCGTCGACGTGGCACGCGCCTGGGTCGCTGGCAGCTGGGCCCCGCGGGCCCAGTTGACCAGTTGACCGCGGTCAACGTCGTTGACGTGGCACTACTGCCACTGACCAGTGGGCCCCGCGATTAGATTAAGTTAATTGCGTTTTTAAAATTAATCTGAAAATTAACTAGTCGCTGACATGTGGGGTCCACCCCTTAATTAACTATGTTAGTTTAACTTAAACTCTGTTAAAACTCTCTGAGGCTGACAGGTGGGTCCCACATGCCTGTTTGACCAGTCAGCTGGTCAGCCGACTGCTGACGCAAGCATTGAAGGGTAACGGAGCAGAAAACAAAAAATTTCCGACCTACGCACCAGCCCAGGACCACTATGGAGACTGCATACAAGGTTTGATCTTTTTCGTTACCGACTCGTAGCGCAGCGGAAGAAGAGACGATGACGATCGGCGGTGCAGATCCCCGCAGCTAGGATTTACAACCTCCCAACCGCGAGGATGTATACCCTCATCTGCCCCACGGACAGCCCTCCGGGAGGCGGACGGTGTCGCGGACAGCCCTTCGGGAGGACCATCGAAAACCGGACGGTCACTCGGACAGCCCTTCGGGAGGACCTTCGAAACTCGGACGGTCACACGGACAGCCCTTCGGGAGGCACTCTCGAACTAAGACCGAAACTACGATCTCTCTACAGAGTTGCACACATACGGTGTCATCTATCCGGCAGGGCTTCGCCGTCCAGAACTAGTTCCCACCGGAACCCAGACAGCCTTTCGGCTCTACGAAACTATTTCGCGGGGAGGGAGAGAGAAAGCCAGATCATGCATGGCACTTGTATGTGAGAAAGAGTGAGTTTGGGCAGCCCCCTCCACCTCTATTTATAGGAGAAGGAGGGGTGGAGGGGCTGAAATTTCAGCCACATCCATCCATGTCATCTCCAAGATATTTTGGAGCAAAAGCCCAAAAAGGTGGCTTTCCAAAAAGTAAGCCAAAAAGCACTTTCACTATTCACGACGACATTTTTCAGCGTCCGTTCGAACTGAAAATATTTATGTGGGCTTAGAACATTTCCAGTACCCACTAAAATAAATTTCAATGCGTTCCGGAACAATTCCGGATTAGTGATTTTCATCTGCGAAAAGCATCCGAAGCGGTTCCGGCAGCTCCGGAACATTTCCGATTTTTCTTCCGGAAAATTCCCAGAAGTTTCCAGAATGATTCTGGCACCCTCCAAGAATTATCAAGCATGTGCCGAAACCAATTTGACTTAATGGTATCCCCTGAAACAACTTTTCAGTTTTACCGAAACTGTTCCGGTGTTCTCTCTGCGGAACTTTTCCGCTGTCCGAAACTTTTCCGGTATCCGAAACTTTTCCGGTGATTTTCTCTCAGAATCCCTGTCTAGTATTCAGCAGATAGATGACCCTTAAGCGTGTGACCCTATAGGTTCGGTGAAGTATAGACATGACCCGGAACCCCTTCCGATCAATGATCAACATCGGAGCCGTGGACACCCATATTGACCCCTATACCCACACGAATGAATATTCGAGTGAACCTCCAGTTGCCGTGTGCTATTCCTGTTGCTTCGCGATATCTTACAAATACCCGAGGTGAGACATGTTGGCATCCCTGTGGATCAACAACTTGTGCACTATGCCAGTTACCTCGTTACCGGTATTGTTCTCTTTTCTCGTTCCCGTGTTCCGGCATCCCCGTGATCAAATCACAAAGTGTCTGGCTAGACGATGATGGATACCGTAACACCGAGAGGGCCCAGAGATATCTCTCCATCGTCGGAGGAGCAAATCCCAATCTTGAGCTATCAAGTTACTTGACATACTTTTCCGTGAACCCGTAAGCCGCCGTAATAGCCACCCAGTAACGGATGACGTTTAACAAACCCCAAAGTTCATGAAGCAAGCACAAAGGAACTCGATACTCTCATGGTCTAAGGAATTATGCAAACATTAACTATCTCTGTGTTATAAACCATTAACTAGTGACGAATGTATCTCATAGCATAACATCAATTCGGGTCGATTCAACACAAGTGTTCTACCAACATTGCGCCCTCAAAATTGCCGGCAGTAATTGTGAAGCCCCAATTCTTGACTGAAAGGGACACCAAAGGCCTCTGCCCTCCCTCTCTATCTATCCAAGAGATGGAAGGGCAGAGCTTTTTTTTGCCATGCCCATGATCAGGAAAACAGGATCATCATGCAATACTTGAGCCAGTCTTAGAGGCCAGACTAGGAATACATTTTACCGTTTATTATTCCACACGTGCATATGAGTCTTCCTCCGAGCCTCGTGGTTATTGTAGACTCGAGAACCATAGCAGTTATAGCATGGAACATAAACCTAATTATGAACAGGGAGATAATCAATAACATTTATTATTGCCTCTAGGGCATATCTCCTACAGACTCCCACTTGCACTAGAGTCAATAATCTAGTCAATGCTAATGCACTTTACACCTATGGCATACTGGTGTAAAATATGCTTCGCATGTGGTATAGCCTGGTGTCCAACGGATCTGACAACTTCAGCTCCGTGTGTAACTTTGCATATCCTTGCGTTTTCACGCTTTCGCAAAATTCATATTTTGTGTGGATTTGGCTTTGCATATGTGTGAATCATTGGTCGAAACCTGATTCCTCAGACTGAGCTATGGAGCAACTATCTGCAATAGTGTCCTATAGACCAAAGCCATCTTGGAACCATACTAAGTTCATGAATGAACTATATGATTTAACAACTTCTTTGTCGCTTCTTAAGCGTCAACATACTTAGCCTTTGTTATAGAATTCGCCACAGTATCTTGTTTGGAACAATTTCCAACTACCGTGCCATCATATTGTGTATTACACAAAACCCTTAACTTAAATCGAAAATCGCATGGAGCATTGATGAAGACTGTATCGATGTAATTACTTACAACGAGCACTTCATAATCTCTGCTTGCGAGAAAACATGTCATCACTACTACTCTAGTACTCAATGACATCTTTCACTGTTGTCCTATGATCAATACTTTGATCACTTTGGTATCCATACTCGCAACAACTTTTGGAGTATCGGACATATCTGGTTGTTTTACATACCATGGAATACATGATTAATCCAAACACAAGAGTGTGTGGAATCTCCATCATGTATTTTACTCATCAGTGTTTTGGGACACCGAGTCTTGCAAAAAATCTTTCCATGTGACTTCGGCAAGAATCACTCCTTGGCGTTTTAAATGCTAAAAAGTTTTAGCATCTTGTCAATATGTATTCATTGCTTAGCCCCATTAGGTAAATATATCTCCATAGATCATCATGCCTAATATTGAGGCTATTTAGCCCAAGCACTTCATCGGAAAAACTATTTTCAAATGAAGTCCTAATTCGTGTCAAGAAATTTATTTCCAATTAACAATGTGTCAAGTACACAAGGTTTTTAGAAATATTATTATGCTCCCACTTACTTTCTTGAATCACAAGCATCTTCGATACCCTATTTGATGAAGTCAAACCCCTTTGACCATTCCATCAAAAATGAAGATTCCAACTCCACTTTGCTCTCTTCTGTCCATCGCTGGAACTCTGAAGTTTGCATACTTACTAGCATCCTCTGGATCGACAAATTACTTTGGACTGTATCACATACAAGTCCTAGGTTTCATTTCCATCAGATGGAAATCCTTTTGTCATCCATGTTTTATATCTCATGATTGAAATATGTATTAATTGCTAGTTCAACCCGAACCGACTTTCAGCATCGCTACGGTGAGACAATCTCATCGTAGTCAACTCATTGAACTTGTTATTGCAACAAGTCGAGCTTTATGGATAAAACATTTTATCCGTATCAGTTTTTAGTTCCATAAATATTCGTTAGATTCTAAGTCTTCCGAAAGGTGTATCAAGATCTTAATCTTGAATCACTTATATGGAAACTATCTCGGATTGTATTGGCATTTAGCCAATTCCGGAGTCAGGGCCCATAAACGCTTCCTTGTGAATCGTAGGTATACTGTTGTCTAACAACAATATCTCGTTTGCGCACCTGATAGGTTTGCACGAGCTTTGCCTACGTGGTTCAGCTGCAAGTTTGACCGAAGTCCATACATTTTATTGTAGAGACTTCCGTATCAGTCGCAGTAGGAAACTCCGGAATTACTTCCAAGGTCTCTTTCCTTTGATCTGATGACGAAGATACTGTTTATCTCGTTGAGTTGCACTGTTCTCCCACTCACCTTTTTGAAAGAACCATTTTCTTCAAAAAGCATACCGTTCTTTGTGGCAAACCTATTTGCCTCGGTATTGTGGTGGGGAAATACCCAATGACTTGGGATAACCTACAAAGTAGCACTTGTCTGATTTGGAATAGGTTTGTAACCTTTTACACAAGCCCCATATTCCAAATGTTAAGAAAAGATATAACATGGTTGGGCGTACCATACCATGGCGTCATTTCAACAGACCTGATGGGTCTCTTTTCAGTGTAAAAGCCGCAGTCTCTAAAGCATCACTCTTTAAAAGGGATAATGGCAAATCTCTTTATGTCATTTTTGATCTTACCATGTCATAAATGGTTCGATTACATCTTCACGGACTTTCCACTTGCAGTGGTGTTCCGGGAGGTGCAAGTTATGAAACCCCTTTCACAACTCATCAGACATTCGCTAAACTTGTAACTCAAATATTCCTTTCTGCAATCGAATTGTAGAAACATAATTTTCTTGTTACAATATTTTCTTCTTCATTTTGAAAACCTTTCGAATGATTTCAAAAGATCCAGACTCGCGTCTCATCAAGTAAATATCCATATATCTACTTGAGTCATTTCTGAAGATAGATAAATCCACTACTTGCAACAACATTTATTGGACTACACACATCATAATGTATGATCACCAATATGTTCTATGCTCGTTCCTTATGGCCTGTGAACGGTATTTCAGTCACTTCACTTTTCAGAGGAAAGTTGCAAGTGTCAGATGATTCAAAATCAAACGACTTCAAAATCCATCATAATGGAATTTTCCATGCGGGTTTCTCCAATATGACCAAATGCAGTGCCACACTTGTGTGGTATTCTTTTAGTCTTGCGACATTTAGCGTCAGTGTTATGGATGTATCATATTTCCATCAAAATTCATAACATACATCCCATCTAGGATGGAAGCATGTCCCTTTATGTTATTCATAATACTGAACAACAATTGTTGTTTTTATGAACAACTCTTTTGCAACAAACATTGTGCAATGGGCTAGAGTGTATGAAACTCTAAAATGAATTATGAAAGTAAACACAGAGGTAATATATTAATATCATTATTCATAACATACATCTCATTCATAATGAAAGTATGGCCCTTATGTTATTCATAACACCGAACATCAAAAGTTCTCTTATGAACAACCTTCTTGCAAGATACCTTATGCAAAGGGCTGGAGCGTGAAACTCCAAAAGAATTATGAAAATAAATACATAGGTAATACACCGATGGAAGGTATAGTAACATTTACTATGTTCCCTGTGTGTATCTTAACCTCATTCCTGGCTAGTCTTTCAGGCCATAGTAGTTCTTTCATCGAGTTGCAACAGAATGCAATCAAGCGGGTATCTTTGTGATCAACTCACAATACCCAAGAATTAGTGATCAACATGTTTAACCATAATTCCCAAGAACTATATCTTTGACCAGCCTTCTATACATCAAAAACTTGTATGACATTCATACATGAGCTGGATATTCCAGTCTTCTTTCTTTCTGCCTTCATACTTCTAACAGTTTAACTTTCAGTATTTCTCCTACTCTCAGAAGAAGCACCCAACTTAAGAGTGGCGTTAGCCCCGGACTTCCTAGGCGTGAAAGTCTTACTAACACCCTTCGGACACTTCCTTTCTCTTTAAGTTGTTGTTTTATTCACCTTTCATCATATGACAGGCGTTCTCCTGGATCCCTCTCTTATCAGTCTAATGCATAGTAAACTCCTTTACTAATAGTTTGCAAACAAACATTGCTTTGGATATCTCATATCGTTTAGCCTTTGTCTTTCTCTGAAAATGATTTTCAGATTCCATGAATATCACATAACTATCCAAACTTTCGAAGTTCGGGCCTCATGGAAGCAAACATATTGCACTTTGACTGAAAAGGAATTCTAGCTTTTGGATCGAAGGACGAGAGTCACATGATCCATAGCATTAGCAGGAGAATACCGAAAGCATGCGATAGGACAAAGTCCTTCTCGGCACTCTTGAGGACAATCCTCACATTACGTTACCAATCGTAAAGTTTTAACCAGATATTTAACAGCTATTCAATTTTAACAGGGAAGGTGGAAACGCGAGCCATTATTCTACAATTATTATGCAAATCACACTTAGACAGTGTTCAAAATTAATTGCACTAAGAATTAAAAGAATTGATTCTAAAGTGCGCTCCCACTCAAATCAATATCTCTCATAATTGATTGTGAGTGATACAAGACCCGCATTTAAATTGTTCGCCATTGGTGTAACACCACTGATGACGAAAATCTCAACCGGTAGGCCAACTTGCCAATCACATCTCTATGTGACTCTTGTTCATCTTTCGATGCGTGTGTTCCTAGCTCATGACGGTCATGCCTGAACGTCAAGACAACCAAGTGATCTCGCTGCGAGGTCTCAACTCACCCGCCTCACACTTCTCTAATCGTTCGTACCCGTGTGACACGGCGCACCCCGAAAAGATAGGTGCCGTGACGGTGCTACACTTGGGAGAACACTAACTACTTGATATTTTTGTGAGAGATCACCCTAATAAAAGCGACTACCGCGCAATCAAGAAGGGTGCATCATAAGGGATAAACATCTCAGGCAATTCATAATAGCATGATATGGTATAGCCCTTTCTGACGGAGAAGTCTTTCATTTCTTCGTCTTCGGCATTCGCGTCGGTGTTCTCCTTTGCGAAGATTGCCACCACTTTGTCGATGCACCAGATAATATTGCTATCTCTATAGCTAATAAAATAAGTGCATTACTTAAGGTTGACACGCAGGTCATTAAAGTGCAATCATATGGCTCCAGCCATCATGCCGAATCATGACACGCAGGTCATGTTAATCAAATTACATCATATAGTCATCTCATACATAATCAAATTATTATGATCACTGCTATACCACATCATATGCACATGCAAACCCTCCTGCAAAACCAAGTTAGACGCCTCTAATCGGTCCATGCAAAAACTAGTTTTACGTGGCTTCTAAGGTTTCGAAACAAACCGAAGCTACCAACGTCCATCATCAAGCATGAAAATCCAAGTCGCTAGATTAACATTGCGGGGTGTATGAAACACGAGATAATAAAATCTCGAGCCCCATACTAAACTTCGTCATACGCGTGACCCCCGTGCAGATCACATCTGCATTGCCCTTTCGTCTGCAAAACATCCATCTTTCTTTAACTATGGTGGAACCCAAAGAACTGTTAGCACTTCGTTGATCTGTCAATCAGCATACTCAGGAGCAGCATGAAAGGATCGCAGATTGCCAGAACTTTGTGAGATTCCACCATGCCGTCAAGATCAGGACTACGCAAATTCAGGGGAAGCAACAGGAACATCGGGTAACAGATTTCATCTGCTACCCGCACAAATAATTTTCAGTAATAGAACTCATCTACTACCTAATTATATTGTGCAACACCCATACATCTCTATGTATTCTAGATCGCAACCTGCATCTACGCATAGCACGACTCTTGATGCCACTGAAGGGTAACGCAGCAGAAAACAAAAAATTTCCGACCTACGCACCAGCCCAGGACCACTATGGAGACTGCATACAAGGTTTGATCTTTTTCGTTACCGACTTGTAGCGCAGCGGAAGAAGAGTCGATGACGATCGGCGGTGCAGATCCCCGCAGCTAGGATTTACAACCTCCCAACCGCGAGGATGTATACCCTCATCTGCCCCACGGACAGCCCTCCGGGAGGCGGACGGTGTCGCGGACAGCCCTTCGGGAGGACCATCGAAAACCGGACGGTCACTCGGACAGCCCATCGGGAGGACCTTCGAAACTCGGACGGTCACACGGACAGCCCTTCGGGAGGCACTCTCGAACTAAGACCGAAACTACGATCTCTCTACAGAGTTGCACACATCCGGTGTCATCTATCTGTTGGAAATATGCCCTAGAGGCAATAATAAATTGGTTATTATTATATTTCCTTGTTCATGATAATCGTTTATTATCCATGCTATAATTGTATTGATTGGAAACTCAAATACATATGTGGGTACATAGACAACACTGTGTCCCTAGTAAGCCTCTAGTTGACTAGCTCGTTGATCAAAAGATGGTGAAGGTTTCCTAGCCATGGACATGAGATGTCATTTGATAACGGGATCACATCATTAGGAGAATGATGTGATGGACAAGACCCAAACTGTAAACGTAGCATATGATCGTGTCAGTTTATTGCTATTGTTTTCTGCATGTCAAGTATCTGTTCCTTTGACCATGAGATCATGCAACTCACTGACACCGGAGGAATACCTTGTGTGTATCAAACGTCGCAACGTAACTGGGTGACTATAAAGATGCTCTACAGGTATCTCCGAGGGTGTCTGTTGAATTGGCATGGATCAAGACTGGGATTTGTTACTCCGTGTGACGGAGAGGTATCTCAGGGCCCACTCGGTAATACAACATCACTATAAGCCTTGCAAGCAATGTGACTAAAGTGTTAGCCACGGGATCTTGTATTACGGAACGGGTAAAGAGACTTGCCGGTAACGAGATTGAACTAGGTATAGAGATACCGACGATCGAATCTCGGGCAAGTAACATACCGATAAACAAAGGGAACATCATACGGGATTAACTGAATCCTTGACATAGAGGTTCAACCGATAAAGATCTTCGTAGAATATGTAGGAGCCAATATGGGCATCCAGGTCCCGCTATTGGTTATTGACCGTAGAGGTGTCTCGGTCATGTCTACATAGTTCTCGAACCCGCAGGGTCTACACACTTAACGTTTGGTGACGATATAAGTATAGTTGAGTTGTTATGTTGGTGACCGAAAGTTGTTCGGAGTCCCGGATGAGATCCTGGACATGACGAGGAGCTCTGGAATAGTCCGGAGGTAAAGATTGATATATGGGATAATAGTGTTTGGTCTCCGGAAGGGTTCCGGAATTCACCGGAAGGAGTTTCGGATGTTTCCCGAAATGTTCGGGTACGAGAACACTTTATTTGGGCCAAGGGGTAAAGCCCACGAGGCTTTAGGAAGGTGCAAAAGGAAGTTTTGCGGAGGCCAGGGGCCAGACGCCAGGGACCCTGGCGTCTGGGGCCAGACGCCGAGGACCCTGGCGTCTGGTCCTGGAGTCCGAGCAGGACTCTTGCCTTGCGGGCCAAACCGACTTTGAGGAGGCTCTTTCTCCAAGTTTCGACCCCAGGGCTCAACATATAAATAGAGGGGCAGGGCTAGCACCCGGAACACATCAAGAATTCCCCAAGCCGTGTGCCGGCAACCCTAACCCTCTAGTTCCTCCGTCATAATCTCCGTAGCGCTTGGCGAAGCCCTGCAGGGATTGTTCCTCACCACCATCACCACGCCGTCGTGCTGCCGGAACTCATCTAGTACTTCACCATCGCTCGCTGGATCGAGGAGGTGAAGGCGTCATCAAGCTGTACGTGTGTTGAACGCGGAGGTGCCGTCCGTTCGGCACTAGTTCGTGATCGGTTCGAGGGACGACTTGCGATTTGGATCGCGGAGACGTTCGACTACATCAACCGCGTTTCTTAACGCTTCTGCTTAGCGATCTACAAGGGTATGTAGATTCACTCTCCCTCTCGTAGATGCTCATCACCATGGATAGATCTTGTGTGTGTGTAGGAAAATTTTTGTTTCCCATGCAACGTTCCCCAACAGTGGTATCAGAGCTAGGTCTATGCATAGATGAGATCTCGAGTAGAACACAAACGAGTTGTGGGCGTGGGTGGATACATATTGCTTGCCGTTACTAGTTGATACTTGATTCGGCGGTATTGTGAGATGAAGCGGCCCGGACCGACATTACGCGTACGCTTACGCGAGACAGGTTCCTTCAACTGACATGTAACTTCGTTGCATAAAGATGGCTAGCGGGTGTCTGTCTCTCTCACTTTAGTTGAATCAATTTCAATGAAGAGGGTTCTTTTAGAAGATCAAAAAGCAATCACTACACCATGTTGTGGTTTTGCGTAGGTAAGAACGGTTCTTGCAAACCCGTAGCAGCCACGTAAAATTTGCAACAACAATTAGAGGACGTCTAACTTGTTTTTGCAGGGTATGTTGTGATGTGATATGGCCAATTACATGATGAGATATATGTGATGTATGAGATGATCATGTGTTGTATAGAATATCACGACTTGCATGTCGATGAGTACGGCAACTGGCAGGAGCCATAGAGTTGTCTTTAATTATTTTCGCCGTTTTGCTTTACTTTATCGCTATGAGTTAGCAATAGTCGTGGAAGCAACAGTCGGCGCGACAACCTCATGGCGACACGTTGATGGAGATCAAGATGATGGAGATCATGGTGTCATGCCGGTGACGATGGAGATCATGCCGGTGCTTTGGAGATGGAGATCAAAAGCACGAGTTCATGGCCATATCATATCACTTATGATTTGCATGTGATGTTAATCCTTTTATGCATCTTATTTTTCTTAGGACGACGGTAGCATTATAAGGTGATCCCTCACTTAAATTTCAAGATAAATTGTGTTCTCCCCGAGTGTGCACCGTTGCGAAAGTTCGTCGTTTCGAGACACGCCGTGATGATCGGGTGTGATAGACTCTACGTTCACATACAACGGGTGTAAGCCATGTTGCACGTGCGGAACACTCGGGTTAAACTTGACGAGCCTAGCATGTACAGACATGGCCTCGGAACACAAGAGACCGAAAGGTCGAACATGAGTCATATAGTAGATATGATCAACATGAAGATGTTCACCATTGAAACCACCTCAACTCACGTGATGATCGGACTTGAGTTGGTGGATTTGGATCATGTTACGCTCGAATGACCGGAGGGATGTCAATTTGAGTGGGAGTTTTTTAAGTAATATGATTAACTAAACTCATTATCTAGAACAGTAGTCTAAGTTGTCTTTGCTATATTTATGTTGTAGATCATGGCTCGCGCAGTAGCACCCCTGAATTTTAATGCGTTCCTAGAGAAAGCTAAGTTGAAAGATGATGGAAGTAACTTTGTGGACTGGGCCCGTAATCTAAGGATTATCCTTACGGCTTCCCAGAAGGCTTATGTCCTTGATGCACCGCTTGGTGATCCACCCGCTCCAGTTGAGTCTCTAGACGTTGTGAACGCCTGGCAGGCTCGTTCTGAAGATTACTCAATAGTTCAATATGCAATATTGTATGGCTTAGAACCGGGACTTCAAAGACGTTTTGAACGTCATGGAGCATATGAGATGTTCCAGGAGTTGAAGTTTATCTTTCAGAAGAATGCCCGGATCGAGAGATATGAGATCTCCGATAAGTTCTATGCTTGCAAGATGGAGGAGAACGAGTCTATCAGTGATCACGTACTCAGAATGTCTGGGTACTCCACCCGTCTGGCTGAATTGGGGATGCCCCTTCCGCCAGAGGCTATCACTGACAGAGTTCTTCAATCATTGCCACCTAGCTACAAGAGCTTCGTGTTGAACTATAACATGCACGGGATGAACAAGTCAGTCGCCGAGCTGTTTGCGATGCTGAAAGTCGCTGAGTCTGAAATTCAGAAGGAGCATCAAGTGTTGATGGTCAATAAAACCACTAGTTTCAAGAAAAATGGCAAGGGTAAGAAGGGTAACTCCAAGAAGAGTGGCAAAGCAGTTGCTCCTCCCGTGAAGAAACCCAAGGCTGGACCCAAACCAGAAACTGAGTGTTTTCATTGCAAGGGAACTGGACACTGGAAGCGGAACTGCCCCAAGTATTTGGCTGACAAGAAGGCGGCCAACAACAAACAAGGTATATATGATATACATGTTATTGATGTGTACCTTACCAACTCTCGTTGTAGTGCCTGGGTATTTGATACCGGTGCGGTTGCTCATATTTGCAACTCAAAACAGGAACTGCGGAATAGACAGAGGCTGGCAAAGGACGAAGTGACGATGCGCGTGGGAAATGGTTCCAAGGTAGATGTGATCGCCGTCGGCACGCTCGCTCTTCGATTACCATCGGGATTAGTGATGAACCTGAATAATTGTTATTTAGTGCCTGCGTTAAGCATGAACATTATATCTGGATCTTTTTTATTGTGAGACGGTTACTCATTTAAATCAGAGAATAATGGTTGTTCTATTTATATGAGTAATATCTTTTATGGTCATGCACCCAATGTAAGGGGTTTATTCTTATTGAATCTCGATAGTAATGATACACATGTTCATAACATTGATGCCAAAAGATGTAGGATTGATAATGATAATACCACTTTCTTGTGGCACTGCCGTTTAGGTCATATTGGCGTAAAACGCATGAGGAAGCTCCATGCTGATGGACTTTTGGAGTCACTTGATTTTGAATCACTTGACACATGTGAGCCATGCCTCATGGGCAAGATGACTAAAACGCCGTTCTCTGGAACAATGGAACGGGCAAGTGACTTATTGGAAATCATACATACTGATGTATGCGGTCCGATGAACATTGAGGCGCGCGGTGGTTATCGTTACTTTCTCACCTTCACTGATGACTTAAGTAGATATGGGTATATTTACTTAATGAAACACAAGTCCGAAACGTTTGAAAAGTTCAAACAATTTCAGAGTGAAGTTGAGAATCATCGTAGCAAGAAGATTAAATTCCTACGATCTGATCGAGGAGGAGAATATCTGAGTTATGAGTTTGGCAGTCACTTAAGACAATGTGGAATTGTTTCACAACTAACACCGCCCGGAACACCACAGCGTAATGGTGTGTCCGAACGTCGTAATCGAACCTTATTGGATATGGTGCGATCTATGATGTCTCTTGCCGATTTGCCACTATCGTTTTGGGGTTATGCATTAGAGACAGCTGCATTCACTTTAAATAGGGCACCATTGAAATCCGTTGAGACGACGCCATATGAACTTTGGTTTGGCAAGAAGCCAAAGCTGTCGTTTCTTAAAGTTTGGGGATGTGATGCTTATGTCAAAAAGCTTCAGCCTGAAAAGCTGGAACCCAAACGGAGAAATGCGTCTTCATAGGATACCCAAAAGAGACAGTTGGGTATACCTTCTACCTCAGATCCGAAGGCAAAGTGTTTGTCGCTAAAAACGGAACGTTTCTTGAGAAAGAGTTTCTCTCGAAAGAATTGAGTGGGAGGAAGATAGAACTTGATGAGGTTGTTGAACTTTTACTTCAACCTGAGAGTAGCGCAGCACAGAAAGATGTTTCTGTAGAGCCTACATCAGCTGAAGAGGAAGTTAATGATGATGATCATGAAGCTTTGGATCAAGTTGCTATCGAACCTCGTAGGTCGACAAGGACGCGTACTGCTCCTGAGTGGTACGGCAACCCTGTCTTAGAAGTCATGTTGTTGGACAACGATGAACCTACGAGCTATGGAGAAGCGATGATGGGCCCGGATTCCGAGAAGTGGTTAGAGGCCATGAAATCCGAGATGGGATCGATGTATGAAAACAAAGTGTGGACTTTGGAAGTATTACCTGAAGGGCGTAAGGCCATTTAGAACAAATGGATCTTTAAGAGGAAGACGGACGCGGACGGTAATGTCACCGTCTATAAAGCTCGACTTGTGGCAAAGGGTTTTTCACAAGTTCAAGGAGTTGACTATGATGAGACCTTCTCACCCGTAGCGATGCTTAAGTCCGTCAGAATCATGTTAGCAATAGCTGCCTTTTTCGATTATGAAAATTGGCAGATGGATGTCAAAACAGCGTTCCTTAACGGTTTCCTTAAGGAAGAGTTGTATATGATGCAACCAGAAGGTTTTGTCGATCCAGAGAATGCTGACAAAGTTTGCAAACTCCAGCGATCCATTTATGGACTGGTGCAAGCATCTCGGAGTTGGAATCTTCGCTTTGATGAGGTGATCAAAGCGTTCGAGTTTATACAAGTTTACGGAGAAGCTTGTATTTACAAGAAAGTGAGTGGGAGCTCTATAGCGTTTCTAATATTATATGTGGATGACATATTACTGATTGGAAACAATATAGAAATGTTGGAAAGCGTGAAGGAATATTTGAACAAGAGTTTTTCAATGAAGGACCTAGGAGAAGCTGCTTTCATATTAGGCATCAAGATCTATAGAGATAGATCACGACGCTTGATAGGACTTTCACAAAGCACATACCTTGACAAAGTTTTGAAGAAGTTCAAAATGGATCAGTCCAAGAAGGGGTTCTTGCCTGTATTGCAAGGTGTGAAGTTGAGTAAGACTCAATGCCCAGTGACTGCAGAAGATAGAGAAAAGATGAGTGTCATCCCCTATGCTTTAGCCATAGGCTCTATCATGTATGCAATGCTGTGCACAAGACCCGATGTCAGCCTTGCCATAAGTATGGTCGGAAGGTTTCAAAGTGGTCCAGGAATGGAACACTGGACGGCGGTCAAGAATATCCTGAAGTACCTGAAAAGGACTAAGGACATGTTTCTCGTTTATGGAGGTGATCAAGAGCTCGTCGTAAAAGGTTACGTCGATGCAAGCTTTGACACTGATCCGGATGACTCTAAGTCGCAAACCGGATATGTATTTATTCTTAATGGGGGTGCGGTTAGCTGGTGCAGTTCCAAGCAAAGCGTGGTAGCTGATTCTACATGCGAAGCGGAGTACATCGCTGCCTCGGAGGCGGCGAAGGAAGGTGTCTGGATGAAGGAGTTCATGACAGATCTTGGAGTAGTGCCTAGTGCGCTTAACCCAATGACTCTGTTTTGTGATAACACTGGTGCCATTGCTCTAGCCAAGGAACCAAGATTTCACAAGAGGACCAGACACATAAAGCGACGCTTCAATTCCATCCGCGATTACATCAAGGAGGACGACATAAATATTTGCAAAGTACACACGGATCTGAATGTTGCAGATCCGATGACTAAACCTCTTCCAAGGGCTAAACATGAACAACACCAGAACTGTATGGGTGTTCGATTCATTACAATGTAAATCACATAGTGATGTGAACTAGATTATTGACTCTAGTACAAGTGGGAGACTGTTGGAAATATGCCCTAGAGGCAATAATAAATTGGTTATTATTATATTTCCTTGTTCATGATAATCGTTTATTATCCATGCTATAATTGTATTGATTGGAAACTCAAATACATGTGTGGGTACATAGACAACACTGTGTCCCTAGTAAGCCTCTAGTTGACTAGCTCGTTGATCAAAAGATGGTGAAGGTTTCCTAGCCATGGACATGAGATGTCATTTGATAACGGGATCACATCATTAGGAGAATGATGTGATGGACAAGACCCAAACTGTAAACGTAGCATATGATCGTGTCAGTTTATTGCTATTGTTTTTTGCATGTCAAGTATCTGTTCCTTTGACCATGAGATCATGCAACTCACTAACACCGGAGGAATACCTTGTGTGTATCAAACGTCGCAACGTAACTGGGTGACTATAAAGATGCTCTACAGGTATCTCCGAGGGTGTCTGTTGAATTGGCATGGATCAAGACTGGGATTTGTTACTCCGTGTGACGGAGAGGTATCTCAGGGCCCACTCGGTAATACAACATCACTATAAGCCTTGCAAGCAATGTGACTAAAGTGTTAGCCACGGGATCTTGTATTACGGAACGAGTAAAGAGACTTGCCGGTAACGAGATTGAACTAGGTATAGAGATACCGACGATCGAATCTCGGGCAAGTAACATACCGATAAACAAAGGGAACATCATACGGGATTAACTGAATCCTTGACATAGAGGTTCAACCGATAAAGATCTTCGTAGAATATGTAGGAGCCAATATGGGCATCCAGGTCCCGCTATTGGTTATTGACCGTAGAGGTGTCTCGGTCATGTCTACATAGTTCTCGAACCCGCAGGGTCTACACACTTAACGTTTGGTGACGATATAAGTATAGTTGAGTTGTTATGTTGGTGACCGAAAGTTGTTCGGAGTCCCGGATGAGATCCTGGACATGACGAGGAGCTCTGGAATAGTCCGGAGGTAAAGATTGATATATGGGATAATAGTGTTTGGTCTCCGGAAGGGTTCCGGAATTCACCGGAAGGAGTTTCGGATGTTTCCCGAAATGTTCGGGTACGAGAACACTTTATTTGGGCCAAGGGGTAAAGCCCACGAGGCTTTAGGAAGGTGCAAAAGGAAGTTTTGCGGAGGCCAGGGGCCAGACGCCAGGGACCCTGGCGTCTGGGGCCAGACGCCGAGGACCCTGGCGTCTGGTCCTGGAGTCCGAGCAGGACTCTTGCCTTGCGGGCCAAACCGACTTTGAGGAGGCTCTTTCTCCAAGTTTCGACCCCAGGGCTCAACATATAAATAGAGGGGCAGGGCTAGCACCCGGAACACATCAAGAATTCCCCAAGCCGTGTGCCGGCAACCCTAACCCTCTAGTTCCTCCGTCATAATCTCCGTAGCGCTTGGTGAAGCCCTGCAGAGATTGTTCCTCATCACCATCACCACGCCGTCGTGCTGCCGGAACTCATCTACTACTTCACCATCGCTCGCTGGATCGAGGAGGTGAAGGCGTCATCAAGCTGTACGTGTGTTGAACGCGGAGGTGCCGTCCGTTCGGCACTAGTTCGTGATCGGTTCGAGGGACGACTTGCGATTTGGATCGCGGAGACGTTCGACTACATCAACCGCGTTTCTTAACGCTTCCGCTTAGCGATCTACAAGGGTATGTAGATTCACTCTCCCTCTCGTAGATGCTCATCACCATGGATAGATCTTGTGTGTGCGTAGGAAATTTTTTGTTTCCCATGCAACGTTCCCCAACACTATCCGGCAGGGCTTCGCCGTCCAGAACTAGTTCCCACCGGAACCCAGACAGCCTTTCGGCTCTACGAAACTATTTCGCGGGGAGGGAGAGAGAAAGCCAGATCATGCATGGCACTTGTATGTGAGAAAGAGTGAGTTTGGGCAGCCCCCTCCACATCTATTTATAGGAGAAGGAGGGGTGGAGGGGCTGAAATTTCAGCCACATCCATCCATGTCATCTCCAAGATATTTTGGAGCAAAAGCCCAAAAAGGTGGCTTTCCAAAAAGTAACCCAAAAAGCACTTTCACTATTCACGGCGACATTTTTCAGCGTCCGTTCGAACTGAAAATATTTATGTGGGCTTAGAACATTTCCAGTACCCACTAAAATAAATTTCAATGTGTTCCGGAACAATTCCGGATTAGTGATTTTCATCTGCGAAAAGCATCTGAAGCGGTTCCGGCAGCTCCGGAACATTTCCGATTTTTCTTCCGGAAAATTCCCAGAAGTTTCCAGAATGATTCTGGCACCCTCCAAGAATTATCAAGCATGTGCCGAAACCAATTTGACTTAATGGTATCCCCTGAAACAACTTTTCAGTTTTACCGAAACTGTTCCGGTGTTCTCTCTGCCAAACTTTTCCGCTGTCCGAAACTTTTCCGGTGTCCGAAACTTTTCCGGTGATTTTCTCTCAGACTCCCTCTAGTATTCAGCAGATAGATGACCCTTAAGCGTGTGACCCTATAGGTTCGGTGAAGTATAGACATGACCCGGAACCCCTTCCGATCAATGATCAACATCGGAGCCGTGGACACCCATATTGACCCCTATACCCACACGAATGAATATTCGAGTGAACCTCCAGTTGCCGTGTGCTATTCCTGTTGCTTCGCGATATCTTACAAATACCCGAGGTGAGACATGTTGGCATCCTCGTGGATCAACAACTTGTCCACTATGCCAGATACCTCGTTACCGGTATTGTTCTCTTTTCTCGTTCCTGTGTTCCGGCATCCCCGTGATCAAATCACAAAGTGTCTGGCCAGACGATGATGGATACCGTAACACCGAGAGGGCCCAGAGATATCTCTCCATCGTCGGAGGAGCAAATCCCAATCTTGAGCTATCAAGTTACTTGACATACTTTTCCGTGAACCCGTAAGCCGCCGTAATAGCCACCCAGTAACGGATGACGTTTAACAAACCCCAAAGTTCACGAAGCAAGCACGAAGGAACTCGATACTCTCATGGTCTAAGGAATTATGCAAACATTAACTATCTCTGTGTTATAAACCATTAACTTGTGACGAATGTATCTCATAGCATAACATCAATTCGGGTCGATTCAACACAAGTGTTCTACCAACATTGCGCCCTCAAAATTGCCGGCATAGCCATGCCCATGATCAGGAAAACAGGATCATCATGCAATACTTGAGCCAGTCTTAGAGGCCAGACTAGGAATACATTTTACCGTTTATTATTCCACACGTGCATATGAGTCTTCCTCCGAGCCTCGTGGTTATTGCAGACTCGAGAACCATAGCAGTTATAGCATGGAACATAAACCTAATTATGAACAGGGAGATAATCAATAACATTTATTATTGCCTCTAGGGCATATCTCCTACAAGCATGACATCAGCATGACGTCATATGCCTTTTCTGGAATTCTGTTAATTTAAATAATTTCAGAAAACTGTCTAAATCTTTGAAAATTCATAGAAATTAAACCGTAGCTCGGATCGAAAAACTTTCTACATGAAAGTTGATCAGAAAAATCCCACGAATCCGATCATGCCGTCTGTTTTCTTGTCGAGACCCTCTACATAGGTGAACCCGCAACTTTTTGCCTGTTTCCGGTAGATGAATAGTGCATACATACCGGTTAATAATTCCAACTTAAACCCTAAAATAACTAAAATGGTTTAGACATGCTTTTTGGCAACCCTGCACTGCATTTTAGCATGACATGCTCTGTGTTGCATTTTGTCTGCCTTTATTTATTGTTTCTTCCCCTCTCTTCTTCTCCGATAGCCCCCGAGACCGACGCAGCTCCGGAGACCGACTACATCCCCGAAGACCCCTCTTTTGCCGCAGAGCTTCCAGGCAAGCAACCCCCCTTGACGCATGCCTATATCACCTATTCTCTCTCCCTCCTGCTTGCATTAGAAATTGCTTTTACTACTGTTTTATCCTATTTCTGATGCATAGCATGTCCTTGTAACTATTATTGATACCTGCCTGTTATCCAAAATGCTTAGTATAGGTTGGATGAAAACCATCTGTGGCCCCTCTTCCTTGACCTAGTTGCCCCGCTTAGTTACCAGTGCCTCGTTCGATGTGATCGACGGGCTGAGACCAGCACCTCACCACACACACCTAAGTTGCTCGACTCTGCAGAGCTAACATCGAGTGCCGAGGGTGATACCTCTTATCTCACTCCTGATGTTGCCCCTGTAGTACAGCTAGTCGGATGTGGGTTGCCGAGGGTGATTCCTCTTCCACCACCTCCGATGTAGCTTCTGTCGTGCAACCCCGCAAGTGTGAATACCATCGAGGGTGATTCCTCCGGGTTCACCTTGTCGGTTACATCTAGTGGGAATCCATTGAGGGTGATTCCTCGGATTCCTGCTTGATGTTATGGACACACGGTTACTTGCACTTTATTACTACAGTTACTGGATAAAGTCGGGTAGGCCCCGAGGGGTACCCGCGAGTGATGTGGAGTCGGGTTGACCATGAGGGTACCCGCGAGATGAATACGTGGCACGGCCGGGCATTCTTAGCCCTTGCCGTAAGTCCACGAGACGGGGCGACGGGGTCACAGGATCATGAGTCTCTGCTCGTTTCCGCGCGCTCCTAATGCACTAAGGGTTAGGATATGTAATCTGAGTAGGCCTCTGGCCTTTTCGCGCTAACCAGCACGTGGGAATAATATGGGTACTCGGCGCCGTATGTATCAGCCGAAAGCTCAGTCAGACGTCCAGTTCAGCCTTGTGGCATGGTCGGATCGTGTCGATGGCGCTGGTATCCACCCTGCACACAACGACCCGGAGTGCAAAGGGGGATGGGCCCAAGAACCCTGAGCACTTAGGATGCAGACTGGCGGGGACCTCTCTACTGAGCTCTAGGTAGGGCTGCGGTGTGTCGATCAGCCGAGGCCGGGCATGACCCAGGAAAGTGTGTCCGGCCGGAGTTAATCGAGCGTGTTGGGTAACAGTAGTGCACCCCTGCAGGGAAGATATATCTATTCGAATAGCCGTGTCCATGGTAACAGGACGCTCAGAAAATATCCCGATCTTCTATAACTAGAATTGGGATGAATATATTGGCTCCGGGATCGCTTTCTCGCAGGGAGTCGAGGAAGGATCTCTGGGCATTGTTGTTACTTGTTGCTATTACTATATTTATGTACTAATCTACACTCTTCTAATGCTGCAAGACCCTGAAGATGCTAGTCTTCGATAGGCTAGGATTTTTCTCTCTATTCTGGCATTTCTGCAAATCAGTCCACATATACAGCCTTCCTTTGATAATGTTGCATAAATAGAATAGATCTGATGTCAGTCTTGCTGAGTACTTTGGATGAGTACTCACGGTTGCTTTGCTCCCCTTTTTCCCCATACACAATTGATGCGACCAGACGACGGAGCCTCGAAGCCAGCCGCCCCAGCAGCCGACGACGACTACTACCACTACTACCCCTCCGGCTACTACTACTACGAGGAGCCCTCCGACGACCAGGAATAGGTTAGGAGGCACCCAGGCAGGAGGCCTGCGCCTTTCGATCTACTGTTTTATTTTGCCCCGCCTTCTTAAAGGCCTACTGTTTAACTTTGTGTCTGTACTCAGATACTTGATGCTTCCGCTGATGCTTGTATGACATCGAGCTTATGTATTCGAGCCCTCGAGGCCCCTGGCTTGTAATATAAAGCTTGAATTATTTTATTTGTGTTTAGAGTTGTGTTGTGATATCTTCAAGTGAGTCCTTAGGCTTGATCGTGTACACTTGCGTGTATGATTAGTACACGATTAAGCCGGGGGCGTCACAGGCACTAAAACACCTCTGCATATCATTTAGGCATGTCATGCATAGTGATTGCATTTTTGCCGTGAATTTATTGTTTCTTCCCCCTCCTTCTCTCCCGATAGACGCCGAGACCGACGCCGTCGCAGCAGAGTACGACTACACCCCCGACGAGCAGCCTACTGACGATCAGCCCCTCTCAGCAGAGCTTCCAGGCAAGCAACCCCCCTTGACGCATACCGATATCACCTATTCTTTCTCCCTCCTGCTTGCATTAGAAAATTGCTACTGTTTTTGCTTTATCCTTTTCTGATGCATAGCCTGTCCTTGTAACTGCTATTGATACATGCCTGTTATCCAAACTGCTTAGTATAGGTTGGATGGTAAACCATCTGTGGCCTCTCTCCCTTGCTGTAGTTGCTCCGCTTTAGTATTTGTGCCCCGATCGAATGATCATCGGGCTGAGAACAGCACATCACTGCACACCTCCTCTACGTTGCTCGACTCTGCAGAGCTGGCATCGAGTGCCGAGGGTGAATCCTCTCATCTCACTTCCGATGATGCCTCTGTAGAATAGCTATCCGGATGTGTGTTACTGAGGGTGATACCTCTTTCATCACTTCCGATTAAGCTTCCGTCGTGCAACTCCTCGAGTGGGAATCCATCGAGGGTGATTCCTCGGATTCCTTCTCGATACTTTGGACACACGGTTACTTTAACCTTTGTCGCAGGCGGGTTGACCCCGAGGGGTACCCGCAGGGAATTATGAAGTCGGGCTGGCCCCAAGGGTGCCCGCGAGAGAACAATGTTAAAGACGGGTAAGTACCATTAGTACCCGCGAGTGATATCAAGTCGGAGCGACAGAAACTCTGATCGTCTCTGCGAGTTATTAAATACGCCTAACGGATTTGGGTATTTGATCTAAGTTGGCCACTGGCCTATACGCACTACCACCACGTGGGATAATGGTTTAATGGGGCCCTCTACGTCGTATGTATCAGCCGAAAGCTCTTCAGACGTCACAGCTCAGAGATGCGGGCTGATTGTTGGGGTTGGGCTGGTTACGTCACTGGTGTATTCAGTGTCGCGCCTGCTCCCCGGCCAGTCACGCAACGTGCAGGAGTGCAGAGGGCAATGGCCCAAGACCCCTTTGTGCTTAGGATTTAGACCGACGTGTTGACCTCTCTGCTGAGCCTAGGTAGGACTGCGTCGTGTCGATTACCCGAGGCCGGGCATTACCCAGTAAGTGTGTCCGGCCAGATGTAATCGAGCATGCTGGGTAACAGTAGTGCACCCCTGCAGGGAAGTGATCTATTCGAATAGCCGTGTCCACGGTAACAGGACGCTCGGAGTTGTATCCTGATCCATTATAACTACAAATTGATGATGAATCTTGTTAAACTGTTAATACTGCTCTCGGGATCGCTTTCTCACAGGGAGTCGAGAAAGGATCTCAGGGCATTGCTATTATACAAGCACTTGTATGCTACTATATCTACTCTCTTCTTATGCTGCAAGACCCTGAAGATGCTAGTCTTCGATAGGCTAGGCCTTTCTCTCTATTCTGGCTTTGCTGCTATTTAGTCCACAGATACAGCCTCTCCACTTGATACCAATGCATAATTAGCATAGTTCTGATGTCAGTCTTGCGAGTACTTTGGATGAGTACTCACGGTTGCTCTGCTATTCTTTTTCCCCATACCCCATTTGATGATACATCAGACGATGGAGCCCAGGAGCCAGATGCCACCACAGGAGCTTACTACCAGGAGGGTCCCGACGGCACTTACTACTGGATTGAGCCAGCCGACCAGGAGTAGCTAGGAGACCCTAGGCAGGAGGCCTTCGCCTTTCGATCTGTATCGCTGTTTGTGCTAGCCTTCTTAAGGCAAACTTGACTAACTATGTCTGTACTCAGATATCATTTGTGTGTATGACTTATGTATTCGGGTCCTCGTGACCCCTGGCTTGTAATATGTGGATTTATGTTTAATTTGAGTTTAGAGTTGTGTTGTGATATCTTCCCGTGAGTCCCTGTGCTTGATCGTGCACATTTGCGTGTATGATTAGTGCACGATTAAGTCGGGGGCGTCACAGGCATGGTCATGCTTTCGCGACATGCCTCTCGGAAATAGAAAAAAAAACACGTTTTCTGTTTTTTTTGCTTCCGCAAGAGCCACGGTCTTGCTTTCGCGAGAGGCACGGCCGTGCCTCTCGGAAACAAAAAAAACGCGTTTTCTGTTTTTTCTTCTTCCGTGAGAGGCACGGTTTTGCTTCCGCGAGAGGCACGGTTTTGCTTTCGCGAGAGGCACAGCCGTGCCTCTCGGAAACGAAAAATAATAATGCGTTTTCTGTTTTTTTTCTTCCGCGAGAGGCACGGTTTTGCTTTCGTGAGAGGCACGGTTTTGCCTTCGCGAGAGGCATGGCTATGCCTCTTTTGGAAAGGGAAAAAAACGTGCTTTCAGTTCATTTTTTTCGTCCGGTTTTTTTCGTGAAATTTTTTTTCGTCAAAACCTATCAACATGGGATCTAGTTTTGAAGATCTCGACGTGAGGAATCCAACGGTGAAAACGGTTCGAGATTTGAACGCACGGTTTAAGAGATAAAATGTTTTGAATAAACGGATCTACGAAAAAAGGGAAAACTCACAGGTTGCGCTTGTCGCAACCTGGGGAGGTGGAAGTGATCTTTGGAAGGAGTACTCCTTAATTAGTGATTTCAGAGGCATGATTATTAAACGGCAACCTGCAGCCCAGGCACGACCCAGGTGCTAATCGGGCCAACCAGCCGACACGTAGGGCCACTTGCTGTTTGGCTTGCTGGGCTATTTTTGGGCCTATTTTACCTACTGGGCTGGTATTATGTCATATATCTTTATCTTTACCTAATAATAATAAAGCGGTGATCGCTTCTTCCTCTCATAATTTCGTCCGTTTTTGGTACGTCGTCGTCGCTCCCATAATTTTCGCCCACTTGGTTCATGTGCAGCTTCGTAAGTTTACTAATGGGCCAAAAAAAAATTATGGCCCGCTGAAAAAGGTCGACCTCATGACCTGCCCTGCCCTTCCCTCCCCTGTGGCTGTAGCAAACAGAATTTGCTTGCTAAATTTTCAGATTCTAATTAATAGTCCCACCCCGCCCCTTTACATCAAAGCATAGCAACTTATATACGTTTGGAGTAGCGAGAATCAACAAGCCAAAAAAAGGATGAAATCCAAAAAAAGCAGCCTTATACAAAGGGATTGCAGAGAGACCAATCAAAGAGGGTGAGAAGAGGCGCATGAAATAAAAAAAAAGCAACCTAATACAAAGGGATTGCAGAGAGACCAATCAAAAAGGGTGAGAAGAGGATCATGAAATCCAAAAAAAAGCAGCCTAATACAAAAGATTCACGTGTGGCCGCCCAACCGGGTGGGCTCGGTTGGACTGCACGAGCACGACGTGGGTGTGTAGACCGCCATGGCCGCTGGCGGTGCTGGAGCGATGGCGGCCCCGAAGTGAGCGGGGGGGGGGGGGGGGGGTCGTGCAATGCCAACCACGAATGGCGGCAATAGGCCGTTAGACTAACATTGGTCGGTGGTAGCATGAAGAAGAAGACATCGATCAAAGGAGGAAGAAGAAGCCAAGGTCGTTGGGCACTTGGGCTCGCGCGAATCGACTGAAATATAAAAAATAAGGCGTTTCATGCATAGGTGGTCCCTAAGTTTTTCATTTGATGCACTGTGATAATGTGCAAAAACCCTTACCCATTGGAACATTTGCATGTAGCACCCCAAAACCATGGAAATCCCTGAAAGTGCTAGAAAACCCCAGAAATTCATAGAAGCTTAACAAAAATTCAGTAAAATATGGAGAAATGGAGAAAATTGCCAGAAAGGGAAGGAAAATAGGGAGACATATTGGGACCTTTTATACCGCCCTTCAAACGAGACTTCTTTCTCTTCTCCCTCTTTTGCCCCATGTGATGAAGCAAGCCTTTCTTAGGCAATCAAGACCCAGGGTTTCAAGACAAAAGAGGATTTTCCATCAAATACATCTGAAAGTTCCAAGGACACAATGAAATTTTTTGAGGGCCTACCTAGTCCTACTTGGCAAGTCAATAATAGTCTAATGAAGTCTATTGCAGTCAATAAAGTCCAAGCAAAATTTAATGGTCAAACAAGTCAATGGAGGAAAAATGATAAGAAGACGACGTCAAAGGAATAGTTTGAAAGCAAAGAGGCCCAAGTTAAGAAGGAAGCTCACAAAGAGAAGCCCACCATGGTGGGGGTGAGAAGGATTGGTCCACCATGAACTATGAACTCCCTCCCCCTTTCTAATCCATCATGGACGAAAGATTACCTCCGATACCATTCATATTTACCATCTCATGGGTAGTCTTGGTCATTTTTTAAAGACTCCTAGCATATATAACACCCCCCATGGGCATGCAACTCCAACTCATTCACCCTTACTTGGATATAATAAGGGGAGGACACTAGAGCTCCAAGACTTGTTCGAGGGGCTCAAGGTCCAATGTGAGGAGTCACGTACGACTAACTGTTGCTGAGGAGAAGCTTGAAGAGGGTGCCAAGGAGTCTCAACTCCTTCCTAACATAGGATTAGATCGCGTTTTGTCGAGTCGTTGAACCTATTCAAAAATATCGAGTCGCTGTAAGGTCGTCATATACACCCCCTAAGAGCATCTACAATAGAAGATGCAAATTTGGAGATATAAAACAGGAGATGTAAAAATTTACATCTCCAAAAAGTGCTTTTTACATCTTCAAAAAAAGAGGCAACTCTAACAGATGATGTAAATTGGTGATGTAAAAGTGCAACTCCAATAGATGATGCAAATGAAGATGTAAAAACTAGAATTGAGGCGGCTGAGCGGCGGCGGCCATAACGCGACGTTCCAATCGGGGCTGCAGCCACGGGGCAAAAGCTGTGCGGCGGGGCGGCGGTGGGTGTGGGGGCTGGGTGGTGGCGGATGACCGGCGGCGGCGGTGGAGCGGCGGAAAATATGGTCGATTCGCAGTGTGCGGGCGGAGCGGCGGTGCGGTGGTGGCTGGGCGGGTGCTTGGCGGTCGGGTGGTGGCTGCTGCGACGGCGGAAACGACGGCGGGGACGAACCGGGCGGCGGCGGTGCAGCGGCGAAAAATACGGCCGATTCGCGGCGTGCGGGCGGAGCGGCGATGCGGTGGTGGCAGGGATAGGCCGCGGGGTCGCGGCGGAGCCGGGGATGGACGGACGGGCGGCGGCGGAGGAGGCGGGCAGTCGTCGGCGTAGCGGACTCAAATCAGCGGGTCTGCGGCGGCTATGGCGGCGCGGCCGGCGGCGGGGATAGGCGGCGGGGTCGAGGATGGGCCGACGGGCGGTGACGACGCGTTTCAGGGCGAAGATCGCCGGCGGGCGGGCGGGCCGAAGTGAAGTGAAGGCGGTTGGGTGGTTGGCGCGCGGCCGCTAGTTTTACATCTCCTGTAGGTGGAGATGTAAATTTTCATCGCGAGGTGTTGTATTTTACATCTCCTGGAGGCGGAGATGTAAATTATTTGCATCTATATCATCTGTTGAAGAGAGGTTTTTGGGCCCCGGAGATGCAAAAGTCTAACTTTTATTTTTGCATCTGCATCGTCTATTGGAGATGTTCTAAGGAAATATTTATTGTGCTTGCTTATTAACGACACCCGTGATATTCTCGGTCTCGACCACGTTGCTAAAGGCACCCCCTAATCACACGTTGTTTTCACTACAACAACAGTATACATTGCAAACATATGAACCAGTAAAAGTAGGATGAACAGATCATACTCTCTAGTCGGAAAGATCAAGGTTGCAGCATCAAAAGAAGTGACAGAAGCAATCTTTTTCACGGTGCCATTGTTGTTACCCATGGTAGTCGAGTCGCGCCGAGATGCTCTATGCAGAAATTAACACATTTATTAATAACCAAACATGTGACATGGGTATGAGCCTGACTCGTTCATGAAACACGGCATGAAAGCGTGCACCAGACTATGTGAGTGGTCGAGGAGGAGCGCGTGTATCACCCATCATCTTCTCATGCTCCTATGTGATGTGGAAGACAGTTCCTTATATGTTGTTCCAACCTCTCCTTCGTATCCTATATGGGAGTAAACTCACACCCATATCATGACACCACACATGAGCCTATGAGATTTATCCAGGAATTATTTGATTAACAGGCCCAAAGCCCACTCAACTTTGAACTTATTCTTCAAGCTCCGTGACTCCAATCTTCAATATGCTATGTGGTAGTGTGTGTGTGTGTGTGTGTGTGGGGGGGGGGGGGGGGGGGGGGGGGTCCAGTCCCGAGTTTTAGGCATGATTGAATTGTATGTTTATGCAATTGAAGTATGTTGTTGCATATGTCTATGACCAAGCCAAGTACTGTACCCTCGAGTGCTAGCCAAAAGGTGCTATCATCGAACAATTGAATATTTTTTTAGTTCATCTAAATAACCCAAATTTCAATGAGCTGTGATATTAACTTTATGTAATAACTTCCCCACAAAAAACTTATATAATAATTAGTCAGCAGCTATAGTTAGAGTTGAACACTGGTACAGTTATATAACAATCAGTTGAGGTAAATTCAATTATATACTACCTATTGGCAAATGTAAAGATCCTCTTATTTGTAGGTATAGAAAGCAAGGCCTCGAGTTAGAAAAAAATACCTCTCACTTATACAGTAGAGTCTATTAAAAAATCGAAAAGAGAAATTAGAGGATAATTTATGTTTTATTGGTGCTTCTTGTTGTTGTAGCACATAGAATCTTCATTCTCTAAGCAATCAGGTCACTGCAGTTGCCAGTAGAGCAAATGCGAGATGTAACATAACGGAACAAATAGACTAGTCTGAGTATGCGGTATGGCCAGATTTCAGACTGCAACTTTCCTCCTCTGCCTATGGGATATTTAGGAAACACCATCCGACACAATGTGGTTCGTCCAGCGTCTCCTTGGCTGTTGTGAGGTGGCAGTCATCTGGAGCCAGCGACTCAAGCAAGCCTCACAACGCCCACTTATTTGCTTGACTGTGTTTTTGTTCCTGATTTCCGCAGCATTCATGTATCACCTTTGACTTGATCGCTGTCTCTTGGGCATCTACTAGCACCAGACCAACGATCACAAGTGAACTTGCTGATGCATCCGCCTTGTCACGAAGAATTGACATCCGCACAGTAACTGCGTTCCGAATAGGTGGAAGATCAGGCAACCTCTGTTGAATCTGTCTTGTGCAACATTATTCCTGTTAAGTAGAATGTAGTACCAACAAAGATATCAGACTGTACAAAAACAAAGCGAGAAAAGAGAAGCAAAGAAAGCTAGTACCCGGTAAGAACTAAGTAAACTACAAAGACCCCACGGTTTTAGACCGTTAGTGCTAACCAATGTGGTCTGCAGATGCACACCCATCTGATCTCTGAAAGTTTCTAGCATCAAATTCGGCGATTCATGGTGACTGAACCACAGTTTATCTGAATCTGCGAAATTAAGTAACAATACAACATAAAAGGAAGAGGCTTCCCGCTGCCTCATCATAAGGAATAACATATGGCTACAGAAAAGAAATAATGATTCTCTAAATGTAACACTTTTAAGAACTTCGCATGAATATTGATAACCATAATTTATAAAGAATTAGTGGTTTAGTGTAGAGCTAACGAAATTCTGTCCAAGGACTAAGGATACAACTGTAGGTAATTACTAGTAAGAGGGAGTAGAACAGTTCAGCGGGTATGCAAGGCTTTTAGCAGGCGATATGCTTACAATATTCAGTAGAATACACACTGACAATGGAAGTTACCTGCAGAAAGCAGTAGAAGGTAAATAACCAATGGACGTAACAAAAGTAGTCTAGCCTTAATTAATAAAGGCAGGAATCATTAAAGCAGTAAACATCAGTATAAAGGCAGGAATCATTAATAACATAGCAGTATGCAAATAAGAGAATCATTAAAGCAGTAAACATCAGTATAGTTACATTAATTAGCTGAAATGCATGTGCTAAGTGCTAACCTTAAGAAGTGCCGGCTCAAAAGATGTCATACTAACATACTTATCTACTGGAAAAAAACAACTCTATCATAATACACTAAACATGTCGCTGAAATGCTTAGTTCTACTCTACAACTGAGTGATCAATATACTGCAAATTACAATATCTGTTTGATACTGGTAGAGGCAATGCAACTACTCTGATATCTCAAACAGGTAGGCTTATGAATCATCAACATTGACATTTCTCAACCTTTTGAGCTAGCACGATCACATTACATGCTGCACACATATGCAAACTTCTATGAATATAAAATCAAAGCAGATAAAACAAGAGACCAATTAAATCTTAGCAATGCAAACGCCTAGATAGAACCAGCCAGCGCAGACTGTGGGCACACATATCAGAACATAAACAAGCAACTTTTGCTTAGCTAATCAGGTAAGACATAAAAAAAATCGAAATAGAGCACACTAAAGTGTCTCATATGACTCTACATCTTACACATCCAAAGGCATAGAACATACAACAACTCATACCAAATGTCTCATACCCATTCATACGGCTCAGATTGTATGTATGTGTTCATATACTAACATAAACAAATCTGGCTTAGCCAAAACAGGTACACACCGAAATCTGTTCATATATTTGTTGCGCATCAAAATGCATAGAGCATACAACAACCCACCAACACATTCACGAGGAAAACATCCAGCCAGAGGCAATACTAGTCATGAAAAACAATACAGATCAAACTGAAAACTGAAGTTGGCATTTTCTACGAACAGTACAGCATCTCCATTTGAATCTTTATGAAGATTTCACTTGAAAATGCAACAGAGTACCTCACGCATGGCTGCCCATTTTTCAATCAGAAGAACATTCATCAATTGGGAGTTGCCAGCCGTATTCCTCCATCCAACGGTAGGCAGGACAACAGCGGCACATGTGGGAAAAATTGCAAAAATCAAAGGTAGTCCATTAACCATTGCGTGACATGAACAAAAAATTTAAGTAATCCAGGCAATAGATTGCTTTAGTAAACTTTCTTATCATTACTTTCTAGCTGTTGGAGCTGGAACAGAGTTAAATAGATAGTTCACCAACACTGTTGAAGCATAGACGCCAGAAATTAAACTAGATAATCCAACCATAATTTCAATTTTAATCCTTTAGAAGAAAAACAGAACAGGAAATTGTTCATACATCATCAAGAGATTATGATAATTTCTGACAATGACCTTTCTCAACCTTTTGAGCTAGCATGATCACATTACAAGATGTACACATATGCAAACTTCTGTGAATATAACATCAAACCAGAAAGTACAGAAGACCCACAAAATCTTAGCAATGCAAACACCTAGATAGAATTGTATGTGCACACATCTGAACATAAGCAACTTTTGCTTAGCCACTCAGGTAAAACATTAGAAAAAAATTCAAATCAGAACACAGTGCATCATACTTGTTGCACATCAAAAGGCACAGAACATTCGACAACTCATACCAAGTGTCTTGTACACATCCATAGTAGAACATAAATAATTCTGGCTTAGCCAAAACAGGTACACACGGAAATGTCTCATACATCCGTACTTGTTGCCCATCAAAAGGCACAGAGCATACTACAAGTCGCACAAACACATCCATGAGGGAAACATCCAACGAGGCAAATACTAGTCATGAAAACCAATGCAGATCAAACTAAAATCCAAAGCTGACATTTCCTACAAACAACACAGCATCTCCCTTTGAATCTTTGTGAAGACTTCACTTGAAAATGCAAAAGAGTACCTCACCCATGGCTGCCCATTTTTCAATCAGCAGAACATTCATCAATTTGGAGTTGCCAGCCGTATTCCTCCATCCAATGGTAGGCAGGACAGCAGTGGCACATATGGGAAAAATTGCATAAAAGTCCGGTAGTCATGATCAAGGTGATATACAATTGTACTTTCATGGTGATCCAAATCGTATGCCAACAGTTCATTGTTTGAATAAGCCATGAAGATCAGATTGGCATGTGGGTGTACACCAATGACTTTGAGAAACTTCTTTGGAACTGCATTTGAAAACTTGCGCAAAAAATTCCAGTACATGCATTCGTCGTCCAGGTGGGACACATCCCAGTTATAAATCTCAACACTAAGAACGTAAACTGATATAGTCAAAGATCTGTTTGAGCTGTATCCTTGACTATCACGGGGGTCGATATAAAGTAGCTGTTCGGCAGACTTCCCGATGAAACCTGAGAAACCCTTAGCCGCGAGTATTGGCAGCAGGACGGTTCTCCATTTTACCCCTTCTGCATCAACTATTGCCAACCCAGACTGACATGTGAGCAAGTGCAAACTCCCATTACAGAAAACTCCAGGCTGATCAAAGCACAAGCCGACTTTGATGTCCCATTGGGGTTCCATTGCTACCCATGCACCAGTTTTTGAGGAGTAAATCCTCACTGCTCTCACAAACAGGGATTTCGAGCCCCAGTTCTGGCGTGACCATTCGTGTAGAAACTCAAAACACATGAAACTCTTGAGTGGACACACCACTGTCGAAACCCAGGTAAGCAATGCTGTTGTTGCCGGCGTGGCCATTGTGGGGCAGCAAAGTGTACTCACTGGTAGCTGGATTGGAGACCATGTAGCGAAATTTTCCAGCCGCACTAGAAATGCGGGCAAGAAATAGTCCATCGCAGGAATCATCGACGGAGATGACGCTGTCCGTGCTGTCGGGCGGTAGTGGCAGGCGCGGGTAGGTCTTGGGGACGCTCGACCACGGGAAGGCAGACAGGTCGGCGTAGTTGACGCCGGGGAAGCCGGCCAGGGACTGCACAATCTTCTTCCTGTACACGGGGTCGGCGATGATGCCGCGCCAGGCCGGGCACACGCACTTGCAGATGCAGAGTGATTTGTAGGGCACGCGAGAGAGGATCTCCGCGATTAGGTCGTGGGTGAGCCTGGACATCGGCTCCTCCACCGGATTCTCCATAGCTTGGAAGGGATGGCGGCTGGAATAGGTAGGTTTCGACGGGAGATGGGTGGTGGCGGGCTGGCGGCGGCGGCGGCGTGGCTATTGGGGCTGGGGACTCGACGGAGTGGGGAATGGGGACCGACTGATGGTCTCGGATTGGGGAAAAGGCCCACGATGAAGCCTCTCGCATAAAAAAAAGTTGATTTTTTTTAATTGCTTTGATTTATTTTTTGAGGTTTTTTTTTCAGAAAATTTCAAAGCTGAGCTGAAAATTTGAATTTTTCCAAAAGAAATCTGGTGTGTGGATTTTAGAGTGGGTTGTGTACCAGTAAATGTTTGTGATTTTTTATTAATTTGTGGTTTGGATATAAAAAAAACTAAAGTGAATAACTAGCCATTGTCACATAGAAAAGTTCTTGGTTTTATTTTTATTTTTTACAGATCACAAATAAATTGCAATTTTCATAAAACTTTAAATCTTGAAACATACTTGAGTCATTTGCACGTGAGACTTTTATAATGTATGAATTTAGTTAGAGAAGTACATGCTCCCGATTTACATAGTGAATTGTGTCATATTTTTAAAACCAAATATGGTACTACTACTTTTTTTTCACGCGGGCCAAGATCTCTGTGCAACCCAGCTAATCAAATGGGCCAAAACTGCATCTCTAGGGACTGGCTGGGGCCGTGGCGGGGGGGTGTGTGGGGGTGTGCAGGTAACCAAATACACCGGTAATCCGCTAAATGCTCAGGTGTAGGTTGCAGTGTGTTTACCTCAAAAAAAAATTTTTGCAGTGTGTCAGTGTAGCTCGTAGACCATATGGCAGCAGCGAGAAGATATGTGTGAACTTATTAATTACTTCACTAGTATGTTTGTCATCATTTTCATGTAATTATGTGATTCAATGAAGAAGGTGCGGATGTGATCAATACCAAAAGGGTGCAAAATGGGACTAATTAGTTACTAGGTAGAGAATCATCTATTATTTGCCGAAAAATATATTCTAAAACTGTTACTACCTCGCCTCATCTTTTTTCCTTCTATGATAAAAGCGTAGAACCGCCGGGGTGTGTGTGCGCATGCGCGTGTTGAGAAAAGGGCAGCTCCATTTCATTGATTCATTAAACCAGCAGGAACCAGAATCATGTTCTGCTGATGTGTTCAGAACATGAGCTGCCCCGTTACACCTACGAACAACATGAATAACTTAAATGCACATGATACAAACTTTGTAGCTCTACACTCTTAATATCATGGACAATAGCACCGCCGCACCGGTGAGAGATCTATCGAGGCCTTGTTGTTGGACTTCATTAATCACCGAGGGACAATCAGAAGCCACCTGAAGCGATAGAACCCCTGTGTTTTCAGCCAGTACTGGGAGGTGGGAGCTTGAGGCAGTATGCATGACTGAGATAGCCTCGGCAAGCAGCTCACACATTACTACTACTAGGAGCAAGCGCGTCCAGATTCTGAAAAAGTCGCAGAGTCCACATTGATCGTCAACAAGTCTTCCGGCGGCAGAGATCATTTCTGAATTGACGTCGGTGTCTCACGCGGTCACGCCTATTGGAGCCTGCTGAACTGATGTCAATCAGCGACACAAAATCGATATAAGCCTGGACATTTTCAGCAACGCGAAGGGGGTGAGCTAGTGCTAGTGCCTCACCGTTGCGACATCAGTACCTGTTCTCCCACATGTGCCATACAGCCAGCCCAAAAATCAAGCAGTGGAACTCCGATGCTTCAGTAATTCAGTCCACTAACCATTGCCTGGTGTGAAAAAAATATTGAAGCTTCAGGCAAATACCATAACCTTTCTTCAGCTCTTTCCATATTTCATTAACATATTGGCATTACAAAAAACAATGATCCACATTTTCCTCTCGATTGCAAAGATGGCAATCATACCTTGTTTGGGTTGATCGCACATGAATAAAACCATCTTCATCTTGTTAGGACATTTGAATTGCCAATGGTTTTCTCCAAGCTTTTTCCGTAGTCCCCTGATTTGATGATGCTACTTTGGCATCATCACTTCGATTTTCCCGGAGTAGCTGTGATCTGGCCAGGTTATATGCATATCTGACTGAATATATTCCACACTTAAGTGCGAGGCCAAGAGGAAAATCAGTAAAATCTTCGGAGCTTCAATGGAAGTTTCCTGAGGATCCTCTCTGCAATCTCCCCAGGAAAGAGGTTCAACGGAAGTTTCCTGAGGAAAGAAGGAGATAACCAATCGAAGAAAGAAAAGTAGTGTAGCCACAATTAATAAAGGCAGGAAATAGTACTATGCCACTAATAAAAAATACTAAAGCAGTGAGTACAATAAGACATAGGTTAGAGCAACAAAAGGGAGTATACAGTTATACTCCCTCCGTTCCTAAATATAAGTCTTTTTAGAGATTTCAATACGAACTACATACGGATGTATATAGACATATTTTAGAGTGTAGATTCACTCATTTTGCTCCGTATGTAGTCCATATTGGAATCTCTACAAAGACTTATATTTAGGAACGGAGGGAGTAGTAGTTATACCTTAAGTAAAATATTGGCATCAGTACAGTTACTTTAATTCTAGCAAAAATAAGTGTCAAGTACTAACCTTAAGAAGCACCAGCTCAAAAGTGGTAACCCTAACACATTCTTATGTACTAGAAAAACCAACTCCATTATCTTAAACATGTTTCTAAAATATGCTTATTTCTACTCTAAGATAGAGTGATCAGCCTACTAAAAGTTACACCGTCTGATTCATGTCGGAAGAGGGCAAGTCGGCTGTTCTGATTAGCCTGAGAAAGCAGGACTAATACATTTTATTTTGCACATTGTCCAGCTGAGACAAGAGTACGAGACCGCACTTACGAAGGCTAACCGTTTGCAGTTTTGTAAACCCTCCTTATCATTACTTTCTAGCTGTTGACGAGTAAAAACTTTGGATCAGGGATATAATTTCATCCCAAATTGTTGGGAGCTGGAACAGAGTTAAACAGATGGTTTCCCAACACAGTTGACTCATGGATGCAGAAAATCAAACTAGATAATCCAGCCATAGTTCCAATTTGAATCCTTTAGAGGAAAAAACAGAGCAGGAAATTGTTCCTGCATCATCAAGAGATTATGATCATTTCTGACACTGACCTTTCTCAACCTTTTGAGCTAGCATGATCACATTACATGCTGTACACATATGCAAACTTCTATGAATATAACATCAAACAAGAAAAACCAAAGAGACCAAGAAAACCTTGCAAACACCTAGATAGAATTGTATGTGCACATATCATAACATAAGCAACTCTTGGTTAGCCACTCAGGTAAAACATAAAAAAATAAATGAAAATAGAACACACTAGTGTCTCACTGCCTCATATGGCTCATACTTGTTGCACATAAAAGGCACAGAACATTCTACAGCTCATACCAAGTGTCTTGTACACATCCATGGTAGAACATAAATAATTCTGGCTTAGCCAATAGAGGTACACACGGAAATGTCTCATAATCCGTACTTGTTGCCCATCAAGAGGCACAGAGCATACAACAAATCGCACTAACACATCCATGAGGGAAACATCCAACGAGACAATTACTAGAAATGAAAACCAATGCAGATCAAACTGACACTAAAGGTAGCATTTTCTATGAACAATACAGCGTCTCCGTTTGAATCTTTGTGAAGAGTTCACTTGAAAACGCAACGGCCAACTGAGCACCTCGTCCATGGCTTCCCATTTTCAGTCAGCAGAACATTCATCAACTGGGAGTTGCCAGCCGTATTCCTCCATCAAATTCCTACGGTAGGCTGGACAGCAGTGGCACATATGGGAAATATCGCTCATAAGCATGGTAGCTACACTCAATGTGGTATACAGCTGTACTTTCATGATGATCCAAATCACATGCCAACAGTTCATTATTGTTCGAATCAGCCATAAAGATGATATTGGCATGTGGATGTACTCCAACGACTCTGAGGTCCTGGCCGAGACAAAACTTCTTCTTTGGAATCACATCTGAAAGCTTGTGCAACAAACTCCAATGCGTGCATTTGTCGTCCAAATGAGACGCACCACGGTTATAAATCCCACTACCAAGAACGTAGACAGGTATAGTTGAAAATGAGGCCGAGCCATATCCTTCTTCACGGTCATCAGAGTTGATATAAAACAGTTGTCCTGCAGATTTTCCGATGAAACCCGTGAAACTCGGATCGATGAAATTTGGCACGGGGATGGTCCTCCATTTTAGCCCTTGTGCATCAACTATTGCCAACCCATCATGAACTATGAGCAGGTGCAAACACCCCTTACGGAAAACTCCAAGTGGACCAGCGCACAAGCTAACTTGGATGTCCCATTTGGGTTCCATTGCTGCCCATGCGCCAGTTTCTGAAGAGTAAATGTTGACTCCTGTCACAACCGGGTGAACCCCATCCTGGTCTGGCCATCCCATCACAAACTGGAACACATGAAACTCTTCAGTGGAGACACCACTGTCGAAGCCCAAGTAAGAGACACACTGTTCTTTGTTGCTATATTGGTTGATTTATTCATTGCTAAAAATACTAACTACTTCTTAATGAACAGGCTCATTCGGCTTGTTCTTACTTTACCGGTTTCAACGGCAACGACAGAACGTGCATTTTCTGCCATGAAACTTGTGAAGACAAGGCTTCGGAATAAAATGGAAGATGGATTTCTAAGGGACTGCTTGCTAATTTATATTGAAAAGGAAATTGCTGTTGGAATATCAACAGATGCAATTATAGATGAGTTCGATGAACCACCACGTCGAGTGGCATTTAGTTGAAGGCCTGAAGCAAGTTAGTTTCTCTATCTTCTCAAAAATTGCATATCCTCTTGTTATCAACGGTGAATGGTGGTGTAATCAATGAAAAATATTATGCAATTACATCTGTTTCACTGTTTTTTGGCCAAAAATTTGTACTCCCCTTCAGTCGGCCCGTGTTATACATTTTTCCTGGCTCCGCCACTGGGCAGCAGAGTATACTCACCGGTAGCTGGATTGGAGACAATGTAGCGAAATCGTAGCTCCGGGGTGCCCGTCCGAATGCGGATAAGAAACAGCCCATCGCAGGAATCCTCGAGTGTGAAGAAACAGCCCGTGCTGTCAGGCGGTAGTGGCAAGCGCGGGTAGGTCCTGGGGACGCTCGCCCAAGGGGAGGCCGACAGGTCGGCGTAGTTGACGGCCAAGCAGCGGGGCTCGGCAGAGTCGCCCGCGATGTGGTGGAAGAAACCGGCCAGGGACTGCACAATCTTCTTCCGATTCGCCGGATCGGCGATGAGGTCGCGCCAGGCCGGGCACACACACTTGCAGATGCAGAGTGATTTATAGGGCACGCGAGAGAGGATCTCCGCGATTAGGTCGTGGGTGAGTCTGGACATCGGCTCCTCCATGCCGTTTGTCCTCCGCGAGCACTGGCTACGGTTCTTGGTAGGAATGGTGGCTGGAATAGGTGGGATGCGGCGGCGGAGATGGATGGCGGCGGCGGCGGAGTGCGTTTGGAGCTCGGGACTCGGAGTGGGGACTGAGGTGTGAGGTGCTGCTGGGTGGGCCGTTTTAAAAAGAACAAATGGGGGCGTTCTACAAATACTATTTCTTAGACCTTGAGGCCCATGCGGCTCACGCCTCCCTAGCCCGCCCTTCCACTAAAGCCCATGATGTCTGTCTCAAAAAAAAACTAAAGCCCATGATGAGGCCCATCACCTCGTTGGTTCAAACCCCCCCCCCCCCCCCCCCCATGCGATGTTGCGGTGCTTATTGATGCTACTACCGCATCTTGGCGGGAAGATCTTGTTCGGCAGAATTTTGTTCCAATTGACGCAGAAGCTGTTTTGAAAACTCCAATTTGTACCAGACGAGTAGACGATTTTTGGGCATGGCAGCCGGATGAGAGAGGCTTATTTTTCTGTCCGGTCTTCATATCACATGATCATGAACATGAAAAGAGCTAGGGAGGACTGGATTGAGCATCAGGGAGGCACTTCTGTTGGGGCTTGAGAAAGTTCAGGCTGGTCGGCTCTTTGGCAAACAAAAGTTCCATCTAAACTTCGTATTTTCGCTTGCAGATTAGCGCAAAACTCAATACCAACGGGCGACGTACTGCATCACAATATGGCTGTCACGGACGTTTGTGCATTGTGCGGTGCGTGTGATATGATAGCTGGAGACACTCTTTGCTGGACTGTAGTATGGCCCGGCCCCAAGTGTTTGGGCACTTTCAAACGAACCATTGGTGGAATGCATGTGCCTTAATCAGGAGTCCAATGCTAAAGAGTGGTTGTTCGCCATGCATGAGTCTCTTTCAACCTCAGAGTTTATTCTGAGCCCCTGCAGTTTCCAGTGCAACTATCTAATCTGTCTTTCCATGAAAGAAGGTCATCAGTTTGGTAATAGATATGGGAGAGTTTCCGTTTGAATGAAATTTTTGGACCTACTTCTTTTGGGGAACAATTTTGGACTTGTAGATGAAGATGACCACAATATATTGGTACCTGCCGACTCTGCCATTTCTTGTTAGCTGAAATCAATCATCTTTTTTTTCCTGCAATATCTTTGTTCGAAGAGATTAACTGTTGTGAAACTAATTCAGGTTTACTAATTCGTATCAGCTTTTCCCTTCATTTTTCTCCTGCATATGGCGTACTGGCTGATACTTCCAGTCACAGGGTTAGCTGATCTTTTTTTTTTGCATGGTAATACGTGTCTCATTTATAGAATAAAGATCAAGTTATAAGGCACGTAAGCACCGACCTTACATGACTGAAAAGATAGGAAAATCCTATACAAAATACCAGCGTCTGTCCCTTTCCTTCGACACCACCGAAGCGGCCACCAAAGGGGAAGAATACAGACCACCTCTTTACCCAAGCTCGACACGACACCATCGCTGATCTGCAGCTTTACGGACCTCCAAAGTAGTTTGCCAGAAGCAAAACCATTACCGTTGAAAGAATCAGACCGGGGCAACATGTCCCCGGACACGCCATCGAACTTCAGAACTGACACCCCCGCGTGACGACGACGTCGGAGGAGGAAATCAGAACCGTCAGCCTCCAACCACAAACCCAGCACAAGATGCTCCATCTTCCAGCTGTCACTTGCGTAGACAACCGTCTGCGCGTACTCCTGAACGACCAAACCTCCCTGCTCCACCATGACGTCAGAGACAACGCCACAGCGACGTCGGAGACAACGCCACAGCAACGGGGACAGAGCAGAAGGAGAGACACACCTGATGGAGTCGCCGCCGCCGCCTCGCCAACACCATCCATGAACCCTAACGCCGCCGATCTGAAGGATCGGCAGACACACGATGCCATCAACTCCGAGACGCCGCCATGAAGGACACCGCCGGTGTGGGAGTGGGGCTGAGGCAGATTTATTCGTCCGGGCGCCGCTCCCACCACCCCAACGGCGCACCACGACCTAAAAATCCAAACCCTAACTACAGAGCGGAGGAACGGGGTCCCCCCTCCCTCCTGCCGCCGGAGCAGCCGGAGGGAGAGGGGGCCAGCTGATCTAAAAACTGAATGATGCAGTAGTACAATTTCTGCATACAGGCATACAGTCAAGGCCGGCCCTGGTGTATGGCGGGAGGGGCAACGGCCCAGGGCCCAGGCCGGGAGGGGGACCCATGATGTAGGATACATATATAATACAGTCCAGCAAAAAATAGGTAAAAAAAATTATACAAGAGAAAAGAAACGAGATGGGCTAGGCCCATAGCTAGGTAGAAGCGTCACGCCAGCCAGACCGCTGCTCGTTTCGCTGCTCTGAAACAAATCAATCGAAGATCTCGTCTTGTGCCTTCGTCGCTCGTCGGTTCGTCTTTATGACTTCGTCCTCTCGTTGACCGTCGGCCTGTCGCTCGCCTCGGCCGCCGCTAATTGTCGCCGCTGCGCGCGCCGCGCGGCCATCCGGCATCCGGGTATTTTTTGACAAATCTGGCCCTTTTCAGCGACTTCAACCACATCTGGCCCCTGGGCAAAACTAATTCGGAATCTGGCCCCTGGGGTCGGCGCCAAGCAACATGGCGCCGAAGTTGTACATCTCGGCGCCATACTAACCGGCGCCGAGATGTACATGTTCGGCGCCATATTTGTGTGGCGCCGAGCAAATCTGACCCCTAGGGTTCCTGTGGGCCCTCTGGGGTCGGCGCCACATAACCTGGCGTCGAACATGTACATCTCGGCGCCGCTTAGTATGGCGCCGAGATGTACAACTTCGGCGCCATGTTACTTGGCGCCGACCCCAGGGGCCAGATTCCGAATTAGTTTTGCCCAGGGACCAGATGTGGTTGAAGTCGCTGAAAAGGGCCAGATTTGTCAAAAAATACGGCATCCGGCAAGGCGGCAATACAGTACGCATCCATCCATGTACTATGTTCCTGTTCCATCTCCCGATTCCACCCAAAGCCTAATTTTAATAGCTTCTTTGATTCTTTATTAGTACGTATTCAATTATTCATCCATGATCCATCCACGATCCATCCTAATTTTTTGTCATGTTGTGTACATGTCTAGAGTTCTAATCATCCGATGTATAAATTTCTAATTTTTTTATATCCTCTTTTCTTCATAATTTTAGGATATTAGCCTGCCATATTGCCTAAGAAGAAGCATTTGTCGATTATGGTAAAAAAAAGAGCATTTGTCGAGTGCTGAAAAAAAAAGAAAAAAAAAGAAAGTGATCTGAAACACGGGGCCATGTCGTCGAGTTCGCCTAGGGCCTTTAGAAACACAAGGCCAGCCCTGCATACAGTCCACCATAACGACAGTCTTGGTTTTGAGAATTTTGTATATGTTGACTATTATTGTTTATTAGAGCGCAGGAGAAAGAGCCACGTGTTCCTTTTATTTCTTTTCGCATTTGAGGCAAAGCAGCATCTGGATGCGGGATGCCATTGTACAGATAATCTCCTCTGCCCTCATTCATTGTTTTTAGGTGCAATTTTTGAAGAAAAACAGCCAGTGCTGATTTGATTTCAACCGGCCTTGTTTTATTGTTCCAGTGCTGATGTAACATACTACGCTAGTGCCAAAACGCTCTTATATTACGGGACGGAGGGAGTACTTATGTTCGTATTGTTAAGCAACCGGCCCTGTTTTAAATATTTATCACCCATCGCCACCGTGCAACAACATTGCCTTTCCTACGACAGCGCACCCTTGCGATTGATATCATGTGTGCCCTGCCTGCGATGAAGCCATGGCCGCTTGATCTCCTATGCACCCTGGTCAGAAACGACTCACCGCTAGCCCCGATGCTGCCATTTGTACTGAGAAGAGACCGCGATATCGAGCAAAGGTATGCATGTCTCTAACTGCCTATCTATAAAAACCTTATGTCGTATCGCCAATGCAATTTTGCCATAAAGGCTTATAAAAAATTATACATGATGGTCAATACTAAGGGCCCCGAGTCCTAGTTTTGCCTCGGGCCCCCGAAATCTCAGGACCGGCCTTGGCGACGAGCACCATCTAGGCGTGGTCGTGGACGATGGGTTTTATTTAGATCTCAGTGCGTCCTCCGAGGAGGAGACCACGGTATTTGTGGTGATCACCGTGACGGCCGGGATGGTGCTTCTCATAGCACTTTGATCCTGAGATGGGTGCGTTCGAGACCATTTACCGTGCCGGGACACGTGCCTAGCTAGTAGTATGTTCGCTCCTGTTGTCTGTCCGTAACATTGACAGCAATGACAGGCGTTCAAGTTTTATCTGAAACCTCGTTACAGCCTCCCCCAGACGTTGAAGAATTACCTTTTAACTCCTAGCTGTCGACTCACATTTTATTTCAGATGCTGATTGTGCGCACGATTACAAAACTTTCAGAATCGACTTGGATGATTATTCAATGCAGCAACAGAACTGGTACAACGGCGGCACGCACTGCCCTCCTTTGGGGTAACCTTCGGACGACTTGCACCAGTTGTCGCAATCTGGTATGTCCTCGCATTTGCCCTGGCACACATACTTTCCCTCTCCTGTATGCATCGTTCATAGCCACAATGTTACTAAAACCGAGTTAAGACTCTAAGTGATTCAGTTCAAAAGTTAACTCACTAGATGATGTAGGATTTTTTTACAAAAAATGTTCAATATATGTAGAATCAGAGGAAGATCCTATGCTTCAAAAGTTAACCAGTTGTCGCAGTCTGGTATGTCCTCGCATTTGCCTTGACACACGTACTTGCCCTCTTCTGCATGCATGCGTACTTGCCCTCTCCATGTGTGAGTAGTTCGGTAAGGTATGGGGTGAGGCATGAGCCTTGCAACGCCAGGTATTTGGTGAAGGGATCAATGGAAGCCTTTGACATAACGTCTTGTATGTGTGAAATAAAATTGTTTCGTGAAGTGTCTCTTGTCTTGTCCGCGATCTTCATCCCTGCAGGTACCCAGGATCATGGAGATTGAGCACCGGTGAGGCTAGGAGCAAGGGGACCATGAAGTGTTATACCAAACACCGGTGACAGTAAGGTTTAGTAGGGTAACATGGATCATATCCTTGGGGATTCATGAGGTGTAGTCATTAAACGCCCAATGCTTTTGTCTGATATTATTATCTTTATTATCGGGGTAACCCCGCGAGACGGATAGGACCTTCGGTAGGACAACTGATTCTTGATGCAGGACTCGTGCCGGTCAAGATGTAATTTGGACACATCCCCAACTCCGATACGAAGCAAGCACCTCTTGATGGGTGACTTCCCGAGCACAAACTAATATCATTTTTGATCCCAACACTAATACATGGTTGTAAGCATTAAGACCTCATCCCCGTACCTTCTTTTTATTTTAAGTGTTTGAATCACAATTTGCTTGCTGATCTGGTCAAAAGCTGGATTTGACACTTTGGCAAAAGCTTGCTAGAGACCATTGCTTCAAGGGAATCTTCCTCTCGTGGGTTCGATACCCAGGGTCACCTCTGGGGAAATAGGTGTGGGATACCCTTTCTTGTTCCAATACCGGATCAATAAAAAGGAGATATCACTAGTCTTGATCCGATCCAAGGAACGGAGCAAAAAGGCACAACCTTTTGGAGAAACATTCACATATGGTTCCATGAACACAAGCATTTCGCGCCCTACTCCGACGCGATCATCCGCAACCGTGAATGGAAGTCCCTCAACCATCGATGGTACACCATCCAAGAGGCCGTGTCCAAAGTATTGCGGGCACTTGAAGCAGCTCATCGCACGGTGGCCTAGTGGTGGTCAAATCGCCAAGCAAGTAAGTTGATGACTAGCCGGACATGCATACTTTTATTGCTCACTAGCCGGATATGCATTCTTTTGTCGCTCACTAGCCGGATATGCATTTTTTTGTAGCCTACTCGTGCTTGTGTGGTGTACAAGAAGTTGGAGAAGAAGTCCTTCACCGTCATGCATTGTTGGTTGAAGTTGAATGGGCAACGGAAGTGGAACCTCTTCATTGCCAATACCGCCGCCCAAGCCAACGAGGAAGAAACCGGTGATCCTACCGACCCAACCCAAGAACCGCCGAAGAAGGTTAGAAGAAATTTACGGGGGAAGAAGTGGGAGGAGGAGAGGGCAAAGCGAGAAGGTGCGGCGACCAAGTTGACGGAGAGGCTCGAGGACATCTTGGCGAAGAAGGAGGCGGCATGCGTGAAGCGCTCGAACATCAAGGAGGAGAAAAAGGCGGAGAGGTTCAAATTGTTGATGGAGGCGACGGACAAGAAGCTCAAACTTGAAGAGAGGAGGGCCATGATCGAAGAGAGGAAGGCCGCGGTCGAGGAAAAGAAGGCCGCGCTCGAGGAAAAGAGGGTGAAGATCGCCGCCAATGCGGAGGACGCCAAGATGTTGTCCTTGAATGACTCTTTGGATGCCAACGCAAGAATGATTGTGCAATATGTCCGCTATCAGATATTGCAGCGGCAGAAAGATCAGTTGGCGGCGGCGGAGAATGAGGACGAGGAGGAGGATACGGAGACTGTCTACACGGCAGCGACGGCACCCCCTTGATTGGGGAGCAGACGACGGGCATTGCCGGTCCGGCACGGCAGAGATGCACGGACTGTCGGACTGCTGTTATTTTGGATTCGGGCATGTAAAAACTAAGCATACTTGCCTCTTTTGGTTGTGATCGGGCATGCGATCCGGCATTGGTGTGATCCTGCGCGATCCGGCGCGCGGTATGGATCGGAGCACATCTGAATTTGAATTTACTGGCGGACATATACATGATAACGTTGGATGGCGTCCTCCCGCATCTGTGTCGTCCACGGACGGATGCGGGAGGAAATTTACGGGTTGACGTTGGAGATGCCCTTAGAGACCATTTACCTTGCTGGGACACGTGCCTAGCTAGTAGTATGTTCGCTCCTGTAGTCTGTCCGTAACATTGACAGCAATGACAGGCGTTCAAGTTTTATCTGAAACCTCATTACAGCCTCCCCCAGACGTCGAAGAATTACCTTTTAACTCCTAGCTGTCGACTCACATTTTATTTCAGATGCTGATTGTGCGCACGATTGCAAAACTTTCAGAATCGACTTGGATGATTATTCAATGCAGCAACAGAACTGGTACAACGGCGGCACGCATTGCCCTCCTTTGGGGTAACCCCCGGGCGACTTGCACCAGTTGTCGCAGTCTGGTATGTCCTCGCATTTGCCTTGACACACGTACTTGCCCTCTCCTGCATGCATGCGTCCATGGCCACAATGTTACTAAAACCGAGTCAAGACTTACAAGTGATTCAGTTCAAAAGTTAAATCACAAGATGATGTAGGAAATTTATACAAAAGATGTTTAATATATGTAGAATCAGCGGAAGATCTTATGTTTCAAACATATTCCCTCTGTACATAAATATAAGACGTTTTAGAGACTTGACACAAGGCTTTAAAACTTCTTACATTTATGTACTCCCTCTGTCCGGAATTACTTGTCGCAGAAATGAATGTATCTAAACATATTTTCAGTTCTAGATACATCCATTTCTATCATTTTTTAGAACAAATAATTCGGGATGGAGGGAGTAGCATTTATCCGGGCTCACGGTTTCGAGAGGACCTGCACTGATCTTAGATAGGACTTGGAGGCTTCCATTGGAGGGGTAGAGAGCTAAAGAGGCATGGATCGACACACATACCTGGGGTGAGGAGGTAAGAACAGGCTAGCGCGATGACGAGGATCTTGCAGATGACAGAGAGAAAAGTTGCAGCCATCTTGAGGAGGGAAGCTATGGATGTCTTGTTGAGTTTATGCTAGATGCATCGCAGAAATCTTTATCTCAGCATGTTTATATAGACCGAGCATTAAAGGACATATGACAGCAGTGAGAAGATATGCGTGAACTTATTAATCACTCCACTCCTTTGTTTGGCATCACTTTCATCTATTTATTGGATCCAGTGAAGAAGATGTGGACGTGATCAATACCGGAAGGCTGTAAAATTGGACTACTTCCGCCTGTCCACTTTTTACTGTAATTCACGCGCGCGCGTGTGTTTTGTGACAGACCGAGCTTTTTGACAGCGGATTGCTCTCCAATGTTTGTCACAAAATATAGCAAGGATCCGAAAAGGAATTGTCCATAAAAAATTCATGAAAATTGTGCCAAAAATCACAAATAAATAAATAATAAAATAACTTGTGGCCTTTGGTGGTTGGATATAGTGACGGCGGCACTTGAGCGTCGTTCCCTTTCTAAAGGCGTTGCTATTGAAAAACCTCATTGTCCTTGAGATAGTTGGTGTCGTATGTCGATCGTTTCGGGTTTTTTCCTTTTCTTTTTTCTCACTTAGGCATAGCTTTACTCCTATATGACTTTGCTCTTACCGACGTGTTTATCTATGTGTGCACGTCAATATTTGTTGTGTAGTACATCCTAAATGCAAAGGTTGGGTGTGTGCTCACTATGTTTGTATCCTGTTAATGCTTCATTTTGATAAATAAAATTCATCATTTGTAAAAATAAATAAATCAAAACAAGCCCCAAGCCAACATATAAATATAAATATAAATACACAAGATCATATATGCCTTCACGGTTAGAACTTGAGTTCTTTTACAGTACATCAAGTCATCTTGGACCGTCCGTTTTTATGGTTTGGAGGGCCCAGATGAATCAATACTACACCAGGTTTTGGGTAGTATATTTACTAGTTAAGGGCAATTTGGGTAGTTCAATATTTATCAATCACGCAGTCAGGTTTCGTCCCCGTCATGGCCAACCTTTCCTCCCATTCCCATCATCTCTTGCCCAGTCCATGCCGGCACGCCGCCCTGTACTTGGCGACAAGCCACGGCCGACAACGAAGCAAAGCTGATGGCCTTGGTTCGTGCCCCAAGCTGGAATTTCCCCCACACGTACACGGGACACAACGATGTAGTAAAGCTCCGCCGGCCGGATACACAATCACGTCAGGCGCATATGCAACAATCAGATCACTGCTTGCTCTCGTAACACAAGTGCGCACGCGAGTCACTTGTTGATGGCCACAGGCACATATCGTCCCCTGTGATTTTCTTTATTGCATCAGCTCACCTTATGATTACAAGGCTGGTGGCGTTGAGCAGAGCTCCACGAGGGCGAGATCGAAGATGGGCACTTGATAAGTCTTCCATTCACCCTTCTGCTCCTCGGGCAATTCATCGCCGGACACTACCGGGCCGGCTTTTGGCCTGCGATCAGGGGTTCCGGACCTTGCGCCTGAACCAGGCTGGTCGCCGTCGCTGCGCCTCTCTCATGGGGCAGCTCTGGCAGCCCAAGGGAGCAGCGGTTACGTGTGCCGCATATGCACCTGCTCGTGCCTCCCCGCAATGAGGCTTGGGAGTGCACTGAGGTATCGAACTTGTTAATCGCCGCGCAGCACCACGTCGCCCACCACTTCAGACGGCTGTCGCACACCGCGCCGTCTTGCTCGCCATCGCCATGTTAGTCGCGTTGCCGTTGCTACTCATCAAATGAAAATCAAATCGGCTAGTGCATCGGGCGCCACATGAAGCTGTGTTGTTCTGTGCGCACGCACGGGCTGCAAGGGAGTACGTATAGCGGAGATCCTTGCCCCGGCAAGCCGCATGAGATTTTGCGGCGGCCTGGCGTCGCGAGTAGCGGACGAACAGTGCCGCGTCGGATGGATGGGATTAACTTAATTAATTAGATTAATATAATTACGATTAAAACTAAGAAAGAATAAATCTACCTTTGATTGAGATTTACTTATATGCCCTTGAGTGAATATTTGATCGATCAGTACCGACCATTGGATCAACTAAATACTACCCACTATGTTAGGTAGCATGATGTACCGTAAAAAGTCTCTAGAACTTAGAAGCCCGCAGAAAAGCCACCAAAAAGAACCGGCCTGGACACAGCAGCCGGTAGCTGCACCACCAAACTCATTCCGTTGACCTGCGTAACTACTACTACCTACTAGCTAGACGCGCCTATACTGAGTTGTTTATTCTCTACTGCTCCCTCGGTTCGTTGACTTGAGTGGCCTCCGGCGAGTCCATCTTTCCTCACGATGATCCCCGGCGCTGAGCTTAGAGACGACCTTGCCGCGGCAGTGCGAAGGTAAAGTGCTGCCGCGGTTTGGATTGACTCTGGATGCGGGATGCCTCGTTTCTGGAGGGCTGTGCTGTGCTTGGCCGTGTTCGTCGCATGGCGGTCGCAGGTCAGCTTCACGACGATGACCTCGCGGGGCCCGACGTCGTGCTCTTGTGACCGCAGCCGCCGAACTTACCGGCGAGCCGATTCGACCAACGGACAGCCGCGCATGCCGGCACTCGCGTGGGAGGTCGGTCGGCGTGCGGCGGCTGGCCGGGGGACGCGCAATTTCGCTTTCTCCCCGCCGCCCTTCCGCGCGCAGGTTGCGCTCGTGGCCGCCGGCGCGCGGGGCGACACGCGGAGGGAGCTCCTGCGGTTCCTGGGGTCACCGTCGCTCGCCGACCTGCAACGCACCGCGACAGCGGCGACCGAGCTTGTCGGCAGGCTCGGTGGCCTAACGCGGACGTGCAGCGTCCGGGTCAACCGGAGTTGGCCGCTCACACAGGAGTTCACGGCCGCCACCGCATCTTCGCGCTGCGGCTATTTGACTTTTTGGATGCCGAGCAAGCGAGGCGCCGAGCCAAAACATTTGTGGCGGACAACCTCATCCACGACGTCCTCCCTGCCGGCTCCGTCAACTTGACGACGGCGGTGGCCCTCGTCGACGCACTCCAGTTCAAAGGGACGTGGTCCCAGCCGTCAGCAACGTTCACCGCGTGGTTCGTTCCACCTCGACGATGGCACCACCGTGCGCGCGCCGTTCATGACGGCGACGAGCCTGTCGCAGCAGCACGTGGCCGTCTTCCCCCGCTTCAGGACTCTCAAGCTGCCCTACTACTACAACAACAACGATGGCGACGCATTCTACATGCTTCTATTTCTCCCAGACAGCATCCCCGTCAGCGTCAAGCTCGCTGATCTCTACGACAACATCGTCTTGACGCCGGCGGCCAAGGTTCCTGTCAGGCGGTTCATGGTCCCCAAGTTCAAGTTCACGTTCGAGTTTGAGGCATCGTCGGACATGAGAGAGATGAGAGTCAGCAGAGCTTTCAGAGGCGGTGACTTCTCACTTTCTCAGGCATGGTGACCGACGGCGACAGGCTCTCCATCAGCGGAGTTTACCATAAGGCCACCATCGAGGTCGACGAACTGAGCACTGCTGCTGCCGCCACCGCAGACATGTCCACACATCAAGGTGGAAACAAACGGCCTCCGGTGGATTTCGTTGCAGACCGGCCGTTCTGGTTCGCCATCGCCGAGGAGAGAACCGGCGTTGTTCTGTTCCTTGGTCATGTGGTGAATCCTCTAGCTAAGTGACCCGGTGGCTGCTCCTGCGGGAGCAATGAACAACCGTCCCGTTTGTGGCACCGTAAAATCTAAACAGCGATCCAAGATAGCTACAGCCATTTCAAAATGTTTCATGAGCAAGCAAGCGAGTCACGTCCCCAAAATTTCTTATAAGTGTTTTCATTTTATTTAGATGCCGTGGATTTCACAATCGACGACTGATAACAAAAATATCATGGGGAAAGCTGGAAAGGGGCCGTCCTCCGACCCCGCTACATGTAGCAGCAGCAGTAATGGTGGAGGGGCAGACACACCCCTCCCTTGGGGTACACTCCCTTCGTCTTGCAATAGTTGTCGCAGTCGGGTATGTCCGCGCATTTGCCCATGCACATGTACTGCGCCATTCCTGCAACCAAAACCCTAACGTTAAGGTCCGATTTGTAACAGAGAAAAGTAACCAGCATGCCTTTGTTTTCTGCAAAATCAGATATGTCCTGAATGAAGTTTTATCAGGTCACCAGATGTGTGTATTTGGATGACAAGTGCTTCTAACTTCTGAGGACTAGTGCAGTTAACCAGTTACAGCTTACACAACTGATTTAAGAATAGAGATGGAAAATTGTGCTGATCCTAGATTTACAAAAGCAAATTTGAATGGAGGAGTAGAGCTAGAGGTATACACACCTGATGAGAAAAGGAGGGCAGCACAAACTATAGCAATCACAAGGACCTTGCAAGCGACAGAGTGAAAAGTTGCAGCCATCTCAATGTTGTCTACGTAGGTCTCTGGAAATTAAGCACAAGTGTTCTTTGTATATGCTGCACTGCTGGTATCTCATCTCCACATGTTTATATAGGCAGTGTGCATTAAAGCGCATAAGATTCGGTTAATCAAAATTATATATGTTGTTAATCGGTAAAATCCCTTCGAGAAGAAAATCTATCAGATTAAATGCAAGATACGCTGGAGATTTACAGCAGTACAATGCCTTCCGATCATGGCTTTATTGTACTGGAAGGTAATAAACCAGTGCTTTTGCTGAAGTGTAAATCAGAGATAGATACGTTGATAATTGGGAAAATGCTTTTGAGAAGAAGAAAAAAATATAAGATTAAATGCAGAAGATATGCTAGTGATATTAAAGCAGTACAATGTCTTCCCATTGTGGCTTTATTGTACTGCAAGATTTTTTTTTCTTTGCGAAATTGTACTCCAAGATATACCGATGCTTTTACGGCCGCACAAAGCAGCACTGCTGCAATGTATATCCAGGTCCTTGATTCTTCTTGCTAATTGCTATGTGCATTGTGCATGTGCACAGCAAGATGGACAAATTCAGATATTGATCAAAAAGGCATCACAACGTATTTTACAGACCATACTGACCTGGGATAAAATTCAATTCAATACTAGTATTAGAGAAGGCTGTACACAAGTTACTTGAGGTTCCAATGCCTCGGCCAGTTTCTTACTCAAATTTCATATCAGGTACAAGAAGACGAGAAGGCTCCCCGAGGGTACTGGCCATTGTCGATTCTTGTTACTACTATAATCTTTGGTGCTTTTGGAGGAATACCTTCGATCTTATATCAGCCTGGGCAAAGGATAGCCAATCAGTACACAAAATACAACTGCTGACATGCGGAAACTTGGTATATGCTATTCTTTAAATTTAACCTGGCGTGTAGGCTCTGGAACACGGTATCTACAGCAGTACTTCACTATCCCAATGGCAGAGTCGAGCGAAATGCGATGACCAACTGAGATGTAGATTGGCCTCAATGAACCAGGGGATGAACGCATTGCCTAGGACAAGTCGTTTGAGTTCATGTGCAACATACATTTCATTAACAGGAAGTATATGAAAGAAAGGAAACCCCGTTACATGTTTAGCAATATAATAGAAATTTCTGGTGTAATATAGTCTCTTACCGCTCCCCATATCGTCCCTGACTGTCCAGTCAATGAAATACATTCCTTGTTGCAGTTTCCTTTTGCTTCAAGCTGTCTTCTGACTTCAGATTGGTCAAGACCATCCACATGGTGCAACTGGGGCATTGAAAACACTGAGGATTTAGTCTTCCCTAAATGGAGAACCGCGGGAGAAGAGATCGAGACACTACAAAAAATACTTGCAACTGCAGCAAAATTAACCTACATTTTTTCCAACTCCGATGGTCGGCAGGTCTGCAAGGACACCGAGATGACATGCTAAACCAAAACCTGCTGAACATATATTTATTAGAGATGACCCATTCACAAATATTGACTACAGCTAATGCAGCTTGCCACAAATATGCATAACCTAACAAGAAATTATATGCTAAGGGTTTCAGGGATTACGAATTAACTCATTCTTCCAATAACACAGAAATTACCTTAGCCTTAGGATTACAAACTAAGATCAATGTAAAAAAAAAAATCCAATAACACCGCATACATCGAATATGATTCTAGTTTCACATGTGCATCGTATTCTACTAGTGCCAAACTTGCTATCCACACCATACTATTACTTGAAAACTGTAAAGAGTGCAGAAGTGTGACTGTCACTGGTCTGTTACCTCGTGGATGGAGTAACCCATTTCCATCAACCATGAGTAACTGCCAAAGCAGAACAATAAACCTTAGAAAATGCACTGGCAAAGACAGATGATTACTAATATTACAGGTTGAATTAGAGCACTACTACTGTGATATCTAAAATGTAAATTCACATGAGAATTTAATACAAAACGATTAATTCTCGCGGAGACTAAATGCCTGCATGGTACTGTATTTTTCTCGTCATCACAGGCACATCCAACAGGAAATAATGCACGCAACCCCGTGAGATACTTCAGAATATATCCTTAATAATCCTATTTTCAGGACAAAGAATTGTTTGATCTGGTTCCTATTCCCTTATGTGGCGCTTGAACATTTCGGCAAGTGATGTCATCTGACTGAGGCATGCTTGCGATTTTTTCTCTACTGAAGTTCCTGTTTGCTAACAGAAATACTATACGGAACATCATGTTTTAAAATTAGTGTTATTCACTAAATACAAACACAAATCTAAGATCAGTACAGTTGCAAGCACCACAAAGGATATTTACCTGAGGGTAGAAATGACAAGCATTGATCTTCATCTTCTCCAGGAGTCCAAGAAGAATGGGTGCCTGCACAGATAGATGGTTTTCTTACATAGGATAAAGACTGGTACGTAAACTGAAAGTATACCAGAAAGATAAATGATCACAGATGTTTGCAACCAAACAAGGAAGTAAAGCCAGTCAGGATTACCATTCACATATTCTATAATAACTAGACAATGCCTTGATAATACTGGACTCACCTGTAACTCTAGAGATAACAATAAGCTGCAAGGCATGTCACGTAACAAATAAAACTGATTGAATCAGATTTTTTAGCCTGGTTTGCACATTTGAGACTACTGTCCAAAACATAATAAACTTTGAACTATTGATGCAAGTAAGACAAGATTGTTCACTGATACAACAATAGTCCAATAATTTTTATTTACTTATTTACAGAGAAAGCAAATAAAACTGTTGAGATCCCAGAACTGAAGACTTTAGTGCATACAAAGTATCTGCCATTGATAAACTGCACGCATCTCAATTTCCTTGGTCCAATAACTTCATCTTATTTTACTTACTTATTTACGGTGAAAGCAAATTTAAATGTTGATATCCCTAAACTGAAGTAGTGAAGTATATACAAAATATATATCATAGATGTTTTGCATGCGTCCACAATTTCATGGCTCATACTTCAAAACAAGCTCACCAAAAAAGTGGATATAGTGTGCAATACCTCTCTGAAAGCAAGAAAACCCGGGATGTACGGCACTTGCATTCGGACAACATCGAACTCCTCATGGACGATTTCCAAGGTATCGGCATTCAGAATCACCACCGCGGCACACGCCGTAGACGGGTCTTCTTTCAGGAAGCTAATGTCAACCCCACCTATATACTTCAGTTTGGCCCTGGCATCACTCTGACCTGAGTTGGAGCTCGCACAAGGTAAAGACCACTCAAAATCATCCTCGAGAACGAGCTTACCCTTGAGCACATCCTGCGTTCTGCATCACCAGACAACATGAATCGAATCTACTCCCTTTGATTCAACCTGAGATGAACTTAATGGGAAGTCTATGGAATCGATAGATTGGCGCTAGTAACGGCAATATACAGACCTCGCCCATTGTTGCTTCTGTAGTTCCAGATCAGAGCCATCTCCTCCTCTATCCATCACCCTTCTGGTTCCTGCTCGCACGGTGGTCCGGAGCTCTCGGGGGGAGATGGAAACCTAGAAATTTCAAGTTGGATCGGGCGATTCGGTAACAAGCGCTGGGGATCGAGGATTCGATGGCTTCCCCAGCAGCTATGCGGGCGTCTACTACGCAGCGCGGTAGCTTTCGATTAGGACCAAGGGAATAACGGACGGGCGAAGCAAGCAGCGAGAAACGCGCCGCGATTCTCACCTGTCACGGCGGGGGCGCCCGGTCGATGCCGGCGGCGAGCTTTTCCTCTACGTAACAGGCCGACGACTCTCGCTCTTTGTTTCTTTGTTTCTTTTTGGGCTTTGTTTGGGCTTTGGGCTGATAACGGTGGTTCCTGGGCCCATGGAAAGGTGTTCACTTTCGTTTCCTCATTGATTTCCCCTAAAAAAAAAAATCCTCCTTGATTTGCCTAAAAAAAAGTCCTGTTGTCAGCTCTCTTTTTTTAGCTTGGGGAAAAGATGCGACAAAAGTGCATATTTCAACCCTCAACTCTTGTCCTGGTCTAATCTGCAAACCTCAACTGTAATACCGTCTAAGAATCAACGCCGAGCTCTTTAAACCGACCAGGATTCAACCCTCCCCTCCCCACACCCTGGTTTTGACCCCGTTGACCATCCGTTCAGCAAACCACTCAGAAAAAATTCAAAATTTCTAGAGAAATAAAAAAATCTGTAAATAAAAAATCCAGAAAAAACCTTATATATATTTTTTAAAATAAACAAATTCTAAATTTGGGGGAAATGAAATTTGATGATAATTTTCATTAATTTAAGTTTTTTTTGAAACTTTCCTAAAATTCTTAGTATTGTTTTCCTAAGTTTACAAAAAAATAAAAAATTGCGGAAATTTTGAATTTTTGACAAATTTTTGACAAAATTGTAATTTGACGATAATTTTCATTATTTTTAAGCAACAAAGTTGAAACTTTCTGCTTAGTATTGTTTTCTTGATTTTACATATTTTTTCAAAATTTATGGAAAATTTAATTTTTTGACCAAATTTGGCAAAAATTGGGCAGAATATTATCACTTTTTTTATTTTTTTCGATTTTAAAACTTTTATTTTACATAATTTATTTGATTTTTAAAATTTTACAAAAATATTTTTTGTTTTTTCTGGATTTTTTTTGGTTTTCCCTGGAAATTTTGAAATTTTTGCGGACATGGCTTGATGACTGGATGGTCACCGGGTCAAAACCGGTCAACTGTGTCAAAACCAAGGTGTGGGGAGGAGAGGGTTGAATCCTGGCCGATTATAAGAGTTTGGGGTTGATTTTTAGACGGTATTACAGTTGAGAGTTGTAGATTAGACTAGGGCAAGAGTTGAGGATTGAAATATGCACTTCTCTCAAAAAATGCATGTTGTATACAATCTGAAGGTTATCTTTTTTCCTTTGGCAATGAATCTATCCCAGTTCTTGTTGACATGTTATTTTTACTTCTAGGGGAATGAATCGTGCCTGCAGCAGGTCCTCAATCAATCCTATCTTAATCTTAATCATCAAGATCACTAGATATTTATGCCGACCAGATTTTCTCAGATTTTATACTGACCAGATTTTCTCAGATTTTATACTGACCAGGTTTTCTCCTTCATGTTCTAATACAAACGATTTTCGTAACAACCAACATAACACAACACATGCTAAATAGATGCAGAAATAACACTTCGCAGACGAAAATGGAAACCTTCATCTTACAGAGCTATGTGTAACGTTAGAACAACGAGTCATAGAAAAACAATTTCAACTAAAGTGGTGAACTTTGAAAGTTCAAGACCAGACAATAGATGTTGCCTGTTTTAAATTCCATGTCACACGCAAAGAGAACATGACGGTCAGCTTAGTGTATACCTTTCATGTTATGTTCTTTGCCGAAAGCACGGTAATTTCATTTTAACACGCGATATATATACATCCAATTACAGTTGCTAGCAATCAAACGGAACTTCCTTTGAGGGTTCCCAAACTACTGATCTCCTCCTTGATGATGCCTGGGTATGCTATCAACCTTGATCTCAAGAAGGCTCTCAACAGGTTGCCTGCACATGGGGCATTTGTTGGTCTGGAACCTTAATGTCTGAGCACACTCCCTGCATAGGCACTGCAACAGAGCACGAGACATGATTTTTCAGTTCCACTGGTTTCATGAAGATGATGGGTCGAAAAAAATTCACTTATTTTCATCTGCCACATAACGTAAATGGTCGCATTTTGAGGAATATATGAAACGGTATTGTAGGAACTATCAACTGAATGTATGACAAAAGGTAGAAACGTTGAGCACACGGTGCTAAGTACATAAGGTTCTTGTTTTGGTTTCAAGCTAGGGGCCAGTTTGCAGTTGATATACTGTGCCATGATGCACTGCCATATATGCCCATATGGGCCATTTTGAAGATTTTGCACTGTTTCCAACTACGATATGTGCTATTCACATTTTGTGGCCATTCGTCCGTTCATGGGTGATTGCAAATCAGGCCTGGTGTGCTTAAAAAAAACTCCTATTCATCTTTTGGGAAAGCATGGAATCAATGCAGGATGTATCTTTGCCAAAATGAAACTAGCAAGCATTGCAGAAACTAGAAAGAAGTAGGAAAGGATATTACAAGTAATAACTAGCTAAATAGCAAGATTTAGTAAACTGTCATGATAAGAAATGAACAGTTATTCCGATGCGTGCTAACCAGATTCCTGAGTGCTATTGCATAGCAACTGTGTTTGTTATGAACGTGCACGGGGCCCGCTCATCATATTATTATGCTGACCACTTACATTGCTTTTCCCCTCATGTCCTACAGTGTCACCACCACTAACTCATATAGCAGTAGGATACACACCTTCCACTGCCCAGTTTAAAGAAAATCAATAAAAAAAATTCCACGAAGTAACAACTCCAAAACAATGAAATAAGAACCAAGAACTCTACAAGACTGATACTAACTTTGTTAAAAAATACTCTAGATGATGTTTTAGACAGTGACATGACCTCCAGCAATCATCTTTCATCATTGCTTTTTGTAGATGTTAGAAGAGAAGTATAAAATATTATATTATAACAATATTATTCATCAAATATATACTATTATTTTCACCTTGCCAAACAATTTTTTATATAGTAGTAGTCACAGTTAGAACTTTTTGACAACAGGTTTTCTAGGATGTAATGCATTTGTGGATGGGGGTAATATAACTAATCTTGCCAGGCCTATTTCCATCATAATTATCTTTAAGAAGAAAGGGTTAACAATTTTTACGCTTAAAACAAGTTTCAACAGCCATAAGCCTTATATCTACATCTATACATCTAACGAATATTTAGTAGGAAAGGATAACCTACCATATGCCTGCATGGAAGAACAGTTGTATCTCTTGGTTCTGTAAGACAAACCACACATTCTTTCCCAGAATCATCCTCATTAACATTCCTGTCAGCTGTGTTCCTGTCCCCAATACCATATATCTCCTGCAAGACATATCTAGTTCCATTTACCCACAGTATCTGCTTGACAATGTTAATCCCATATTCAGCACTGTCTTTCTTAACAAACACAGCAAATTTAGCCAAAGACTTCGAGTCTTCAGCATCATGTTCCCTTTCTAATTCTTGGTTACTTGGCATACCCACTTCCACTTTGAATGCAAGCGGAAATACACGATCCCCCCCAACCTTAGTTAGCTCAGATTCCTCAAACACTGAGAGCTTGATTCCAGTTCCACTTGGTTGCCTGAACTCCTGACCATGACCTTCCTTAAAAGTCACTGTGACAGGTTTGAGCAAATTTTCCTTTGTACCCTTCAGGACACAGTCATCACCTTCTTGTGCAAAGAAGTAAACTGTTATGCTGTTTGCAGGATCAGAAATTAAGAGTCTGATTAAAAATAATGTGAGTCAAAATATTAAAAGAAGTAGGGGCACGCACTACACAGGTACAAAGCATGAGATGCTACTAAACACTGTGCAAGAAATGGGCATAACGTGGGGATAGCCTAACCTCGGAATGGGACAGAGCCAGGTATGCATTTGGAGAATCTCATTAAGTATGGCTTTGCCATGATAAAATTACCCAAGGTAGTACACAGCCCAGGACCATTAAGGGCCAGTTCTTTTGGTGGCTTCTAGAATAAGCTGGAATAAGCTGCCCCCTACCCAGCTTATTCTAGAAGCCCAACCAAATTAATTTTTTTAGAAGCCTACTAATTGAGACTTGACTAGTAGGCTTCTAAAAAAATATTTGTGGTTGGGCTTCTAGAATAAGCTGGGTAGGGGGCAGCTTATTCTAAAAGCCCAAAAAAGCCACCAAAAGAACTGGCCCTAAAGCTCCATTGAGCCTCATGTACCCTGAGTTTTTCACTTTCCCACACAGATGAATATGATTGAGTTCAGATTCCATACCTAGGCCTACTACTTCCTTCAACAACAAGCCGTGCAAACAATATACAGTACTCTAATATATCAAGTGAAGATTTCCATTCTTCACCAAGACAAGCACATACATGAGTCATAAGTGCGCCCTAAATCTGTTTCTATTGGTTATTTGGTTACTGCTCCTTTTTGCTCGGACTCAAATCTGAAGCATTCAGACAATTGACACAGAACGTCCCATTTTTGTTTGTTCAAATGGACAACAAAACACATAACAAAAGTATCATGTGGCTCTAACCAAATATGAAAGTATCATGGCTCCAACAAAATATTTACATGACGGCAGAAATTCTACACTGGCTAACTAATATCATCACGGGATAAAGCCCAATGATCGGCCACAAGGGTCCACACCGACACTACAGGCCTCCATCTAATCAGCAAAACAGAGGAGTACGAGGGGGGCAGGTGGGGGTGGGGGGGAGCTGACCTTCCGGGGGCGTCGGCGTCGAAGGAGAAGGCGAGCAGGTGGCCGCCGTCGTCGTCGCAGTCCAGCCGCAGGGTATGCCCCTTGACGTTGACGCCGGCGTTCACCGCCACGGCCCTGTGCCGCTCCACGTGCGTGGGGAACGGCACCGGCGGCGGTGCGGTGGCGCCCGGGCGCCATGGCGGGTACTGGTGGTAGTACGGCGGAGGCACCCCATGTAGATGAGGCCGCGGCGGTGGCAGGTTGGGGCCGCCGCTGCTTCCGGCGTTGCCCATCGGCGCGTCGCCGTCGCCTTCGTGCTGCGATTTAGGTTTTTGCTTGACTTTTAGTCGAGTTTGGTGGGGGCTAGACTGCGACTTTGGTTCGGCCATGCGTAAATGCGTAAGGCCAACTCGAACGCGTAGACGCGAACGGACCCGGATTTTTTTTTTTTTTTTGAGAAAAGTCTAAAATAAACCTTAAACTCGTACTCCAAGTTTGAATCAAACCCTAAACTCAAAATCCCTGAAACCGGCACCCTATACTCTCTAATCCTGGGCTATCCCGGCTGATTTCTGCTAAATGTTCGTTTGATCCTCATATTGCTCACGAATATTGCTAGCCACATCCTATACTCTCTATACTCTCTCCACCCCAATCCCTTTCCTCTCAGATCCATCCCGCCGCCACATCCTTACCCCACCTCGGAGCCACACCCATCCCGTCGAGGTACCAGGAGAGGCCCGTCATCGCCACTATGGTCGGCGGGAAGAGACCAGAGGGGGCCTCCGGTGGGGATGAACACCGTGACGCATGTGCTCGTCGCACTCGAAATCCTCCGCCATACCCAGGGCCAAGAGCATGGATGATGCCAAATTGGATCCGCCTCACCGTGAGCCTGTCGCCCTCGCATTGATGAGTGCCGAAGTTCGTGACGGAATGCGATAAACATGTCAACACTTTGCCGGGAGCAACCCAACCTGATGTGCGACTGCGCGCGACACCTACTTCTCATCCCAATGCTCCCATGTGTGGCTGTGCACTCGCACGGTTCGTGCAGGAGCACCTCGCCGCAAGAATCTCGTGTGCAGTTGTGCTCACGCTGCCCCGGCTCCACTCTGCACACCGGTTTCTCTTACACAGTGGAGGTGATGGATTAGTGGTGTAATTGTTCATTGTTTGGTTGGCATCCGGTTGGGCTAGTTCTGATTCCTAATTCCCCCGTCTTTTTTTTTTCTGTCATCTGCAATTAGCATATTGTGATGATGGATCTGGACAGAAAAATGATAGAGGAGAAAAGAAAGAGAGAGAATGTAGGGAAGAATATGGATACGACGCCCATGTAGTCAGTGATAGAAGCGTGTGATCCCGACTGGGATCGTCCTTTTCCCGGTTCGACAAACGAGTATTTAACATAAATTAATCAGGATAGACCGGGATTAGAGAGTACAGGGTGCCAATTTCAAGGATTTTGAGTTCAGGGTTTAATTCAGACTTGAAGTACGAATTTAAGGTTTATTTTAGACTTTTCTCTTTTTTTACCCAATTGACGTGTGGTACTTATCACTCCGGCCGTGACGTTTTTTACAATTAAAGTTGTCATTTGAAAAGAAAAAACAAACAAAAAAACTGAAACTTGCCATTCAAAAAGAAAGTTGACATGCTTGACAACTAAAGTTGTCATACTCGTGTCATTAAACTTGCCATCAAAACGTTTGGAGTTGCCATGTTTGGTGCCACACGTGCGACACTTATTAGTTTGGGTCGGTGAAAGATCGTGGATGTCGCCTAGAGGGGGGTGAATAGGCGCTTTAAAATAATTACGGTTTAGGCTTGAACAAATGCGGAATAAAACTAGCGTTTAATTTGTCAAGCACAAAACTTAAATAGACTAGGCTCACCTATGTGCACCAACAACTTATGCTAAGCAAGATAAACAACTAAGTGATAGCAAGATATATAACAAGAAACAATATGGCTATCACAAAGTAAAGTGCATAAGTAAAGGGCTCGGGTAAGAGATAACCGAGGCATGCGGAGACGACGATGTATCCCGAAGTTCACACCCTTGCGGATGCTAATCTCCGTTTGGAGCGGTGTGGAGGCACAATGCTCCCCAAGAAGCCACTAGGGCCACCGTAATCTCCTCACCCCCTCGCACAATGCAAGATGCCGTGATTCCACTAAGGGACCCTTGAGGGCGGTCACCGAACCCGTACAAATGGCAACCCTTGGGGGCGGTTACCGAACCCGTACACTTTGGCAACCCTTGGGGGCGGTCACCGGTACCCGTCAAATTGCTCGGGGCGATCTCCACAACCTAATTGGAGACCCCGACGCTTGCCCGGAGCTTTACACCACAATGATTGAGCTCCGAAGCACCACCGACCGTCTAGGGCGCCCAAGCACCCAAGAGGAACAAGCTCTAGGGTACCAAGCACCCAAGAGTAATAAGCTTCTCAACTTTTCACCACCACGTATCACCGTGGAGAACTCAAACCGATGCAACTAATGCAATGGCAAGAACACACGAAGTGGTCAAGTCCCTCACTCCCAAATCCCACCAAAGCAACAAAAGCTATGGAGGAATATGAGAGGAAGAACAAGGAGAACATCAAGAACTCCAAGATCTAGATCCAAGGGGTTCCCCTCACATAGAGGAGAAAGTGATTGGTGGAAACGTAGATCTAGATCTCCTCTCTCTTTTCCCTCAAGAACTAGCAAGAATCATTGGAGGGATTGAGAGATAGCAAGCTCGAAGAAGGTCAACAATGGGGGGCAAACACGAGCTAGAAGGGATAAGGTTCAATGGGGAAGAAGACCCCCTTTTATAGGAGGGGAAAAATCCAACCGTTACCTTGCTCTCAGCCCGCACAGAGCGGTACTACCGCTCCACAGAGCGGTACTACCGCTCAGGCGGTAGTAACCCAAAAGCAGTGCAATGGCACGAAGCCACGAGGCGGTAGTGCAGCCGGAGCGGTACTACCGCTCGCCCCAGCGGTACTACCGCTGGGGTTGCAGCTCGGGTTACTCAGAAGCAGAGCAGGAACAGGGGAGAAGCAGTAGAACTGCTACAGCGGTACTACCGCCCACCTGAGCGGTACTACCGCTTATAGGCAGTAGTGCTACTCTCCACTGCCGCTTCACTTCCGCTGAGAGTGCATCGAGACCTGGAGGGAGCGGTAGTGCAGCGGTAGTAGCGGGCGGTACTACCGCTTCGCACTACCGTTGCACTTCCGCGCAAACCCGACACGACAGTCGAGTTCCCAGAAGCAGCGGTACTACGCGCGGCACTAGGCCGCGGTACTGCCGCTTACAAGCAGTACTACCGCTCGGGAGAGCGGTACTACCGCTTGGGGCCTTCAGGAACACTGCACAGAAAACAAAGGATACAAGAAAACCAGAACTGCCATAACTTCTGCAAATGAGCTCCGAATTGAGCAAACTCAAGCTTGTTGGACAGAGGACGACGAGTAGTATCCAACTTCTATGAGAGAAGAACCGGCATAAACTCCAACATCGAAAACATCATAGAAGAAGCAAACGAAATCTGTTCTCGATGAACTTGAGCTTGTCATGAAGGTGACCAAAAGCTCAAAGACTCCCAAAGCAAAAAGGCCAAACAAGAACCAAGAAAGATGATGCAAGAATGCAATGGTTTGAGCTCTCTACGAAGGATACGATTAAGCTACACATCCGAGAGCCCCCCTTGATAGTACGGCTATCGATCCTATAACCCGGTCTCCCAACTACCACCATGAGACCGGTAAAATAGAAAACCTATCAAGGTCAAACCTTTGCCTTGCGCATAGTCCACTTGAGTTAGATGATGACGATCTTGACCTCCTCAAGTTGGACCACCTTTCTTGATTGCGCCGGCTCGATGAAGACTAGTAGATTGCTCCCCCATACTCCACTATGGGTGACCCACTCTTCGGCACATCTTCACAAGTCCATTGTCACCACAATGGACGGCAAGCTTCAAGCATGTGATCTCTTCGTGATGCTCCACTTGAACTTGCACACCGCAATCTTGATGACGATCACCACTTGATGTCATCCTCCATGGGTTGAATGAGATCTTCCTCTTGACGCAAGCCCATGGAAACATACCTAACCCCACATAGAACTCTCGCATAGAACATGGGTTAGTACACAAAGCGTAATGGACAATGCTTACCATACCGTGAGATCACTTGATCCCACTCGGTACATCTTCTACGCTTTGTGTGTTGATCAACTTGAATCACTCTTCATATTTAGTCTTGATCAACCTTGAATCTTTCCAACTCTCTTCATTAGGATGATGTCTTGAAGGTAAATATGAATGTTCACACAATCTTCTTCTTCAAGACATGCTTGCAATAGGCTCAACACTCACATGACCAATCTTTGGATAAATCCTTGAATAGCACTTTGGTCAACACATATTCTTCTTCTAATAACCTTGAAACCAACAAATGGTCTTCAAGCAATGCCTATGGACAAACCCTTCAAATATAACTCAAGGCAACCATTAGTCCATAGAGATTGTCATCAATTACCAAAACCAAACATGGGGGCAGCACATGTTCTTTTAGTCGGCTATAGGGGCGGTGTCCGTCTTTGTCCGTGCATTTCTGACAGTGCATCCAATTGGCTAACCCATTTGGTCCGTCTCGCCAGTATTTTTCTTTTCCAAAATTTCTTCTATGCATATTAATCATACAACCAAATAAAAACAAAACATTGCACATGATCGCAAGCAAATAGTTCATCCCAATCCAAGAGAAATTGAGGTCTTGATATCCAAGAGGATCTTCCCTATAAGCGGTCTTGAATCCACTAGGGGATCTTCTAACATGGAGGCCTTGATCTCCATGGGAGAGGTAGTGGATGAGCAAAACTCAATCTCTAGCTGTGAGCTAACTTTGCTAACCCTAAAACGGAGATAGGGACGAGTATATATAGTCTAGGTGAGGGAAGGGATAGATGTGACGCCCTGGCCCGACCGTGCACTAATCATACACGCAAATGCACACGATCAAGCCTAAGGACTCACGGGAAGATATCACAACACAACTCTAAACACAAATAAAAGTCAAACAAGCTTTATATTACAAGCCAGGGGCCTCGAGGGCTCGAATACATAAGCTCGAGTTACACAAGAGTCAGTGGAAGCATTAGTATCTGAGTACAGACATAATTAGATAAGTTTGCCTTAAGAAGGCTGAGCAAAACAATGACATCTAGATCGAAAAGGCACAGGCCTCCTGCCTGGGAGCCTCCTAAACTACTCCTGGTCGTCGGTCTCCACGTAGCAGTAGGCTCCGCCAGGGATCTCCGGCTCCTGGGCTCCGTCATCTGATCACAGCAAACGGGTAGGGGGAAAAGAGGTAGCAAAGCAACCGTGAGTACTCATCCAAAGTACTCGCAAGACTTACATCAAATCTATTCTATTTATGCATCGGTATCAAATGAAGGGGCTGTATCTGTGGACTAGACTGCAGAAATGCCAGAATAGAGAGAAGGCCTAGCCTATCGAAGACTAGCATCTTGCAGCGTCTTGCAGCATTAGAAGAGTGCAGATTAGTAGTATAACATCAAGTAATAAGTAATAGTGGCAATGCCCAGAGATCCTTTCTCCACTCCCTATGAGAAAGCGATCCCGAAACTATCAAATTATTAAGTAGTACAAGAATCCAGTTCAAGTTGTAGTAGATCGGGATACAATACTGAGCGTCCTGTTACCGTGGACACGGCTATTCGAATAGATAACTTCCCTACAGGGGTGCACTACTGTTACCCAACACGCTCGATTAACTCTGGCCGGACACACTTTTCTCGGTCATGTCCGGCCTCGGCTGATCGACACGATGTAGTCCTACCTAGGCTCAGCAGAGAGGTCCCCGCCGGTCTACATCCTAAGTGCTCAGGGGTCTTGGGCCCATCGCCCTTTGCACTCCGGGTCGTTGCGTGCAGGGTGAAGCCAGGCACCACCCCTGTCCTGGATGGCGTCGGTCCGTCCCGGCCGCAATGCTGAACTGGACGTCTGACAGAGCTTTCGGCTGATACATACAGCGTCGAGGGCCCCATTAAACCATTATCCCGCGTGGTGGTAGAGCGTATAGGCCAGTGGCCAACTCAGATCAAATACCCAAATCCGTTAAGCATGTTATTAGTAACTCGCGGACACGAACATGGCTCAAGGCTCACCTCCGACACACTGCCGCACCGACTTGGTAACCTGCGGACCAACGACCAGGGACCAGGCCCACCTCTCGCCTAGGTGGTCTTCACCTGCCCTGTCGTTCCGCCACAATAATCTCTCGCGGGTGCCCTCATGGCCAACCCGACTTCCCAAAGAGCTGATGTGAAGGTCAAAGTACCCGCATGTCCATAACATCGTGGGGAATCTGAGGAATCACCCTCGATGGATTCCCACTCGATGTAAGCGTCAAGGTGAACTTGGAGGAATCACCCTCGATAAGTTCACACTTGAGGGGTTGCACGACAGAGGCATCATCGGAGGCGGTGAAAGAGGAATCACCCTTGATAACCCACAACCGACAAGCTACGCTACAGAGATATCATCAGGAGTGAGGTAGGAGGTATCACCCTCGGCACTCGATAGTAGCCCTGCAGAGTCGTACAACTAAGGGGGTGTGCGGTGCTGTGTTCGGTCTCTGTACATCGATCACATTGATCGAATCTTCCGGTAACAAAGCATGGCAACAAGGACAAGGGTGTGGGGCCACTGATAGATCACTAATCAGTCAATAGTAAGCAATATAGGATAACAGGTGAAGTATCAACAACAGGTTACAAAATCAGACTATGCATATAAATAGGAGCAATCATTTACAGTAGCAAAATCTAATGCAAGCATGGGAGAGAAAGAATGAGCGATATAGGAATGATCAAGGGGGTTTTTCTTGCCTGGAAGCTTTGCAGACATAAAGGTTTTCTTCGGAAGCGTCGTCGTAGTCGATCACCGAATCATCAACGGTCTCGGAGTCTACCGGAGGGAAAGGTGGAGGGGAAACAAATAAATAACAGAGTACACAAATGCATCACAGATGTATATCACGGCAAAAAGTGTTGGTGATATGCTCTAATGCATTACTAAGCATTTTAGACGAAGCGGGACAATATTCGAAAATATTTTCCCAGCTCCAGGTGATCATCGATATATTGATCCGGTGGGGAAGGTTCCATGTTCGCTGTGTTGGGGGCATGTGATAGGTATGTGGATGGCATATTCGGATTCGTCTTATTTTTCTGATCATTTTCCATATATAAATTATTTTCATCCGAGTTACGAATTATTTTATATGATTTTTCAAAGTTTTAGCAATATTTTGAAATTTCTGGAATTAATATTAATTCAAAAAACGATTTAAATCAGAAATGCTAAATGCTCCCAGCTCTGTGTACACAGAAGTGTACCAGAGAGGCTGACCAGTGGGCCCGTTGACTGGGTCAACAGAACAGTCAACAGAGGCTGACTGGTGGGCCCCTAAGCTGAGTCGGCAGTACATTCAGCGTTGACTGGGTCAATGTTGACCAGTCAACAGGGTCAAACGGGCCCACATGTCATTGACTAGGGGCCATCCCAGTCAGCTTTGACTGGTCAACTGGGTCCAGCGGGACCCAGTAGTCAGTGAGACATTTTATTTACCTGAGTTTAATTAACCCAAAGTAGTTAGTTAGCGCGGTGGGGCCAGGCTGTCAGTGTCTCAGTAAATTATTAGGTTAATTTAGTTTAAACTAAACGCTACAGTGGCTAGGCCCACGTGTCAGTGGGGGTTAGGGGCTGGGTTAGTGGGGCTAATCACCCGGGCCCACGAGTCAGTGACTCAGGCCGGGTTTTAAACGGTGGCGCGCCGGCGGCAGCACTCCGGCGAGGCGGAACATGGCGGTGGTGGCCGGAAAATGGCCTCCGGCGACCATTTGGACGGCGGAGCGGTGCGTTCGAACGCGGGCACAATGCCGCGTCGATCTTTGGCATCGGCGCGAGCTAGGATGGCTGGAGCAGAGCACTGCAGCGACGAGAGGCGGCGACTGGAGCTTCGGGTGCACGGGCGCGAGTGTTGCGGCCCGAACGCACGTGAACTGAGAGGCTGGGCTGCCCTTGCGGAGCTCCAGAAGTACGCAGGTGCTTCCCGTTCGTGCGGAGGGGCTCGGGTGCGAGTGCTCGGACGGCAATGGCGGACGGCGAGCTACGACAGTTGCAGGGGGACGCGCTCGAGCTCGAATCCGAGCACGGGAAGAAGCGAGGAGGAGGTGGGGCTCACAGGGGATGCGAAGACGAGCCCGGGGACGACGGAGAGGTGCTGGGGTGGATGAGTTCATCGGCGGAAGGCGGTGGTCTCCGACGAAGGAAATGGACGAGCCCGACGGGTCGGCGGCGTCCTAGCCCATGGCAGTCCGCGTAGTCGAAGGAGGCGGAGTCGCGCATCGCCTGGACCTCCCCCGGTGGCGCGGAATGGCCTCGGAGCATGGCGACGACAGGGTGGCGGCGACCACAGTCTCGGGCGCGAGCGAATCTGAGAGGGAGAGGGGCGAGCGAGGGGGAGACGGGAGGAGTGAGGACAGGGGGCAGGGGGTGCCGGGTGCTGCCCCTATCCACCCAGCGACGGGCGCGGAGCCGCTGTTGAGCGCACGAGGGGGGGGGGGGGCGGGCGTGCGCGCGCTCCTGTGGCGACAGCGAGGAGGAGTGAGAAGAAGGAGGGAGAAGACCGCGGTGGGCTGGGCCACGGGCACTGTGGCGACTTGAAGCCCAGCCAAACAATGCTCCAAACCTTTTCTCTTTTTCTTTTTCCAGTTTTCTTCAATAACTTTCTATTTGCATTTTCTCTTAGCAATAGATCAATTTTGTAAAATGTGTGGCTGGTCTCAATATTTAGCATGCAATATATCTTACTGCCACAAAAAGTTTGGGGGTATTATAATTTCATTTTAATTTTGTTTTAAAAGAAATTGGATTAAATGAGCTGTTTAGGTACTGTTTTTGGATATTAGGGTCAATTTAGGAATTCAAATAATGTTGGTTTTATTTTTATAATCTCTTTGGGAAATTTTGCAATATTATGAACATTTTTGTTTGCATGTTTGAAGGTGTAAATACTTGACTTGCATTTTAAATTTGAATTTGAATTTGATTTTTGACATGTGGCAATTTGGCTTGGTAAAACATGATGACAAGGCATAACTAGTGTGATGTCACTGTAGCTAATTACTGGGGGTGTTACAAATCTCCCCCACTACAAGAAATCTCGTCCCGAGATTTAAGAGGTGGAGGTAAGGGGTATCTTCGGGATCAAGGATGTATAGGAGAGTCAGGTTTTGATCTTGTGGAACTGTGGTGAGTGTCGATTAAGAGTGGGAAAGCAGTGAGATCTTGCAAGGTCACGATAGCAAGGCAAGTCAGAGGACAATCATTTGGGGGTGTTGGCTTAAGCAGGGAATTATCACTACCCAGATAAAAGCTAGATTACAAGAAAGGTTAAACAGACCAATGGAAAGGAAAATGTGATGATCAGATTAAACAGACCAATGGAAAGGAATAATTGCAGACAATCCAGCTCTTCGGGTGAATGTGAACACGAGAGCCTAATGTTAGAGTTAACAAAATCTTTAACCTAAAATAGAAGAGAGATCAGAGTCCCAAAGTAAGGAAGAGGAATAAAAGATCCTAACCCATCCATTGGCGACGTGGGCCCGTAAGCCACACAGCCATGTTAGTAAAATCATTTTTCAAAGACTAGACTCAACTTCGGCCAAGGAGTTGGAAAGGGGCTTCCTACAGGCAGCTGGCTCTGATACCAGCTTGTGACGCCCCGGCCCGACCGTGCACTAATCATACACGCAAATGCACACGATCAAGACAAAGGACTCACGGGAAGATATCACAACACAACTCTAAACACAAATAAAAGTCAAACAAGCTTTATATTACAAGCCAGGGGCCTCAAGGGCTCGAATACATAAGCTCGAGTTACACAAGAGTCAGCGGAAGCATTAGTATCTGAGTACAGACATAGTTAGACAAGGTTGCCTTAAGAAGGCTGAGCAAAACAACGACATCTAGATTGAAAAAGGCGCAGGCCTCCTGCCCGGGAGCCTCCTAAACTACTCCTGGTCGTTGGTCTCCACGTAGCAGTAGGCTCCGTCGGGGATCTCCGGCTCCTGGGCTCCGTCATCTGATCGCAGCAAACGGGTAGGGGGAAAAGAAGTAGCAAAGCAACCGTGAGTACTCATCCAAAGTACTCGCAAGACTTACATCAGATCTATTCTATTTATGCATCGGTATCAAATGAAGGGGCTGTATCTGTGGACTAGACTGCAGAAATGCCAGAATAGAGAGAAGGCCTAGCCTATCGAAGACTAGCATATTGCAGCGTCTTGCAGCATTAGAAGAGTGCAGATTAGTAGTATAACATCAAGTAATAAGTAATAGTGGCAATGCCCAGAGATCCTTCCTTGACTCCCTGCGAGAAAGCGATCCCGGAGCTATCAAATTATTAAGTAGTACAAGAATCCAGTTCAAGTTGTAGTAGATCGGGATACAACACTGAGCGTCCTGGTACCGTGGACACGGCTATTCGAATAGATAACTTCCCTGCAGGGGTGCACTACTGTTACCCAACACGCTCGATTAACTCTGGCCGGACACACTTTTCTCGGTCATGCCCAGCCTCGGCTGACCGACACGACGTAGTCCTACCTAGGCTCAGCAGAGAGGTCCCCGCCGGTCTACATCCTAAGTGCTTAGGGGTCTTGGGCCCATCGCCCTTTGCACTAAGGGTCGTTGCGTGCAGGGTGAAGCCAGGCACCACCCCTGTCCTGGATGGCGCCGGTCCGTCCCGGCCGCAATGCTGAACTTGACGTCTGACAGAGCTTTCGGCTGATACATACGGCGCCGAGGGCCCAATTAAACCATTATCCCGCGTGGTGGTAGTGCGTATAGGCCAGTGGCCAACTCAGATCAAATACCCAAATCCGTTAAGCGTGTTATTAGTAACTCGCGGACACGAACGGGGCTCAAGGCTCACCTCCGACACCCTGCCGCACCGACTTGGTAACCTGCGGACCAACGACCAGGGACCAGGCCCACCTCTCGCCTATGTGGTCTCCACCTGCCCTGTCGTTCCGCCACAATAATCTCTCGCGGGTGCCCTCATGGCCAACCTGACTTCCCAAAGGACTGATGTGAAGGTCAAAGTACCCGTGTGTCCATAACATCGTGGGGAATCCGAGGAATCACCTCGATGGATTCCCACTCGATGTAACCGTCAAGGTGAACTTGGAGGAATCACCCTCGATAAGTTCACACTTGAGGGGCTGCACGATAGAGGCATCATCGGAGGCGGTGAAAGAGGAATCACCCTCGATAACCCACAACCGACTAGCTACGCTATAGAGATATCATGAGGAGTGAGGTAGGAGGTATCACCCTTGGCACTCGATAGTAGCCCTGCAGAGTCGTACAACTAAGGGGGTGTGCGGTGCTGTGTTCGGTCTCTGTACATCGATCACATTGATCGAATCTTCCGGTAACAAAGCATGGCAACAGGGACAAGGGTGTGGGGCCACTGATGGATCACTAATCAGTCAATACTAAGCAATATAGGATAACAGGTGAAGTATCAACAACAAGTTACAAAATCAGGCTGTGCATCAGAATAGGAGCAATCAATTACAGTAGCAAAATCTAATGCAAGCATGGGAGGGAAAGAATGGGCGATATAGGAATGATCAAGGGGGTTTTGCTTGCCTGGAAGCTTTGCAGACAAAAAGGTGTTCTTCGGAAGCGTCGTCGTAGTCGATCACCGAATCATCAACGGTCTCGGAGTCTACCAGAGGAAAAGGTGGAGGGGAAACAAATAAATAACAGAGTACACAAATGCATCACAGATGTCTATCACGACAAAAAGTGTTGGTGATATGATCTAATGCATTACTAAGCATTTTAGACGAAGCGGGACAATATTCGAAAATATTTTCCCAGCTCCAGGGGATCATCGATATATTGATCCGGAGGGGAAGGTTCCATGTTCGCTGTGTTGGGGGCATGTGATAGGTATGTGGATGGCATATTCAGATTCGTCTTATTTTTCTGATCATTTTTCATATATAAATTATTTTCATCCGAGTTACGGATTATTTTATATGATTTTTCAAAGTTTTAGCAATATTTTGAAATTTCTGGAATTAATATTAATTCGAAAAATGATTTAAATCAGAAATGCTAAATGCACCCAGCTCTGTGTACACAGAAGTGCACCAGAGAGGCTGACCAGTGGGCCCGTTGACTGGGTCAACAGAACAGTCAACAGAGGCTGACTGGTGGGCCCCTGAGCTGAGTCAGCAGTACAGTCAGTGTTGCTGGGTCAATGTTGACCAGTCAACGGGGTCAAACGGGCCCACATGTCATTGACTAGGGGCCATCCCAGTCAGCTTTGACTGGTCAACTGGGTCCAGCGGGACCCAGTAGTCAGTGAGACATTTTATTTACCTGAGTTTAATTAAACCAAAGTAGTTAGTTAGCGCGGTGGGGCCAGGCTGTCAGTGTCTCAGTAAATTATTAGGTTAATTTAGTTTAAACTAAACACTACAGTGGCTAGGCCCACGTGTCAGTGGGGGTTAGGGGCTGGGTTAGTGGGGCTAATCACCCGGGCCCACGAGTCAGTGACTCAGGCCGGGTTTTAAACGATGGCGCGCCGACGGCAGCACTTCGGCGAGGCGGAACACGGCGGTGGTGGCCAGAAAATGGCCTCCGGCGACCATTTGGACGGCGGAGCGGTGCGTTCGAACGTGGGCACAATGCCACGTCGATCTGTGGCATCGGTGCGAGCTAGGATGGCCGGAGCAGAGCACTGCAGCGACGAGCGGCGGCGGCCGGAGCTTCGGGTGCACGGGCGCGAGGGTTGCGGCGCGAACGCACGCGAACTGAGAGGCTGGGCTGCCCTTGCGGAGCTCCAGAAGTACGCAGGTGCTTCCCGTTCGTGCGGAGGTGCTCGGGTGCGAGTGCTCGGACGGCAATGGCGGACGGTGAGCTACGGCAGTTGCAGGGGGACGCGCTCGAGCTCGAATCCGAGCACGGGAAGAAGCGAGGAGGAGGCGGGGCTCACAGGGGATGCGAAGACAAGCCCGGGGACGACGGAGAGGTGCTGGGGTGGACGAGTTCATCGGCGGAAGGCGGCGGTCTCCGACGAAGGAAATGGACGAGCCCGACGGGTCGGCGGCGTCCTAGCCCATGGCAGTCCGCGTAGTGGAAGGAGGCGGAGTCGCGCATCGCCTAGACCTCCCCCGGTGGCGCGGAATGGACTCGGAGCATGGCGACGACGCGGCGGCGGCGAGCACAGTCTCGGGCGCGAGCGAATCTGAGAGGGAGAGGGGCGAGCAAGGGGGAGAGGGGAGGAGTGAGACCAGGGGGCAGGGGGGTGCAGGGTGCTGCCCCTATCCACCCAGCGACGGGCGAGGAGCCGCTGTCGAGCGCGCGAGGGAGGGGGCCCCGGGCATGCGCGCGCTCCTATGGCGACATCGAGGAGGAGTGAGCAGAAGGAGGGAGAAGACCGCGGTGGGCTGGGCCACGGGCACTGTGGCGACTTGAAGCCCAGCCAAACAATGCTCCAAACCTTTTCTCTTTTTCTTTTTCCAGTTTTCTTCAATAACTTTCTGTTTGCATTTTCTCTTAGCAATAGATCAATTTTTTAAAATGTGTGTCTGGTCTCAATATTTAGCATGCAATATATCTTACTGCCACAAAAAGTTTGGGGGTATTATAATTTCATTTTAATTTTGTTTTAAAAGAAATTGGATTAAATGAGCTGTTTTGGTACTGTTTTTTGGATATTAGGGTCAATTTAGGAATTCAAATAATGTTGATTTTATTTTTATAATAGCTTTGGGAATTTTTGCAATATTATGAACATTTTTGTTTGCATGTTTGAAGATGTAAATACTTGACTTGCATTTTAAATTTGAATTTGACTTTGATTTTTGACATGTGGCAATTTGGCTTGATCACTGTAGCTAATTACTAGGGGTGTTACATTAGACGTGAGCTAACTTTGTTAACCCTAAAACGGAGGTAGGGGACGAGTATATATAGTCTAGGTGAGGGAAGGGATACATGGGCCTCGGCCCGAGTCATGCACGCAGGCAAGGGCCGGATGATCTGGGTGGCCCGGATGATCCGGCTGGGTCGTGGTAGCCGTGGTTGGCCCGGATGTCCGGGACCTGGTCTGGACGTCCAGCTTCGTCCGGATGATCCGGGTGTGGTCCCGGATGCCGGCTTCGTCCGGGAGCGTGCTGTTGTCTTCGGGCGCTCTAGCCGGATCGTCCGGGCTTGTTCCGGATCGTCCGAGAGGAGGTCCGGATCATCCCGGCATGTCCTGTCTTGCATTATTTGCTCTCCGTCTTCGTGTTCTACTTCCTCCATCGCTCGGCCTTTCTCCTTAGCTTCTCCATGGCTGGTTCCTTGGTACCTGTTTATGCAAAGTGTCTCCGCTTGAGGTAGTAGCCATGTCTCACGTGATTCGAAAGGGAGTTGAGCGAGGAGGGAGTTCACCTCGGTTTCGATGGCTCTTGCACGAGCCCTTGTCATCGGTCCACTTGGTGCCTTGAGTGATGATGACGTGTCCATGGGGATGACCGAAGGATGCTCCGCATCAAGGGTGCTCTCTAGTAAACTCATGAAAGGCCTCGGAGTATGATGCATAAGATCCACCCGCGGGAAAGTCCCACGGTAGCCCAGTATCGATCAAGGCTTTGTGTGAAGCTAGATTCGTAGAAAACTTGCAGTTCAAGGCCTAGTCCGTTGTTCAAGTTGCTTACTAGTGTAGCATAGAGTTCTAGGTGGAAGTTCAACTTAACAGTCTCCACTGCAGTACCGGTATATAAACAGTGTTTTGGAACCAAAAGCAAATTTTGTGTGCCTTTGGGATCTGGTGGGGGATTGCTGGATTTTAGTCGATTTTTGGGCTAGCCCAATAGCATTTTCAGAATTCCTAATAAATCCTAGAGGCCCACTTAGCCCATTCATGCAAGGCAAGACGTGATACTAAAGTTTAGTCCCATACTGCTCACTTAGTAGGAGTTGGACCTCCTTATAAGGGAGGTTGTTTCCCCACATGTATGAGCATGAGAACAAGAGAGACATTCACGCGCGCTCCTCCTCCGCTGCCCGCCTCGCCATGCCACGCCTCGCCTCGTCACGACGCGCCACGGGTTGCGGGAATGAGCCAAGCCGTTGTCTAAATTTTTGCCACACATGACTGATATACGAAAGGTTGCACGGGAGCTGAAACGTTTTTGTTGTAGTGGAGATTGAATACGAACGGTTGCGCCTGTTCGTTTTGCCTCCCGTCTCTTCACTTCATCTCCCGTCGCTGGCAGTTCGCCTCCTCCTCCTGTGCCTATAAAAGAGAGGTCGCTCCTCTCCAAAGAGACACACCAGACAACACTTGCCTCACGCCACTGAGTTCCTGAGCACTGAGCTACTGCTACATTCTTCCCCATCCCGGCTTGCGGTGTGCACCGCAAGTCGGGACAGTAGGCCTACGAAACCCCACCTCTTTGAGTCCTGTATGGGAGAAGGGGGATAAGGTTTTTGGGGAGCGCTCTGCGCGACTACTGACCTCTTCATCACGGACGCCTCGAACGCCGACGATTTCTTCCCCGACGTCGACAACCTCTTCGACGACATGGGAGACAACGCCAACGCCAACGCCAATGCTACTTCCGCAGCACAGTATGTGTTCGTGTTTTTCCTGTTCGAGATCCTGTTACAGTTTCTTCTTCTAGTATCCGTTCTAGATATGTTCTGATCTAGTTCACATCTTCACATGTTGTTTGCCTACTCTCTGTTAGATTGCATGACTTGTTTTATCTCTGCTATGATAGTCATATTTTATCTATTATTTCTGTTAATAAAATCATATGGTAATTGCTCATTGATACGTCTCCGTCGTATCTATAATTTTTGATTGTTTCATGCCAATATTCTACAACTTTCATATACTTTTGTCAACATTTTATATTATTTTTGGGACTAACATATTGATCCAGTGCCCAGTGCCAGTTCCTGTTTTTTGCTTGTTTTTTGTATTGCATGAAATTCATATCGAACTAAGTCCAAACGCGATAAAATTTTATGGAGAATTATTTTGGAATATATGTGATTTTTGGGAGGTGTAATCAACTCAAACGGAGGTCCACAGCCTCCACAAGGCAACAGGGCGCCACTGCCCCCCCTAGGCCGCGCGGTCTTGCCTTGTGGGCACATCGTAAGTCGGTTGGGGTCCTCCTTCGGCCGCAAGGAAGCTTATATCGAGAGAAAAATCGTGTTAAAATTTCAGCCCGATCGGAGTTACGGATCTCCGGATATTTAAGAAACGGTTTTCGGCCAGAAAACAGGACGCAAAACAGAAGAGAAACAGAGAGAGAGAGATCCAATCTCGGAGGGGCTCCTGCCCTCCGGGAGCCATGGCGGCCATGGACCAGAGGGGAAACTCTCCTCCCATCTAGGGGGAGGCCAAGTAAGAAGAAGAAGGAGGGGGGCTCTCTCCCCCTCTCTTCCAGTGGCGCCGGAGCGCCACCGGGGGAACCATCGTGATGGCGATCTACACCAACAACTTCGCCGCCGTCACCACCAACTCTCTCCCCCTCTATGCAGCGGTGTAATCTCTCTTTTCCCGCTGTAATTCTCTACTTAAACATGGTGCTTAATGCTATATATTATTATCCAATGATGTGTGGCAATCCTATGATGTTTGAGTAATTTTTTTTTGTCCTACGGGTTAATTGTGGTATGGTGTGATTGATATGAGTTGTATGTTAATATGGTGCTATCCTATGGTGCCCTCCGTGTCGCGCAAGCGTGTGGGATTACCGCTGTAGGGTTTGCAATACGTTCATGATTTGCTTATAGTGGGTGGCTAGAGTGACAAAAGCTTACACCCGAATAAGGGGGTTGTTGCGTATGGGAGTAAAGGGGAATTTTTACTTAATGCTATGGTTGGGTTTTATCTTAATGATCTTTGGTAGTTGCGGATGCTTGCTAGAGTTCCAATCATAAGAACATGTGATCCAAGTACGAAAAGTATGTTAGCGTATGCCTCTCTGTCATTGCATATAATAATTATCACACATGTCATATTGAATTGCCTATGGACAATCTTTCTCTTTGTGTTACAAAAAGTTCTCTACCAAATCAAACTGACTTTTATTATCTCGCAAAGTACTCCTAATTTTATTCTTGCAAAATAGTTCTAGCATTACACCTACAAAGTACTTCTAGTTTCATACTTGTTCTAGGTAAAGCAAACGTTAAGTGTGCGTAGAGTTGTATCGGTGGTCGATAGAACTTGAAGGAAATATTAATTCTACCTTTAGCTCCTCATTAGGTTCGACACTCTTACTTATCGAGAAAGGTTATAATTGATCTCCTATACTTGTGGGTTATCACTCATATTTCCAACATCCATTACCATCTGTTATGACTATAAAATGGTCACATGCCTTGGAGTGTTACATCTTGCCATGATTGCTACTTGTTGGCGGTATATCAGCATCAGCCATCGATGTCGAAGTAGCTGTGACAAAATAATTTAAGTATTAGCATGGTCTATTTGACAATCCAAACCTTCATCTTCAGATGAATAGGGATGGTGAAACTCCCTGGATCACTTGCATTTAGAAACCAAACCATGCCAAAATTTGCATGTTCGGTGTAGTAAGACTCCCAGGCCTCACAAGCTTGAGCAGTATTTTCGCAGGGAAAACTAACCAGGACATCCAAAGTTACAACACTAACTCATACGAACTGACTAAAACATTTCACGGCGACATCAACATCGGCTATTTCTACACCACCCAAAAAATGAAACTCAGACAAATTCTAATTTCACCGTGCTTTGTAATATAAAACCACAACTAAATTAATTCTACCTCGTTGGAGCCTGTAGTAGTCAGAGCTCGTCGACCACTTTGCCTGCATATCATAGAGCACCTCCTTGAGAGGGACGAAGAAACTAGCGGGAAGGAGGATGGGTGGACGAAAGGATGAACACAGGACGAGCGAAAAGTGGGGCGGGCGAAATACATAACGTTACATGTTTTAAGTAGAATAGTAAATGCGTACGTGCAATGCACGTTAATATCAGGCAGGAAATTAATTGCATGTCGATATCAGGGAATTTTTTTATTACACGTTAGTATTAGGTAGGATGTCAATTACACATTAATTACATGGATATTCTATATTTGGTGTGTTATTAATTAGACGCTAAATATGTTGAGCACTCGACATTGGAGCAAGGACATATGAAGTTGGATTTACACCATTTGACAGGTGATTATCCATATCTTTCATCAATTCAAACCAATAAAAGATATGCATTTACAATGTGATTTGAAGGATTGAAGCACACATGCTACAAATAGTGCAATATTTTGCATCCTCGGTCGCACAGAGAAATCCAAGGTAGAGCCGCAATGAAGATCATTCTCCTCCTCCTCATCCTTGCACCCCTGTGCGTGTCCGTCACCGGCCGGCTCAAGTGCCCCGGCGTGCCGTACAACGGCGCTGTGGCGACCTGCTACCATGGTTGCGGCACGAAGCTCATCTACGACCTCTGCATCCGCACGATGCAGCAGGGCCACATCGACCTATCTCCGTCGCACAAAGAAGAGACCACCGTGTACGCCATCCTCGTGCTAAGCGCCGCCGTGGCGTCCACGACCACCACTTCGCACACGCTGACATACCAGCTCCAGAAGAACGCGTCCATCTCCGTCCAGGAAAGGGCGTTCTACGGGGCGTGCCTCACCGACTACGTCGCGGCGTTGAACTCCCTCTACCACACCCTCGATGTGATGCTGCCGGGCTGCTTCTTCGTGGGGATCAAGGACGACTACCTGAACGCGTTGGCCAGCCTGGAGAGTTGCAGGGACCGGTTCATAGGGCCGGTTATGTACACGTCGCCGGTGTACCCCATGGTTTTGGCCGACCGAAACATGGCCTTGCTGGCTTACTCGCTTGGCAAGTTGCTATTATGAGTATCGTTAGATCCAGCGGCGGCATGTAGACGGAAGAGTGATCAATAAATGCGGGAATTGTCTACACAAATTTATATGTGTGTATGTACCACTTTGTGTGTCCTCTCTTGCCCCGCATCTGTAGTTGTTGGCGGGCGAAACCGAACAGTACATTGCACCAATAGTTTAATCAGCAGGACCAACCATGAGAACATTTGGGAGTCGAGTGTGACACTCTTTGCGACTCTCCTCTCCATGACTACTTCGGGGGTTGTAGCGAGTAGCGACTCCTTAAGCTCTTTCAGAGACTTCAGTCTTATGATTTTAGGAGTTGGAGCTTGTCTTGTCACGAGAGTTTTGGGCTGGGAGCAGCGGGGAAATGGAAGAGATTGCCCACTATTGATGATGAATGCAGAATTGACCACAAAGAAACAACGAAGTGTGATGTAACTGGCGTGGAGTGAGGGAAGGACAGTATTTCTCCACGGATAAAAAGGGAGATCTTAGCTGATTCACACTCTCTCCGCCCCAAATTAATTGTCGCTCAAATGGATGTATCTGACACTAATACATTCATTGGAGCAACAAGTAAATTGGGACAATTTATATGAGAACATAATTCTCAGGGAAAATTCCTGTATTTTTAACTCTTATAATATAAAATTGAACAGAAGCTTTTTTCTCCTCCACATCAAGAAAAATGTTGCACATCATGATTAAAGATGTTGGAATGACATCATTTATTTAGATTATATTGAATATATGGTGATGGTAAAATATCTGATTTCTATTTTCGCATCTATACTAGTCGGTTGCCATCTTGTAAACGTGTTGCAAGTATGATTCACTATCTTTGAGATTTTTTTTAATTAAGAGCATTTCTAGCCCTTCCTATGAGAAACTATCTTGACATATCACGACACTGGGAGTATACCTGGCCATGGGCAGCCCGGCCCGGACGGCCCGACCCGACCCTGCCCACGGGCTGGGCCTGGGCCTTGATTTTGAGCCCGATGGCCGGGCCGGGCCGAGCCCGAGCCCGTCGTATTTACAGTTTAAGGAAGAGGCCCGGCCCGAGGCCCGACGGGCTTTTTGCATGATGGACCGGGCTTGGGCCTGATTTTTAGGCCCGACGGCCGGGCCGGGCCGGGCTTGGGCCTAGGTTTTCTGCGTCGGGCTTTGGTAGGCCGGCCTGAAGCCCGGCCAGGCCCGATGGATGGCCAGGTATAACTGGGAGTCCAACATATCTTGACATGTCAGTCCATATATCTTTTTAGTTAGGAGCTCCAACATATCTTCACATGTCAGTCCATATCTTTTGTGCCATAAACTCATCAATTATTATTTACTCTTTTTGTGAAAAGGGACCCGAATCTATTATAAAACTTCACCAGATGTATAACACCCCAAACATAATAAAAATGACAAGATCTCTAGACCATCGAATGACAACTACCGATGGCAGAAAGATCCTTCGACGTGTGTTGTCGCTGCTCCCCTATCGGAGCCGGCCTGACCTTGTCGATGGCAGCCGAAAAGTCTTCGTGCGCGTGCCCTTAAGGACCAATGCCCTTGTGACGCCCCCGACTTAATCGTGCACTAATCATACACGTAAATGCACACGATCAAGCCTAAGGACTCACTTGAAGATATCACAACACAACTCTAAACACAAATAAAAGTCATACAAGCTTTATATTACAAGCCAGGGGCCTTGAGGGCTCGAATACATAAGCTTGAGTCATACAAGCATCAGCGGAAGCATCAGATATCTGAGTACAGACATTAAGGTTAAACAGATAGGCCTTAATAAGGCGGGGCAAAACAACGACACTGGATCGAAAGGCGCAGGCCTCCTGCCTGGGTGCCTCCTATCTACTCCTGGTCGTCGGTGGTCTCCACGTAGTAGTACTCTCCACCAGAGGGGTAGTAGTAGTCGTCGACAGGGGCAGCTGGCTCCTGGGCTCCATCATCTGGTCGCAATAATCGGGTATGGGGGAAAAAAGGGGAAGCAAAGCAACCGTGAGTACTCATCCAAAGTACTCGCAACACTTACATCAGAACTATTCTAATTATGCATCGGTATCAAAGAAGGGCTGTATTAGTGGACTGAACTGCAGAAATGCCAGAATAGAGAGAGAGACCTAGCCTATCGAAGACTAGCATCTTCAGCGTCTTGCAGCATTAGAAGAGTGCAGATTAGAACATAAATATAGTAGTAGCAACAGGTAGCAACAACGCCCAGATATCCTTCCTCGACTCCCGGCGAGAAAGCGATCCCGGAGCCAACATATTTAATCCATTTCTAGTTGTAGAAGATCGGGATATTTTCCGAGCGTCCTGTTACCGTGGACACGGCTATTCGAATAGATATACTTCCCTGCAGGGGTGCACCAATTTACCCAACACGCTCGATTAACTCTGGCCGGACACACTTGCTCGGTCCATGCCCGGCGTCGGCTATCGACACGTCGTAGCCCTACCTAGGCTCAACAGAGAGGCCAGCACGCCGGTCTACATCCTAAGCGCTCAGGGGTCTTGGGCCCACGCCATTTGCACTCCTGCGCATTGCGAGGACGGCCGGGAGCAGACCTAGCCCCCTTAATACAAGCGCAGGCTTTCGCGGTCCAACCCGGGTGCGTGCCGCTCAACTGCTGACATCTGAAGAACTTCGGCTGATACCACGACGCCGAGTGCCCATACTATTCCCGCGTGGTGGTTAGTGCGATAAGGCCAGATGCCTACTCAGATTACATATCCTAACCCGTTAGTGCGTTGGGAGCTCGCGGTGACAAGCAGAGACTCACGATCATGTGACCCCGTCGCCCCGTCTCGTGGACTTACGGCAAGGGCCAGGAATGCCCGGCCGTGCCACGTAATCATCTCTCGGGTACCCTCTTGGTCAACCCAATACCACCTCTCTCGCGGGTACCCCTCGGGGCCGACCCGACTTTATCCAGTATCAGCAGTAAAGTCAAAGTACCCGTGCGTCCATAACATCAAGAAGGAATCCGAGGAATCACCCTCGTTGGATTCCCACTCGACGTACCCGTCAAGGTGAATCCCGGAGGAATCACCCTCGATGGTATTCACACTTGCGGGGTTGCACGACAGAAGCTTCATCAGAAGTGGTGAAAGAGGAATCACCCTCGGTAACCCACAACCGACTAGCTGTACTACAGAGGCAACACCAGGAGTGAGATAAGAGGTTTCACCCTCGGCACTCGATGGTGACTCTGCAGAGTCGAGCAACTTAGGGGGTGTGCGGTGGTGTGCTGGTCTTAGCCCGTCGATCACATCGAACGGGGCACTGGTAACTAAGCGGGGCAACTAACACTAGTAGAAAATGGGCCATCAGTCCCGGTTCGGGAGGGCCTTTAGTCCCGGTTGCCCAACCGGGACTGCGCAATCGGGACTAAAGGCCCACCCCTTTAGTCCCGGTTGTGTTGCGAACCGGGACTAAAGGCCCTCCATGTGGCCGCTGTCTGGAGCGGGGCTGGAGGACCTTTAGTCCCGGTTGGTAACACCAACCGGGACTAAAGGAATTTTTTTTTGAATTTTTTTTTTGAATTTTTTTTTGAATTTTTTTAAGTTTTTTCCGATTTTCAAATCTTTGAATTATTTGACAATTTAATCTCTAATCACCCCTCCTCACTCATTCCAAATCGTCTAACTTCCCGGCCGGTCACCCATCCTCTCACTACTCCAGCCCCAGCACGCTTAACTTCCCAGTTCTATTTCCCCTAGTTTCCAAGTCTGCACTTGTTGTTTTCCTGACAATAGTAAGCTATCAATCCTATTAACCCTTAGGTCTTGATGTCACATGATTTAATTTTTTGAATTCCAAACAATTATTAAAATAAAATAAGTAATAATAATATTGAATTTCAATGAAAATAAAATAAGTAATAATATTATTTTATTCATTTTTTTTGCCATTTATTCATTTAGTATGGCATAATTAATATCTTTAAATCTGTAAATAGAAATTCAACAAATAATATATGCATTATTATCAGAAAAATGCGAGGAATCCAAATATGACATCATTTATTTATTTTTTAAATAAAATTAATTTTTAAAATTATTTCTCATATGCTGGAATCAATTGCTTCTTGGTGATGTGATTAGGATGAGAACTAATGAGCTTTCTATGTTTGGCTAAGCACAAGTGCCTGATCTGGATTCATTGATGAAATGGTTATAATTTGTTGATCTGGTACTAGCTCAGGTATAAAATGGTGAATCCCAGAATCACTATATACAATGTCTGTCCAGTTGCAGCAACTGCTGTTATTTGATTTTAGGAGTTGAACTTGAGCATGATGTCAGACGTTTCACCGTTTGAGTTTGAAACTATTATTCTAAAAAACAATAATTATTTAGTAACACTAATATTTATTGAATAAGTAGTTTGACCATAGTTTGACCAGAGTTTGACCAAAAATTCGAAAACACTTAAATTTGAGGATAGCTTTTTTTCCTTTCGGAATTTGAGGATTCTAAAAATTTGCAAAACGGCCTACAGCGGTTGAAATCGGAACCGGCTTCTCGTGCTGAACATTTTGATATATTATACGTTTTTTTCGACATCGTATGCAAAAGTTATAGCCGTTTTACTTTTTCATAACACTTTTTTGCAAAACATGTCGAAATTTATGTTTTTTTATTTTCCTAACTAGTAGATGTAGTAACATAACTACATCTCGAAGGATTTTAATTTTTGAAGTTTTTATCATTTTCTTTTGTTTTTTTCAAAACTGAAATGGCGATACAGGGGGGAAGGGTAGAGTTTGAAAATTTCAGAACCCCTTTAGTCCGGGTTGGTGTCCATCCAATCCTACCGTCGACTACATCTGCTAGCACCGTCCCAGCCAGAGTCACAACTAAGGTTAACCAAGCCAGAGTCACGTTCCCGGGCTTAGTAACATGGGTGTGGGTTCCTACCTCATGCTTCTACTCAACTACAAGATTCAATATACTATTGGAGGAAAGTTGAAAAGGTGTCACTAAATGCAATAAAAACATAGGTATGAAAAGTATGGTCAAAGTGAACTTGCCTGGTATAGTTAATGAAGATAATATCGCTCTCAGAAATAACTTGATAGAACTATTCGTCACTCTCCGATGAAATCTATATTAATCAAACATTGCATTCACATAAGCATTTACTCTAGCAAGCAATTCTAACAATCATGTTAACAACCAACAAATAAAAAGCAATAAAGAAAACAATAAGAAAAACCAAATAGAAAGCAAAAGAAAACTTCAAGGAAATCCAAAGAAAAACTCCTAAGGAAACTACACACAAAAAACAAAATAGTTTTTGTCCTAATTGAAACATAACAGCAAGGAAAATACTAAACTCATAAATAAACAGAAAGTATTTCACTAAATTAATAACTAGCAAAAAGAACTAATTAAAAACTATTATAACAATCTAGTTATAATCATAAGAAATTAAAAACAACTAACATAGCAATAAAGCAATATTAACTAATTACAAAAACTAAATTATTGTCAAACAACAGAAACTAAAATTAATTATATTAAAGTGGCAAAAAGAATTACTTTTTAATATAGCAAAACTAATTCTAACAACTATAATTAAAGGCTAAACAACTATTAATACAAAATAGTAGCAAAATTAATATTAATTAATTATAAAATTTTATCTACTGTTGTCTAACAGAAGCATACTACAACATGTTATAATCTACAGAAAGAACTAACTAAAAATAATTAAAAACAACAATTAAATGACTAAAACAACTATATAAGCAAAACAGTACTGTTTTAATTAAAATCCTAATTTAAATTATTCTAAAAATAACCAAATAAATCTTACTGTGACAACAATCTAACATGTGACTAGGAGCAAAAAGAATTAAATTAAAAACTATTTTGAAACTCAAGTTATTCACAATCTAGGGTTTGAAGCAAATTTGAACAAATTTAAATTTAAACCATTCAAATTTGAAAACTAATGGCACAAACAGAAACTAGAAAAAAAAATTGAATCTAATGCAAAAAGAATCACTCAAAAACATCAAATATCCTAAAAGATATAAGCAATTTAAAACATAAACTAAAATCAGAAAACAAATGGAAAAACAGAAAAGAAACTTTCAAAACCCCTTTAGTCCGGGTTGGTATCTCCAACCGGGACTAAAGGTCTAACCTTTAGTCCCGGTTGGAGACACCAACCGGGACTAAAGCCTCAACCCCTTTAGTCCGGGTTGGTGTCTCCAACCGGGACTAAAGGGGTTCGCACCGGCCACATCCTGCCGCGGCCCCTTTAGTCCCGGTTGGTATCTCCAACCGGGACTAAAGGTTGCGTTTGACCCGGGACTAAAGCTAGCCGAGCCCCGTCCAGCGTCCTAGCCGCTCGAACCGGGACTAATGCTCACATTAGTCCCGGTTCATAACACGACCGGGACTATTGATCCTTTCCGGCTAAAACGAAAGCCCTGTTTTCTACTAGTGTAAGAACAAGGAAGAGGGGCCACAGATGGTTCACTACCAACCTACACTAAGCATTTAGGATTGCAGGCAAGGTATCAATAGCAGTTTACAAAAACAGGCTATGCATCAGAATAGGTATTCGGAACAATAACTGTAGCAATTCTAATGCAAGCAGGAGGGAGAAAGAATATGCGATATAGGCATGCTCAAGGGGGGTTGCTTGCCTGGAAACTCTGCGGCAAAGGAGGGGTCGTCAACGGTGTAGTCGGACTCCGGAGCGGCGTCGGTCTCGGGGTCTACCGGATAAGAAGAGGGGGAAGAAACAATAAATAAAAGCAAACAGGTGCAACACGATGCATGGCATGGCAGTATGCAGTGCTGGTGGTGACCTAATGCAATGCTACATGTCGCAGACGAAGCGGGAAAATATCTGGGATATTTTCCCGGTCTTTAGGTAGATTTCGGTATACTGAACTGGAGGGGAAGGTTCCATGTTCAGATAGATAGGAGTGATGGTCAAGCATTTTGACCACATATTCGGATTCGTCTCATTTTTCTGATCAACTTTCATGTTGAAAACTTTTCGATCCGAGCTACCGTTGAATTTCTACGAATTTTCAAAGATTTAAACCTTTTTCTGCAATTCTGGAATTAAATCTAATTCAAAAATAACCAGAAAAGAAAATACTACGTCAGCATGAGGTCATCCTGACGTCAGCAAGTCAACCCAGCTGTTGCAAGTGAAACCTGACAGCTAGGTCCCACCAGTCAGTGACACAAAACTAATTAAGGGTTAACTTAAACTAAACAGGGTTAATTAGGAAGTGCGCCCCATCTGTCAGCGCCTAAACTAATTAGCAGATTAATTTTAAAACCTAATTAGATAATTAAATGCAGGGGCCCACACGTCAGCAGCACTGTGCTGCCACGTCAGCACAGTTGACCGGTCAACGCGGTCAACTATGGCCCTTGGGCCCACTGGTCAGCGACCCAGGGAGCCCCACGTGGCTGCCAGCTCAGCGGCGCCGGCGGCAAGTCGCCGGCGACGCCAAAACGCGGCGGCGAGCCACGGGACTCGCCGGAAAACGGCCACAGACGGCCAAACGGTGCGTGGTTGGGCTCGTTCGAACGAGTCGAACGAGCCGCGTCGAATGGTGGCGATGGCGTCGCCGGAGTCGGCCGGGATCGACGACGGCGAGCGGCGGAGGCGGCGGCGCGTGCGGGCTAGGACGGCTACGGCGCTACGGGGCACAACAAGAGCAACGGGCAGCGGCGTTGGGCACGCACGAGCTCCAGGAGCTCGGCCATGAGCTCGGACGCGAGCTACGGCGACGAGCTAGACGGCGGCGACGTGTTCGGCCACGACGAATGCGGCGTGCTACGGCGCGGAGAGAGGCAGGGAAAAGAGAGTTCGGCGCGGCTGCTCACCGTGGTCCTGCAAATGTGCAAAGGCGGGCTCGGGGAGGCTTGTCGGCGGCGAATCGGTGACGAGGACGGCGGCGCCCGAGGAGGATGAAGTGGACGCCGAGCTCGAAGCAGCGGCTCCTGGCTTCAACGGAGGGCACCGGACGGCGTAGCGGTCCACGGCGGAGCGCTACGACATGTCGGCGAGGCAAGGCGGTGACGGTGGCCGCGGGATCGACGTCGAGCGGCGACGGCAGCGTACGGGCGAGGAGGAAAGTGAGCCGGCGAGCGAGGGAGAGGGGGAGGCGAGGGGATGAGGACGACGGGGTGGCAGCGGGCGCCGTTCTTATCCGCTTGGCGGCTCCTGTAGTGCCGCGGCGTCGGCAGCTCGCCGGTGCGCGCGCGCGCGTCCACGGCGGCGACGACACGCGGGGAGAGAGAGCGGGAGGAGGAAGAGAGAGAGAGAGAGAGCGGTGGGCTGGGCCGTGCACTGTGCACTTAGGCCCAGCTCACAGTAGAATAGGGCCTTTTGCTTTTTCTTTTCTGTTTTTCCTTTACAGAAAGATTTGCAAAATAATTAAGCTGCCAAATGCATTTTGTAAAATGTGAAACTAGCCCACAAAAATACCTTGCATTATTCTGCACTGCCACAAAAAGTTTGGGCAATTTTTGAATCCATTTGAATTTTTCGAAAATGGATATGGCATTAAAATTGCTGCCTCTGCACTGTTTTAATGCTCTAGCCCATTTTAGGAAAATAGGTGATGTTGTTTTCCTGAACATTAATTTGTTTTGGAATTTTTGCTACAACATGAACTATTTTCCAGCAATTTTTTGAGCAACTTCAAATTTCACTTTGAATATGAATTGAATCCAGTGGAGGAATTTGAAATGAGATATTCATCCAACATGATCAAGCATTGCAAATCACATAGAATTAGCATAATCATAATGGATCACTGTTGCTCATTACACAGGGGTGTTACAGCCCTGGAGCTGTAGTCCTCGCCTCTGAACACTTGAATTGATCCAAAATAACTGCCATCGCGTACGGACCGCCGCCCAAAGAGGACGGTAGGAATCTATGTTGGAGCTTCGTCGACTCCGCCTAGATGGACGGACTCGGGGAGAATTGGAATCCGAAAGACCAACTCAAACAAGAAGCGTCACCATCCGCTCAAGCGCCAACCCTGCAAGGACTTTACATGCCAGTCCATATCTTTTGTGAGATCACTCGTCAATTAATACTTACTCCCTCCATTCACAAATATGTGATGTTCTAACTTTTTTTCTGAATCGGATGTATATAGACACATTTTAGTGTGCTTGTTCACTCATTTCAGTCCGTATGTTGTCCATATTGAAATATCTGAAACAACTTATATTATATTTATGAACGGAGGGAGTATCATTTACAATATTATTGATGATGAAAGGATTATATGGTACAATTAGTGCAATGATGAGCCTCGCCGTGTTGTTCCGGGACGCGGTGGTGGCTTGCCACGAGTTCTACAAAAAGATCTACGGCCTCTGTGTCCAGATGATGGGAATGACGCCATTCACGAGACCTCCTAGTCCTATGTGCCGCTTATTGCGACGATTGCCACCGTTTCGCACAGGGGAGTTCCTTGCCTGGACCGACCCATGCGGGAGCAGCCAACGATGAGCGGTGTAAAAATCCCCCAAAAAAGCAACGCGATGGCCAGGAATCGAAAATGGTGCCATTCACGGGGCCTTCTATGTGCCGCTTATTGCAGCGAATTGCCAACGTTTCACACCGGGAAGTCCCCCGCCTGGGCCGGCTCATGCAGGAACAGCCAGCGGAGAGCGGTGTAAAAATCCCTCCAAAAAAGGCAACATGATGGCCACGAATCGAGCTCGCGACCCCCCGCTGATGGATGCATGAAGCTAGCTGGAGCTGGTTAGTGTTAGTGACTACTCCCCCTTTCACAAATATAAGATGTTTTTCATATTTCAATATGGACTACATACAGACTGAAATGAGTGAACAAACACACAAAATGTGTCTATATACATTTGATTCAGAAAAAATCTAGAACATCTTATATTTGTGAACGGAGGGAGTAATATGCAGCGAGAACATTTAAGAACTAATTGCACGGCAGATCCGAAATAGTTTTCGATATTTTTCAAATATTTCTTGAAATTGTGAATAGTATTTTTTATAAACAATATTTTTTGAAAAATATGAACCAATTTTGAATTTGTGAACAAATTTTAAAAAATTGTATATTTTAAATTTGTGAACAAATTCTGAAAAATAGCAACATTTTTAAAATTCCTGAACAACATTTTGAAAACATGAATATTTTTTAAATTTGTGAACAAATTATGACAACAGCAATATTTTTTAAAATTTTAATTTTTTTGGAAAACATGAATATTTCTTGGAAAATCAAACATTTTCCAAAAATGGGAACATTTTTTGAATTTGTGATTTTTTTTGAAAACATGAACAATTTTTGAAATTCTGGTATTTTTTGAAATGCACGAACATTTTTTGAATTTGTGAATAAAATTTGAAAACAGGAATTTTTTTTTAAGTTTGTGAATTTTTTAAAAAGGACAAAAAAAGAAAACAGAAGAAGAAATAATCAGGAAAACTAGTAGAAGAAAACAACAGAAAAAAAACCCGGTTCAAGAACCTTCTGTAAGGTTCCCAAACAGGTTCCCAAACCGACCAGAAACCTTTTGGAAGCTTCGCAAAATCGGATCCTGTACTACGTTGGCGTTGTACAAATGGGCCAGCCCCTGACTTGTTCACTCGCTTAATCCTTGTGCGAAGCCCCGTTATTTTGTCGCAGAATGCGCCATATAGGAAATTCCACCATTCGCCTCGACCCTGAGCACAAGGAGGTGATTGTCTATCTTATCCTTGTCGCACGCCTCTCACCCGTGGTTTACCCATGGCGTTCCTATGACAACTCTAAAGCTCCAACCATTCATGGGATTAGGCTGGAATGAGCCACCGAGTTGGACCAAGCCATAACAGGCTCAGCTTGTTCACCGCATGAGCCCAATTTCCTAACTCGGCTTAGTTTGTTACCTTGTCGAGTAGAGCTGATTCGGGTCGAGTTGAGCTTTGGATCGACTCAAAAAGTATGAGCCTAATTTCCTGACTCTGCTTAGTTTGTTACCTTCTCGGGCAGAGCTGATTCGAGTCGAGTTGAGCTTTGGGTCGACCCAAAAAGTTTGCTTGGCCCGTTCAGCCTTATATACAAGTTGGACGTGTTTGGTTGCGAGTAATGATTTTGCCTGCATTGCATCTGTATCTCAATTCAGCCTGGCTGAAAAAAAATAGGCAAAAAAACTAACATCTGCATGTTATTTGGTTGCCTGCATACCCTCTAACCTGCCTGGGGCGAAACAAAAGGTAGGCTGTTTGGTTGCCCGCTTGTTTAGGCGGAAACACAAGGCATGGTATTTGTTTACATGCAACGCATGTTGTCTGATAACTTTTTCGTGAAGGTGGTGAGGTTACCAGCGCATTAGGCAAGCGGAATAAACCAAAGACACACAAATAGATAGGATATAAACATAGTTTCAAACCAAACCAAGCAGTTTTCGACATAGTACGACACTTAAACCAAGCAGTTTTCAACCAAACCAGTATGACATAGAGAGCTCTCCTAGACGTTCACGGCAAAGGCGGCGTCGTGCCTTCCGCACTTGGTCACCACTTCAATGCCGTCGTCGTTGAAGACGATCACCTTCAGGGTGTCGGGAGTCAGCAACTTGAAGGTCATCATGTACCTGATCCTAATTTGGTGGACGGTGGCAAAGGAGGCCCACCCCTGATCGAGGGTGACCCTGCCGTTCATCAGCCGGATAGTGACCCTCCATGCGCAACAGATGTTCACCTTCAGCTTGAACTCCGTCGGCACGGCCGGGAAGTGCTTCATGAAGTCTAGGGGCATAGGAAGGCACTCCAGCTTCGGGGCAAGGATCACCTTGCAGAAGTGAGTTGGCCCTGCCTCCTCATTGTAGTGCCCGTAGTTCCGGCGCTTGCTGATACGTCTCCAACGTATCTATAATTTTTGATTGTTCCATGCTATTATAGTATCAATCCTGGATGTTTTATATACATTTACAAGCAATTATATATCAATTTTTGGGACTAACCTATTAACTTAGTGCCCAGTGCCAGTTACTGTTTTTTGCTTGTTTTTGGTTTTTCAGAATATCAGTACCAAACGAAGTCCAAATGCCACGAAACTTTTTGGAGATTTTTTTCTAGACATAAGAGACACTAGAAGCTTCGGGAGAGGGCCAAAAGACAGAGGAGGTGGCCACGAGCCACCAGGGCGCGCTCCAGGGGGGTGGCGCGCCCTGGTGCCTCGTGGGGCCACCTCTGCTCCGTTTGACCTAATTCCACCTCTATAAATACTCTAAAATCGGGAAACCAACAGAGGAGTCCACAAAATACTTTTTCCGCCGCTGCAAGTTCCTGTTCTCGAGAGATCCCATCTGGAGGCCTTTTTCGGCACTCTGTCGGAGGGGGATTCGATCACGGAGGGGCTCTACATCAACCTTGCTGCCCTTCCGATGATGCGTGAGTAGTTTACCACAGACCTTCGGGTCCATAGTTAGTAGCTACATGGCTTCTTCTCTCTTTTTGATCTTCAATACAATGCTCTCGTCGATGTTCTTGGAATTCTATCCGATGTAATCACTTTTTGCGGTGTGTTTGTTGGGATCCGATGAATTGTGAGTTTATGATCAGATTATCCATGAATATTATTTGAGTTTTCTCTGAAATCTTTTATGCATGATTGTTATAGCTTCGTATTTCTCTCTGATATATTGATTTAGTTTGGCCAACTAGATTGATTTATCTTGCAATGGGAGAGGTGCTTTGTAATGGGTTCGATCTTGCGGTGCTCAATCCTAGTGACAGAAAGAGATATGACATGTATGTATCGTTGCTATTAAGGGTAAAAAGATGGGGTTTATTCATGTGTGAGTTTACTTTTTCTACATCATGTCATCTTGCTTAAGGCGTTACTCCGTTCTTTATGAACTTAATACTCTAGATGCATGCTGGATAGCGGTTGATGTGTGGAGTAATAGTAGTAGATGCAGAATCATTTCGGTCTACTTGTCTCGGACGTGATGCCTATATACATGATCATTGTCTTGGATATCATCATGATTATTTGCTTTTCTATCAATTGCCCAACAGTAATTTGTTCACCCACCGTATGCTATTTTCAAGAGAGAAGTCTCTAGTGAAAACTATGGCCCCCGGGTCTACCTTTATCATATATTGAAAATCCTAAAATTACCTTGCTGCAATTTTACTTTATTTATTTTATTTTGTATTTTTGTTCGATCTATCTATCTATCACCATACAATTTATTCTTGCAATTAACCGCCAAGGGATTGACAACCCCTTGTTCGCGTTGGGTGCGAGGATTTCTTGTTTTGTGTGCAGGTGCTGCTAACGAGTTGTTGCGTGATTCTCCTACTGGATTGATAACCTTGGTTTCACAACTGAGGGAAATAGTTATCTCTACTATACTGCATCATCCCCTCCTCTTCGGGGAAATCCCAACGCAGCTCACAAGTAGCAGGAAGAATTTCTGGTGCCGTTGCCGGGGAGACATCATCAACATCTATCAAGTACCTATGCATAAACTTTCATCTCCTTGCATTTATTTTATTTGACTTTGCCTCTCGTTTTCATCTCCCCCACTTCTAAAATGTTTTTACAAAAATACAAAAATATTTTCCGTTTGCCTTTTTCTTGTTTGCTTCTTTGCTTGATTGTTTGCGTAGCCACGATGTCTCAAGAAAATACAAAATTGTGTGATTTTTCCAATACTAATAATAATTATTTTATTAGTACTCCGATTGCTCCTCCCGCCGCTAGTGCGGAGACTTGTGATATTAATGTCGCTTTGTTAAATCTTGTCATGAAAGAACAATTTTCTGGTAGTCCTAATGAAGATGATGCATCCCATCTTAACACTTTCGTAGAATTGTGTGATATGCAAAAGAAAAAAGATGTGGATAATGATATTGTGAAATTAAAATTATTCCCGTTCTCATTGCGGGATCATGCAAAAATTTGGTTTTCATCTTTACCATGAAATAGTATCGATTCTTGGGATAGGTGTAAAGATGCTTTTATTACCAAGTATTTTCCTCCCGCGAAAATTATTTCCCTTAGAAATCAAATTATGAATTTGAAGCAACTTGATCATGAACATGTTGCCCAATCTTGGGAAAGGATGAAATTAATGATAAAAAATTGCCCTACTCATGGTTTAAATTTGTGGATGATCATACAAAAATTTTATGCGGGATTAAATTTTGTTTCTAGAAATCTTTTAGATTCTGCCGCGGGTGGTACTTTTATGGAGATTACATTGGGAGAAGCTACTAAATTGCTTGATAATATTATGGCAAATTATTCACAATGGCATACTGAAAGAGTTCCTACTAGTAAAAAGGTGAATTCTGTTGAAGAAATTAGTACTTTGAGTGATAAAGTTGATGCACTTATGAAATTGGTTGCTAGCAAAAATACTCCTATTGATCCTAATGATGTGCCTTTATCCATCTTGATTGAGCAAAATAATGATCCCGTAGATGTGAATTTTGTTTCGCGAAATAATTTTAATAGTAATGCTTATAGAGGTAATTTTAATCCTAGGCCGTTTCCTGGAAATTCCTCTAATAATTATGGCAATTCCTATGGTAATCCTTATAATAATAATAATAGGATGCCCTCTGATCTTGAAAGTAATATTAAAGAATTTATTAATGCTCAAAAAGTTTTCAACACTTCGATAGAAAAAAAAATTAAGTAAACATGATGATATGTCTAGGAGCATTGATAGAATCATTCATGATGTGGAAAATCTTATGTCTAAAGTTTTGCCACCCAAAATTGATATTAATGAATCAATTAAATCTTTATATGTCTCCATGGATGAGAGTAAGAAAAGAACCGCTATGCTAAAAGCTAAACGAGAATTTTTAGAAAAAGCGATTCCTCCCGGTTTCTATCGTAGTAATGATGAGGATATTAAAATGATTGGTGTTTCATCTATTGATTCCTTGTTTAGCAATATAAAAGTTGATGAAAAGGGGACTGAAGAAGAGTCAACTTTAGCTAGAAGGCGTCCCCATAATTCGGAGGGTGAAAATCTTGATGAAAAAATTGATAAAAGTGAGTTTGGAGAGGTAAAAACTTTAACTAGTGATGTGCCCACTCTCTTGGATTACAAAGACTTTAATTATGATAGTTGTTCTTTGATTGAGTGTATTTCTTTTTTACAATCCATGCTAAATTCACCCAACGCTTATGAACAAAATAAGGCTTTTACTAAACACATCGTAGAAGCGATGATGAAAGCGTTAGAAGAAAAGCTAGAACTAGAAATTTTAATTCCTAGAAAATTATATGATGAGTGGGAACCCACCATTAAAGTTAAAATTAAAAATTATGAGTGCAATGCTTTATGTGATTTGGGTGCTAGCGTTTCCACAATTCCAAAATTTCTATGTGATGTGCTAGGTTTTACCAGTATAGATGAATGTTCTCTTAATTTGCATCTTGCGGATTCCACTATTAAAAAGCCATTGGGAAGAATAAATGATGTGCTTATCCTTGCAAATATAAATTATGTGCCCGTGGACTTTATTGTACTTGACATTGAATGCAATCCTTCTTGCCCCATAATACTTGGTAGGCCTTTTCTTCGAACTATTGGTGCTATTATTGATATGAAAGAAGGTAATATAAGATTTCAATTTCCATTAAAGAAAGGGATGGAACAATTCCCTAGGAAAATAATTAAAGCACCCTATGAATCCATTATGAGGGCCACTTATGGAATCAACTTGAAGGATGATAATACTTGAAACTATGCATTATGCCTAGCTAGGGGCATAAAACAATAGCGCTTGTTGGGAGGGAACCCAATGAATAAAATAATTTTTTGCTTTTTATTTCTGTTCTTGTGTGTTTACACAATTATGCTACTGTTATGATTGTGTTTTTATGTTTTAATTAGTGTTTGTGCCAAGTAATGCCTTTGGGATGATTTGGAAGATAGTATAATTGATGCTGTTTGGAAAACAGAAAGTTTTATGCCCAGTACGGGAATTTTAATTCTGTACTGGAGACTCAGAAAAATCTGAATTTTTTACACAGTATTGACATATGAATTTCCCACGTTTTCCTAAGTTTTCAGAATTTTTGGAGTTGCAGAAGTATAGCTTTTAAATAGATCTTTACAGACTGTTCTGTTTTAGATAGACTCTGTTTTTGTTGCATAGTTTGCTTATTATGATGAATCTATGGATCGTATCGGGGGGTATGAGTCATGGAGAAGTTGGAGTACAGTAGCATTATGCCAATATTAAATATGAATCAATTTACTATAGTACTTAAAGTTAAAGATTTATTTGTTATACTAACGGATCTCACGAAGGTTTTGTTGAGTTTTGTGTGATTGAAGTTTTCAAGTTTTGGGTGAGATCACGATAGATGAAGGAATAAGGAGTGGCCAGAGCCTAAGCTTGGGGATGCCCAAGGCACCCCAAGGTAATATTCAAGGAAGACTCAAGCGTCTAAGCTTGGGGATGCCCCAGAAGGCATCCCCTCTTTCTTCTACCAACTATCGGTAATTTTACTTGGAGCTATATTTTTATTCATCACATGATATGTGTTTTACTTGGAGCGTCGTGTATTATATGAGTCTTTGCTTTGTTTGATTTTTAGTTTGTCACAATCATCTTTGCTGAACACACCTATTTGAGAGAGCCACACGTTTATCATGATTTGTTAGAATACTCTATGTGCTTCACTTAAATCTTTTGAGCTAGGCAGTTGCTCTAGTGCTTCACTTAAATCTTTTTGAGCATGGCGGTGACTATATTTTGAAGAAATATTTGAACTCTCATCCTTCACTTATATTATTTTGAGAGTTGATAAGATTAAATTTTGAAGAAATATTTGCACTCTCATGCTTCACTTATATCTTTTTGAGAGTTGATAATAGTAATGGTAATTTGCACAAGATATGAATTTGGTCCCAAAGTGATGAATATTCTAGAGGGATATAATAAAAACTTTCATGAAAGATCATTGGATATTATAAGTTTGATTCCTTGCAATAGTTTTGCGATATGGAGATGATAATATGTGAGTCATGTTAGTGAGTAATTGTGATTTAGTAAGAATATTGGTGTTAAGGTTTGTGATCCCTATGCATGCACATAAAGTCAATAGTTATACAACGAAATTATATCCTACTTATGGTGCATTATTCGGTGTTAGTTATGTTCAATGCATGTTTATGACCGTTTTCGCTTTTTGGTTGGTCGCTTCTCAATCTATTTGCTAGTCTTCATTTGTACTAAGCGGGAATACTGCTTGTGCATCCAACTCCTTAAACCCAAAGTTGTGCCAAATGAATCCACCATACCTACCTATATGTGGTATTTCCATGCCATTCCAAGTAAATTTGCATGTGCCAACTCTAAATTTTCAAAATAATTTTCCGTTTTGTGTGCCCGTACCGCTCATGAAGCGGCAGGGGGTGGCCAATATTTTCCATGCTAGGTGTGTTATTCTCACGATGAGTGTTTATTCACTTCTCATTGCACGAGAGAGTGGCAGGTAATAGGGATGCCCTGTCCCAAAATGATTTTTTTAATATGATGATAATAATAAATTCCTTGGAAAGTGTTGGTATGGAGGGCACCCGTGGATACGGCTAGCCATGGATTGTGAAAGAATGGTGGAAAGGAAATAAACTTCATTTTCTGTTTGGGAACCGCCTATAATGTGTCTAGCATGGAAGATATTGGGAATTCTCGGTCGTTTTCATTGACAGGAAAAGCATGCCTCTCAAAATAATTTTATCTCTCTAATTTAAACCTTGAGCTCTGGCACCTTTGCAAATCTCTGCTTCCCTCTGCGAAGGGCCTATCTATTTACTTTTGTGCAATTTTATTTTTATTTTGAGTCTCCATCTTCTCTTACAAAGCACCAACTAGAGAGCACTATTGTCATACTTGTGCATTGGGTGTAGCTAATATTGAGTGTGTTTCATGAATGGATCAATGATTGAGCATAATGGGCTAGGGATAATTTTCTTTAGCGTTGATATTTTGAAAGACATGGTTGCTTGTTAGTATGCTTGAGTATTTATGTCTTCATATCAAATTATAGACTATTGCTTTGAATCATTCAAGTCCAAATGTCCATGCGACAAAAGAAAAGAGTATATGATGAATATGATAGGTAGCATTCCACATCAAAAATTCTGTTTTTATCATTTACCTACTCGAGGATGAGCAGGAATTAAGCTTGGGGATGCTTGATACGTCTCCAATGTATCTATAATTTTTTATTGTTCCTTGCTATTATAGTATCAATCTTGGATGTTTTATATACATTTACAAGCAATTATATATCATTTTTTTGAGACTAACTGCTACTTGTAGTCTGCATTAGTATTCCCCCGAAGAGGAGAGGATGATGCAGTACAGTAGAGATAAGTATTTCCCTCAGTTAAGAACCAAGGTTATCAATCTAGTAGGAGAACCAAGCAAAATTCCGTTAAGCGCACCTGCACACACAAGAGCAAACACTTGCACCCAACGCAAATAAGAGGGTTGTCAATCCTCTTAGCGGTTATTTGCAAGGATTAAATCTTATCGAGGTAAATAGATAAACTAAACTACTAATTAAAATAAAAGTAAATAAATTGCAGCAAGGTATTTTTAGGTTTTTTATATAATAAAGATAGACCTGGGGACCATAGTTTTCACTAGAGGCTTCTCTCTTGAGCACATAAACATACGGTGGGTAAACAAATTACTGTTGGGCAATTGATAGAAAAACAAATAATTATGACGGATTCATGGTAATGATCATGTATATAGGCATCACGTTTGAGACAAGTAGACCGACTCCTGCCTGTATCTACTACTATTACTCCACCCATCGACCGCTATGCAGCATGCATCTAGGGTATTAAGTATGAAACAGAGTAACGCCTTAAGCAAGATGACATGATGTATAGAAGCAAATTCAAGCAATATGAATAAACCCCATCTTTTTATCCTTAATGGCAACAATACAAATACGTGTCATGTCCCTTTCTGTCACTGTAATTGAGCACCGTAAGATTGAACCCATCACGAAGCACCTCTCCCATTGCAAGATAAATCAATCTAATAGGCCAAACGAAACCGATAGATCAGAGAGAAATACAAAGCTATAACAATCATGCATAAAAGAGTTCAAAGAAGACTCAAATATTTCTCATGAATAATCTGATCATAAACTCACAATTCATCGGATCCCAACAAACACACCGCAAAAGAAGATTACATCGGATAGAACTCCAAGAACATCGAGGAGAACATTGTATTGAAGATCAAAGAGAGAGAAGAAGCCATCTAGCTACTAGCTATGGACCCGTAGGTCTGTGGTAAACTACTCACACATCATCGGATGGGCAGCAAGGTTGATGTTGAAGCCCTCCGTGATCGATTCCCCCTCCGGCAGAGTACCGGAAAAGGCTTCCAGATGGGATCGTGGAAGAACAGAGGCTTGCGGCGGCGGAAAGGTTTTCTCTTCTGGCTCTCTGGGGTTTCCCAATATTTGTGAATTTATAGAAGTGAAATTAGGTCAAAAGGAGTCACGTGGGCCCCACAAGGTACCACGGCGCCCCCCCTGGGGCGCGCCCTAGTGCCTTGTGAAGCCCCCGTGGGGTTTCTGGCCTCCTCCCGAAGCTTCCCAGGTTTCTTTTGTCCAGAAAAAAATCTCCAAAATGTTTCGTGGCATTTGGACTTCATTTGGTATTGTTTCTCTGAAAAGCCAAAAACAAGCAGAAAACAGCAACTGGCACTAGGCACTGGGTTAATAGGTTAGTCCCAAAAAATGATATATAATTGCATACAATTGCATATAAAAACATCCAAGATTGATACTATAATAGCATGGAACAATAAAAAATTATAGATACGTTGGAGACGTATCAAGCATCCCCAAGCTTAATTCCTGCTCGTCCTCGAGTAGGTAAATGATAAAAACAGAATTTTTGATGTGGAATGCTACCTATCATGTTTCATCATGTAATCTCTCTCTTATGGTATGAATAATAATATCCAAATGATTCAAAGCAATAGTCTATAATTTGATATAAAGACATCAATACTCAGGCATACTAGCAAACAATCATGTCTTTCAAAATAAAAATGCTAAAGAACGTTATCCCTACAAAATCATATAATCCTGTCATGCTCCATCTTCTTCACACAAAGTATTTATCATGAACAACCCCGGTTTTAGCCAAGCAATTGGTTCATACCTTTTAACGCGCTTCAGCTTTTTCAACTCCCACGCAATACATGAGCGCAAGCCATGGATATAGCACTATGGGTGGAATAGAGTATGGTGATAGAGATAAATAGGAGAAGTCAAAAATGGAGAAAGTCTCACATCAACAAGGCTAATCAACGGGCTATGGAGATGCCCATCAATTGATGTCAATGCGAGGAGTAGGGATTGCCATGCAACGGATGCACTAAGATCTATAAGTGTATGAAAGCTCAACATGAAAACTAAGTGGGTGTGCATCCAACTTGCTTGCTCATGAAGACCTTGGGCATTTGAGGAAGCCCATCATCGGAATATACAAGCCAAGTTCTATAATGAAAAATTCCCACTAGTATATGAACGTGACAAAATAGGAAAATCTCTGTATGAAAAACATGGTGCTACTCTGAAGCACAAGTGTGGAAAAAGATAGTAACATTGCCCCTTCTCTCTTTTTCTCTCATTTATTTTTTTCTTTTCTTTTCTTTTTTTCTTTTTTTTCTTTATATTTTTTTTTCATGGCTCTTTTTCGCCTCTTTTTTATACCTTTTTTATTTTCGTCCGGAGTCTCATCCCGACTTGTGGGGGAATCATAGTCACCATCATCCTTTCCTCACTGGGACAATGCTCTAATAATGATGATCATCACACCTCTATTTACTTACAACTCAAAATTACAACTCGATACTAGAACAAAAATATGACTCTATATGAATGCCTCTGGCAGTGTACCAGGATGTGCAATGATGCTAGCGTAACGGTGGCTGAGCCACAAATACTATGTCAGCTATATGATCATGCAAAGCAATAGGTAGGTATGGTGGCTGTTTTGAGGAAGATATAAAGAGGCTTATGTGTGATAGAGCGTATCATATCACGGGGTTTGGATGCACCGGCGAAGTTTGCACCAACTCTCGATGTGAGAAAGGGCAATGCACGGTACCGAAGAGGCTAGCAAATTGCGGAAGGGCGAGAGTGCGTATAATCCATGGACTCACATTAGTCATAAAGAACTCACATACTTATTGCAAAAAATTATTAGCCCTCGAAGCAAAGTACTACTACGCATGCCCCTAGGGGGGAGGTTAGTAGGAGTTAACCATCGCGTGCCCCCGACCGCCACACAAAGGAAGTCAATCAATAATAATTCATGCTCCAACTTCTTAGCATAACGACAGACCATACGTGCATGCTTCGGGAATCACAAACCTTAACACAATTATTCTTACTAAACCACAATTATCTACTAATACCTCCCACATATTACCATCTTAATATTGCAAAACTATTGCAAGGAATCAAATTTATCATATTCAGTGATATACATGAAAGTTTTTATTATATCCCTCTTGAATACCTATCATATCAGGACCAAATTCATAACCCGTGCATATTACCATTGCTATCATGAGACTCTCAAAAAGATATAAGTGAAGCATGAGAGTGCAACTATTTCTTTAAAATATCATCACTGTCGTGCTCTAAAAGATATAAGTGAAGCACTAGAGCAACTGCCTAGCTCAAAAGATATAAGTGAAGCACATAGAGTATTCTAACAAATCACGAATAATGTGTGTCCCTCTCAAAAAGGTGTGTTCAGCAAAGATGATTGTGACAAACTAAAAAGCAAAAAAACTATTTCAGAAGACGCTCCAAGTAAAACACATATCATGTGTTGAATAAAAATATAGCTCCAAGTGAGTTACCGATAGATTGTAGACGAAAGAGGGGATGCCTTCTGGGGCATCCCCAAGCTTAGATGCTTGAGTCTTCCTTGAATATTACCTTGGGGTGCCTTGGGCATCCCCAAGCTTAGGCTCTTGCCACTCCTTATTCTTTTGTCCATCGTAGTCTCACCCAAAACTTGAAAACTTCAGCACACAAAACTCAACAGAAACCTCGTGAGATCCCTTAGTATAACAAACAAATCTTTAACTTTAGGTACTGTTGTAAATTGATTAATATTTCATATTGGCATAATGCTACTGTAATCCAACTTCTCCATGACTCATACCCCCCGATACGATCCATAGATTCATCAAAATAAGCAAACTATGCAACAAAAACAGAATCTGTCTAAAACAGAACAGTCTGTAAAGATCTATTTAAAAGCCATACTCCTGTAACTCCAAAAATTCTGAAAAATTAGGAAAACGTGGGAAATTCATATACCAATACTTTTTAAAAATGTCAGATTTTTCTAACGCTCCAGTACAGAATTAAAATTCCAGCACTAGATGCAAAAATTTCTGTTTTCCAAACAGCATCAATTATACTATCTTCCAAATCATTCCAAAGGCATTACTTGGCACAAACACTAATTAAAACATAAAAACATAATCATAACAGAAGCTATAATTACGCAAACACTCAAGAACTTATTTTATCCATTGGGTTGTCTCCCAACAAGCTCTTTCTTTATAGCCATTAAGATAGGCTTGAGATTTCAATGATGCTCTCATGAGAGATAATAATAGAAACACAAAGAGAGCATCATGGAGTATATGAAAAACACACTTAAGTCTAACATACTTCCTATGCATAGGCATTTTATAGGAGAACAAATTATCAAAACAAGCAATCTCTAACATATGCAAGGAAGAAGAACGGAGCATTAACAATTTGAACTTCAAGAGAGGTAATTGAGTAACATGAAAATTTCTATAACCATATTTTGCTCTCTCATAATAATTACATGTAGGATCATAGTCAAATTCAACAATATAGCTATCATATAAAATATTCTCTTCATGATCCACATGCATAAAAGTTTTATAATCTTCCAAGGTAGTGGGATTAACGTGAACTAAAGTCATGACCTCTCCAAACCCACATTTATCAAAAATTTCATAAGATTGAACACTCTCTGAATATGTGGGATTATTTTTACCTAAAGTTGACACTCTTCCAAACCCACTTTCAATATTATTGCAAACATTATTATCAATAACATATTCATCATGAGGCTTAAATAAATTTTCAAGATCATAAAAAGTATTATCACCCCAATCGTGATCATTGCAATAAGTAGTGGACATAACAAAATTGTCATCCCCAAGCTTGTAGTTTTGCATATCATTAGCACAATTGAAATTAATAGAATTTATAATAACATCATTGCAATCATGCTTTTCAATCAAGGAGCTATCATGAATCACTTTACAAATTTCTTCTTCTAACACTTCATCACAATTTTCAGATTCATGATTTTCAAGCAAAACTTCATAGAGAAAATCAAGAGCACTCAAATCACTAGCAATTGGTTCATTATAATTGGATCTTTTGAAAAGATTAGCAAGTGGATGAGGATCCATAGTGATCTTAAATTTTTTGTTTTACTTACTGTTCTTGAGTGTTGTCATGGCAATAAAAGCAAGCAAGCAAATATAATATTTTTGTGTTTTCGTAAAAAAAATTAGAAGTGGGGGAGATGAAAACGAGAGGCAAATGCAAATAAAAGGTAAATAAAGTAAATGCAAGTGAATGATAATTTGTGCGAAGGTACTTGGTAATTTTGATGATGTCTCCCCGGCAACGGCGCCAGAAATTCTTCCTGCTACTTGTAGTCTGCGTTGGTATTTCCCCGAAGAGGAGAGGATGATACAGTACAGTAGAGATAAGTATTTCCCTCAGTTAAGAACCAAGGTTATCAATCCAGTAGGAGAACCAAGCAAAATTCCGTTAAGCGCACCTGCACACACAAGAGCAAACACTTGCAACCAACGCAAATAAGAGGGTCGTCAATCCTCTTAGCGGTTATTTGCAAAGATTAAATCTTATCGAGGTAAATAGATAAACTAAACTACTAATTAAAATAAAAGTAAATAAATTGCAGCAAGGTATTTTTAGGTTTTTTATATAATAAAGATAGACCCGGGGACCATAGTTTTCACTAGAGGCTTCTCTCTTGAGCACATAAACATACGGTGGGTAAACAAATTACTGTTGGGCAATTGATAGAAAAGCAAATAATTATGACGGATTCATGGCAATGATCATGTATATAGGCATCACGTCCGAGACAAGTAGACCGACTCCTGCCTGCATCTACTACTATTACTCCACCCATCGACCGCTATCCAGCATGCATCTAGGGTATTAAGTATGAAACAGAGTAACGCCTTAAGCAAGATGACATGATGTAGAGAAGCAAATTCAAGCAATATGAATAAACCCCATCCTTTTATCCTTAATGGCAACAATACAAATACGTGTCATGTCCCTTTCTGTCAATGGGATTGAGCACCGCAAGATTGAACCCATCACAAAGCACCTCTCCCATTGCAAGATAAATCAATCTAGTAGGCCAAACTAAACCGATAGATCGGAGAGAAATACAAAGCTATAACAATCATGCATAAAAGAGTTCAAAGAAGACTCAAATATTTCTCATGAATAATCTGATCATAAACTCACAATTCATCGGATCCCAACAAACACACCGCAAAAGAAGATTACATCGGATAGAACTCCAAGAACATCGAGGAGAACATTGTATTGAAGATCAAAGAGAGAGAAGAAGCCATCTAGCTACTAGCTATGGACCCGTAGGTCTGTGGTAAACTACTCACACATCATCGGATGTGCAGCATGGTTGATGTAGAAGCCCTCCGTGATCGATTCCCCCTCCGGCAGAGTACCGGAAAAGGCCTCCAGTGTAGGAGATATACCCTAGAGGCAATAACAAATGTTATTGTTTATCTCCATGTTCATAATTATGTTTATGTTCCATGCTATAACTGCTATGGTTCTCGAGTCTACAATAACCACGAGGCTCGGAGGAAGACTCATATGCACGTGTGGAATAATAAACGGTAAAATGTATTCCTAGTCTGGCCTCTAAGACTAGCTCAAGTGTTGCATGATGGTTCTGTTTTCCTGATCATAGGCATGGCTATGCCGGCAACTTTGAGGGCACAATGTTAGGAGAACACTTGTGTTGAATCGACCCGAATGGATGTTATGCTATGAGATACATTCGTCACAAGTTAATGGTTAATAACACAGAGAAAGTTAACGTTTGCATAATTCCTTAGACCATGAGAGTATCGAGTCTCTTCATGCTTGCTTCATGAACTTTGGGGTTTGTTAAATGTCATCCGTAAATGGGTGGCTATTACGGCGGCTTACGGGTCCATGGAAAAGTATGTCAAGTAACTTGATAGCTCAAGATTGGGATTTGCTCCTCCGATGATGGAGAGATATCTCTGGGCCCTCTCAGTGTTACGGTATCCACCATCATCTGGCCAGACACATTGTGATTTGATCACAGGGATGCCGGAACACGAAAGCGAGAAAAGAGAACAAAACCGGTAACGAGGTAACTGGCATTGTGGACAAGTGTTGATCCACGGGGATGCCGATGATTCTCACCTCGGGTATTGGTAACATATCGCGAAGCAACAGGAATAGCACACGGCAACTGGAGGTTCACTCGAATATTCATTCGTGTGGGTATAGGGGTCAATATGGGTGTCCACGGCTCCGATGTTGATCATTGATCGGAAAGTGTTCCGGGTCATGTCTATACTTCACCGAACCTATATGGTCACATGCTTAAGGGTCATCTATCTTCTGAATTCTAGACAGGGAGTCTGAGAGAAAGTCACCGGAAAAGTTTCGGAGACAACGGAAAAGTTCCGGAGAGAGAACATCGGAATAGTTTCGGTAAAACTGAAAAGTTGTTTCAGGGTATACCATTAAGTCAAATTGGTTTCGCATACGCTTGGAAATTCTTGGAGGGTGCCAGAATTGTTCTGGGAACTTCTGAGATTTTTCGGAGAAAAAACCCGGAAATGTTCCGGAGCTGCCGGAACCGCTTTGTTTGCTTTTCGCAGATGAAAATCACTAATCCAAAATTGTTTCAGAACGCATCCAAAATCATTTTAGTGGGTACTGGAATTGTTCTAATACCCACAGAAATATTTTCGGATTTAACGGTCGCGGAAAAATGTTTCCGTGAATAGTGAAAGTGCTTTTTGGGTTAGTTTTTGGAAAGCCACCTTCTATGGCTTTTGTCAAGCTTCTAGAAGGAAAGACTTAGGGACTAAGGAACCCCTTATGGGAGGGTCCCACTAGGGGGTGGCCGGCCAAGGATGCTCCTCCATGGAGCTCCTTTGCCTCCCCATTATGCCCTTCATGTGTGACATTTGCATGGGCATTTTGGGTATTTTGTGTGCCAATCCTACCCCTTGGTTTTCCTATAAATAGAGGTGGAGAGGTTCTCTCCACACTCACTCCTTTCTCACATACAAGTGCCATGCATGATCTGGCTTCTTCTCTTCCTCCCCGCAAAATAGTTTTGTAGAGCCGAAAGGCTGTCTGGGTTCCGGTGGGAACTAGTTCTGGACGACGAAGCCCTGCCGGATAGATGACACCGTATGTGTGCAACCCCGTAGAGAGGTCGTAGGTTCGATCTTTTTTCCCGAGGGGTTGTTTGAGAGTGCCTCCCGAAGGGCTGTCCGAGTGACCGTCCAAGTTTTGAGGGTCCTCCCGAAGGGCTGTCCGTGACACCGTCCGAGGGACTGTCCGACTGCCTCCCGGAGGGCTGTCCGATGAGCAAACAAGGGAGAACATCCTCGCGGTTGGGAGTTGTAAATCCTAGCTGCGGGGATCTGCACCAACGATCGTCATCGACTCTTCTTCCGCTGCGCTACGAGTCGGTAACGAAAAGATCAAACCTTGTATGCAGTCTTCATAGTGGTCCTGGGCTGGTGCGTAGGTCAGAAATTTTTTGTTTTCTGCTGCGTTCCCCTACAGTGGCATCATGAGCCGTGCTATGCGTAGATGCAGGTTACGATCTAGAATACATAGAGATGTATGGGTGTTGCACAATATAATTTGTAGTAGATGAGTTCTACTGCTGAAAATTATTTGTGCGGGTAGCAGATGAAATCTGTTACCCAATGTTCTTGTTGCTTCCCTGGAATTTGCATATTTCTGATCTTGATAACAGCATGGTGGAGTTTCAAAGTTCTCGCAATCCGCGATCCTGATTGATCAACGAAGTGCTAACAGTTCGTTGAATTCCACCATAGTTAGAGAGAAAGATGAAATTTCGCAGACAAAAGGGCAATGCAGATATGAGCTGCACGGGGGTCATGCGTATGACGAAGTTCAGTATGGGGCTCGAGATTTTATTATCTCGTGTTTCATACACCCCGTAAAGTTAATCTAGCGACTTGAATAATCATACTTGATGATGAACGTTGGTAGCTTCGGTTTGTTTCAAAACCTTAGAAGCCACGTAAAATGAAATTTTGCATAAACCGATTAGAGGCGTCTAACTTGGTTTTGCAGGATGTGCATGTGATGTGGTATAGCAGTGCTCATAATAATTCGATTATGTATGAGATGACTATATGATGTAAAATTAACATGACCTGCGTGTCATGATTCGGCATGATGGCTGGAGCCATATGATTGTCACTTTAATGACCTGTGTGTCAACCTTAAGTAATGCACTTATTTTATTAGCTATAGAGATAGCAATATCATCTGGTGCGTCGACAAGGTGGTGGCAATCTTCGCAAAGGTGAACACCGACGTGAATGCCGAAGACGAAGAAATAAAAGACTTCGCCGTCAGAAAGGGCTATACCATATCATGCTATTATGAATTGCCTGAGATGTTTATCCCTTATGATGCACCCTTCTTGATTGCGCGGTAGTCGCTTTTTATTAGGGTGATCTCTCACAAAAATATCAAGTAGTTAGTGTTCTCCCAAGTGTAGCACCGTCACGGCACCTATCTTCTCGGAGTGCGTCATGTTTCCATGAGTACAAACGATTAGAGAAGTGTGAGGCGGGTGAGTTGAGACCTCGTAGCGAGATCACTTGGTTGTCTTGACGTTCTGGCATGAAAGTCATGAGCTCGGAACACGCGCATCGAAAGATGAACAAGAGTCACATAGAGATGTGATCGGCAAGTTGGCCTACCGATTGAAGTTCCCGTCATCAGTGATGTTCCCATCAATGGCGTTGAGTTGAAATGCGGATCTTGAATCACTCAAAATCAATTATGAGAGATATTGATTTGAGTGGGAGCGCATTGTAGAATTAACTTGTTTAATTCTCAGTGAAATTAATTATGGACTTTGTCTAAAGTGAAATTTTCATAATAGTTGTAGAATAATGGCTCGCGTTTCCACCTTCCCTGTTAAAATTGAATAAGCTGTTAAATATCTGGTTAAAACTTTACGGTTGGTAACGTAATGTGAGGATTGTCCTCAAAAGTGCCGAGAAGGACTTTGTCCTATCGCATGCTTTTGGTATTCTCCCGCTAATGCTATGGATAATGTGACTCTCGTCCTTCGATCGAAAAGCTAGAATTCCATTACGGTCAAGTGCAATATGTTTGCTTCCATGAGACCCGAACTTCAAAAGTTTGGGATAGCTATGTGATATTCATGGAACTGAAAATCATTTTCAGACACAAACAAAGGCTAAAAGATATGTGATATCCAAAGAAATGTTTGTTTTGCAAACTATTAGTAAAAGTGTTTACTATGCATTTGACTAATAACAGAGGGATCCAGTAGAACGCCTGTCATATGATGATGGTGAATAAAACAACAACTTAAGAGAAAGGAAATGTCCAAGGGTGTTAGTATGACTTACACACCTAGGAAGTCCGGGGCTGACGCCACTCTTCAAGTTGGGGCTTCTTCTGAGAGTAGGAGAATTATTGGAAGTACAACTGTTAGAAGTATAAAGGCAAAAGGAGAGAAGACTGGAATATCCAGCTCATGTATGAAAGTCATACAAGCTATTGATGTATAGAAGGCTGGTCAAAGAAATAGTTCTTGGGAATTGTGATTAAACATGTTAATCACTGATTCTTGGGTATTGTGAGTTGATCACAGAGATACCCGCTCGATTGCTTTCCGTTGCAATTCGATGCAAGAACTACTACGGCCTAAAAGACTGGCCGGAGTGAGGTTCAGATACGCGCTGGGAACATAGTAAATGTTACTATACATTCCATTGGTGTATTACCTATGTATTTATTTTCATAATTCATTTTAGAGTTTTACACACTCTAGCCCATTGCATAAGGTATCTTGCAAGAACGTTGTTCATAAGAGAACTTTTGATGTTCGATGTTATGAATAACATAAGGGCCATACTTTCATTATGAATGAGATGTATGTTATGAATATTGATAATAATACATTACCTTTGTATTTACTTTCATAATTCATTTTAGAGTTTTACACACTCTAGCCCATTGCATAATGTTTGTTGCAAAAGGGTTGTTCATAAAAGAACAATTGTTGTTCAGTGTCATGAATAACATAAGGGCCATGCTTCCATCGTGGATGGGATGTATGTTATGAATATTGACGGTAATATGATACATCCATAACACTGACGCTAAATGTCGCAAGACTAAGAGAATACCACACATGTGTGGCACTGCATTTGGTCACATTGGAGAAACCCGCATGGAGAAATTCCATAATGATGGATTTTGAAGTCGTTTGATTATGGATCATCTGACACTTGCAACTTTCCTCCGAAAAGTGAAGTGACTGAAATACCGTTCATAGGCCATAAGGAACGAGCAACAAACTTATTGGTAATCATACATTTTGATGTATGTAGTCCAATAAAGGTTATTGCTAGCAGTGGATTTGTCTATCTTCAAAAATGACTCAAGTAGATATATGGATATTTGCTTGATGAGACGTAAGTCTGGATCTTTTGAAATCATTCATAAGGTTTTCAAAAATGAAGTAGAAATTATTGTAACAAGGAAATTATGTTTCTGCAAACTAGATTACCGAAAGGAATATTTGAGTTACAAGTTTAGCGAATGTCTGATGAGTTGTGAAAAGAGTTTCATAACTTACACCTCACGGAGCACCACTGTGAGTGGAATATCCGTGAAGATGTAATCAAACCATTTATGACATGGTAAGATCAAAGATGACATAAATCAATTTGCCATTATCCCTTTTAAAGTAATGCTTTAGAGACTGCGGCTTTTACACTGAAAACAGCGCCATCAGGTCTGTTGAAATGACGCCATGGTATGGTACGCCCAACCATGCTTTGTCTTTTCTGAACATTTGGAATATGGGGCTTGTGTAAAATATTTACAAACCTATTCCAAATCAGACAAGTACTACTTTGTAGGTTATCCCAAGTAATTGGGAATTCCTCCACCTCCATACCGAGGCAAAAAGGTTTGCCACCAAGAACGGTATGCTTTTAAAGAGAATGGTTCTTGTAAAAAGGTGAGTGGGAGGATAGTGCGACTCGACGAGATAACAGTATCTTCGTCATCAGATCAAATGAAAGAAACCTTGGAAGTAATTCCAGAGTTTCCTACTGCGACTGATACGGAAGCCTCTACATGAGATGTATGGACTTCGGTCGAACTTGCAACTGAACCACGTAGGCAAAACTCGTGCAAACCTCTCAGGTGCGCAAGCGAGATATTGTTGTTAGACAATAGTATACCTACGATACACAAGGAAGCGTTGATGGGCCCTGACTCCGGAATTGGCTAAATGCCAATATAATCCGAGATAGTTTCCATAAATGATTCAAGATTATATCTTGATAAACCCTTCGGAAGACTTAGAGTCTAACGAACATTAATGGAACTATAAACTGATGTGGATAAAATGTTTTATCCATAAAGCTCGACTTGTTGCAATAACAAATTCAAGGAGTTGACTATGATGAGATTGTCTCACCGTAGCGATGCTTAAAGTCAGATCGGGTTATACTAGCAATTAATACATATTTCAATCTTGAGATATGATACATGGATGCCAAAAGGATTTCCATGTGATAGAAATGCAACCTAGGACTTGAATGTGATACAGTACGAAGTATTTTGTCAATCCAGAGGATGCTAGTAAGTATGCAAACTTCAGAGTTCCAGCAATGGACAGAAGAGAGCAAAATGGAGTTGGAATCTTCGTTTTGATGAAATAGTCAAAAGAGTTTGATTTCATCAATGGATAACGAAGATGCTTGTGGTTACAAGAAAGTATGTGGGAGCATAATAATATTTCTAAAAACCTTGTGTGCTTGACACATTGTTGATTGGAAATAATGTAAATTTCTTGACACGAATTAGAACTTCATTGAAAATAGTTTTTCGATGAAGTGCTTGGGCTAAATAGCCTTGATATTAGGCATATTTATCTACGAGATAGAATTGCTTGATAGGGCTAAGCCAAGATACATATTGACAAGATGCTAAAACATTTTAGCATTAAAAACGCCAAGGAGTGATTCTTGCCGAAGTCACATGGAAAGAGTTTTTGCAAGACTCGGTGTCCCAAAACACTGATGAGCAAAATACATGATGGAGATTCCACACACTCTTGTGTTTGGATTAATCATGTATTCCATGGTATGTAACACAACCAGATATGTCCAGTACTCCCAAGGAGTTGCGAGTAAAGATACCAAAGTGATCAAAGTACTAATCATGAGACAACAGTGAAAATTGTCATTAAGTACTAAAGTAGCACTGATGACATGTTTTCTTGCAAGCAGAGTTTATGAAGTGCTCGTTGTAAAGTTGTTACATCGATACCATCTTCATCAATGCTCCATGCGATTTTCGATTTAAGTTAAGGGTTTTGTGTAATACACGATATGGTGGCACGGTGTTTGGAAATCGTTCCAAACAGGTTACTGTGGCGAATTCTATAACAAAGGCTGAGTATGTTGCCGCTTTCAAAGCGACATAGAAGATGTTGAAACGTACAGTTCGTTCATGAACTTGGTATGGTTCCAAGATGGCTTTGGTCAATGGAACACTATTGAAGATAGTTGCTCCATAGCTCAGTCCGAGGAATCAATGTTTGACCAGTGATTCACATATATACGAAGCCAAGTCCACACAAAATATGAATTTTGTGAAAGCGTGAAAACGCGAGGATATGCAGAGATACACACGGAACTGAAGTTGTCAGATCCGTTGGACATCAGGCTATACCACAAGCGAAGCATTTTTTACACCGGTATGCCATAGGTGTAAAGTGCATTAGCATTGACTAGATTATTGACTCTAGTGCAAGTGGGAGTTTGTAGGAGATATGCCCTAGAGGCAATAATAAATGTTATTGTTTATCTCCATGTTCATAATCATGTTTATGTTCCATGCTATAACTGCTATGGTTCTCGAGTCTACAATAACCACGAGGCTCGGAGTTAGACTCATATGCACGTGTGGAATAATAAACAGTAAAATGTATTCCTAGTCTGGCCTCTAAGACTAGCTCAAGTGTTGCATGATGGTTCTGTTTTCCTGATCATAGGCATGGCTATGCCGGCAACTTTGAGGGCACAATGTTAGGAGAACACTTGTGTTGAATCGACCCGAATTGATGTTATGTTATGAGATACATTCGTCACAAGTGGTTAATAACACAGAGAAAGTTAACGTTTGCATAATTCCTTAGACCATGAGAGTATCGACTTTCTTCATGCTTTCTTCATGAACTTTGGGGTTTGTTAAACGTCATCCGTAAATGGGTGGCTATTACGGCGGCTTACGGGTTCATGGAAAAGTATGTCAAGTAACTTGATAGCTCAAGATTGGGATTTGCTCCTCCAATGATGGAGAGATATCTCTGGGCCCTCTCGGTGTTACAGTATCCACCATCGTCTGGCCAGACACATTGTGATTTGATCACAGGGATGCCGGAACACGGAAACGAGAAAAGAGAACAAAACCGGTAACGAGGTAACTGGCATTGTGGACAAGTGTTGATCCATGGGGATTCCGATGATTCTCACCTCGGGTATTTGTAACATATCGCGAAGCAACATGAATAGCACACGGCAACTGGAGGTTCACTCGAATATTAATTCGTGTTGGTATAGGGGTCAATATGGGTGTCCACGGCTCCGATGTTGATCATTGATCGGAAAGTGTTCCGGGTCATGTCTATACTTCACCGAACCTATAGGGTCACACGCTTAAGGGTCATCTATCTGCTGAATTCTAGACAGGGAGTCTGAGAGAAAGTCATCGGAAAAGTTTCGGAGACAACGGAAAAGTTCCGGAGAGAGAACACCAGAATAGTTTCGGTAAAACTAAAAAGTTGTTTCAGGGTATACCATTAAGTCAAATTGGTTTCGGCACACGCCTGGAAATTCTTGGAGGGTGCCAGAATTGTTCTGGGAACTTCTGAGATTTTTCGGAGAAAAAACCAAGAAATGTTCCGGAGCTGCCGGAACCGCTTTGTTTGCTTTTCGCAGATGAAAATCACTAATCCGAAATTGTTTCGGAACGCATCAAAAATCATTTTAGTGGGTACTGGAATTGTTCTAAAACCCACAGAAATATTTTCGGATTTAACGGTCGCGGAAAAATGTTTCCGTGAATAGTGAAAGTGCTTTTTGGGTTACTTTTTGGAAAGCCACCTTTTAGGGCTTATGTCAAGCTTCTAGAAGGAAAGACTTAGGGACTAAGGAACCCCTTTTGGGAGGGTCCCACTAGGGGGTGACCGGCCATGGATGCTCCTCCATGGAGCTCCTTTGCCTCCCCATTATGCCCTTCATGTGTGACATTTGCGTGGGCATTTTGGGTTTTTTGTGTGCCAATCCTACCCCTTGGTTTTCCTATAAATAGAGGTGAAGACGTGCTCTCCACACTCACTCCTTTCTCACATACAAGTGCCATGCATGATCTGGCTTCTTCTTGTTGGGAACGTTGCATGGGAAACAAAATTTTTCCTACGCACACACAAGATCTATCCATGGTGATGAGCATCTACGAGAGGGAGAGTAAATCTACATACCCTTGTAGATCGCTAAGCGGAAGCGTTTAAGAAACGCGGTTGATGTAGTCGAACGTCTCCGCGATCCAAATCGCAAGTCGTCCCTCGATCCGATCACGAACTAGCGCCGAACGGACGACACCTCCGCGTTCAACACACGTACGGCTTGATGACGCCTTCACCTCCTCGATCCAGCGAGCGATGGTGAAGTAGTGGTTGAGTTCCAGCAGCACGACGGCGTGGTGATGGTGGTGAGGAACAATCTCTGCAGGGCTTCGCCAAGCGCTACGGAGATTATGACGGAGGAACTAGAGGGTTAGGGTTGCCGCACACGGCTTGGGGAAATCTTGATGTATCCCGTGTGCTAGCCCTGCCCCTCTATTTATATGTTGAGCCTTGGGGTCTAAACTTGGAGTAAAAGCCTCCTCCAGGTCGGTTTTGCCCGCACAAGGTCGGTTTGGCCCGCAGGGAAAGAGTCCAACTCGGATCCCTGCAGTACCGCGCACAAGCGGTAGTACCGCTTAACACAAGCGGTAGTACCGCTTGGGCGGTAGTACCGCTTCACACAAGCGGTAGTACCGCTTGGGCGGTAGTACCGCTTCACAAAACGGTAGTACCGCTTACGCGGCAGCAAAACTACTTTTTGCACTTTCCAATACCTCGTGGGCTTTATCCCTTTGGCCCATATAAAGTGTTGCTGCACCCGAACACTTCAGTAAACATCCGGAACTCATTCCGGTGAACTCCGGAACTCTTCCGGAGATCAAAACACTATTATCACATATATCAATCTTTACCTTCGGACTATTCCGGAGATCCTCGTCATGTCCGGGATCTTATCCGGGACTCCGAACAACTTTCGGTCACCAACAAAATAACTCAACTATACTAATCGTCACCAAACGTTTAAGTGTGTAGACCCTGCGGGTTCGAGAACTATGTAGACATGACCGAGACACCTCTACGGCCAATAACCAATAGCGGGACCTGGATGCCCATATTGGCTCCTACATATTCTACGAAGATCTTTTATCGGTCGAACCTCTATGTCAAGGATTCAGTTAATCCCGTATGCTATTCCCTTTGTTCTTCGGTATGTTACTTGCCCGAGATTCGATCGTCGGTATCTCTATACCTAGTTCAATCTCGTTACCGGCAAGTCTCTTTACTCGTTCCGTAATATAAGATCTCGTGGCTAACACTTTAGTCACATTGCTTGCAAGGCTCATTGTGATGTTGTATTACCGAGTGGGCCCTGAGATACCTCTCCGTCACACAGAGTAACAAATCCCAGTCTTGATCCATGCCAACCCAACAGACACCCTCGGAGATACCTGTAGAGCACCTTTATAGTCACCCAGTTACGTTGCGACGTTTGATACACACAAGGTACTCCTCCGATGTCAGGGAGTTGCATGATCTCATGGTCATAGGAACAGATACTTGACATGCAGAAAACAATAGCAATAAACTGACACGATCAAATGCTACGTTCTTAGTTTGGGTCTTGTCCATCACATCATTCTCCTAATGATGTGATCCCGTTATCAAATGACATCTCATGTCAATGGCTAGGAAACCTTAACCATCTTTGATCAACGAGCTAGTCAACTAGAGGCTTACTAGGGACACAGTGTTGTCTATGTACCCACACATGTATTTGAGTTTCCAATCAATACAATTATAGCATGGATAATAAACGATTATCATGAACAAGGAAATATAATAATAACCAATTTATTATTGCCTCTAGGGCATATTTCCAACAGTCTCCCACTTGCACTAGAGTCAATAATCTAGTTCACATCACTATGTGATTTACATTGTAATGAATCGAACACCCATGCAGTTCTGGTGTTGTTCATGTTTAGCCCTTGGAAGAGGTTTAGTCATCGGATCTGCAACATTTAGATCCGTGTGTACTTTGCAAATATTTATGTCGTCCTCCTTGATGTAATCGCGGATGGAATTGAAACGTCGCTTTATGTGTCTGGTCCTCTTGTGAAATCTTGGTTCCTTGGCTAGAGCAATGGCACCAGTATTATCACAAAACAGAGTCATTGGGTTAAGCGCACTAGGCACTACTCCAAGATCTGTCATGAACTCCTTCATCCAGACACCTTCCTTCGCCGCCTCCGAGGCAGCGATGTACTCCGCTTCGCATGTAGAATCTGCTACCACGCTTTGCTTGGAACTGCACCAGCTAACCGCACCCCCATTAAGAATAAATACGTATCTGGTTTGCGACTTAGAGTCATCTGGATCAGTGTCAAAGCTTGCATCGACGTAACCCTTTACGACGAGCTCTTGATCACCTCCATAAACGAGAAACATGTCCTTAGTCCTTTTCAGGTACTTCAGGATATTCTTGACCGCCGTCCAGTGTTCCATTCCTGGATCACTTTGAAACCTTCCGACCATACTTATGGCAAGGCTGACATCGGGTCTTGTGCACAGCATTGCATACATGATAGAGCCTATGGCCGAAGCATAGGGGATGACACTCATCTTTTCTCTATCTTCTGCAGTCACTGCGCATTGAGTCTTACTCAACTTCACACCTTGCAATATAGGCAAGAACCCCTTCTTGGACTGATCCATTTTGAACTTCTTCAAAACTTTGTCAAGGTATGTGCTTTGTGACAGTCCTATCAAACGTCTCGATCTATCTCTATAGATCTTGATGCCTAATATGAAAGCAGCTTCTCCTAGGTCCTTCATTGAAAAACTCTTGTTCAAATATTCCTTTATGCTTTCCAGCATTTCTATATTGTTTCCAATCAGTAATATGTCATCCACATATAATATTAGAAACGCTATAGAGCTCCCACTCACTTTCTTGTAAATACAAGCTTCTCCGTAAACTTGTATAAACTCGAACGCTTTGATCACCTCATCAAAACGAAGATTCCAACTCCGAGATGCTTGCACCAGTCCATAAATGGATCGCTGGAGTTTGCAAACTTTGTCAGCATTCTCTGGATCGACAAAACCTTCTGGTTGCATCATATACAACTCTTCCTTAAGGTAACCGTTAAGGAACGCTGTTTTGACATCCATTTGCCAAATTTCATAATCGAAAAAGGCAGCTATTGCTAACATGATTCTGACGGACTTAAGCATCGCTACGGGTGAGAAGGTCTCATCGTAGTCAACTCCTTGAACTTGTGAAAAACCCTTTGCCACAAGTCGAGCTTTATAGACGGTGATATTACCGTCCGCGTCCGTCTTCCTCTTAAAGATCCATTTGTTCTGAATGGCCTTACGCCCTTCAGGTAATACTTCCAAAGTCCATACTTTGTTTTCATACATGGATCCCATCTCGGATTTCATGGCCTCTAACCACTTCTCGGAATCCGGGCCCATCATCGCTTCTCCATAGCTCGTAGGTTCATCGTTGTCTAACAACATGACCTCTAAGACAGGGTTGCCGTACCACTCGGGAGCAGTACGCGTCCTTGTCGACCTACGAGGTTCGATAGCAACTTGATCCAAAGCTTCATGATCATCATCATTAACTTCCTCTTCAGCTAATGTAGGCTCCACAGAAACAACTTTCTGCACTGCGCTACTCTCAGGTTGAAGTAAAGGTTCAACAACCTCATCAAGTTCTATCTTCCTCCCACTCAATTCTTTCGAGAGAAACTCTTTCTCAAGAAATGTTCCGTTTTTAGCGACAAACACTTTGCCTTTGGATCTGAGATAGAAGGTATACCCAACTGTCTCTTTTGGGTATCCTATGAAGACGCATTTCTCCGCTTTGGGTTCCAGCTTTTCAGGCTGAAGCTTTTTGACATAAGCATCACATCCCCAAATTTTAAGAAACGACAGCTTTGGCTTCTTGCCAAACCAAAGTTCATATGGCGTTGTCTCAACGGATTTCGATGGTGCCCTATTTAAAGTGAATGTAGCTGTCTCTAATGCATAACCCCAAAACGATAGTGGCAAATCGGCAAGAGACATCATAGATCGCACCATATCCAATAAAGTTCGATTACGACGTTCGGACACACCATTACGCTGTGGTGTTCCAGGCGGTGTCAGTTGTGAAACAATTCCACATTGTCTTAAGTGACTGCCAAACTCATAACTCAGATATTCTCCTCCTCGATCAGATCGTAGGAATTTAATCTTCTTGTTACGATGATTCTCAACTTCACTCTGAAATTGTTTGAACTTTTCAAATGTTTCAGACTTGTGTTTCATTAAGTAAATATACCCATATCTACTTAAGTCATCAGTGAAGGTGAGAAAGTAACGATGACCACCGCGCGCTTCAATACTCATCGGACCGCACACATCAGTATGTATGATTTCCAATAAGTCACTTGCCCGTTCCATTGTTCCAGAGAACGGCGTTTTAGTCATCTTGCCCAAGAGGCATGGCTCACATGTGTCAAGTGATTCAAAATCAAGTGACTCCAAAAGTCCATCAGCATGGAGCTTCCTCATGCGTTTTACGCCAATATGACCTAAACGGCAGTGCCACAAGAAAGTGGTATTATCATTATCAATCCTACATCTTTTGGCATCAATGTTATAAACATGTGTATCATTACTATCGAGATTCAATAAGAATAAACCCCTCACATTGGGTGCATGACCATAAAAGATATTACTCATATAAATAGAACAACCATTATTCTCTGATTTAAATGAGTAACCGTCTCGCAATAAACAAGATCCAGATATAATGTTCATGCTTAACGCAGGCACCAAATAACACTTATTTAGGTTCATCACTAATCCCGACGGTAATCGAAGAGCGAGCGTGCCGACGGCGATCACATCAACCTTGGAACCATTTCCCACGCGCATCGTCACTTCGTCCTTTGCCAGCCTCCGTCTATTCCGCAGTTTCTGTTTTGAGTTGCAAATATGAGCAACCGCACCGGTATCAAATACCCAGGCACTACAACGAGAGTTGGTAAGGTACACATCAATAACATGTATATCATATATACCTTGTTTGTTGTTGGCCGCCTTCTTGTCAGCCAAATACTTGGGGCAGTTCCGCTTCCAGTGTCCAGTTCCCTTGCAATGAAAGCACACAGTTTCTGGTTTGGGTCCAGCCTTGGGTTTCTTCACGAGAGGAGCAACTGCTTTGCCACTCTTCTTGGAGTTACCCTTCTTACCCTTGCCATTTTTCTTGAAACTAGTGGTTTTATTGACCATCAACACTTGATGCTCCTTCTGAATTTCAGACTCAGCGGCTTTCAGCATCGCAAACAGCTCGGCGACTGACTTGTTCATCACGTGCATGTTATAGTTCAACCCGAAGCTCTTGTAGCTAGGTGGCAATGATTGAAGAACTCTGTCAGTGATAGCCTCTGGTGGAAGGGGCATCCCCAATTCAGCCAGACGGGTGGAGTACCCAGACATTCTGAGCACGTGATCACTGATAGACCCGTTCTCCTCCATCTTGCAAGCATAGAACTTATCGGAGATCTCATATCTCTCGATCCGGGTATTCTTCTGAAAGATAAACTTCAACTCCTGGAACATCTCATATGCTCCATGACGTTCAAAACGTCTTTGAAGTCCCGGTTCTAAGCCATACAACATTGCACATTGAACTATTGAGTAATCATCAGAACGAGCCTGCCAGGCGTTCACAACGTCTAGAGACTCAACTGGAGCAGGTGGATCACCAAGCGGTGCATCAAGGACATAAGCCTTCTGGGAAGCCGTAAGGATAATCCTTAGATTACGGGCCCAGTCCACAAAGTTACTTCCATCATCTTTCAACTTAGCTTTCTCTAGGAACGCATTAAAATTCAGGGGTGCTACTGCGCGAGCCATGATCTACAACATAAATATAGCAAAGACAACTTAGACTATTGTTCAAGATAATGAGTTTAATTAATCATATTACTTAAAAACTCCCACTCAAATTGACATCCCTCCGGTCATTCGAGTGTAACATGATCCAAATCCACCAACTCAAGTCCGATCATCACGTGAGTCGAGGTGGTTTCAATGGTGAACATCTTCATGTTGATCATATCTACTATATGACTCATGTTCGACCTTTCGGTCTCTTGTGTTCCGAGGCCATGTCTGTACATGCTAGGCTCGTCAAGTTTAACCCGAGTGTTCCGCGTGTGCAACATGGCTTGCACCCGTTGTATGTGAACGTGGAGTCTATCACACCCGATCATCACGGCGTGTCTCGAAACGACGAACTTTCGCAACGGTGCACACTCGGGGAGAACACAATTTATCTTGAAATTTAAGTGAGGGATCACCTTATAATGCTACCGTCGTCCTAAGCAAAATAAGATGCATAAAAGGATTAACATCACATGCAAATCATAAGTGACATGATATGGCCATGAACTTGTGCTTTTGATCTCCATCTCCAAAGCACCGGCATGATCTCCATCGTCACCGGCATGACACCATGATCTCCATCATCTTGATCTCCATCAACGTGTCGCCATAAGGTTGTCGCGCCGACTGTTGCTTCCACGACTATTGCTAACGTTTAGCGATAAAGTAAAGCATTACATAGCGCTTAATGATTGACACGCAGGTCATACAATAATTAAAGACAACTCTATGGCTCCTGCCAGTTGCCGTACTCATCGACATGCAAGTCGTGATATTCTATACAACACATGATCATCTCATACATCACATATATCTCATCATGTAATTGGCCATATCATATCACATCATACCCTGCAAAAACAAGTTATACGTCCTCTAATTGTTGTTGCAAATTTTACGTGGCTGCTACGGGTTTGCAAGAACCGTTCTTACCTACGCAAAACCACAACGTGGTGTAGTGATTGCTTTTTGATCTTCTAAAAGAACCCTCTTCATTGAAATCGATTCAACTAAAGTGAGAGAGACAGACACCCGCTAGCCATCTTTATGCAACGAAGTTACATGTCAGTTGAAGGAACCTGTCTCGCGTAAGTGTACGCGTAATGTCGGTCCGGGCCGCTTCATATCACAGTACCGCCGAATCAAATATCAACTAGTAACGGCAAGCAATATGTATACACCCACGCCCACAACTCGTTTGTGTTCTACTCGAGATCTCATCTACGCATAGACCTGGCTCAGATGCCACTGTAGGGGAACGTTGCATGGGAAACAAAAATTTTCCTACGCACACACAAGATCTATCCATGGTGATGAGCATCTACGAGAGGGAGAGTAAATCTACATACCCTTGTAGATCGCTAAGCGGAAGCGTTTAAGAAACGCGGTTGATGTAGTCGAACGTCTCCGCGATCCAAATCGCAAGTCATCCCTCGATCCGATCACGAACTAGCGCCGAACGGACGGCACCTCCGCGTTCAACACACGTACGGCTTGATGACGCCTTCACCTCCTCGATCCAGCGAGCGATGGGGAAGTAGTGGTTGAGTTCCAGCAGCACGACGGCGTGGTGATGGTGGTGAGGAACAATCTCTGCAGGGCTTCGCCAAGCGCTACGGAGATTATGACGGAGGAACTAGAGGGTTAGGGTTGCCGCACACGGCTTGGGGAAATCTTGATGTATCCCGTGTGCTAGCCCTGCCCCTCTATTTATATGTTGAGCCTTGGGGTCTAAACTTGGAGTAAAAGCCTCCTCCAGGTCGGTTTTGCCCGCATAAGGTCGGTTTGGCCCGCAGGGAAAGAGTCCAACTCGGATCCCTGCAGTACCGCGCACAAGCGGTAGTACCGCTTAACACAAGCGGTAGTACCGCTTGGGCGGTAGTACCGCTTCACACAAGCGGTAGTACCGCTTGGGCGGTAGTACCGCTTCACAAAACGGTAGTACCGCTTACGCGGCAGCAAAACTACTTTTTGCACTTTCCAATACCTCGTGGGCTTTATCCCTTTGGCCCATATAAAGTGTTGCTGCACCCGAACACTTCGGTAAACATCCGGAACTCATTCCGGTGAACTCCGGAACTCTTCCGGAGATCAAAACACTATTATCACATATATCAATCTTTACCTCCGGACTATTCCGGAGATCCTCGTCATGTCCGGGATCTTATCCGGGACTCCGAACAACTTTCGGTCACCAACAAAATAACTCAACTATACTAATCGTCACCAAACGTTTAAGTGTGTAGACCCTGCGGGTTCGAGAACTATGTAGACATGACCGAGACACCTCTACGGCCAATAACCAATAGCGGGACCTGGATGCCCATATTGGCTCCTACATATTCTACGAAGATCTTTTATCGGTCGAACCTCTATGTCAAGGATTCAGTTAATCCCGTATGCTATTCCCTTTGTTCTTCGGTATGTTACTTGCCCGAGATTCGATCGTCGGTATCTCTATACCTAGTTCAATCTCGTTACCGGCAAGTCTCTTTACTCGTTCCGTAATACAAGATCTCGTGGCTAACACTTTAGTCACATTGCTTGCAAGGCTCATTGTGATGTTGTATTACCGAGTGGGCCCTGAGATACCTCTCCGTCACACAGAGTAACAAATCCCAGTCTTGATCCATGCCAACCCAACAGACACCCTCGGAGATACCTGTAGAGCACCTTTATAGTCACCCAGTTACGTTGCGACGTTTGATACACACAAGGTACTCCTCCGATGTCAGGGAGTTGCATGATCTCATGGTCATAGGAACAGATACTTGACATGCAGAAAACAATAGCAATAAACTGACACGATCAAATGCTACGTTCTTAGTTTGGGTCTTGTCCATCACATCATTCTCCTAATGATGTGATCCCGTTATCAAATGACATCTCATGTCAATGGCTAGGAAACCTTAACCATCTTTGATCAACGAGCTAGTCAACTAGAGGCTTACTAGGGACACAGTGTTGTCTATGTACCCACACATGTATTTGAGTTTCCAATCAATACAATTATAGCATGGATAATAAACGATTATCATGAACAAGGAAATATAATAATAACCAATTTATTATTGCCTCTAGGGCATATTTCCAACACTTCTCTCCCTCCCCGCAAAATAGTTTTGTATAGCCGAAAGGCTGTCTGGGTTCCGGTGGGAACTAGCTCTGGACGGCGAAGCCCTGTCGGATAGATGACACCGTATGTGTGCAACCCCGTAGAGAGGTCGTAGGTTCGATCTTTTTGCCCAAGGGGCTGTTCGAGAGTGCCTCCCGAAGGGCTGTCCGAGTGACCGTCCGAGTTTTGAGGGTCCTCCCGAAGGGCTGTCCGTGGCACCGTCTGAGGGACTGTCCGACCGCCTCCCGAAGGGCTGTCCGATGAGCAGACAAGGGAGAACATTCTCGCGGTTGGGAGGTTGTAAATCCTAGCTGTGGGGATCTGCACCAATGATCGTCATCGACTCTACTTCCGTTGCGCTACGAGTCGGTAACGAAAAGATCAAACCTTGTATGCAGTCTTCATAGTGGTCCTGGGTTGGTGCGTAGGTCGGAAATTTTTTGTTTTCTGCTGCGTTCCCCTACATCCAGATGGGATCGTGGAAGAACAGATGCTTGCGGCGGCGGAAAAGTTTTCTCTTCTGGCTCTCTGGGGGTTTCCCAATATTTGTGAATTTATAGAAGTGGAATTAGGTCAAAAGGAGTCACGTGGGCCCCATAAGGTACCATGGCGCCCCCCTGGGCCGCGCCCTAGTGCCTTGTGAAGCCCCCGTGGGGCTTCTGGCCTCCTCCCGAAGCTTCCTAGGTTTCTTTTGTCTAGAAAAAAATCTCCAAAATGTTTCGTGGCATTTGGACTTCATTTGGTACTGTTTCTCTGAAAAGGCAAAAACAAGCAGAAAACAGCAACTGGCACTAGGCACTGGGTTAATAGGTTAGTCCCAAAAAATGATATATAATTGCATACAATTGCATATAAAAACATTCAAGATTGATACTATAATAGCATGGAACAATCAAAAATTATAGATACGTTGGAGACGTATCACTAACCTATTAACTTAGTGCCCAGTGCCAGTTGCTGTTTTTTGCCTGTTTTTGGTTTTTCAGAATATCAGCACCAAACGAAGTCCAAATGCCACGAAATTTTTTGGAATTTTTTTCTGGACATAAGAGACACTAGAAGCTTCGGGAGAGGGCCAGAAGACAGAGGAGGTGGCCACGAGCCACCAGGGCGCGCCCCGGGGGGGTGGCGCGCCCTGGTGCCTCGTGGGCCCACCTTTGCTCCGTTTGACCTAATTCCACCTCTATAAATACTCTAAAATCGGGAAACCAACCGAGGAGTCCACGAAATACTTTTTCCGCCGCCGCAAGTTCCTGTTCTCGAGAGATCCCATCTGGAGGCCTTTTCCGGCACTCTGCCGGAGGGGGATTCGATCACGGAGGGGCTCTACATCAACTTTGCTACCCTTCCGATGATGCGTGAGTAGTTTACCACAGACCTTCGGGTCCATAGTTAGTAGCTAGATGGCTTATTCTCTCTTTTTGATCTTCAATACAATGTTCTCCTCGATATTCTTGGAGTTCTATCCGATGTAATCACTTTTTGCGGTGTGTTTGTTGGGATCCGATGAATTGTGAGTTTATGATCAGATTATCCATGAATATTATTTGAGTTTTCTCTGAACTCTTTTATGCATGATTGTTATAGCTTCGTATTTCTCTCCGATCTATTGATTTGGTTTGGCCAACTAGATTGATTTATCTTGCAATGGTAGAGGTGCTTTGTAATGGGTTCGATCTTGCGGTGCTCAATCCCAGTGACAGAAAGGGACATGACACGTATGTATCGTTGCTATTAAGGGTAAAAAGATGGGGTTTATTCATGCGTGATTTTACTTTGTCTACATCATGTCATCTTGCTTAAGGCGTTACTCCGTTCTTTATGAACATAATACTCTAGATGCATGCTGGATAGCAGTCGATGTGTGGAGTAATAGTAGTAGATGCAGAATCGTTTCGGTCTACTTGTCTTGGACATGATGCCTATATACATGATCATTGACTTGGATATTGTCATGATTATTTGCTTTTCTATCAATTGCCCAACAGTAATTTGTTCACCCACCGTATGCTATTTTCAAGAGAGAAGCCTCTAGTGAAAACTATGGCCCCCGGGTCTACCTTTATCATATATTGAAAATCCTAAAAATACCTTGCTGCAATTTTACTTTATTTATTTTATTTTGTATTTTTGTTCGATCTATCTATCTATCACCATACAATTTAATCTTGCAATTAACTGCCAAGGGATTAACAACCCCTTGTTCGCGTTGGGTGCGGGGATTTGTTGTTTTGTGTGCAGGTGCTGCTAACGAATTGTTGCGTGATTCTCCTACTGGATTGATAACCTTGGTTTCATAACTGAGGAAAATACTTATCTCTACTGTACTGCATCATCCCCTCCTCTCCGGGGAAATCCCAACGCAGCTCACAAGTAGCACTTGCTGCTGGGGGCGCCTCCAGCACCAGGTCCTAGGCCATGGGCGAAACCTCCTCCAAGGGTGGCACCACCACCTTCCCCTTCCCCATGGTCGGGATGACCTCCTTGCCCTTGTTCTCCATCTCGATCTGCATTATGAACATCACAATTGATCAACATTAAATCGTATCGTCCAAAGCCCCTATATTTACCCACCAAAAGGCTCTACTACCGCACTCAATTAACCCTCTCTGTCTTTCACTCTCACTCCTCTTCCACCTCTCCAGCGCCATGAACCCCATCCCCAACCCCTTCCCCTGGGGCATTGGATGGGGGGATTTCTTCCTCGGGTGCTTGCTCGGTGACCGCACCAAGTTTGAGAACACCATGGAAGTGTGCTCGAACTTCACTAACATCGACAACATGCACAAGAAGGCCGGCAGACACTGTAGTAAAGAAGGCGACGGCGGAGGAGTTGAAGACGCTGATTTCTGACCCAACGAAGTGCGCCATGTCAGTGGACATCTTGCGCTGGGCCATGAACCAGGCCGACTCCGGCGATGCTGGTCAGAGGGCAAGATGGGCCAAGTACAGGGGGTACAGGGCTCCTGAAGAACCAACGTGCCGCAGCGTTCTGGACTAAGACGGTGGTGGCACCGGAGGTCATCGCTCTGGAGCCAGAGGAGGAAGAAGAAGCGGTGAAGGTGGTGGTCAAGGCGCCGGAGCCAGGCCACCGCAGGATGCCAATCGATCTGGACGATGGCCAGGATGACGAGACGGTGAATGCTACGGTCGCGCCGGAGGACAACTATAAGGGTCGTCGCGGCTAGGATTTACCACTACTGTGTAAGATTAACCCCGAATCCCCATTCCCCTTGTACTCAATCCCAATCGAAACCCTAAAATCCATCGCTACTTAGTAGTTAGTACTCATGAAGAAGTGCTGATCAATCCTATGGCTATTTACCCCGATTCCCCATTCGCCTAGAATGCGGATCGAATACGCTGACCGAATCTAAACGCGGATCGAATATGAAAATCGTAAGCGAGGAGGTGAAAAAAGGGCTTACCGCCATTGCCGAAGTGCTGCGGGTGATGTTGGTGATGCCGGTGATGGAGGCCGGTGGTCGCCTTGCTGTTCTCTGATCCGTTGATCGCCGCCGCCAGTGTGAGAGTGGGAGAGTGGAGAGAGCGGTGAGGGAAGGCGAGGGTAATTATTGCCGGCGCTTCTAGAAACAACACCACGTCTCGAGCGTGGTTCCTCCCGTCCAACCGCCGCCGCCCACGTGCATCCCGCGGGCCTAGCTATGGGAAAACTGCCAATTCGGCGGTTCCCAGCAGGCCTGGCGCCAAGGTGCTTTAAGTTTCATGCTATGCGGGCTAAACAGTGAACGCAGGTAACAAACATGCCAAATTCTTTCCGCGCAGGCCTGGTTAGGCTCCATGCGAGCAACCAAACACGTCCGTTGTGTTTGAACGAATATGCTGCAGGCGGGAGCTCTATCGACCACGCCACCGTGGTGATGCTGTCCGGCTCCAGCTTCTAGCGGCTCAACAAGGAGTACGTGAGCGGGACGACGAACCTGGAGAGCTGTAGCCTGTAGAAACCGGGTGAGGGTGTCGCGGCTGGCAGGGTCATCGCTGCTCTACCGCATTGTTACACCAGGACAAGGTCTTACTGGCAAGGCCGTCTCTAGGAATGTGGGACCCTGAGATGAAACACAAAATGTGGCCATAACATTTATTTTTATATAGCTAAAGAAATAATACAATTAAAGCATAATTTCACCTTGTTATATAACTTCAAATATGCGTTATTCCATATAATATTTAGAAAAATATAAATATTAACTATAAAAAAACTATATATATGTCTGAATTGCAATGGCTTGTGCTGCAATTTACTTCCTCCGTCTCATAATATAAAAGCGTTTTTGACACTAAAACATTTTATATTATGGGACGGAGGGAGTATTAATTATGAATGGCAGAAAACAAAGAGCGCATGTGTGATGGAGTTAGAGTGCGGACCTTGATTTTTGGCAAGCTGCCTACTTTGTTCCCTGTTATCAGAACCATGCCGGTGAAGCTGCATCAGTTGTGGCGAACAACGATGTCACTCGGGCGGCGGCGATGATTCCGGGCAAATTGTACTTCGATTCACTGCATCCACCACAGAAACAAAAGTAAATAAATCATGTTGTATAGTCATAGTACATATTACAGTCATTCGGACATGCAGTAATCATCAGGTGACTCTGAACGCAAAATCACAGCACCTTGTCGACATCTCAAGCGTTCACGTGGATTAGCGCAGCGGTTAGCACTGATCTTAAGATTGATTTCAGAGTTGATGCTGAAAAGGAGTAGATACAGTAGACTCACACCAACCTGAAACCACGACATCAATAACTGAGAAAGCTACCAACTTTTTTTTTTTTTTTTTTTTTTTGAGGAACAAGAGTACATGACTACTCTACCACCAACACTAAGTCGGCAGCTAACTCTGCGATCAGGTCGTCTGGAACGCCCGCCATCAATTGCACGTCCACCTGTCTTCTGGCACGTGCCGCTAGAAGGTGGGCCATCTTATTTTGGTTTCTGCCAGCGTGCACAACATAAGCCTCACTGAAGTTTGCAAGTTCCTTCTTGATGTCAGCAATCACCGAGTACCAGGCAGGGAGGTTTCTGGCTCCCGGCTGCAGATCATTTGCCAGGAGGGAGCAGTCCGTCTCCGCAAAGATTGGCCCCCTGTAAATCTCAGAGAGAATCCGCAGCCCATTGAGCAGGGCCAGTGCCTCCGCTTCCTCAACTGTCGAGCAGCAGCCGATCTGTTTTGAAAGCGAGAAGAGGACAGTTCCTCGGTGGTCCCGCGCGATCGCTCCCGCATGGGATCTGCCGCTGTCAGCCAGGTACGCCGCATCAGAGTTCAGCTTTATCGTGCCTGCAGCTGGGGGTCGCCATTGGTTTGAGACTGGGTTGTCAGACTGAGCAATCTGCATGTTAGTCTCCTCTTCCTGTAGAGACGAGGGTCTCCCCCCTGCCAATGCGTGCGCAGCACGCATTTGCATTTGTTTACTGCCCATCCCGCCATCATCCATTGATCCACGGCCACTTATCTCCTCCTCGTATTGCTTCAAAAATAGCGCCGATCTATTTATGAGCTCCTTCCCATTGTAATGGATGCAGTCATCCCGGAGAAACCAACAACGCCAAAAGAGAAGCAGAATTTTTGTTCTCATCTCCGAGTCACAAGGCATGAGCAGATTCTGAAGCCAATCCACACCCGTGAATTTAAACTGTGCCTCGCTTGGGAGATCCCACTCCTCTCTCATTCTGTGCCTTAGGGCATGTACAATGGTTGATAAGATAGTCTTATCTTAAGTCTTGCATGTAATTTAGAGATGACAAAAAAATTTGTCTACAATGGGTCATCTCTTAGCCTTATCTTCGATAACTAGATATTCCTAAAAACGTGGTGAGACATATTGTGCTAAGAGATCACCTCTTGTCTTCTCTTAAATAAGAGAAGGCAAGGCTTTTTTTCTGAGTTCTCTCTCCTCCACCTCATCATTTATCCTAAGTGGCACTCCTAAGATAGCACCATTGTACATGCCCTTAGCGCCTTACTCTTCGTGCACGAGACAACCGCATGGAATTCATCCTCCTCTTCACTGCCACAAATCTTGCATGTACTGACTACTTCCAATGTCCGCTTCCACTTGTTCTTTATTGTAGCCAGCGTATTTGTGGCAACTCTCCAACCGAAAATTTTAATTTTCTCAGGGATTTTAGCTTTCCAAACGACATCCCAGATGCTACGGTCCTCCGCCTCATTTGTGGAACTGGAGGTTGAGTGACTAGCTTGGTTCTGGATTGAGACCGCCAACCTATATGCACTCCGGACTGAGAAGATACCAGATTTTTCAAAATGCCAAGCTAGTGCATCGTCCACCGGCGTCCTCAGGAGCTTGATATTGCAAATAGCCTCCGCGTCGAAACGATAGAATAGCTGGTGTATCAGGTCTGAGTTCCATCCACTGCCGTCGGCCATCATCAGCTGGTTTACCCATCTTATCCTAGAGCGCCGAATGAATTTGGCTGGCTTGAGCCCCTCCTTCCTTGGAATCCAATTGTCTCTCTGAATTTTTACCTTTTCTCCAGTACCTATTCGCCAAACCAGACCAGCCTTGAGTAATTCTAGTCCATGTTCGATTCCGCGCCAAACCGGGGAGGCTTCCGAGGCGAAAACCGTATCAATAAGCTCTCCATGCGGATAATACTTGGATTTCAGGACGCATGCGCACAAACTCTCCGGCCTGTATAGCAGCCTCCAAGCCTGTCTAGCAAGCAAGGCCTGATTGAAGTGGCTCATATCTCTGAATCCTATGCCGCCACCTCTCTTCGGTTTGACCATCCGATCCCACGACATCCAGTGGACTTTCCTATGTCCATTCTCCTCTCCCCACCAAAAATCACGGATCAGCTTCTCGTACTTATCACAGAACCCCTGCGACATCTTAAATACCCCCATGCAGTAAGTAGGGAGAGCTTGCAGTACTGACTTAACTAGGGTCTCTTTTGCCGCAAATGACATGAATCTCTCCGACCAGTCTGTGCATCTCTTGGCAAACCTCTCCATTATTGGTTGGAAGGAGGAGTCTTTCATGCGCCCTTCCGGGGTCGGGAGACCTAAATACTTACTCTCAAAAGTGGCAGTGGATATCTGGAGGGTTTCTTTGACTCCTTGTTGCGTTGCCTCCGGGCAGACTTCGCTGAATAGGATTGAGCATTTGTTGTTACTAAGCAGTTGGCCCGAGCCCTTCTGGAACTTGTGGAGGACCTGCATGACACCCTCCGCCTCTTCTTTACACGCTTTGAAGAAGAGCAAGCTATCGTCGGCAAATAGCAAGTTCGAAATCCCAGGGCTCCCTCTGGCAATTTTCAGGGGCGTAATCTTGCCCCGACGGATTTCTTTGTCTAGCAAACATGATAAACCTTCAGCCACGAACAGGAAAAGGTAGGGGCTCAAGGGGTCGCCCTGACGGAGCCCCCTCTCCGGTGCGAATGGTTCTAGAAGCTCACCATTGTACTTGACAGAATATCTCACTGATTTCACACAACTCATCACCCATCCAATCCATTTTTGATCAAAGCCTAGCTTCAGTAGGGCTGCTTCCAAAAAGCCCCAGTCCACCCTGTCGTAAGCTTTTGCCAAGTCCAACTTGAAGGCGCAGTGTGTATTAATTGGCTGTTTGCTGTGTTGAATCTTATAGAAACACTCAAAGGCAATCGTAGCATTATCCGTGATCAAACGGCTGGGAATGAAAGCACTCTGTGTCTCTGAAATAAGCTCATCCAAGAGTGGTCTCAGCCGGTTCACCAAGCATTTCGAAATTACCTTGTAAATCACGTTGCATAGACTTATGGGGCGGTAGTCCTTCAACTGCTCAGGGTTTTTGTTTTTTGGAATAAGCACGATGACGGTGTCATTGATACCCTCCGGCATGACCCCATTCTTGAAAAATTCCATCACCGCCTTCACCACATCCTGTTTGATCGTACCCCAATTCCTTTGGAAGAATCTAGCTGGGAAACCATCAGGTCCGGGTGCTTTTAGAGGGCCAATTTGGAAGAGGGCATCGCTGATTTCCTTCTCCGAGAAATCTTTAGTCAGAGACGAGTTCATTTCATGGGTCACCCTTTCGCTCATACACTCCACTATCACTTTAGGGTCAACTCCTTCTTCCCGTGAATAAAGATGTTTGAAAAAATCCGAAGTCATCTCTTGTAGCTTGCTTCTGTCCTCCACCCAAACACCTTCCTCATTTTTCAATTTGCTGATAGTGTTCTTTTTGCGTCTCCACGAGGCCTTGCGTTGCAAGTATTTTGTATTCTTATCTCCTTTCAGCCAAAGAGCTCTAGATCGCTGTCTCCACATCATCTCTTCCCGATGGAGGACCTCGTCTAGGTTCCTGGCAACAATTTTTATCTCCTTGTCTCTTTCCGGAGAGGGTTGCCGCCTCCATAGAGCCTCCAGCTGTTTCCTAAGAGCTGCTGTTTGTTTTATAACCGAACCAAAATTCTTCTTCGCCCACTTGTTGAGGGTATGCTGCAGGTCTTTTAGTTTGATGGACATGTCCAGCAGGTTAGTGGCTGTTGATTTTTCCTTCCAAGAATTCACTATTGCCTCCGACAAGGAGTCCAGCCTTTCCCACATATATTCATACCTGAAGATTTTATTTATAGGCCTCCATTCTTTCCTTGGACCGAATCTGAGAAGCAGTGGGAGGTGATCGGATCTAGAGGAGCATATATGTTCAATTGACGCCTCCGGAAAAATGGAACTCCACTCTTGGTCTGCAACCCCCCGATCAATCCGAGCTTTCACATTGTCCTCTCCGCTTTGTTTATTATCATAAGTCCATTTCGGCCCCTTGAAACCAAGGTCATATAACTTGCATTCAGCAAGAACATCTCTGAAAATCTCCATATTCCTTTCACTTCTCTTGGTTTTGGACATGTGTTCATGCTGCCATGCTGTCTCATTAAAATCTCCTAGCAAGAGCCAAGGTTCACTTGACATGGGTCGGATTCTTCTCAATAGGTTCCACATATGGTGTCTATCACATGCTTTCGGTTCCCCATAGACAAAGGTGCCCCGCCATTGACGGCCATGGGGACTGAGTCGGATTAACACATCAATATAGCGCGGGCCAACAAAAATCTTCTTTATTTCAACTTGCTCATCATAGAAGAGAGCGATACCTGCACCTTTCCCTTTACCGACGTGGGAGATGCAATGCTTGAGACCTAGTCTCCTACGCAGCTTATTGACATAATCCTCACTTTTCCTGGTTTCAGAGACAAAAACCAGGGACGGACAATAGGTGTGCACCAAGCACACAAGTTCCTGAACTGTCCGGGGCTGCCCAAGACCCCGGCAGTTCCAGCTGATTATCGTCATGGCTCCTGGCGGGTGCTAACCGTCGCACCCACCAGTTGACCGAGAGCCCCGGGCTCGGTAGCTTCCTGTCCCCCAACGCTGCCGTCATCTCCCCCTGCTGCAGATTCCTTTGCCCCTTTCTTTTTCTTGTGTTGTTCAGCTATAGTCTCGTTCTCAGCAGAAACCTTGTTACCTGTAACCTTTTGCTCCCTCGCGTCCTTCTTACCTAAGATTGACCCAGAGCTGATCAGACCCCCAGATGGACTCTTGAGGCTCACCTTTTTGCGCTTGCTCCCACCTCCTTTTCCTGCTGCTATTCCTTCAGGTTTGCCCACTTTACTTTCCTGAGTCCCATCGCCCAGGATATTTAGCTGGGTTGCCTCGACAACCGGCAGCGAAGCCTGAGTCTTTCCAGTATCTTCATGCGAGTTCCCCTCCTTGCTGACAACCTTCCTCTCTCCATCCAGAAGCAGGTAGGGCTCCGCCTCCTGGCCATTTGCTTTGGGTGGAACGACGTCCCCATGACAGGGGCGTGCTCAAGACCCGGTGGAGGCATCTTCAAGGCTTGATCGCCTACCAGCCCTGTCTCTGCCGCCCCACTGGCTTCAACAGGAGCAGATTTTTCCTCCCCCTTGCCATCAACAAACACAGCACCCTTGTTTTCTTGTGCACCCCCCTGGCTGCCACTGCACCTTTGGCCTTGTATGCCAGCAAGCTGATCTACCTTCACTTGAACCTTGCTCTGAACAACAGCAAAGATGCCTTTATCTTTCTTTCTTTCAGCTAAAATCTCTCCTCCACCTGTACCTTTTTTTGCTGATGCATTATCCTTCTTCTCGTCATCTCTAGAAAAATGTACATTGTTATTCCGAAGAAAACTAGCTGTAGTGCTTTGCATACCGAACTCCCTTGCTCGCTGAGGAAAAATAGTATCCGGCCTGACCATGTGCGTGCTGTAGCTTATATTTAGCATCTTACATGGAGTTCCCAGTTTCTTTTCATACTCCAAGATACTTATTGCCCCTTTGTCCAGAACATTATGCAAAGACGTAATATCCTGCATCCTGTACTTATCAACAAACTCTTCTCCATCGGTTCTCTTCAGATTGGGAAGAAACACCTGAACGTCTTGAACACTGAAATGTATCTTGTTGTTTCGATCATGTAGAGGTGGTCTGAATCGGTCGTCCGTCGGCTTCATGGTCTTTGTCCTGCTTCTGATCACCCCCACCCTTTTCAAAGTCTCATTCAGACTGTTTGAACTGACCTCTTCCACCACTGTCACAAGGATATGATCAAAGCAATTTTCTTCCCTGGCCTTCATTGTCAACTGAGACAGAATAATTTCCTGTCGAGCTTCCACCACATATTCGGCAGATCGTGACCCCAGAACCACAAACGCCATATGCCCGCCATTCCCAGAGCCTTTTCCGGCGTTCATCGGTTCCTCATTGGCCTCGATCCCGTAATTCTCAAGGTCTCTGCACTCCTCGGCTTCAATCTTATTTTTGTAGGGAACCTCAACTGCAACCGGGGGCGTCATTGGTACAGGCACCGAACCCAAATCAAGTTCAGCAACCGAACCAGGGCATGAGTCGGACGTGGTTTTCAATTCCACTGAATTCGTCCCTCCAGCCCACAGATCGCCAGATTGGAGGAAATACGCTGCCTTGGCCCGCATAATCTGCAGGCATCTCGCTGGATCCCGCGAACTACGAACGATTCGCAGCGCCCGAGCCTTCAATCCTTCCAGATCCACAGATTCCATACCTAGGCGGCCGATCTCCAACAGCCGGGGACCCGAGGGGTGCCCGGAGTCAGCCCCGCCGCCGGAGCAGCCTCCGTCCGCCGCCGCTCTCTCTCTCCTCTCTCTGGCCTCTCTTTTACTCGCCAGAAAGCTACCAAACTTTAATCACACACAAAGCAACGATATGATGTAGAGTAGATTGATTTGTGTTCTTTTCTCGAGAAAACACAAAACTTTGCGTTTAAGTGAAAGTGTCCTTCTCAGCTCGAGCTCATATGAGCTCAGGTGAACAGTAAAATTCGAAAAAAAAAATGAAAAACAAATCAAAACATTCTGAAATATTTTGGGGACAAACTTTGACAAAAATTATCAGTACTTGCAAAGTTTTATCACGAAATGACATTTGTGGATGTCGTGAAAAAAAAGGATGCTCCAAAATTCTTTTGAAAATAACTCTTTTGAAGCATCGATTTTTTTTCTACGACTTGTACGAATGCCATTCATTGATGAAACTTTGCAAACATTCAAAACATTTGTCAAAGTTTGCAACAAAAAAATCAGATTTATTTAATTTAATTTAATTTTTTCTTTCTAATTTTACTGACTTATATGAACTCGAGCTCAGTTAATCCGCGTCCGCGTTTGAATCCTTTGATAGAAAAATGATTTACAACCCAACAGTCCAAAACAAGGCTACGACACACACTACAACAGACACCACCAGTTCAGAGGGACAACGTGTGACTTGGCATCACCGTATTTTGTCCATTGAATCTGACATCGATCCAAAAACCAAGCTGCCGCTACCCTACCTGTTCTCGACAGTTACTGAAACTGCTAGCCTATCCAAAAGTCTTTTAACCAATATGGCATGTAGCAGCAGCACATGGGGCGTACCGCGTACATACATGATGAGTGGCGACCGGGGACTGATATTTAGCACCACAACTATTTTGACCTTTTTATCAAAGTTTAGCATGATTTAATTCAAGATGGCAATAGGGATGAAACCCACCTGATTTTGCTTGTCCAAACCCGTCCCCGCGAGAAAACCACAAATCCGTCCCCATCCCCGTTCCTGTGCACGGGGCCAGTTTTTGCCCGTCGCCTAAACCCGTCGGGTTTTCTGATCCCACGGGGAATCTGTCCCAGTGAGCAGTCAGCGAAAACAGCAGCTTTTCATAGAAAAACAGGAACATATTACAGCAATAGCAGCAGCAAAAATCAGAATATTTAAGCAGCAAAACATGATGCTAGGTATTTTGACGGATATGGCGGGTTTCGCGGCGATGGGGCTGGGCACCAGGGCCGGTCGTGTAGTCGAGGTGGGGGCTGGGTTGAAATCAGTGGATCAGTGGATGCTAGGTATTTTGACAGGTATGGCGGGTTTCGCGGCCATGGGGCTGGGCACCTGAGCCGGTCGTGTAGTCGAGGTGGGCACTGGGCTGGATCAGTGGAGTGGATGGGTGGAAATCAGTGGATGCTAGGTATTTTGACGGGTATGGCGGGTTTCGGATTCGGGTACTGCTGAAACGGGTTCGAACCTTGAAACATGCCGGGTTTTATGGTTTACCCAAGAGCAGCCCCGCGGGTTTAGAAACACGCCCATCCCCGTCCCCTAATAGGGTAAAAACCCGCGGGGACGCGGGTTTCGGGGCCCCATTGCCATCTTGAGATTTAATCTTTTTTTTTAAATTAGCATGATCGGACTCTTGTTGGTTACGCCGCCCAGCGTGGCGTTGGGTTGCATGAGAGACGTCATGGTCCATGACGTTTACCTCTAGCCTAAACGCCATGGTCCGTGGCGTTTCGTCCCCTCGCCAGAGACATCAAGTCCCACGGGGAAACGTGGGAGAGAAAACGCCATAGATCATGGCGTCTCCCAAGCAACCCAAACTCCATGGTGGATATCGTCATTGAAAAAGGTCAGATCATGCAACTCATGCTAAACATTGACAAAAGTGTCAAAACAGTAATTTTAGCCACTGATATCGTATCAACATTGCTATTATGTGTGGTGATCGATCATGATCATGAGCAGTAGTAGCAGCACCTCGTACTACCTGCAGGGCCGGGCCGGCAAAATCGGAGGCCTTGTGTCAAACTCTAAAATGGGGCCTATCGTTTAAAAGAATATTTTTTATCGCTTAATAAATATAATCTGTAAAAAAATAGCGCTTAACAAATACAATGTCTTCTTTGTCAGGACTACTTGAACTCAATTTTTCTCGCAAAAAAAAAGAGAACCCAGTTTGATTTTATAAAATAGGCTGCTACAGACTCACCTATATGCAGTACTCTTTCACTCGGTGATACTTCTAAGAAACTACTGCTGTGTATACCACATTCCTTCCAAGTGTGTGGAATAAAATCAAATGGTGATACAGGCTGTCTAGTTAGTAAAATCAACTAGTACATTCGGCAACAATCAAATTAGATGGGCGCGATGTACAAAAGAAAATGATGGACTGTAGTTTCTATGGGAGAATAGAAAGACTCAGAATTGATGGACTTTGTGACAAATTGATACAGCAATGTGCTGCAGTTTCTACCAAATTAGATGAGGACTACGTGCAAAAGAAATTGATGTATTTGTAAAAACTCCGATACAGAATTAATAATGTGAGATTGAGATTACCATTGACAAGGAAGTGACTTGCCGGAAGAGCTACCGGCAGCAACGAAGGTGGCGCTGGTAGCACCGGCGATGACCATGTGTCCTTCTCCCGCCGATGGTCCATGCTGGCTGCAAGGTTGGCTGGAACCGGCTTTCGGGCTGTCGCCGATCGATCCCGCTGTAGCTATGGCGACGAGATAGCTTTTGCCTTTTGCGATCGATCCCGTTTCCTTTTTATTTTTTGAGGTGTGACGATCCAGTTTTTTTTTAGGTTTTGACCATCCAATTTTTTTTTTTGAGAGGATTTTGACGTGACGATCCAATTCTGATCGATCGAGCAGCGCTGCGGTGGCCTGGCTCGCGCCTCGACTCATGCGGACGCCAGCGGCCCAGCGCCCAGAAAGAGTTTTTTTTTGAGAAATACATACTAGGCCTAAAAATTTGGGGCCCCCAAAATTTATGGGCCCTGTACGGGCCGCACATTTTGTACACCTGTGGGCCCGGCCCTGACTACCTGTCTGCCACGGGAACCGATTGCCATCTACTGTTCTTACACCGTAACCAACCAAGATGAGTGGCGAGTGGCGACTGATATTAATGTTGCTACTCTGTGTGCTGCATGATTGATCATGACCATGAGCAGCAGCAGCAGCAGTACCTCGTACCACCTGTCTGCCTGTGCCAGGTTGACAGTGCCCCACCTCGTACACACTGATTGCCATCTAGCGTCGCTTCGCGCTCTGCTCCGGTCCTCAAATACCATTGCCAAAGAAGCAAGAAGAGAGACAAAGACCGGCGTGGCGTGGGAAGGCAGCCATGGCGCCCAAGGACGACGAGCAGCAGCAGCAGCCGCCGCTACACATCCTCTTTTTCCCCTTCCTCGTCCCGGGCCACCTCATTCCGATGGCCGACATGGCCGCACTCTTCGCGGCACGCGGCGTCAGGTGCACCATCCTCACCACCCCCGTGCAAGCCACCATGATCCACTCCATCGTCAACCGCGCCAACAGCAATGACGACACCTCTTCCCAAGCGATTCATGTCGCCGTCGTGCCTTTCCCCGACGTCGGGCTCCCGCCGGCTGCCCAGAGCGGCACGGGCCTTGTGTCCCAGGGAGATAAAGACAAGTTCTACCAGGTGGTGGAGCTGCTCCGGGAGCCCTTCGAGCGGTTCCTGGCCGACTGCCACGCCGACGTCGACGCCGTGGTCTCGGACGGCTTCTACTACTGGTCAGTGGACGTCGCGGCTGCGTACGGCGTCCCACGTCTCATGTTCCTCGGTATGAGTATGTTCGCCCAGTCCGCGTTGTCGCAGGAGCATAGTCGCAACCCCGACGACGACGACGATCCTGACGCTGTGGTGTCGCTGTCGGGTCTACCTCAACGCGTGGAGCTGAGGCGGAGCCAGATGATGAAGGAGCCGCACTTCCTGGCGTTCTTCAGGAGCATCTACGCCGCAGGTCGGAGGCGCTACGGCGAGCTGTTCAACAGCTTCCAAGAGCTGGAGCCGGACAACGTCGAGCACTATCGCACGACGCTCCGCCGCCGCGCGTGGCTCGTCGGGCCAGTCGCGCTCGGCAGCGGCAGCAAGGACGTGGCATCAAGAGGTACAGACGTGCTCTCCCCGGAGGGGGAAGGCTGCCTCCGCTGGCTCGACGCCAAGCCGCCCGGCTCTGTGGCGTACGTCGCATTTGGCACCCAGATCAGCTTCACGCCTGAGCAGCTACGGGAGCTCGCCCGCGGCCTCGACCTCTCAGGCAAGAACTTTGTGTGGGTCATCTCCGGCGCCGACGCGGCATCGTCAGACCTATGGATGCCAGAAGGCTTCCCGACAGCTTTGCGTGGGCACATCATCCATGGCTGGGCGCCGCAGGTGCTCATCCTAAACCACCCAGCCGTGGGCTGCTTTGTGACGCACTGTGGGTGGAACTCGACGCTGGAGGCCGTGAGCGCCGGCGTGCCGATGGTGACTTGGCCACGATACGCTGACCAGTTCTATAACGAGAAGCTCGTCGTGGAGGTGCTTGAGCTGGGCGTCAGCGTCGGTGCCAAGGACTACGCGTCATCTGCGGAGCCGGAGGCCCACCGGGTGATCGGAGGCGGCGTAATTGCCGAGTCTGTCAGGGGACTGATGGAGGTCCAGGGCGACGCAATGCGGAAGATGGCTGGAGATCTCGGCGCCAAGGCCAGAAACGCGGTGGAGAAGGGTGGCTCGTCGTACTGTGACGCCGGACGGCTGGTGGACGAGCTCATGGCCCGTCGGAGTCAGCAACGTGATTGACTATGAGTCGATGACCCGAAGGCGCCGGCGTGTCTCGTTCATTTTATTTTTTCAAATAAAAGTGAGATTCAGTCTATCAGCGTCCCGCCGGTCCCTAAAATGCACGATTAAAAACATCTAAGGAATTATCATCGCATGAATGTTATTCGTGCTTCTTTTTTTTTTTTTAAAACATCAGATCTATTATAAAAATTCACCGAAAATACAAAAAAAATCTCAACCATAATGAAAATTACATTGAGATTCCAAGACCACCGAACGACCACTACTGTTGCCGCTCCCCTACCGGAGCCGGCTTGACCTTATGGATGACAACTGGGAAGTCTTTGTGCATGTGCCCCTAAGGACCAGCGCCCTGAAGCCGCAGTCGTAGCCGTGAACCCTTGCATGGATCCGAAGCACCTGACACCAAATCTCGCCACGTGACGAGAAACCCTAACCTCACATCCCCAAAGAGATGACATGAATCTATGTCGGAACTCCATCGAATACGTCCAGACAAATGAACTCGCGGAGGATTGAAGTCCGAAGGACAAACTCGAAGAAGAAGCGTCGCAATCCGCCCGAGCGCTGCACCTGCGAGGACTAAAAAATCATAACCTAAACTACTATCCAGAGGGGAGGCACCCTGTTTTTCCATTTCGTTTTTACCTTTTTTTTTTCTTTTCCGTTTTTGTTTTTTTCCTCTTTAAAATAATTCTGGATTTCAAAAAGTTTCAGATATTAAAAAATTGTGAATTTTGAGAAAATGTTCAAGAAATCATAAAATGTGCGTGGATTTAATTTTTTAATAATTTTTAAAAAACTATTTGTGTATTAAAACAATATTTATGAATTTGAACAAAATGTACGTGGATTCAAAAAATATTCATGATTTTTAAAATTTTCACACAAATAAAAAATATTGGGAATTACTGAAAAAGTTCATCCATTCAAAAAATATTCATTAATTTCGAAAAATGTAGTGGAGAAAATCGTGAGAACATTTAAGACATTCATACATTTTTTATGAAAACATTCATCCATTCAAAAAAGTTCATTAATTTCGAAAAATGTAGTGGAAAAAATCATGAAAACGTTTTAGACATTCATAGAACTTGTATGAAAACACTTTTGGAGAAAATCTTGTATTTTATACTTAATATAAATATATAATATAGAATTGAAGACAAAGCTTTTTTTTTCCTTCACCACAACAAGATAAATGTAGCATATCATTATTAAAGGCGTTAGAGTGGCATAATTTATTTAGATTATATTCAATATGTATTGGTGGTAAAACTCTATGCAAGCCCATTTCTTTTGTGAGATCAAGTCAATTAGAAGGCATCATTTACAATATTATTTGAATGATGAAAGGATAGCATGCTACATGTAGTGCAATGATGTGCATGCTCAATCGTGCAAGAACATTAAAGCATTCTAACTATGAAGATCATTCTCTTCTTCCTAATCCTTTTCCTCCTCCGTATCCCATGCCTCTGCATGCTATTCCTGGGTTGGGCGCGGTGAGGGCCTGCCGCTCGGTGGTTGTGACAATTTTAGCCTGGTTTCTGTTAATTAATCGGCCGCAATTACTCATGCAGTACAATATGTCCTAATTTCTTAGCACCCACGGTAACCCAAAGTTTTTGCTCCTCTAAGACGATTTTAGATGGATTGGTGGCGATGCACACTTATAGCGGATACAAAAAAATTCTCTAATTCCAAATTGTCAAGAGACAAGCATGGCGAGGGAGGCCATAGCTCGTCTATTGGGGTTTTGCATGTCGGTTCTGTTATCCCACCAATCCTTGACGGAGCCCCCTAAATGCCAAGTAGAGGTGTCCAGGTGCACAAGTCCAAACTTCTCGTTGACCAATCTCCAAAGCCTAAGAATGTAGCAGCACTTGAGGAAGAGAAGTGCACCCGTTTCTTGCTCCCTTTTGCAAAGAGGGCAAAGACCACAATTTGCCCATCCACGCCTCTCTAACCGATCGATGGTCCAAATCTGATCTTGTAATGTCAACCACGCAAATAACTTGACTTTTGGATGGCCTTAGACTTTCCAAACCATGAGGTCCATGATGGATAGTGTCAATCCAAGGAATTGAGCTTTATATGCTTTGGCCAGATCTCATCATTCAAATGCTTCCAAACAATGTCATATTCGGTTTTCTCGTCAAGGTGGAAGTCCTGCACTAGCATCCAAAGAGTGAAGAATTCCCGGATGTGGTCACCGGAGACAACAGTGGTGTGACACTAGTGGGTCAGGGGTGGCATGTCATCAATGACCCCCTCAATGTTTGCCAGTCAGTGATGATTGCCATCGGTGAAGCCGCTTAGTGATGACCCTCATCGATCAGTCACCCGCCGACACTAGCTGGTCAGTGATGAGGGGTCAGTAGTATCTCAATTTTTAGTAGTGTTGTGTGCACTTGGTGTTGACCGTCATCTGCAAGACACGTGGTCGGAGGAAGCCTTGCCGAGAGCGTGATAGGCAAGACAAGCCAGCGAGATCTCTTGAAGACTTAAACCCCACATTTTCGGGAGGGACGCCGTCAAGGAGTGCGGGTGGCTGTAGACTTCCCTAGGTCGGCCTAACAGCCCATGAAGCCACAACAATCGATGATCCGCCCATTCCTTGTTTCCTCCCCACCGGTTTTCGGAATGTTCCAGAAACCTCCCCAAACCATTTTTTTTCTTTTATCCGTGTTTTTCGCTTCTTTTCTTTTGTCATTTTTTATTTCAAGAACAAAATTTTAAAACATGGAAATTTTATGAAACGTGGGATCATTTTTCAAATATGTGAACTTTTTTTGAAATTTGATAACAATTTTTGAAATCCAAGAACATATTGCAAATTCATGTTTTTTAAATCTTGGAATATTTTTGAAATTCAGGTTTTTCTTTTCAAATTTAGAACAATTTTGGAAATACAATTTTTTTATAAACTCATGAACATTTTCTGAAATCTGGGAACAATTTTGAAATTCATAAAGATTTTTCGAAATAAGGGAAAATTTCCAAACTCATGAACATTTTCGCTATCATTTCTCAAGTTCATGATTATTATGAAATTCAAAATATTTTTCCGAATTTTTGAATTCATATTTTTTATATCCAGGAAGATTTTCATATTTGATAATACATTTTTTGAATTTCGGGAATATTTTTCAATTCTGCGATAATTTTTAAAATTATAAAAAAATTGATATTTGATTTTTGCTAAAAATTCGTTTACAAAAAATGGCACTTCGAAACTTTTGTTGAAATCTTGAACGATTTTTAAAGAAGCCAAAAAAAGAAAAACATAATAGTAAAAAAAAGATAAAAGGGTCATCCCGCCCCGCAATGTGTCGGCCTAAGCGAGCGTGGGTGGGGTGCCTGTTTGCTGCTCCCGTGGTGCCCTATGCGGGGAATAGGTGTTGGCAAATCCTATTTACCGCTTAAGTCGGGCAATATGTTCAAAAAATATGGGAATAATATTCAAATTCTATACATTTTTGGAAATATGGGGAAATATTTCAAATTCATGATTTTTTTAATTTTGGTTACACTTTTCAAACTCGTGAATATTTTTGAAATTTGAAACATGATTCCAAATTTGCGAGCATTTGTTTTTGAAATTCAGGAACATTTTTAAAATTCATGAAGTGTTTTTGAAATTTATTTTTTCCAATTTCCAAAACAATTTTTAAATTCCAAATATTTTTATAATTTTTGAACGTATTTCATATTCCCAAACAGTATTTGAAATTCATTTTTCTGAAATCCTAAACGTTTATTAATAAAGAAAAGAAAACAAAGAGAAAGACAAAATAATGGAAAAAGCAAGGACTCCCACCCCGCACATCGGCCGGCGCAAAGCGCGCGCGGGGGGGGGGGGGGGGGGGGGGAGCTGGGTGGAGTGGGTTGCGCATTGGCGTACTGTCCCTGGCATGGGTCGGGGAATAGAGGGGCTCTCTCGGCCCCAAAAACGCCCAAGAGGTCTTATATGGGTCACCTCAATAGCCTCGAACCTTTTATGCTCTTGTTTCTTCTAAAGCGCTGAAGGAAAACATTTGCAGGCTAGAAAACCAGTTGCAAAAAGGTGGCTAAAGAAATCTGGCTATCAATTATTTTGACATATATAAAAATGTATTGTTGTAATTTTTTCCTAAGTTTAAAAATATCACAGATTTATAAAAATATTCGTGAGTAATTAAAATGTTCATAAAATATTAAAACCTATTCATGAATTTGACTGAACAACTTTTAAAATTCATGAATTCAAAAAGTTAAAGTTAATTTTTTTTAAATTTTATTAATTTTAAAATATTTAAATAATATAAAATAGTCGTGAATTGTATGTTAAAAAATATATTTTGAAATGAATAGGAAAATCGTTCGAAAACCTGAAGAAGATAATCGAAACATTTAAAAACTAGCATAAAACGTACCAAAACTCGCTAAGGAAAACTGGAGGAAAAATATCGCTTGATGAGTCGTTCCATGTAGTTTTGTCTAGTGAAGAATAAGACATCCGAAGGATCGGAACCGATCGAACGAAGCCTTTTTCAGCTTTTATATGGAGACAATAAGTCGACTCTGCTGGACCTATTTTCTTCTAGTTTATTCGAGCTGATTTTAGGCCCCTCCCATTTCATCCTTTCCCATCAACGGGCCGGCTTGCTGGTCTACTTGCTCGCTAAACTACCAGTGCTAGACGCGATCTTTTTTTTGGCGACGTCTGAGTGAGCTATGGTCGTGGGTGAGGCGGAGGTAGGATAGCCGGAGTGACGAGCAATTAGCTAGCCAAGGGTGGGAGAGGAATGCTATTGTGTCAAGTGGGCAGGAAGGGTGAAAGGCGATACCAGTGCGCATGTGTGAGGGCCTGTGCATTGCATGACCTTTTTTCTGGAGAAGAAACGAAGTGATTAACGGGTTTCAACAAAGCCTAATTAATTGCCCATCAATTAGGAGTATTAATATTTTAATTTTCCTAGGTGGACGAAAATATTGTTTTTTTTTTCAAATATGTTGATTATCTTTGTAAATTTTCATAAAATCTTGCGTGTATCTTGTTTCTCTCAAATATATCACAAATAACTATATAGTTGAAGCAAGGGCAATGGGGCATGTGAGATCATCTCATCCCTCAAGTAACTTTGACATTGCTTATATTCAGTGGTGCATTGGAGGATGCTTCTGTAATACGGCAGATGTTGCCAACGGAGGAGCTTGACATGCTCTTGTATCAGTTCCTTCATGACTTAAGTCCTTTCTTTTGAGACGAATACGTAGTTGGGAGCTAATTTTCATCGATGAAGTAGGAGGAAAGTCAAATACAAAGCAAAGTCAAAAGAAAATAGGGTTAGTGTAGCACAATATACCACATCCATATACAACGGCACATTAGCGGGAGCTAAAGGGGGGTTGATGAGTCTAACCATCGGAGCTAAGAGCATCTCCAGCAAATCCCTTAAACTTAATCCCCAAAGCTTCTCCCTATCACCAAAGGTCAATAATTCTAAGGGATCAAACTTCTTCTCAGCTAGCAGATCCCCTAAATTTAATCCCTCAAACCAACTCAACCCCACATGGAAGCCTGTCATCATCTTTGTCTTCCTTCTTCTTTCTTCTTCGTTGCACACGGGCAAAAACGATTGCTCGGCACTAGATGATGTCCATGAGCTAGCTAGGGGAGTATTTAACAAAAACTACCACTTTTCGACTTTTTTTTGCAAAAAACTAACAAGTCAGAAAAGTGCCCGATTTGGCAAAATTAAACCTGATTATGACAGGGATGGCCCACTTGTGAGGGCCGACGTGGTACCATAAGTCAGCACCGTTTGTTTGACCGGCAAGTTAGGCATTATGACATGTGGGACCCACATGTCAGTCTCAAAAAAAATCCTCAGGTCTCCTCCTTCCTCTAGCCCGCCCACCTCACCATCCTCGCCCATGGTAGGAAGCCACCACCGTTGGGTGAGGGCGAGGTCAAAAGCGCCGGCCACACGGAGCCGCGCACCGGCCAAGCTAGCACACAAGATGCTAGATGCATCCAGCTGCTCGTGTGCTAGCTTGGTCCGTCGTGGCGCTTCTTTGGCCGCATGGATGGGAGGAGGCGTGTTCTGTGGTGGAGCTCCTCTGCTCTTCTCCCCATGGTGAAGCGGCAGCCAGCGAGCCTCGAGGCCGGGAAGACGGGACCCGTGACGGTGATTGGAGATGGGCGGACTTGGGGCGGGTGGCGTCCACGACGGCGGAGGCGGGGTCGCATCAGACTTGGAGCTTTGAGGCGGTGCTCATGGTGGTTCCCAGCGAGAAGAAGAAGAGAAAGAGAGAGATGGGAGGGAGAAGGAGGAAGGAGCAAGGAAAAATGAGGGGCGCGGCGAGCAAGGATGGCCGGAGGACTTACCCCTGATCTAGATCCTCTGTGGGGAATTTTAGAGGAAGGAGATGAAACTGACATGTGGGTCCTACATGTTAACGGTCAAAGTAACGGTGTCTTTTTCAGCCCTGACGGGTGGGCTCGGCCTGTCATAAATGGGTTTAAGCGAGCCAAATCGGGCACTTTTCTGACATGGTAGTTTTTTGCAAAAAAATTAGTCAAAAAGTGGTAGTTTTTGTCAAATTTTGTAGAGTGGTAGTTTTCGGTTGAGGTCGATCGAAAAGTGGTATTTTTTTTTGTTAAATACTCTAGCTAGGGCCTAGGACTGAAGATCCACCAAAGTAATTTGATAGTCTCACCGAGCGCGACGCACACATGCAATGGAGTTGAAAACTTAGGCGAAATTCACCCTCCACGGCCAGGGTTTGAGCACTCCTTCATTTGACTGGGTTCTTCTCCTCTTCCTTCTCCTAGTGGCACGAAGGCCTGGTCCAAAATGCAACGAATCATCAGAATCGGTGATGGCTGGCCGGCAACCATGGTTCTCCGTACAAAGAAACTATATGTGAGTTTTGCTCCGTATGTGCCACGAGTATGGAAATGCCAAGATTTTGCCAACATCGGTTGGAGCCAGATATGATGATTGACTTCATGTTAGTAGTGTCAATGTACATACTTTACTTGCACAAAAAGGCGCCTAAAGAAATCTGGCTATCAATTATTTTGACATATAAAAAAATGTATTGTTGTAATTTTTTTCCTTAATTTAAAAAAATCATAGATTTTTAAAATATTCATGAATAATTAAAATGTTCATAAACTATTAAAACCTATTCATGAATATGACTGATTTTCTTTGAAATTCATGAATTCAAAAAGTAAAAGTTAATAAGTTTTTTAAAAAAAGTTTATGAATTTTAAAAATACTCAAATATTATAAAATATTCATGAATTGTATATTAAAAACAGATTTTTAAATGAATAGGAAAATCGGTCGAAAACCTGAAGAAAAATAATCAAAACATTTAAAAGCTAGCGGAAAACGTACCAAAACTCGCTAAGGAAAACCGGAGGAAAATATCGCTAGATGAGTCGGTAAATTCAAAAAAAAATAGAAAATAAATTTAAGGAATGTTTGAAGTGTATGCAAAAATTAATCAGAAAATCACATTGGTGGAAGGCGTGGTAAAAAAAAAACAAAATCGATGCTCTAAAAATACCATACTTTCAAACGCATTTTGGAGCTCTGATTTGTTTTGTCATGACTTTCACCAATGTGATTTTGTGATGAAATTTTGCATGCACAACAAACATTTCTTAAAGTATGCCACAAAAAATTTCTGGTTTTTTTACTGTTCACACTAGGAGCATTTGAGCCCGGGTGTAGAAAGGTACTTTCGTCGAACGAAACCTTTTTCAGCTTTTAAATGGAGCTAATAAGTCGACTCTGCTGGACCTATTTTCTCCTAGTTTATTCGAGCTAATTTTGGGCCCCTCCCATTTCGTCCTTTCCCATCAACGGGTCGCTAGTCTACTTGCTCGCAAAAATACCAATGCTAGGTTATAAAAAAAAACTACCAGTGCTAGACGCGATCTTTTTTTGGCGACGTCTGAGTGACGAGCAATTAGCTAGCCAAGGGTGGGAGAGGAATGCTATTGTGACAAGTGGGCAGGGAGGGTGAAAGGCAACACCAGCGCGCATGGGTGAGGACATATACGTTGCATGACCTTTTTCCGGAGAAGAAACGAAGTGATTGACGGGTTTCAACAAAGCCTAATTAATTGCCCAACAATTAGGAGAATTAATCTTTTGATTTTCCTAGATGGACGAAAATATTGTTTTCAAATATGTTGATTGTCTTTGTAAATATTCATAAAATCTTGCATGTATCTTGTTTCTCTCATATACATCACAAATAAGGATATAGTTGAAGCAAGGCCAAAGGGGCTCATCCCTCAAATAACTTTCACACTACTTATATTCAGTGGTGCATTGAAGGATGCTTCTATACTAGGGTAGATGTTGCCAACGAAGGAGTTTGACTTGCTCTTCTGTTTAGTTCCTTCATGGCTGAAGTCCTTTCTTTTGAGATGAATAAGTAGTTGGGAGCTAATTTCTTCGATGAAGTAGGAGAAAAGTCAAATACTAAATTGTACTAAATCAAAGACACTTATTTTGAGACGGTTGGAGTACAAAGCAAAGTCAAAAGAAAATAGGGTTAGTGTGGCACACAGTATACCACATCCATATACAATGGCACATTATTAGCGGGAGCTAAAGGGGGGTTGATGAGTCTAACCATCAGAGCTAAGAGCATCTCTAGCAGATCCGTTAAACTTAATCCCCAAACCTTCTCCTATCCCCAAAAGTCAATAATTTTGAGGGATTAAACTTTTTCTCAGCTAGTAGATCCCCTAAACTTAATCCCTCAAACCAACTCGACCCCACATGGAAGCCTCTGATTATCTTTGTCTTCCTTCTTCTTCCTTGCACACGGACAACAACGATTGCTCGGCACTAGACAATGTCCATGAGCTAGCTAGGGCTAGGATAGAAGATCCACAAAAGTAATTTGATAGAGTCTCACCGAGCACGACGTACACGTGCAACGAAGGAGTAGAGAACGTATGTGAAGTTTGAGCACTTGTTGGTGTGAATGGGTTCTTCTCTTCTTCCTTCTCCTAGTTGCAGGAAGGCATGGTCCAAAATGCAATGAATCATTGGAAACGGTGATGGCCGGCCGACAACCATGGTTCTATGTAAATACAAACTGTAGGTGGGTTTTGCTCTGTATGTGCCACGAGTATTGTAATCTCTCGCAGATTTCACCAATGGAAATGCCAAGATTTTGCCAACTTCGGTTGTAGCCAGATATGATGATTGACTTAATGTTTGTAGTGTCAATGTACACACTTTACTTGTACAAATGACTTCACATGTATGTTCTGCTGTGTCACTGTACACTTTAATCACACAACTATATATCTTTACTTCAGTACATATTTACCCATTGTTCGTATGTCTGGTGCTCACTTCCTGAATAACTTGTGAGAGACGAAGAAGCCGAGCGAGAAAGCAGCGATGGCGATGGCGACCACCTCCTTGTTGTTCCTTGCCTTCTCCACCACGCTGTCCGCCCACTTCATGTCCGTCAGCTGCTCCAGCCCCCCTGCCACGCGCTCTTTCCAGCCGCTGGACGCTGTCGCCTTCTTCTCCAGCACCGCTTTGGCTTCCATGGCAGCCGCCGCAGCCTTGGCTTTCTCTTCCTCGCTGCGCCGTCCCACTGCCGCCGCCAGGCTCTCCTGGTCAATCACAGCTTTGTCCTTCTCGCCGATGGCAACCTCCGGCTCCGGCGCCGGCTTCTCGGGTGCAGCCGGAGCTGCCGCCTGGGGAACCTCAGGCTTCACTTCTTGCTCCTTCTTCGCCTCTGGTTCTGGTGCTAGCTTTTGCTGCTCTTCCTTGTGTTTGCTGGCCTCCTCCTGTTCCTTCTGCTGTTGAGCCTTCTTTGTGGCCTCGTCCATGGCCTTCTTGGACGCATCCTCCTCCTTGGCGATCTCTTCCTTGGGCTTGGTTTTGGGCTTCATGCTGTCGTCGCCGCTGGCTGCCTTCTTCTCACCGCCGGCGACGTCTTTGGTTGGCGGAGGCCTGACGGCGGTGGTGGCGGCGCCATCCTCCTTAACCACACCAGCTTTATCCCTCTTAATCTCCTCGATGCTCGTCGGCGCCGGGACACCAGAGTACGCGCGCTTGGGCACGGTGAGCGTGAGCACGCCGGCCTCGAAGCGGCCGGCGATGTCGTCGAGGCTCGCGGTGGAGGGTAGCTGGAAGACCTTGTGCAAGGAGCCCGGGGTGGCGCCCGGCCTCGCCCCGCTCACGGTGAGCCTGCCGGCGCCGTCCACCTGCACCCGGAAGTCAGCCTTCTTGAACCCCTGGAGACTGAGGCGGAGCACGTAGCTGCCGGCCTTGTCCGCCCATTCGAACTTGGGGTCCACGACCACCGGCTCTCCTCCGGCCGCCGCCGGCTGCTGCTGCTTCTGCTTGGTGTTGGTGGCGGCCGCCATGAGGAAGCGTAGGCAGGGAATCGTGGTGGACAGATGGATGGATGGATTGGCTGGTTGATGGTGGTTGTGATCTGGGGAGAGAGGTGGGATGAGTTGGGAAGGTTGGCATGATGCGTCGTGTATATATGTACTTGTGTAGGTCGTGTTGGTATGCCATGGACGCATGGTTGATTCGAAACTTGTAAAAGAAGGAAATCGTTGGATGGAATTAATCCGGCGTACGTCCTGCATGCATTCATGTAGTGTAAGAAGAAGAAGAAGAAGCGTAGCCATAGCATACTCGTGGAGTCATGTGTGAGGAAAGGTTTAGGGATCTCCGTGCGGCAGGGTAAATGGACTTGGAGGGAAGCTAGCTATGGAGCGAGGCGAAGAAAGGAAGAAAGAATGCTTGCGCGCATGGTAATCGTGACAGCCAAGCTAACTCGGTGGATCGCCGGCGGCACACAGCACCACCTTGTTCACATCGATCGCCATCTTAATTACTTTTATCTCACTTCAAATATAAGTACTGGCTTGTGGAAAATGGCACAACTTGAGAAAGTGCAATCGTAGACTTAGCAAGCGCGTGCATGGACGGACCCTCGGAATTTTGATGTCCGATATAAATTGTTAGGAGTGTCCAGAACTCATCTAGATGAGATGTAGTTTGGTTTCATTCACGTGACGTGCAAGGTGATATGATCCTGCGACCTCCATTTTCTACATGAAGCACAGTAACCACCAGGGAAACATCATCTCTTGTGATTACTTTCCCTCTTTTTCTCCTTTTTCTTCTTCATTTACTTTTTCTCTTTTCTTTTCTTTTCTAAAATCCGCCATTTTTTTTAAAAAATCCGTTAACTTTTTTGAAAATTGATAACATTTTGACAAAATCGATGATATTTTTTCAAAATTATGAACTTTTTTTCAAAATCGACGATTTTTTTTTCAAAGTCAAAGAACTTTTTTCAAAATCCGTTGAACTTTTTTTTATTTTGTCAACCTTTTTTCCAAAATCAATAAACTTTTTTTTAAAAATCAAAGAACTTTTTTCAAATCCGGTGAACTTTTTTTGGTTTCGTGATTTTTTTTCAAAATTGATGAACTTTTTCGAATATGTGAACTTTTTCAAAATCAATGAACTTTTCTCAAAATTGATGAACTTTTTTTCGAATGAGTGAACTTTTTTTACAAACAGATGGACTTTCTTTCAAAATCAATAAACTTTTTTTCCCCAAATTTGTAAACATTTTTTCAAAACTGATGAACTTTTTTTTCAAGTTTGATGATTTTTTTTCAAATCGGTGAACTTTTTTTTCAAAAACGATGAACTTTTTTCATTTCCACGAACCTTTTCAAATTTCTAAGAACCTTTTTTTCAAATTTCTGGTGTGTACAATATTTTTTAGAATTGTTTTTAAATTTATAGTTTATTTTTAAAATAAATAGTACTGGTTATATATTAGTATATGTTAATTAAGGAATGGTCAAATTGCACTGTTTTCTAACTGTGGTCAACCATAAACGTAGTGGTTATTAATTTTGCTCTGTGTTTGAGAGCACGTTGGGCCGGGCCAGCAGCGCGGCGCGTGAGCGCCAGGTGCAAAAACTGGCGCTAAGGCGCTGTATAGGAGCCCTCAGCCGTTTTGGGTGTAGGCGGAACTTGATTTGTACCTTTTCCCTATGGGCCAAGCATGTTTGAGTTGTCTGTTGTATTTGGACAGTTTGTTTATGGGCTTGTATCTGTCGTACAAAACAGCATGCAGCAATAAAAAAGTTTGCCCCCAGCACACACACGTTTCTTTTAGCGAACCCAACACACACACACACACACACACACACACACACACACACACCTAACGGTCCGTACGTTTTGGGCTGGGTTGGGATTGCACCGTCCAGCCTAACGTATTCTCGTGCGTACGATGTTTTTAAGGTGCAGTTCTTCACCGACTTTCTTTTCTGTTTCTATGCTTTATTTATGTATTTATTTGTCCTATTCAAGTTCTTTTATTTTTCATGTTCATTAAAAAGGAAAATTTCTAAACATGATCTTTACCTTTGTCATGATATTTCACAAAAAGAAATTAACACATTCTAAAATTGTCTATCATGTATTAAAAAATATCGTCCATTTGAATTTTTTTAATATTATTTACAACATTCATTGTGTGTTTAGAAAATGTTTGAAATGTATTTGGAAAAATTGTTCAATGTGTATTTGCAAAAAAAATCAATGTGTATTTAGAAAATGATTTTCAAAGTTAGAAAAAGTTCAACGTGTGTTCAAAAAAAAGTTCACAATATATTTCAAAAAATATGCCCGCCATGTTGAGGCCACGACAATTGTGTTGTATGTGTGTCGTGTGCAGTTGCGTGTCGAGGGGTGGGCATACAACTGGCTCCCTGTAGTTTTTTTTAACAGAAAAACCTGAATGAAACAAGACATTCCCTTAGACGGGGTTATCGTCTTAGAATATTTTTTCTTGAGAAAATGACAAAAACATAAAAATAAAATGCAGCACCGCCCTAATTGTAGTTGCGTTTTCCTCTTTCAGTTGCATGATACATGTGTCATGTGTAGTTACATCTCCAGAGCTGGGATGCAACTTGCCAATATCACTTCCCTAGCTACAAACGCGTGTGTGCCTCTAGAGTTACAGTCATGGTTACAATACTTGTAGTTGTATATCGAAAGATGGACATGTAACTAGCCAACCCCCTCCACAGTCCACCCCCGCCCCCGCGCGTGTGTTGCAGTCGTATTGGGGATCATAGATTTGCACAAACATGTTTGGACCTTGAATTTAAGTGGTGGACATGCAAACTGGCCCGACAAACCCCCTCACGACCCTAGTTGCAGTCGTTTTGTGCCCGTGCAGTTGCAGTCGGGTTACAAACGCTTGCAGTTGCATGTCTAGTGGTGGACATGCAACTGGTCCCAACAACTCCCCACCCGACCTCAGTTGTAATTGCTTTTGTGCACCTGTAGTTGCAGTCGGGTTACAACAATTGCAGTTGCATGTCTAGTGATGGACATGCAATTGGCCGATAACCTCCCTACTGACCCCAGTTACAGTCGTTTTATGCACATGCAGTCGTAGTCGGGTTACAGCGTTTGCAGTTGCATGTCTATCACTAGACATGCAACTGGCCCTAACAACTCCAATTTCGACTCCAGTTGCAGTCATTTTATGCTCGTGCAGTTGTAGTCGGTTTACAACGCTTGTAGTTGCATGAATAGTGGTGGACATGCAACTGGACCCTGCAAACTCCTCTCACCTCCCCAATTGCAGTCACATTGGGGGGACATGCATTTGCAATCGCGTTTGAAAAATAGGGTGGCTAGAAATTTGCAGCTATTACATTTGAAAAATACTAAAAACGAAAAAGAAATAAATAAGCGAAGGACAAAATAAAAATTATATAAGAAGAAAAATTAAAGCAGGAAGCTATGTACCAAAAAGGGTAAAATAAACATATAAAAATCAAGAAAATGGAAATAAAACATAATAATATGCAACAAAAAGACAAACCCAAAATAGAGGTTGCAGCCGCGTTGCGGGTCATGCAGTTTCAATCGTGTTGGGGCCATGCAGTTGCATATCTAGCGGTGCACATGCAAATGGCCGATAACCCCCTACGAACCCAGTTGGAGTCGCGTTTAGAGCAATGCAATTGCAGTCGGGTTGCAACACCTGCAGTTGCAACTCTAGTGATGGACATGCAACTGGCTCACAACCCCCTCTCGCCATGAGTTCTAGTCGTGTTAGCAGTTGCAGTCAAGTTACAATCCATTGCAGTTAGCCGACAACCCTTACCAACCCAGTTGCAGTCGCATTGAGGGTCATGCAGTTGCAGTCGAGTTGGTGAGCATGCTGTTGTTGTCTAGTAGTGGAGATGCAAATGGGCGAAAACCGCCCTACCAACCCATTTCAGTCGCGTTGGGAGCCATGCAATTGCAGTCAGATTGCAACACTTGCAGTTGCAACGCTAGTGATGAACATGTAACTAGCCGACATGTATTTTTAGAAAGTACAAGGATCATGTGTTGTGGCTCATGCAGCTGCACGCGTGTTGTTATTTGGTAGTCTTATTTTTAGTGAAAAATAGGGTGGCTAGAAATAGTAGGGTGTTGTCATTAATATGTTTCCAGATATTTGTATATACATAGTATGCACCTTTTTAGTTTTACATATCCAATTATGGATTTATTTGAGGCTTCAAAGAAATGTAAAGCTCACTTAATAATATAATTATCTTAGTAGTGTTCAGATTTCAGAAAACACTGCTAGAGTTATGTCTGCATTTTAACTGTTTAAGGTCAACTCTATGTCATTTTAGTGCATATTATATAATTCAACCACAAAAACTTATTGTACAAGGTTTTTAAAATATAACTATACAAACTACTAATATATTTTGACATAATAAACCTAGCAGCGTTTAGCTATATATAGCACGCTGCTAGACTTTACTTTACTAGCAACATTCTCATAGCTCGAATGCTGCTAAAGTTATCTGGCCGCAAGGGTGCAGGGTGCAAAGTACTAGCAGCATTCACGTTTTCCGAACGCTGCCAATACTCAGTTGTCAATGACGTTTCCACCGAAGCAGGACGCTGCTGATAGTTTTGAAAAGTAGTTGCCACGTTCGCTTTTACCGAGACCCTGCTAGTAGGAAAATTCTATAAGGGGTTTCTCTACTAGTGAACCAAGCTTCTTTATGATCCATAACCTTTGCCGCAATGTGTATCATGGAAATTGAACGACACTCTACTACCAATATTTTAGGGGGACAATAATTGACTATTAACTTTGTTCTAGTAGAGAGTTGGCCCGAGGTTAGCTGACCCAAGGCTAGCTAGGTGAGCAAAGAGATCGTATTACTAGAGCTTTCTGGTTCTTTCTTGAAGAATCCCACAAGGCCACAATTCTATGGCTAGAGCATCTCCAATAGTTTCTCAAAAAAATCTGACCTAACAACCATTTATTGGGGCTCCCCAATAATACTATTCTGCTTATTGGAGATGGACGCTTTAGCAGATTTCCAATAACCTCATTCCCAATACTCAACCCGACCTATATCCCCTGCAGCCACCTCATGAAAAATAGTGATGACGCGCCATTGGTGTCGTCGATGGCGCGGCAGGTGGTGGCGACGGTCGTTGGTGGCAAACTAGCTACAATAACGGGCGATGGCCGTGGCGCAACAAGTGGTAGTGGTAGCGGCAGTTGGCGGCAGTGGCGGACTGCATCAATGGGTGGTTGCAGTGGCAGTGGACGAAGGCGGCAACTGTGGCGGCAACGCGCTGACGAGGCGTGTATTAGGGACGATATTGGAAGTGGGCCAACCCCCTCCCACCTTCCATTTAGGGGAGATGGGCTGCTTTTGGTGATCAACGAAAAATATTTGAAAAGGGGATCCATTGGAGCTTGTTTTTTTCCCAACTTGCCTAATACCAGAAAAATATTGAGGAAAGGGAATATATTGAAATGCTTCTAGTGAGGTAGAATTGTTTGCGAATAAACAACATAGGGTGATGTAACAGAGTTAAACAGTAAAAGGGTATCAGACATGTAACAAGGGACGACATGAGAGTATTTAAAGCATGTTCCGACTGGGAAAAATAGCTCATAAGTTTCTAGATTTTATATGCTTTAGATTTTATTATATTTAAAAATCATGTAATTGTACTTAAAATATGGAATATTTACGCAAACCCTATACCCTTATGAGCACATCCGAGGTACTGAGCCGGCACCACATCTTGAGATTGACAAAGTCATTATAGGCGCTCGTAGTCGACGAAAACGTCTCCTCCCACTGAACGAGCATCGCCGGACCGCCTGAAATAAATCCAGAAAAATGCGAGCATCAATGCCAGATCTAGAACTTAAACCCTGATGGGTTGGGGATATTGTTGGGGAACGGAGCATGAATTTCAAAAATTTCCTACGCTCACGCAAGATCTATCCATGGAGATGCATCGCTACGAGAGGGGAGAGTGTGTCTACGTACCCTCGTAGACCGTTAGCGGAAGCGTCTCACAACGCGGTTGATGTAGTCGAACAATCCTTCGAGCTCCACCGATCGAGTACCGAACGTATGGCACCTCCGAGTTCTACACACGTGCAGCTCGGTGACGTTCCTCGCCTTCTTGATCCAGCAAGACGTCGAGGTAGTAGATGAGTTCCGTCAGCACGACGGCGTGGCGACGGTGACGGTGAAGTGATTCCGGCAGGGCTTCGCCTAAGCTCTCCGAAAATATGACCGGGGTGGAAAACGGAGATCGGGGCACCGCACATGGCTATGGGACAATTGTTGTGTCTCCAAGGGGTGCCCCTCCTCCGTATATAAGGGAGGGAGGGGGGAGGAGGCAGCCAAGGGGCTGCACACCAAGGGGGGGAGGAGTCCTACTAGGACTCCCTTGGTGGTGGCGCCCCCTCCCCCAATCCTACTCCAAGTAGGATTCCTACTTGGAAAGTGGGGAGAGGGGGAAGGAAGGGGGGCCGGCCCCCAACCCTAGCCCAATTCGGTTTGGCCCCCTAGGGGGGGCGCACCAGCCCCTTGTGGGCTGTTGCTCCTCCCCTACATGGCCCATGTGGCCCATGTGGCCCCCCGGGGGGTTCCGGTAACCCCCCGGTACACCGATAAAATATCCGGAACCTTCCGGAACCTTTCCGGTGTCCGAATACCACCTTCCAATATATGAATCTTTATCTCTCGGACATTCCGAGACTCCTCGTCATGTCCGTGATCTCATCCGGGACTCCGAACAACATTCGGTCACCAATCACATAACTCATATAATACTATATCGTCATCGAACCTTAAGTGTGCGGACCCTACGGGTTCGGGAATGATGTAGACATGACCGAGACGACTCTCTGGTCAATAACCAACAGCGGAACCTGGATGCTCATATTGGTTCCTACATATTCCACGAAGATCTTTATCGGTGAACCTCATATGTCAACATACGTTGTTCCCTTTGTCCGGCGGTATGTTACTTGCCCGAGATTCGACCGTCGGTATCCAATACCTAGTTCAATCTCGTTACCGGCAAGTCTCTTTACTCGTTCCGTAATACATCATCTTGCAACTAACTCTTTAGTCACGGTGCTTGCAAGGCTTCTGTGATGCTGTATTACCGAGAGGGCCCAGAGATACCTTTCCGACAGACGGAATGACAAATCCCAATCTTGATCCATGCCAACTCAACAAACACTTTCGGAGATACCTGTAGTGCACCTTTATAATCACCCAGTTACGTTGTGACGTTTGATACACCCAAAGTATTCCTACGGTATCCGGGAGTTGCATGATCTCATGGTCAGAGGAACGTGTATTTGACATAGTGAAAGCAATAGCAATAAACTGAACAATCATATGCTATGCTAACGGTTGGGTCAAGTCCATCACATCATTCTCCTAATGATGTTATCCCGTTATCAAATGACAACTCATGTCCATGGTCAGGAAACCTTGACCATCTTTTGATCAACGAGCTAGTTTAGTAGAGGCATACTAGGGACATAGTATTTGTCTATTATCCACACATGTATTTAGTTTCCGGTCAATACAATTCTAGCATGAATAATAAACCATTATCATGAACGGAGAAATATGATAATAATAAACACTTTATTAATTGCCTCTAGGGCATATTTCCAACAGTCTCCCACTTGCACTAGAGTCAATAATCTAGTTTACATCTCTATGTAATTAACATCCAATCAGTTCTAGGGCTGATCATGTTTTGCTTGCGAGAGAGGTTTTAGTCAACGGGTCTGCAATATTCAGATCCGTGTGTTCTTGGCAAATCTCTATGTCATATGTAGATGCTGCTACCACACTCTGCTTGGAGCTACTCCAAAAACGACTGCCCCACTTTACGTATCCGGTCTGAGACTCATAGTCTTCCGGATCGGTGTTTAAAGCTTGCATCGACGTAACCCCTTACGACGAACTCTTTATCATCTCTATTCCCGAGAAATTCTTCCTTAGTCATCTTAAGGATAATTTGACCGTTGTCCAGTGATCTACTCCTGGATCACTTTCGTACCTCTTTGCCAGACACATGGCAAGGCACACAGCTTGGCATACTTTATAGAACCTATGGCCGAGGCATAGGGGATAACCTTCATCCTTTCTATTTCTTCTGCCGTGGTCGAGATTTGAGTCTTACTCAATTTCACACCTTTCACCACAGTCAAGAACTCTTTCTTTGACTGATCCATTTTGAACTTCTTCAAAATCTTGTCAAGGTATGTGCTTTGTGAAAGTCCAATGAGGCGTCTTGGTCTATCTCTATAGATCTTGATGCCTAATATGTAAGCAGCTTCTTCAAGATCCTTCATTGAAAAACTTTTGTTCAAATAACCCTTTATGCTTTCCAGAAATTCTATGTCATTTCCCATCAATAATATGTCATCCACATATAATATGAGAAATGCCACAGAGCTCCCACTCACTTTCTTGTAAATACAAGCTTCTCCATAAGTTTGTATAAACCCAAACGATTTGATCACTTCATCAAAGCGAGTATTCCTGCTCCGAGATGCTTGCACCAGTCCATATATGGATCGCTGGAGCTTGCATACTTTGTTAGCACCTTCTGGATCGACAAAACCTTCCGGTTACATCATATACAATTCTTCTTTAAGGAATCCATTAAGGAATGCCGTTTTGACGTCCATTTGCCAGATTTCATAATCATAAAATGCGGCAATTGCTAACATAATTCTGACAGACTTTAGCATCGCTACGGGTTAGAAAGTCTCATCGTAGTCAACTCCTTGAACTTGTCGATAACCTTTAGCAACAAGTCGTGCTTTATAGCCGGTGACATTACCATCAGCGTCCGTCTTCTTCTTAAAGATCCATTTATTTTCAATAGCTCGCCGTTCATTGGGCAAGTCTACCAAAGTCCACACTTTGTTCTCATACATGGATCCAATCTCGGATTTCATGGCCTCGAGCCATTTCTCGGAATCCGGGCTTACCATCGCTTCTTCATAGTTCGAAGGTTCACCGTTGTCTAGCAACATGACCTCCAAGACTGGATTTCCGTACCACTCTGGTGCGGAACGTGTCCTGGTTGACCTTCGAAGTTCTATAGTAACTTGATCCGAAGCCTCATGATCATCATCATTAACGTCTTCTCTGGTTTGTGTTGGTGTCACAGAAATTTCTTTCTGTGGCGTACTACTATCCAGAGGAGGTACAATTACCTCATCAAGTTCTACTTTTCTTCCACTCACTTCTTTCGAGAGAAACTCCTTCTCTAGAAAGGATCCATTCTTAGCAACGAAAACTTTGCCTTCGGATCTGTGGTAGAAGGCGTATCCAACGGTCTCTTTTGGGTATCCTATGAAGACGCACTTATCCGCTTTGGATTCAAGCTTATCAGGCTAAAGCCTTTTGACATAAGCATCGCAGCCCCAAACTTTCAGAAACGACAGCTTAGGTTTCTTTCCAAACCATAGTTCATACGGTGTCGTCTCAACGGATTTAGACGGTGCCCTATTTAAAGTGAATGCAGCTGTCTCTAATGCATAACCCCAAAATGATAGTGGCAAATCGGTAAGAGACATCATAGAACGCACCATATCCAATAGAGTACGATCACGACGTTTGGACACACCATTACGTTGTGGTGTTCCAGGTGGCGTCAACTGTGAAACAATTCCACATTGTCTTTAAGTGAGTGCCAAACTCGTAACTCAAATATTCTCCTCCACGATCAGATCGTAAGAACTTTCTTGTTACGATGATTCTCTACTTCACTCTGAAATTCTTTGAACTTTTCAAATGTTTCAGACTTATGCTTCATCAAGTAGACATAACCATATCTACTCAAATCATCAGTGAACGTGAGAACATAACGATATCCACCGCGCGCCTCAACACTCATCGGACCGCATACATCGGTATGTATTATTTCCAATAAGTTGGTTGCTCGCTCCATTGTTCCGGAGAACGGAGTTTTAGTCATCTTGCCAATAAGGCACGGTTCACATGTCTCAAATGATTCATAATCAAGAGATTCCAAAAACCCATCTACATTGAGTTTCTTCATGTGTTTAACACTGATATGACCTAAGCGGCAGTGCCACAAATATGTGGTACTATCATTATCTTTTTGGTATTTGTGTTATGAACATGTGTATTACTACGATCAAGATTCAATAAACCTTTCATTTTAAGTGCATGATCATCAATGATATTATCCAAATAAATAGAATAACAATTATTCTCTGAAATTGAATAACCGTCTTGCAATAAACACTATCAGATATAATGTTCATGCTTAACGCAAGCACCAAATAACAATTATTTAGGTTCATCACTAATCCTGAAGGTAGAGAGAGCGTGGCGATGGTGATCACATCAACCTTGGAGACACTTCCAATGCACATCGTCACCTCGTTCTTAGCTAGCCCTCGTTTATTCCGAAGCTCCATGTTTCAAGTTGCAAGCAACTGAACAAGTATCAAATACCCAGGTGCTCCTACGAGTACTAGTAAGGTACACATTAATAACATGTATATCAAATATCTTTGTTGACATTGCCAGTCTTATTATCTGCCAGTTACTTTGGGGAAGTTCCGCTCCCTGTGACATTTCCCTTTGCAATGGGAGCACTAAGTCTCGGGTTTGGGTTCAACCTTGGGTTTCTTCACGGGAGCAGCAACTGTTTTGCCGTTCTTCTTGAAGTTCCCCTTCTTTCCCTCGCCCTTCTTGAAACTAGTGGTTTTATTAACCATCAACACTTGATGCTCCTTATTTGATTTCTACATCCGCGGCCTGAAGCATCGCGAATAGCTTAGGGATCGTCTCTATCCTTTGCTTGTTTATAGTTCATCACAAAGATCTAGTAGCTTAGTGATAGTGACTAGAGAACTCTATCAATCACCACTTAATTCGGAAGTCTAACTCCCACTTAATTCAAATGATTGAAGTACTCAGACGTTCTGAGTACATGCTCACTATCGGAGCTGTTCTCCTCCATCTTGCAGCTATAGAACTTGTCGAAGGTGTCATACCTCTCGACCCGGGTGTGAGCTTGAAAAACAAACTTTCAGCACTTGGAACATCTCATATGCTCCATGGTGCTCAAAACATCTTTCGAGCCCCGGTTCTAAGCCGTAAAGCATGGCGCACTGAACTATCGAGTAGTCATCTTTTCTTGTCTGCCAGATGTTCATAACGTCTTCAGACAAAGCCATAGGGGTTGCTCACTGAGCGGTGCATCAAAGACATAAGCCTTCTGTGCAGCAGTGAGGACAATCCTCAGAATACGGACCCAGTCCGCATAGTTGCTTCCATCAACTTTCAACTTAACTTTCTCTAGGAACGCATTAAAATACAGGGGAGTAACAGCGTGGTCTATCGTTCTACAACATAAACTTGCTAAGACACCATTGACTATGTCCATGATAATTGAAGTTCAATTAATCAAATTACTTAAGAACTCCCACTTAGATTAACATCCCTCAAGTTGTCTAAGTGTAACATGATCCACATCAAACTAATCCATGTCCGATCATCACGTGAGGTGGATCAGTTCATCAATGGTGAACATCTTTCATGTTGATCATATCTACTATATGACTCATGTTCGACCTTTCGGTCTCTTGTGTTCCGAGGCCATATCTGTATATGCTAGGCTCGTCAAGTTTAACCCAAGTATTCTGCGTGTGTAAAACTGGCTTACACCCGTTGTATGCGAACGAAAGAATCCATCACACCCGATCATCACGTGGTGCTTAGAAGCGTCGAACCTTCGCAACGGTGCATACTAGGGGAGAACACCTATCTTGAAATTTAGTGAAGGGATCATCTTATAATGCTACCGTCGTCCTAAGCAAAATAAGATGCATAAAAGGATTAACATCACATGCTATTCAATATATATATATATGTGACATGATATGGCCATCATCGTCTTGTGCTTTTGATCTCCATCAGCCAAGCACCGTCATGATCTCCATCGTCACCGGATTGACACCATGATCTCCATCGTAGCGTCGTGACACCTTGATCTCCATCGCAGCGTCGTGGTCGTCTCGCCGGCTATTGCTACTACTACTACTGCTAACTCATAGCGGTAAGGTAAAGCAATTACATAGTGTTGGCATTGCATACAATAAAGAGACAACCATATGTTGGAGAACGTTGCATGGGAAACAAAAAATTTCCTACGCACACACAAGATCTATCCATGGTGATGAGCATCTACGAGAGGGAGAGTGAATCTACATACCCTTGTAGATCGCTAAGCGGAAGCGTTAAGAAACGCGGTTGATGTAGTCGAACGTCTCCGCGATCCAAATCGCAAGTCGTCCCTCGATCCGATCACGAACTAGTGCCGAACGGACGGCACCTCCACGTTCAACACACGTACGGCTTGATGACGCCTTCACCTCCTCGATCCAGTGAGCGATGGTGAAGTAGTAGATGAGTTCCGGCAGCACGACGGCGTGGTGATGGTGGTGAGGAACAATCTCTGCAGGGCTTCGCCAAGCACTACGGAGATTATGACGGGAGAACTAGAGGGTTAGGGTTGCCGACACACGGCTTGGGAAATCTTGATGTGTCCCGTGTGCTAGCCCTGCCCCTCTATTTATATGTTGAGCCCTGGGGTCTAAACTTGGAGAGAAAACCTCCACAAGGTCGGTTTTGCCCGCACAAGGTCGGTTTGGCCCGGACGGAAAGAGTCCAACTCGGGATTCCAGCAGTATCGCGTACAAGCGGTAGTACCGCTTACGATAAGTGGTAGTACCGCCTGTAGCGGTAGTACCGCTTACGATAAGCGGTATTACCGCCTGTAGCGGTAGTACCGCTTACGATAAGCGGTAGTACCGCCTGTAGCGGTAGTACCGCTTACGATAAGCGGTAGTACCACCCCAGACGCCAGCAAAACTTCCTTTTGCACCTTGCCTAAGCCTCGTGGGCTTTACCCCTTGGCCCAAATAAAGTGTTCTCGTACCCGAACATTTCGGGAAACATCCGGAACCCCTTCCGGTGAATTCCGGAACCCTTCCAGAGACCAAAACACTATTATCACATCAATCTTTACCTCCGGACTCTTCCGGAGATCCTCGTCATGTCCGGGATCTTATCCGGGACTCCGAACAACCTTCGGTCACCAACAAAATAACTCAACTATACTAATCGTCACCAAACGTTAAGTGTGTAGACCTTGCGGGTTCGAGAACTATGTAGACATGACCGAGACACCTCTACGATCAATAACCAATAGCGGGACCTGGATGCCCATATTGGCTCCTACATATTCTACGAAGATCTTTATCGGTCGAACCTCTATGTCAAGGATTCAGTTAATCCCGTATGTTGTTCCCTTTGTTCTTCGGTATGTTACTTGCCCGAGATTCGATCGTCGGTATCTCTATACCTAGTTCAATCTCGTTACCGGCAAGTCTCTTTACTCGTTATGTAATACAAGATCTCGTGGCTAACACTTTAGTCACATTGCTTGCAAGGCTCATTGTGATGTTGTATTACCGAGTGGGCCCTGAGATACCTCTCCGTCATACGGAGTAACAAATCCCAGTCTTGATCCATGCCAACCCAACAGACACCCTCGGAGATACCTGTAGAGCACCTTTATAGTCACCCAGTTACATTGTGACGTTTGATACACACAAGGCACTCCTACGGTGTCAGTGAGTTGCATGATCTCATGGTCATAGGAACAGATACTTGACATGCAGAAAACAATAGCAATAAACTGACACGATCATATGCTACGTTTATAGTTTGGGTCTTGTCCATCACATCATTCTCCTAATGATGTGATCCCGTTATCAAATGACATCTCATGTCCATGGCTAGGAAACCTTCACCATCTTTTGATCAACGAGCTAGTCAACTAGAGGCTTACTAGGGACACAGTATTGTCTATGTACCCACACATGTATTTGAGTTTCCAATCAATACAATTATAGCATGGATAATAAACGATTATCATGAACAAGGAAATATAATAATAACTAATTTATTATTGCCTCTAGGGCATATTTCCAACACCATAAGGCTCCTGCCGGTTGCTTGATAACTTACAAAACATGATCATCCCATACAACAACTTATATCACATCATGTCTTGACCATATCACATCACCAGCATACCCTGCAAAACCAAGTTAGACGTCCTCTACTTTGTTGTTACAAGTTTTACGTGGCTGCTACGGGTTTGCAAGAACCGTTCTTACCTACGCAAAACCACAACGTGGTGTAGTGATTGCTTTTTGATCTTCTAAAAGAACCCTCTTCATTGAAACCGATTCAACTAAAGTGAGAGAGACAGACACCCGCCAGTCACCTTTATCCAACGAGTGCACGTAGCGGTGAAACCTGTCTCGCGTAAGCGTACGCGTAATGTCGGTCCGGGCCGCTTCATCTCACAATACCGCCGAATCAAGTATCAACTAGTAACGGCAAGCAATATGTATACACCCACGCCCACAACTCGTTTGTGTTCTACTCGTGCAAATCACATCTACGCATAGACTTGGCTCGGATGCCACTGTTGGGGAACGGAGCATGAATTTCAAAACTTTCCTACGCTCACCCAAGATCTATCCATGGAGATGCATCTCTACGAGAGGGGAGAGTGTGTCTACGTACCCTCATAGACCGTTAGCGGAAGCATCTCACAACGCGGTTGATGTAGTCGAACAATCCTTCGAGCTCCACCGATCGAGTACCGAACGTACGGCACCTCCAAGTTCTACACACGTGCAGCTCGGTGACGTTCCTCGCCTTCTTGATCCAGCAAGACGTCGAGGTAGTAGATGAGTTCCGTCAGCACGACGGCGTGGCGACGGTGACGGTGAAGTGATTCCGGCAGGGCTTCGCCTAAGCTCTCCGAAAATATGACCGAGGTGGAAAACGGAGATCGGGGCACCGCACACAGCTATGGGACAATTGTTGTGTCTCCAAGGGGTGCCCCTCCTCCGTATATAAAGGAGGGAGGGGGGAGGAGGCAGCCAAGGGGCTGCGCACCAAGGGGGGGGAGGAGTCCTACTAGGACTCCCCTTGGTGGTGGCGCCCCCTCCCCCAATCCTACTCCAAGTAGGATTCCTACTTGGAAAGGGGGGAGAGGGAGAAGGAAGGGGGGCCGGCCCCCAACCCTAGCCCAATTCGGTTTGGCCCCCTAGGGGGGGCGCACCAGCCCCTTGTGGGCTGTTGCTCCTCCCCTACATGGCCCATGTGGCCCATGTGGCCCCCCGGGGGGTTCCGGTAACCCCCCGGTACACCGATAAAATATCCGGAACCTTTCCGGTGTCCGAATACCACCTTCCAATATATGAATCTTTATCTCTCGGATATTCCGAGACTCCTCGTCATGTCCGTGATCTCATCCGGGACTCCGAACAACATTCGGTCACCAATCACATAACTCATATAATACTATATCGTCATCGAACCTTAAGTGTGCGGACCCTACGGGTTCGGGAATGATGTAGACATGACCGAGACGACTCTCTGGTCAATAACCAACAGCGGAACCTGGATGCTCATATTGGTTCCTACATATTCCACGAAGATCTTTATCGGTGAACCTCATATGTCAACATACGTTGTTCCCTTTGTCCGGCGGTATGTTACTTGCCCGAGATTCGATCGTCGGTATCCAATACCTAGTTCAATCTCGTTACCGGCAAGTCTCTTTACTCGTTCCGTAATACATCATCTTGCAACTAACTCTTTAGTCACGGTGCTTGCAAGGCTTCTGTGATGCTGTATTACCGAGAGGGCCCAGAGATACCTTTCCGACAGACGGAATGACAAATCCCAATCTTGATCCATGCCAACTCAACAAACACTTTCGGAGATACCTGTAGTGCACCTTTATAATCACCCAGTTACGTTGTGACGTTTGATACACCCAAAGTATTCCTACGGTATCCGGGAGTTGCATGATCTCATGGTCAGAGAAACGTGTATTTGACATAGGGAAAGCAATAGCAATAAACTGAACAATCATATGCTATGCTAACGGTTGGGTCAAGTCCATCACATCATTCTCCTAATGATGTGATCCCGTTATCAAATGACAACTCATGTCCATGGTCAGGAAACCTTGACCATCTTTTGATCAACGAGCTAGTTTAGTAGAGGCATACTAGGGACATAGTATTTGTCTATTATCCACACATGTATTTAGTTTCCGGTCAATACAATTCTAGCATGAATAATAAACCATTATCATGAACGGAGAAATATGATAATAATAAATACTTTATTAATTGCCTCTAGGGCATATTTCCAACAGATATCACTGTCCTCCTAACCATCCAACCACAGGTTGGTTGGCACACAATACACGTGTGGCAGTGGCATCGCACCACTTGTACTTGAAAAATCATTTACACATTACTATACTACTGTATCATTTATGTAGAATATATTGAATATTAATGCAAAATATACAAATCCTAATTTTCTTATACCATAATATACTCCTCACCTGTCATGCGCATGCAATGCATGTATGCTGGTCACATCATTCATTAAATGAAACTAATTAATCTATTCAAACACACACAATCAACTAATGCTACAAATAGTGCAAACTATGTGTATACATATTGCACTCACAAAGAAACATCTCCCCACGAAGAGAGAGACGCGCACACTCTCTATGACTATGGCAAAGATCATTCTCCTCCTCCTCGTCCTTGCGTCCTCTACGAGGGGTGCCTGAACGACTACGTCGCGGCGAGAAGCTCCATCGACCGTGTCGCCAACGAGATGCTACCCAACTGCCGCTTCGCGGGGGTCGCCGACGAATTCGCGCGTGGGGTGAAGAGCTTGGAGAGCTGCTGGATCCGGCTGATGCGGCCGCCTGTGAAGTCGACGCCATTGTACAACTTGGTCTGGGCCGACCGGTACAAACTACTGCTGATTCACTTGCTTGATGGTAAATTACTAGGCATATATGAGCGTATGGCGGATCTAGAGGCGGTACGTACACAAAGGAGTAATCAATAAATATGCGGGGTTTGGCCACACCGCTACCGAGTATCGTGTAGAGGTGTATATTTTCTCCTTTAAAATGTGTGGTTTCTATCTGCACTCCTAAACTTAACTCTGTAAAACTCACATTTGGTTCATACATTTCGTCGAACACTTGCTATGCGTCTCCGTGACGACGATGGTGACCACGTCGGGACGAGCAACACCGGCAAGGAGGATGCGTCATCGGCGAACCCAGCACGTGCGGCCATGTCCCTATTCTTCCCCGACGTTGGCTTCGTCCGCCCCGGAGGTAACAACGCATAGGTCTCCTCCTCTACCTCGCCTTCGTCCGCTGCATCTCGAGCTCCGGCCACCGCGCCTCCACCTCGCTCTCGTCGTTGTTCCGCTTCCCCGACCCTCACCCAACTCACCATCGACCTCCTCAAGGTGAGCTGCGTCTCTTCCCACTTCTCCGGCTACGTTTCCCGTTGTTTGTGTGTCATCCCGCTCGAATTTGTACATGGCTACCATATCCAGAGCTTCGAAGCTCGACAGACCGGCGCCTCATCCGCTCGTGTACGTGCCCCACGCATACACCGCGGCACCCCTGCCCCCCGCGGCATGCGCAAAGCTATCGCAACCCCTCACTACACACACCCGCGGCGATGCCGTTCCAGCCGACTGACGTGGCCAAGCCAGGCTCAGCCTTGCACGCCCTTAGCCACGCCCTCACACCCACTACACTAGCGCCCACATGTCCTCCGCACCACGCACATGACCCCCATTGTAGATGCACGCACGCTCCACATGCGCGCCAACGAGCTACCGTGGAGCTTCCATTTATGCGTGCTAGGAGCTTGGAGCTGCTCAAAGGCGACCGACGAGTGGTGGACCGCGATGGGGTGCAACGGCGGCAGTCCGGGGCTGATCCAAGGCGGCGGGGATGGAACGGGAGGTGCGGGGGCATCTTCGAAGCAATTCTTTTACTCCAGCAGGCCGCGACCGAGTATATTTAGGGATCAAGAGGCGGCTGGAGTAAAAATTGTCCTCCTCTAAAGCTTCTAAGGGATCCGTTAGGTGCCGGTTACAGTAGGAATACATCCTCCTCTAATGCCTTTTAGGGGATCGGTTAGAGATGCCCCTAATGTAAGTGGAAGGTTGGTACTTCCGGTTTTGGGAAGGTTCCGTCCATTCTCTACCGGGTTTCTTTCTCTTTTGGATTTTCATTTTTTTCCTTTTCATGTTTCTTTTTATATTTTCCCTTTTTTTTCTGGTTTTTAGTTCATGAATATTTTTTAAATTAATGAATATGTTTTGAAATTCAGGAGCACACTATAAATTCATCATCATCTTTTAAACTCATAAATGTTTTTTCAAATTTGCGATTTTTTTAGAAAATACATGAAGAATTATGTATATATCCACGAAAACTTTTGTAAAATTCCTGACCATTTTTAAAAAATCATTAAAACTAGTGAACATTTTTTAAATCATGAATAATGTTTCCATATTCATGAACATTTTTAAATATGTGATTATTATCTAAATTCACAAAAAAAATTAGAAATTTACAAAATATATATATATTAATGAATACTTTTGAAAAAGGATTTTTAATAGAATACCCAACCAAAATAAAAAGTCGACTGAAAAACCGACCAAGAAAAAAATTGCCAGCGCAATACACACAAAGTCCTACACGGGCCGAGATGTATTGCGTGTTTACTTGCCATCGTGTGTGTGTTAGACGCGGCATCGGAGTTTTTAGACTCTCGGTTATTTCGGCCGGTTGTTTCAATTTGGATTTGTCTATGTTGGGTTGGATTTTAATTATGCTAGGCGTGGTGATGTTTTTTCTTCATTGGTACCGGCTTGGCTTGCTGTTTCAGGCGATATTTGTTTTGACAGGAAGGTGGAATTGTTCGTTGTGTGGCTGTAGTATTGTTACACATTTTAGTCTTCGTGGCGGTCAGTGGTGGTCACTTAAGCTTCTTCGTATCTCACAAAACCAATCGACCACATTCAAACAACACATGCCGATACATAAAACAAAGAGCACCATACGACCATCGCAACAACATGCAAATGGGCCCAAACAACCTAAAGGCAAAATATCCGCTTATAGGTGGGCCCACTAACGACCCCAAATCCCTAATGCACCAAGGACCAACAATCTTAGGAAGCTTAGAATTTTAGAATAATGTTTAGATTCACATTTGTAAGAGGGTTACCTCAATGCCTTGTATTATTTGGCCATGCGGCTTTAGAATAATGTCTAGCTTTCTGTGACGATATTTGTAAGAGGGTTACCTCAATGCCTTGTATTGTTTGGCCATGCGGCTTTAGAATAATGTCTAGCTTTCTGTGACGATATTTGTAAAAGGGTTACCTCAATGCCTTGTATTGTTTGGCCATGCGGCTTTATCTATAAATGCGAACGAAAGGCTATTCTATATAGAGAAAAATGGAATCGAATGCACGATTTTCTCTCCCCCCGTCGACAAAAAATGTAGTCATGGTACCACAATACGCGTGTTGGCATCCCACCACCGGACACATCACTTACATCTTACTAGCTAAATACCGGTGCATTGCTACGGGATAAAACAATATTTGGACAGTGCTGGCGTGTGACCGATGTCCTCGGTCATCACCGCCGTCCTCGAAGGCGCGGTCGGAGCCCTCCACCGTTAGCGCTTGGTCGTCCTCGAGCGCTCAACCGCCGATCTCGTCCTTGAGCGCCTGTTGCCCTTACTGGCGAACGTTTCGACAACCATCAGTGTGTGGACGTCCTGCAAAGCATGGTTATCATCCGGAGAGGAAGAAGCAACGGACTCACTTCATACTAGCATCAAAAGACAAGACGGCAGTGATCTGGTAGCGTCCTATGTTTAAAGCTGAACATGAATGGGCGCCTATCGGGTCCCATTAGTACGGGACCCATGCCATACCGAAGTTGATGCCGGCTCCATACTGGGTCTTTTTTTCCTGAAATCCCTGCAAAAGAAGAAATTCTACCTCTTTCTATAAGATTTAATGAAAATTGATAAATCATTTAATATAATTGCTATGCTTAGTGTGTGACTCGTTATTTTTTTCTTTTTTTTTTAAGAAAAAAACTTAGTAATTATAGAAAATTAACTAATAACCAACCTATTGCTTCGTATTGTCGAGATCCTAACTAAGAAACAGCAAGTGCTGGTCGACCATCTCGCTGAAAGCTTGCTAGCAATTGCCAACATCGGCGAGAGCCTGCTGGCCATCCATGCCCGCTAGCGCTTTCAAATTGATTTGATACAATTATCTGCGTGCCTAATTAATTAAATGCATGCCTGATTAATTGTTTGTCTAATTATTTACACATCTAATTATTTTCTATCTGTAGACCTAATTAACTGTTTGCCTAATTAATTAATTACTTGCCTAATTGAAAAAATTCAACTTTTAATTATGCCTAATTAACCGACTCCCTAATTAATTAATTGTATTAATGACTTCATTTTCAAATTGATTGGGCGATAAAATATTCTCTATTTATATGGTCCAACTTAATTGTGCACGTAATTAAATTTTGACTAATTAATTACATTAATGGCTTGATTTCTAAATTGATTCGGTGCTCGGTTTCCAAGTTATTTTCGCATCAATGGATATGCTCAGGCAGGGTGACCCTCTTTCCCCCTATCTTTTTCTCTTTTGTGTTGAAGGTTTTTCGGCTCTGCTAAAAAAGGCACAAAGAGATGCTGAGATTAAAGGAGTGACCTTTGGGAGCACTGCCCCCATGTGACACATCTCCTCTTTGCAGACGACAGTATTGTTTTTGTGGAGGGGACGAGGGCCAACATGGAGGTGTTGAAGGATATTCTGGCTAAATATGAGGCCGCTTCGGGGCAGCGGGTAAACTTGCAGAAATCATCCATATTTTTTGGTAAGGGGTGTCAGGAGGATCCAAGGTTGAGCTAAAGGGTGCTCTAGGTGTATACTCAGAAGCGCTAAGCGAAAGGTATCTCGTTCTACCAACACTGGTTGGTAGATCAAAGGAGGGTACTTTCAAGTATGTCACGGAGAGCTCAAAGACAAAAGTAAGTGGATGGAAAGGGCAAGGATTGTCCAAGGCAGCTAGAGAGGTGTTGATTAAATCTGGGCTTCAAGCAGTACCTACTTTCACCATGAGTTGTTTTCAGCTCACAAAGAAAATGTGCTGGAACCTGACTTCTATCTCCTCGAAATTCTGGTGGGGCGCAACGAATGGTGAAAGGAAAGTGCATTGGGTCTCATGGAAAAAAATGTGTGAAGCAAAGAGAGGTGGAGGACTTGGCTTTCGTGATCCCGAGGCTTTCAACCAAGCTTTGCTAGCCAAACAAGCTTGGAGAATCTTACATTCTTAAGAAGTTGGTCCCAATTCTCTCAACATGCAAAGCGTCCACCTCAATGTCCCACTAAGCAATGCATTTAACTCTTCTCTCCTACTAAACCATGCAAAATCTGCCACATAAGCGAGTCATGCATTTAACTTATAAATTACAATTATTTTTGCATTAGTCTATGCATGTAACGCTGCCATATCATATATTCATGTTAGTCATCCTTCACATTTTTTGTTCGAAATGACATTTTTTACTGTAATTCAAAAGTTTTTATTCTATGTTTAGACACTTTATTTTATTGATTTTCAAGCTTATACTTTCTTTTCATTAGATTTAGTTATTCTTGTCAACTACTTATGCATTTTTTTTAACAAAGTTACCGCAGCAACGCGCGGGGAGAGAGAGTCATCCTCACTACTCTATTTCAAAGTTACATATTAAATCCAAGCCATCTTCTGCTGCAAAACATTTATTATTTTTATTTTCTTACTCTTTTTCTCCTTACCGTGTGCCCCTCTCTTTCAAATTGTTTATTACACTACCATCTCGCTGCAACGCGCGGGGTATTGTCTAGTTCTACAAGAACCGGAATCTTTGTGTGCGAGGGTGCTCAAAGCTCGCTATTTTAAGGATGAAACAATCATGTCCGCAACCTGTCCGGCCAATGCGTCGTACACATACCGCAGTGTGTTACATGGTAGAGATCTTCTGCGTGAAGGGGCGATATGGCGCATAGGGGACGGGTCAAGAGTGAATATCCATCACGACAACTGGATCCCGAGGGCTGGATGTATGAGACCACTGGGTCAAATATATGTCCCGGGTATAACGAGGGTAGTTGATTTAATGACACCAGATGGGCGCGCATGGGATCATCTGAAGCTGAACTCCATGTTCAGTCCGAGCGATGTTCGCGACATCCAACAGATCGCCATTGGCGGGCCCGAGGAGCAGGATTTTCTGGCCTGGAATTATACAAAGAATGGATGTTTCAACGTAAAGTCGGCATATCATTTGCGGACATCTTTGGCTAGATCAAGGACCGGATAGCCGGAGCCTTCAGATTCTGTGCAAGCGCACAAGGGGTATTCGGCGCTGTGGGATTCATGTGCCCCCGCTAAAGCCAAGATTTATATGTGGCGGATGATCAAGAACGGGTTGGCCATTGGTTTTGAGCTTCATCGACGTCGGATTAAACCGGGCGTTTTTTGTGTTGTATGTGGCCGTGAAGAGACGATTCACCATCGTTTCTGGACATGTCAACATTCAGCGAGGTTCTGGCAGCTTCTCCACTCAGAGAAGGGAGTTTCGGTGGCGATCCCACCGTGCACGATCGACTCCCAGAGTACTCTTGCTCGCTGGCTCCTGAACTGGTTTGCTGGGGCATCCGATGAAGAAAAGGAGGCGATGGTGCAGGCCACCTACGGGCTATGGCTGGCCCGAAACGCAGCGAGGGATGGAAAACTCATCTCACCGCCACATGAAATAATGAACACGGTCGTATCTCTCATGGCGGAGTGGAGGGCGGTGCATGCGAAGCCGGTGCGGGAGCCGAGGCATGTTGAGGTGCAGCGCTGGGAGCCCTCGGAGGAGGGATGGGTCAAGGTAAACTCGGACGGGGCCATTTCAAAATACGGTGAGAAGGGAGGAGGTGGAGCTGTGCTAAGAGATCACAATGGTGGTTTTCTGGCAGCCGCAAGTCATCACTTCCCGAACGTCATTGATCCGGAGGCGGCCGAGCTCCTGGCATGTAGACGTGGTTTGCAGGTGGCAGCGGAGATCCAGGCGATTCGAGTCCATGTGGAGCTTGATGCTCAAAGCGTGGTGAATATGCTACAACAACCGGGGAAGGATCTCTCCGCTGCTGGACCATGGGTACAAGAGATCAAGACTCTCCTGGGGTCTTTTGAGGAGAGCAGAGTGTCGTGGGTTAGGAGAAGTGCAAATGTTGCCGCGCACAAGTTAGCTAAAGTAGGGGTTGGTGATGAATTGTGTAAGGTTTGGTTGGGGGTTCCCCCAGACTTCGTTCTCGATGTAATTTCGGATGACATTCCGTCTTTTGATGGTTAAATAAAGCGGCGGCGACATTTACCCTCAAAAAAAAAACGACATACCAACTCACCTTTAATAATAGAGATTCTATAATTTATATAGATTGTATTGGTTATTAATGCCAAATATACAAATCTTAATTTTTATACAAATATTTACTCCTTTTTTTTTTTGAGAAACCATATATAGTCCTCACATGTTGACCATGCGGTGCATCACATCTTCACCCGTCACTCCATATTATTTATAGAATGAAATCAATTAATTAGATATACAAAATCTTTTTGAAAGATTTTAAATGCACATCCTACAAATAGTGCAATGTTGTGCTTGCTAGCTCGGACAAGAAAGCATATCTCCCTGCAAAGAGACGCAGGTGCTCTATGGCTATGGCGAAGATCATTCTCCTCTTCCTCGTCCTAGTACCCATTCGCATGGCAGCCTACCATTGGGATTGCCCCAACGTGCAGTCACTTAGCGCGGTGGCCGCCTGCCAGAAGGCGTGTGACACGAAACTCATATACAACCTCTGCATCCGCATGATGCGCCAAGGCGATGTCGACATGTACCCCGTCGCACATGGAGAGGGCCACCGCATACGCGATCCTCGCGGCGCACTCCGCTGTGAATTCCTTGGACGACACGATGTCCACCGCGACCAACCAGCTCAGCCGGAACTCCTCGCTCTCCGGCGAGCAGAGGGACGCCTACGAGGGGTGGACGACTACAACCCGGCGGACAGCTCCATCCACACCATCGAAGAGGAGACGCTCCCCAGCTGCCACTTCACGTTCCTCGCCGACGAGTACACGCGTGTGATAGCTAATGTGGAGAAGTGTAGGGACCGGCTGTTGTCGCCGACTCTGGTGCAGACGCCGCTGTACCCCATGGTGTTGGCCGACCTGAACAAAGCAGTGCTAGCGTACATGCTTGGTAAACTGTTAGGCATATGAGTGTGTGTGCTAGATCAAGATGCAGTCCGTACACGAAAGAGCAAACAATAAATATAGGCATTGCCGCATTGGGTAGTACACCGCAACATAGTTTTACATGCATGATGTGTTGTCCGGGGCGGATCTTGGATTTGGTGCCTGGTTAGGCTAATCTTATTAAGATTCTTTGAATTCAATCATGGTGTTAGAAGTCGTTCGTGGGCTCGATTTATAAGGGTTTGCTTCGCTGGTTAACTGTGCCTGAGACTACAACAGTGTCACATGGCAATAAAGAACACACGTGGTTGCAAACCAACCCACACACCCACCACCGAGGAGTCGAGGAGCAGAAAGATTTGCCTTATTATGGAATGGACGACCAGTTTAAGGGAAGCACTTGTAGTCTTCTTCAGTGCTGACCCACTTCTTTTCACACGCTATGTAGTCGCTTACATGGACTGGGCCCTCATCGACCCGTGGTTGGTTACTTCGCGGCCTTGGGCTTTGGAACATAAGAGCTGCTCCTCGGAAGCAGCGGCGGCCCTCGGCCTTGGCCTGGCCAGCAGCGCTGGTTGACTTGTGGTTGAACTGGAAAGGGTGCCCTTATTTCTCGCTTTCTGCGAGAGCGAGGGAATGCTCGCTGAATGGGAACCGCCAGTTGGGCAGGCCCACATGCGCGGGAAATAACAGCCTATTTTCTGTTTTGTTTGTTTTTTCACTTTTTTGTTTTCGTTTTTTGCTTTCTTTTTTTACTTTTGTTTATACTTTAAAATATTATAAATATATATATTACAAAAAACAGTATTCAAACAAAATTTGAAAAATGTTGAACAGGTATTTAAAAATGTTGATCATGTATATAAAAATGTTAAACAAGTATTTGAAAAAAATTGTTGAACAAGTATTTGAAAAAATGTTGATCATGCATATAAAATGTTGAACACGTATTTGAAAAATGTTGAACAAGTATATAAGAAAATGTTGAATGAAAAAAAAGAAACAAAGAAAAACCAAAAAAGAAACAAAATAAACCAAAGGAAAAATGTTGACCATGTATTAAAAAATGTTAATCTTGTATTTGAAATTTTTTAATCAAGCATTTGAAAAATGTTGAAAAACGTGTATAGAAAAAATGTTGACCACATATTAGAAAAATATTAAATTTGTATAGAAAAAGAGTTAAACTTGTATTAGAAAAATGTTGTTGACATATACCAAAAATGTAGAATGAAAACCAAAAGAAATAAAGAAAACCAAAAAAATGAGAAACGAAAAAGAAACAAAATAAACCAGAGAAGAAAAAGTAAAAAACTGAAGAAACAAATGCAAAAAAATGAAACAAAAAACGGAGAAGAAAAAAAATAAAAGAAACAAAAGAAAACGAAAAAAACTGAATAAAACCGAAAAAAATGGTGGAGAAAATCGGCTCTTTTACATTAAGTAGGCCGCACCCTACATTACATCATGAACTCAATTCAGAGCGTAGTGGCTTGCGTCTCAATCTCCTATCGAGGAGACCCGTGTTCGATCCCCTGTTGCACTCCCATTTCCTGTGCTATTTTTACGGGCGCGCGTAGCGCGAATGGGCCAGCCCAATATGAACCGACGGAGAGAAAACCTTCAGCGAGCGCAAAGTACCACCTCGCTTAAAGCGAGAAATAGTCGCCGCGAACTGGAAGTCACATGTACTGATGTACACTCGTGGCAGCCGACTCAGCGTTGTACACGTAGCCAGAGCCGTATCCAAGATGGTATGTGTGACACTTTTCATGTGCACGGATCATGTTGGAACAATTCTCGAGTCCGAGAATGATGATTATGTTATGCGCCAACTCACTACTATGCAATGGCGTAGCCAGGATTTTGAGTCAGGGTGGCCCCATTAACCAAAAAAATCCTGAGAAATACAACATGTCACCATAATCATACATAGTTTATCAAAACCACATATCAATAACATTGTGCGAGCATATTAAAAGTCACAATTATTAAATATGAAATTTGCATAAAAACTTACATCTTTATAAAAAAATCACCATAATCTGAGGAGGATTGGTGACATTGCATCTCTTTTTATGAAGCTCCTCAGATTACAACAATTCCGCAATGAAAAAAAAAAATCATTTATCACTTCTCAGTTGGACCAACAATAGTAGTCAACCTCTTAAAAAACGGTTGTGCTAATTCTCAGTCGACTGAGAATTAGCTATGTCTCACTCGACCAGATTTATTGTACATTTTGATTAATCTGTGTTTTGTCGCTGAGGTATCCTCTCGTCCAAAACGTACTGGGCTTTGTCCCAGCGGGCATAGGGGCTACTGATTTTGCTTTCGTATCTGGGCCGTGGGATGTGGCTTGCGGTCCTTTTCAATTTCTCTTTTCTTATTTTTTCTCATAGGTCTCCCATGTACACATTTTGTATTTTCTTCCCTAGAAAGAACATTTTGTATTTTCTTTGTTTTTTGTTGGGCTTGAGTGTACAGTAAGAAGCTCACTGGTGCAGCTCACTCTGTGTATACACGTACCTTTTTTCTTTTTATATTTCCATTTTTCCTTTTGTATTTCATAGTGTATTTATTTATTTATCATTTTATTTTTATTAAGCTGTTTTCACTTGTGTTTCTATTTTTACCTTTTTTTTTACTTCTTACTATTTTAGAAAATTGGAAGATCTATTTGTTAGAAGGGTTGGAGAGGGATTGGTGGAATCGTTAGCGTAATGCGATGGATGTATTATTGAGCCTCGAGGGCGAGTATATATTGAGTACAAGACTTGGAGGACAAGACGCCTCCTAGAGATAAGATGAAGACAATTCCTATCTAATCCCGGACAATCTCTACATACCAAATATATCTCTAACACCCCCCCCCCCCCCCCCCGGCAGTCGTAGCGGTAGCGTTGCGAACAACAGGAGCATCGCAGACGGTCGGACTGGAGAGAATAGCAGCCGACGGGCTGACATCCCCGCAGTCGCAGCGGGAGCGTCGTGGACGGTGTCGCGTCGCGGACGCGTGGACTGTAGAGGAAGCCGACGAGTTGCTCAAGCGAGCTGATAGCCCTTTGTGCCGATGTCGATGTAGCCGAGAGCGTAGGGTGGTGTAGCCGTGGTCGAGGTAGCCGTGCGAGGGACGCCGTGGTCGATGTCGAGTCGGGGTGGCCGGTGTCGAGGTAGTCGCCGTGGACCGGGAAGAAGAGCGGGGGCGGCGGCCTGAGGAGGCGGCGACGGCGGCTAGGTCAGAAGCACGGCGACGGTGCTCGAAGTAGGCGAGGAAGAACCCGACAGCGTGACGAAGACCGGCGCGGACGATGGCGTTCCCGCGCCTAGGGAGGCGGCACGACGCATACCACGTAGAAGTCGACGCGCTGGGACAGCGGAGTGGACCGCGCGCCGCGACGCTACGGGCCGAAGGGGCGATGCAGCAGCAGCGCGCGGGTCGGGGCGACGGCGGGGAAGACCTCAGGGCGGTTGCAGGGACCGCGTGCCATGCTCGCTACGGCCCGACAGGGTGACGCAGCGGCAGCGCGAGGGTCGGTGCAGCCTCGGGGACGGCCTGGAGCGGACGACCTCGGGGCGGCGGTTGACCGCGGGCCGTGGCACTATGGCCCGAAGGGGCGACGCAGTGGCAGCGCACGGGTTGGTGCAACCACGGGAACGGCCTCAGGGCGGCAGCGGGGGCCACGTGCCGCGGCGCTACGGCCCGAAGGGGCGACGCAGCAGCGGCGCGGATCAGTGCAGCCACGGGGAGAACCACGGGGCGGCGGCGCTGCGGCCCGACTGGGCGACACAGCGGCAGCCCATTGCTCGATCGGTGGAGGGGCGCGCTGAACTCGGGGACAGGGCGGTGATGCCCGGCGCAGAGCGACGGGCGGGCAGATGCGCGGATGGTGGTCGTGATAGGTCACCGCGTCACGCGAGGCCGCCCAGCCGGACAAGAGGCCGGGTGGTCGCGCCGGTGTCGGAGTAGAGGCGCGGGTCGACGGCGGTGGTGGGCGACGCAGACCGATCTTAGATCGGAAACCAAAAAGAAAACGCCGATCAAGACGAACGGCGAGAGAGAAAAACCCGGAGCAAGGGCTCGGGAAAAAGACTCTCTAGGGCAGCCGGTCAACACGACCGGCGGACGAACCCTAGGTACGGGCGGCGCGGCCCCCGGCGGCGGTCATGGAGGCCGACCGCCCCGGGGGCGGCGCGCGGGGCGGAAGCGGCGGGCGACGGCTAGGGTTGGATTGGTTATGCTGATACCATGTTAGAAGGGTTAGAGAGGGATTGGTAGAATCGTTGGCGTAATGCGATGGATGTATTATTGAGCCTCGAGGGCGAGTATATATTGAGTACAAGACTTGAGGACAAGATGCCTCCTAGAGATAACATGGAAACAATTTCTATCTAATCCCGGACAATCTCTACATACCAAATATATCTCTAACACTATTTTTTTAGAATAGACATTTGACACGTATTTTGTAAAGTTTTGTAAAATTTTATTTTTGGTACTGCTAAATCCCAGTCGACTGAGACACGCGTCAACCGTCGTTGTTACTTGCTTCAAGATTCGAGCTGGAGAGTGGGTTTTCTCGTTTCGGCCTGTTATGGCGCGAAACCAGCTCATTTTCTTTTGCTAGGCCTGTTGTTGGTTGGGGCGTGCTGGATGGGCCCAAGGTTTTTTTTTTCTTTTTGTTCCTTTTGTTTTCGACTTTTTTTTAATTTGGTGTTGACTGCCTTTTGTAGTAAAATAGGGATGTTTGACCGCAAGGAGTTAGGGGGCTAGGGGGGGTTGAAAGTATGGATTTTTTAAAATCTCCTATGTTTTTAACATATACATCGACTTTTTACATGGACATTTTTGTGCATAATTTATTTTATAAACAGGAGGACCATGTTTATTTTATATGTGTGTATATCCGCAAATATAATTTATATTTTTGTATATTTTCCCTTCATACACGTTTTTTAGTTTGTTTGATTCACATATCGTTTCACATCGTATTTTTCAAAATATAGGTTTTTAGATTTAAACTTTTTTCGTCTGTGTTACCTGTGTTGTTTTTTTTTTCCATTTGTCTTATCACCTTTTCTTATTTTTAATGATATTTTTACACATTTTTCTTGCTAACAATAAGATGCTTGCTATCCATATTGTTTAAATATTTATCAAATAATGATTTTTAATTTTGAAATTTGAAAATATTTGCCATCTGGTTGCACAATTGCCCTCGACTGCTTCTGCATGTCTTCAACGCGATTGCAACTCAGTGATGTTTTGTCAGGGAAAGGGGGCATTTGCATATCTGCAATCAACACGCAACTGCAAGTGCCACCCCCGACTGCAATTGCATGTCTTTAACGCGACTTTAACTTGGTGTTATTTTGTCGAGGGAGGGGCAATTGCATGTCTGCCACCAACACGCAACCGCAAATGTCGCCCTCGACTGCAACTGCATGTCTTCAAAATGAATGCAACTTGATGTTGTTTTGTTGGGGGAGGGATAGTTGCATGCCTGCCACCAACTCACATCTACAAGTGTCGCCCCCGAATGGAACTGCATGTCTTCAACACAGCTACAACTTTGTTTTGTTTTGTTGAGGAGGGGCAGCTGCATGTCTGCCACCAACATGCAACTACAAGTGTACACTGCAACTGCATTTCTTCAATGCGATTGCAACTTAGTGATGTTTTGTCAGGGGAGGCGGACAGTTGCATATCTGCCACCAACTCGCAACTGTAAGTGTCGCCCCCGACTGCAATTGCAGGTCTTCAACGTGACTGCAACTTGGTGTTGTTTTGTCGGGGGAGGGGCAGTTGCATGTCTGCCACCAACACGCAACTGCAAATGTCACCCCCGACTGCAATTGCATGTCTTCAACGCAAATGCAACCTTGGTGTTGTTTTGTGGCAATTGCATGTCTGCCACCAACACGCAACTGCAAATGTCGCCCCCGACTGCAATTGCATGTCTTCAACGCGGCTACAACTTGATGTTGTTTTGTCGGGGGAGGGGCAGTTGCATGTCTATCACGAACACGCAACTACAAGTGTCGCCCCTGACTGCAACTGCATGTCTTCAACGCAACTGCAACTTGGTGTTGTTTTGTTGGGGGAGGGGCAGTTGCATGTCTGACACCGACACGCAATTGCAAGTGTCGCCCCTGACTACAATTGAATGTATTCAACGCTACTGCAAGTTGGTTTTGTTTTGTTGGGGAAGGGGCAGTTGCATGTTTGCCACCAACACGCAACTGCAAGTGCCGCCCCCGACCGTAATTGCATGTCTTAAACGCGACTGCAACTTGGTGTTGTTCTGTTGGAGAGGGGCAGTTGCATGTCTGACACCAACACGCAACTGCAAGTGTCACCGCCGACTGCAATTGCATGTATTCAACGTGACTACAACTTAGTGATGTTTTGTCATGGGGAGGGGGCAGTTGCATGTCTGCCACTAGGCACGCAATTGCAAGTGTCGCGAACTTATTAGTGTTTTGTTCGGGAGGGGTCACTTGCATGTCTGCTACCTTCACACAAATGCAAGTGTTGCCCCCGACTGCAACTGTATGTCTTCAATGTGACAGCAACTTGGTGGTGTTTTTGTCAGGGGAAGGGGGCGGTTGCATGTCGCACACAACTACAAGTGTAGCCCTTGACTGCAACTGCATGTATTTAACACGACTGCAACTCTTTGTTGTTTTGTCGGTGTGGGGGGAAGGCGACAATTCCATGTGTGCCACTAGGCACACAACTGCAAGTGTCTCCCCCGACTGCAACTGCAACTCTGTGTTGTTTTGTCGGTGAGGGGGGGGGGGAAGGCGGCAGTTGCATGTCTGCTACTATGCATGCAACTGCAAGTGTCTCCCCCCCTGATTGCAACTGCAATTCAGTTGTGTTTTATCTCGGTGGTGAGGCAGTTGCATGTCTAATGATAGGCACGCAAGTGCAAGTGCTGCCCTCGACTGCAACTGGATATTTTCATAACGACTGCAACTATGTGTTGTTTTGTCGCGCTGGACAGGGAGGGGCAGTTGCTTGTCTGCCACTAGGCACGCGCCTGCAAGTGTCTCCCTCAACTTCAACTTCAACTATGTGTTGTTTTCTCCGGGGAGGGAGAGCAGTTGCATGTCTGCCATTAGGCAAACAACAACAAGTGTCGGCCCCGACTCAAGCACATGTATTCAACGCGATTGCAACTGAGTAGTGTTTTTGGGTTAGAAGAGGTGGCAATTGCACGTTTGCTATTAGGTCGCAACTATAAGTGTCACACCTACCGCAACTGCATGTCTACAACTATTTCTTTTTTTTTGCTTTTATTTTTATTTTATTTTTGTATTTTTTAGCTTTTTCTAAGTAGTGGTGTATTTCCTTCCAAAGGTGCCGCCCAGTTGCACGTCACCCCATGTGCCACCGCCTATGTTGTAGTCAGCATGCAAGTTCAAGGGACACCGATCGGGCATAACTAGGGTCCGGGCGGGGTGAGGGGTTGGGTGCTTGGGCTGCCTGTATGTGGGTTTATTTTTGACTTTTTTTGTTTTTCTACTTTCTTTTTTATTTTTTTCATTTTGGATTTGTGTTTTTTATTTTCTTAATAGTGACATTTTGGATTTTTTTTAGATAGCGCCACTCAATTTGCACACACGTCGATCGCACACAGTTGCATATGCTATGGCCATGCGCAATTGCACATTCACCGTCCGTGTGCAACTTAATATTTTTTCTTTAAAAAACATACTGCCACTAGTTATACATGTGTCAGTCACATGTCCGTCGCCCACGTGGAATTGCATGCCCATCATTTCTATGCAACTTGTTCTTTTTAGCAAATTATTGTCACCTGGTTGCAAAGACGTTGATCGTACACAATTGCATATCCGCCAGCCATGCGCAATTGCATGTCGTCACCCGCGAGTAACTTTTTTTATTTAAAGTATTTTATTTTCCCACGGATCACCTAAAACTAGTGATATGCACTACGAAAGAAGTAGATAGTCTCAAACTAGTTATATGCAACATAACTCTTCTTCCAAATAACCCTTTTTGTTGATCAGAGAGTGAGCTTTAGTTTTCCGCTACCCGCTTCCCCATTTTTAGCACTTTTTACCACATGCACCAGAAAGCTCATTTCAGTTCCACCGGGGATGTTTCTCATTTATTTCTCGTTTTTCTTTCAAAATTATGTGCTCAAAGTAATACAAACGCACTACATCTTTTGTATGCATTGGTTTCATGGACACACACTTCAGTACACATCCGATGGGAGCATTGACACAGACACCGGTATATTTGACAGCCCAAATACAAGCCAAAAGAAAGGAACCAACTAAGTAGGAGTCAAGAAAACAGAAAACAACAAAAAGCTACCCACGAACAAGCAAGAAAAAAAAGATAGCCTAGCACGAGGGCATGTACAGCAACGCACGTAAAAGGACAAGAAAACAAAAACAAAGGAAAAAAAAGCCTCGTACATGACAAAGCAGCCTAAACGAGCAAGCAGGAAATCGATCGGGCCATCAAGGCATCAGGCCTTCCCTCAAAAAAAAAAAAAGTCCGGCTGACGTCAGCCGACTGAGACTTCGAGCCAGACCCCTTAAAAAATTAGTAATCGACCAGTACAACTGCAAGTTTGCATGCATTGAAATAATGAAACTAACCTTGGGGAGCCTGCCGCATGTCCGTTTATGTGTCCTAGATTCACCCAAACACTGCGGGGCGCTTGATGCCCGCCGCCGTCACAGTCTATGCGATCGCTCGGTCGATCTGCTCTCGCACAGGATCGACCCTTAGAGAAGGAGCCATGGGGGAGGCCGATCGCCCACTGCGTGCTGAATTGGGAATAGGGATCGGTTGCGTGATGGTATGTGTAGTTCGATCGAAGGAATCGGAAACGACTTGGAACAAGCCACCAAGCCGATCTGGGCTAGTTGGGCGCTGAGACGCTGGGCTTGTTCAGCAGTAGGTTGAAGTATATGGGCTGTGGGTTGAAAAATCCTAGGGTGGTCCGGATCACCGGCAATTCCTATTTGGCGCTGCAGGTGCCGGTTTGTACTGTTTTCACTAATCGGCGCCTGCAGCAGCTACTCGCGCGTCTTAGTCGGGCCGGCCCATTATTTCATTATTTCCCTGTTTTCTAAACTCTAGATAAACTAGAAAAAAAGCGCACAAGCTAGGATTCGAACCCCCGTCGCGGGTTATCAGTGATCGACGCGTAACCAACTCAACCACTTCACTTGGTGTGATAACGTACATGTTTTCATCCATTTCTTTATTCCTCTTTTTCCCTTTTTTCTTTTTTTCTTTTTTCTATCCTTTTCTACTTTCTTTTTCCAAATTCATAATTGTTTTCTTCAAATAGATGAACTTCTTTTCTAAATCCATGAACTGATTTTTTCAAAACTCATGAATTTTTTTCAAATTGATGAACCTTTTTCAAAATCGAGGAACTTATTTTTTCAAATTTGATGAACTTTTTCTCAAAATCAATGAACTTTTTTTTTCAAAATCGATGAACTTTTTTGAAAATCGATTAACTTTTTTTCAAAATCGATGAACGTTTTTCAATTTAGATGAACTTTTTCCAAATTCGATGAACTCTTTTTTAAATTCGATGAACTTTTTTTGAAAATCGATGAACTTCTTTTGAATTCGTGAACTTTTTTTTGAATACATGAACTTTTTCGATTTGGTGAACTATTTCTGAATACGCGAACTTTTTTTGCATGCTCATGAACTTCATCTGTAATATGTGAACATGTTTTCAAATAATTGGAAAATATAAAAGCTACAGTGTAATGTGCAATGAATAGCGCGTCTACGATTCTATTCTTTAAACATTTCGCACTGTGAATATTCAGTAGCAGTTAGCTGGTCCAGTGGTTTGCCTCTCCGTCTGGAAGCGCGAGGGCATTCATTAAGAACACATATATAGTTGACGATCATAACGAACAAATTATGTAAAGACGACTCGGAGATTGACACAAATGAAGCTACATATCCTTCCTAATCGAACTAAAAACTCACACTATATCTTCTAAGAATGATACTAACAAATCTCGGCGTACGGCATCTTTAGCTTCCATCTTGTCTCTCTAATGCTACTACGACGATGGCTCTGCAAAACGAGGATAAACACAAATTAAATTACAATACATAAATACGTGCTAGTTCATGCAACCATGAATGAATCTATCACCCACAAAAAATACGATTCAATTTATCCGGAAACAAATCAGTTAATTACCTGATATTGAGCCGATTATGGGGCAGCTTTAGGGGTAGGGGCGGCCCTCATCGGCGGCACGTCTGCTCTCGAATCCATCAAAAAAGATTCACATGGTTCATAATTAATGACGAGCACAATATATCTAAAATAACGAGCACAATAATACACAAAACAATTTATAGTACCACACAGGAGCAATAACTTACCGTAGCAGGGATCGGCAAGCAGGGAATGATACACCATGCCAAAGATTTTGCTACTGCATCGCTGTTGGCGGAGGGAGCAGGGGCCTTGGCAGGGACGGCCGCCGAGGGCTGCGGCATGGCGGCGGTCAGGACGATGGCGAGGAACAAGGCGAGATGCTGGGACTTGGATGGCGCCGTGGAATGGAACTAGTTTGGGCTTTCCAGGTGTGAATGGTGGTACTACGAACTTGCGGTTTCTGATCAACTTATATATAGGATGCACGTGAAGTATGATGCGTTGGGATAAGGAGATAGAGATGTTTTCAGTTAGGGTCGATCCATATCTTGTGTACTCTCCTCACGAAACATCTGACAATTTGTTAGGCGATAGCGTTGCATGCACGTGGGTTGCAATGCATGCCTTATTATGTCAGTTTAGTTAGTGCGTGAGTGTAGTTAGAGCATCTACAGCCGGGCGTCTCAAATGACCTCTCATACGCTCGCGGACGCACCCGGTTAGTGACCAGACAGGAGAGAGAAGGAAAAAAGTGACCCAACCGGACCCCTCGTATCATCCTTATATGTCCGGGCTGTCCGCGAACCCTCATATCCATCTCAAATGTATGGAGGATATGAGGGCTCGCGGACGCGCCCGGTCAGTCCGCCACGTAGGACGCGGCCCCACTCAGGACCACCTTTTCTTTTTCTTTATTCATTCTTTTCTTTCTCTCTCCTCATCTCAACCAATCACGTGCAAGTGCCCGGTCATATGAGGAAGAAAATAAGAAGTGTGGCTGCGCGGACGGATAAATAGAGGCTCAAAACGCTGACCGGGCGCGTCCGCGGGCGTTTAGGGGGTCATATTTGCTAAGTCCGGCCGTAGATGCTCTTAGTTCGTTAGTATCCAAAAATGTGTGCGCCGTGTGCGCGCTGGCTATGTATAAGCCCATGTAACACTGGCGGAGGCCCTCGTAGGGCAAGCTAGGGCTTCCTGAAAAAATAAGGGGCACGTTCAGATTCCTCGATCGCTGATTGAATGAAACAAAAAATCGCTGAAACAAAATACAAGACATTTTTGCCGCTCATGATTGAAGTGCAAAAATGCCTTATATTTTTATACGGAGGCAGTAGAAGTTAGCATGTGCTTTGCCGCGCCGTTTTCCGTTCATGGCCACGGTGGCGCCTCCTAGGCAGGCCTGTTCGCACTTATCTTGTCTCAGCACATTCGACTGCCATGTTTGATCCTCAGTCTTGCTCATGTACATCAATATGGGCATATGCTATAACATTAGGATCTCTTGAACGTAGCCATATAAAATATTCATTACAACCATTCCTTGATGGATCAATAAGAAAGAAAAACTGTGAATAAGCTTACAATAGAATCAATTTCAGTGTGTATGTGATAGGTTGCTCTGCCATCTACAAAACAAAGAGATGGAAATGGGGGAGAGAGCTGCCATTAGATGGAAACCTATATCAGAAAGAGAGGCAGAGAGGGAGGTAGAGGAGTGGGAGCAACGAAGCTGAGTATACCTGGCTGCCGCGTAGACTGAGGGTAGTGACCTTTTTAGAGAGATTTACAGGAATTGAGATGGAATCCAGTTGACCTAAGATGTTCAGCACAACAAACTGTCAGTGACATTTTCAGAAAAGAGATGTACATCAAAGTAAGCTGACCTTCCAGCAAAAATATCATACAGGAGACATGATGATCACAAAATCGGGAGTTTTATATTAGAACGGAACCTGGCAATCTATATCAAAAGGATATCTTAAGTAGAAAATTAAGCAACAAAGAGGATCACACTTGAGTTGTTATAATTACTTAGGAATTCAGATTCTTACTTCTCTTTTAGAGGCCCAATATCCTCAATCACTTTGAGCAAATTTAACTTAAATTAAATATCTAAGAGTAAGCTCTCGTTGATGTACTTTACAGAAGTTCAGTTCAGCGAAACTACAGAAGCAAAGGTCTGAAGCTTTTATAGCATTCTAAAGGCTTGAAGGGTACCTGACCTAGACGGTGCGACCGTCGAACTGGACTACAGACTTCGGCAACGACATAGTCCCCAGTCAACACGACAATTCAACCGCTTAGTACAGTACATCTCCCATCACCCGGTTTATATGTGCAATATGTAATAACCAAGAGATTGAAATGGTATCTTGTTCTACTTTTATGCTACCAGGAAAAGAAGCTTAGGTGCATGTGATCTGTTCTGTCCGGAATCAAAAGCACATACTAACATATACTAAAAGGTAGTGTCCTAAGGTGAAACAATTGCTAGCAGGTATGCGGTAGTGTAACAAACATCCATCCACGTAGAGGTATTGCATCAGTTACAACTTGTTATGGCCAAATGGCCTAATCTGAACATATGTGACTGCAGTACATCTATTTGCTTGATTACCAGCGAACTATGGAACATTTTTTTTACAGAGCAACACCACAGCAGTTTTAAACTTCAGGAGGTGCTTACTGTATTTTCAGACATAGGCATGCATCTTGTAAGAATCAAAAAATGGATGTGTATGTCAGAAGGTAGTGTACCAAGGGAAAATAAATAATCCCTTACTAAATTACACTTATGCAGCTAGCCATAAATATCTATATAACCACTCTTGAATATATACAATGGATTTACTTTTAGTTTTTAGTTGTCGTACTCAAAGGTTCTAAACCTGACTTATCTTCTACAAAAACATTTACCCGTTATGATCCACAAAGTGCTGCTACAAATATAAATACTCCTCTGTTTGGGTAACACTGAAAACTACAATTAGAGCTTATGCATAAGAAGACAAAAATAAAACCATGGTGACTACCATAGCTGAAAAAGCACTTCGACCCTACCTTCCTACATCAGGCAATGAATCAAACTCTACTCTCCATAACCGCAATTTTTCCGCTCACAACTTTGAAAGAGTGTACTGAGCAGGCAACGGACATTTTGTTATATTAGGTTCTGAACATTGTTCCATGCAAACCGATCCTTTTAAGCCTGTAACTGGAGAAACTTTTGTGCAAAACTCACAAAAAAGGTGAACACAACATGAACAATGCATAAAGCAGCTCCTACCTTCAGCCAGGATCGGACACTGCCGGTTGCGACGAAGAGGACTTTAAACTCTGCTTATTGTCGATTTAGTTAACTGACATCTAGAGCAAGTGTATCAGTTCTGTGACAGGCGACACCGTCTATCAGAATATCAAATCATGTTACCAGGCAAGTGTATCAGTAATTTGTATTATTGCTTCTAATCAATAAGACATTATGACCAATAACTTTGAGGGTATAAAAAGGGAAAGTAATATACTTCAGGTAGCTAGACATCTTGTCAATCTATCAACACGCTAGTAAGGGCAAGTGATTCCTAGATTGAGAGCTACAATTTTTTTTACTGTCAACCAGACTTTTGCTTAAAGTGGGTGTTCTAAATTGCATCGGAACTTGAAGGCACATCAGATACTAATTAGTACAGCAACAATATCAAGTAGCAAATGACATATTAGATATAGGAATTTATCTATTTATCAACTAGTTAGCAATTAGCATGATATAGGAATTTATCTATTCATAAAATACTAATGAGTACAGCAAGAACATCAAGCAGCAGATGACATATTAGATATAGGAATTTATACATTTATCAACTACTTCCTTCCATAAAGAAATATAAGAGCGTTTAGGTCACTACTTTACAGAGGGAGTAGTTAGGAATTAGCATGATATAGGAATTTATCTATTCATAAAATACTAATTAGTACAGCAAGAACATCAAGCAGCAGATGACATATTTGATATAGGAATTTATCTATTCATCAACTAATTAGCGTGATCCTAGAGTAGACGGAGTAGCATTATCATATGGTACGACATGTTATATTTAAACCTGGATCTGCAAAATGCAATGAAATAATATATCAAATAAATTAGGCAAACCTGCATATAGGAAAAACAAGCACATCAACATAGCCAATCGCACCTTCCTGTAGTTGTACATATCTTGATTGTGTGTAATGACCATATTGGGAAAATCTGGTGAAAGAGGGGAGGAGGAGCAAACCTAAAGCACCAACTACAACAAACAGGATCCCCAGGGGAGCAACCAAACAAAATTTGATTTATAGAATGCAGTGGCATGGTAGTCCAGAAATGATAGCTAAGAAATCCATGCCATGACCCCTTGACATAGTTCAATCTTCACTTCCTAGGTCAATTCGACTAAGAAAATAATAATAAATTTTAGCTTTGTAACATGACTAAACTTTCTAAACAAAGGCTAGACTTTTCGATGTCCGTAAAAATAGAAACACTCATCCAACATTTCTCCTTCATCTAAGAAAATTACGCTGGCATGTTTTCTCACACCTTAATAAAGAAAGGTTTCCTGTAATCCTATTCTTAGGTCTCACTCTAACATCCTCTACTATGATAGATTGATAGAACAACCACTTTCATTTTGAAGCACACACCTTTTGTATCCCTCTTCTTTTTCCTGTTCTTCAAGACCTTCCCTGATGATCCAAATCTAAGGTATGAAATGATTTTGGCAATCCTGTCAAGTACAGAGCCATCCACGCTAACAGTGATCATTGCTTGTAGAAACAATATGACCCGTTTGAGCAAAAAAAAAAGCACATGTACAAAAACAGCGACATGGTCACTGTTCCAGCACCTCTGGGATAGGGCAATCAGCTTTGCTCCTGTGAAGAGATGTTGGAATATCACTGTTAACCCTATCCTCCTGGTTGGAACAAGAAAAATGATTAACCGTACATAGCGTATACTGAACTGTATTAAAGCACTGAACACTTCCATAAATAAGAAATTCTCATTAAGCCTACTGTAGGAAGTCTGATCATTCCTATAAAGGAAAACAGGAAAGAGATTACAGTGTACACAGCATGGTCACTATTCCTATAAGTGAGAAGTGTATAATCATCACCATCACATAATTAAGTACACGAAAACACCAACGCGAGAAATTTTAAAGACAATACCATATTGTAAATAAATGTCATCCGGCCAAGAAGAAAGATGTCATCCGCTTTTATCATGCTTTGTTGTTGCTTTACAGTCCACTGGTAAGACAGACTGCAATCAATGAAAATGTCAATAAGCATCCATTTTATGTTAGATAGGGTTTGTGCAAGTTACACTGACAAACAAAACGAATTATACCTGTGCAATTGCAGTGCGGAATGAGACTGCCAGTTGTTCTTTTGTTTCCCTGAAAAGGGAAGTGAAAAATAATGTAGAAATGCTCCCAACATACTAAAGAAATCTAGAGAAAGAGGTTTACCAAACGACATTACTTACAAGTTAATGCACTGCAAATATAGTACACTTTTTGACAGTAGTGCAGCTTGCATTTGACGAGAACCCAGACATCTTCCTACAAAATGATCAGCTCTAAGCATCAAAATAATAACTATACCAATATCAAACATACACCAGACTATTACACAACACATAATGGCAGCCATAGTGCTGAACTTCACACAGGTAAAGCACAAGGACAACAAGGTTTCCAGTAAAAGCTAACAGGCACATAAGACGAACAAATGTTTAGAAGCATTAGAATTTAGCACATATGGGATTTAGTAAGCAAATTACCTCAAATATTGGACACAAAATCAAGGATAGCAGGGATATGTAGCCCCTGACTCCGAGTCACCTCGTCCCTTTCAGCTGCTGCAGGAAAAATTCTATCAAAAGATCAGCACACACACCACCACAAGCACTCAACCACGCACACCAGCGCAAGCACAGCATGCGCACACCACGACATCTAGCACACACGCACGCCACCGGCAGGACGCACAGCACAGACGCACGCCCACTCCACACCGCGCCCAGCTGCGACTGAGCCGCCGCCAAGATCTTCGCAACTTTTGCTCGAGCGAGAGAGAGAGAGAGGATGGGAAGGAGAGAGGGCCGCCACGCACTCACCTTCGATTTGCAGCCGCCGCAGACGGCCTTGAGCGTGACGACGCCGTGGTGGCCCGAGAGGTGTTGCGATCTCGACCTCGTGGTGGACCGTGTCCTCGATGTTCTTGCGGAGCGTCTTGCAGGCGAACACCTCGCCGCCAGCCTTGGCGCGGCAGATTCGGACGGGACTGAACTGTATCTATCGTTGACCGATTTGCTCATCGCCGTCGCCTCCCGCCGCCTCACCCACCGCCGCCGATTAGCTTCTTCTTGCATCCCACTGCCATATTCTCCTCGGGGATCCGGCCGTCGCTGGTCCACCTTCCTCGTCGCCGGAGGATGCGTGGAGTGGCGCGAGGAAGACGAGGGGGGAGGTTTGCGTGAGCGAGGAAGACGAGGGGGGTTGCGTGCCGTGGCGGTTGAGGAAACGAGGAAAAGGAGCGAGGTGCGGTGTATCCGAGGAAGGTGTTTCCTCCAGCCAACCAATACGCGTGTGGTGTGGGCCCAACCCAACGACCAATCCAGCCGTATCGCTTCCTCTCTCGCAGACTCGCACAGTAAATCGACACAGTGAAAATTGCCGACGTGGCACGCGCGAGAGAAGGCCCAGAGGTTCGCTCTTGGAGAGTGTAATATCATGGCTGACAGTTGGGTTGTTGGCTTTAGCTATGCTAAGCACATTGTTTTTTCTTTGCGATGGTGCTGTCCTAGACTTAGTATTTGAGAAGGGATTTAGACGCAAGGGAAATGGAGTGTTAGGTACATACGACGTGTGCTTTAGGGGAAATTTACACGTGCACCAGACACACATAGGCAATTGACCACGCCTCAAATAGCGCACGGGATACAAGCAGACGCGATTACATTCAAAGGAGTCCACTTGGCAATTGACCACGCCTCAAAGGAGTACACTTGGGATTACATTCAAAGGTGGACCCCGCTCTGCAACCCGGTGGAGGGGTGACTGAAGGCCGGGCGATCCTTGCCTTACAGCAGGGTGTGAGGTATGAGCACCTCCGGCTCAAGCTCGGCTGGACGGAGATTACCACCAAACGCCGGCTAATGGACATAACCAACCGGTACAAAAATGGTGAAGAGAACGACAAGATCCGAAAAGGTGAACTGCGGCAACAACCGATTGCTCAGAAGGGGCAAAATGATCAAAACTGGAGGAATGGCAAGAACAAGCGTTGTCAATTGGACGGTGAGGACAGTGTCACTGGTGCACAGCTAATCGCGATAGTCAGCCTGAATAAATTCAGAAATCATATGGAAGAACCATAGCATTTCGTGACTCATTGGTAAAGGGAAAAAAAGGCACCAGACAAAAGAAACAATGGGTTTCGCGGAAAAAAAGGCAGTTAGGATGATATTCTGGACAATCCTTGTTGCATCCATAGCAATGAGGAGTTTGGCCCAGCTAAGCATACACTCACACAGTGTAGGGCTCTGAAGAGGATGTAGTCAGAAAAAGACAAAGAACCAATTGATAAAGATGGTGATAGGGACTCGGAAGACCCCACACGTGGATACCCTAGCGAGAAGGGTGTTCTGCTGGTTTTTGCTGGCTTGGAGACCAGACGGGTCCAGAAGATCAGGAATCGGGATGTCAATATGGCAGCCCCGGCTGTCCCAAATATCTGAACTGGTCAGAGGCGCCCATTACCTTTGACCACTCGGATCGCCTGGCTCTTGTGGTAGATCCTCTTGTTAATGGTTTTCGGCTGCAGAAGGTGTTAATGGACGGAGGAGCCGGATTGAACATACTGTATGCAAGTACATTAGAGAAAATGAGAATTCCCCAGTCAAGGCTTAATCCGACTTGGATGACCTTCAATGGAGTGGTTCTGGGCATCCGTGCTAAGCCACTCGGGCAGATCTCTCTTGATGTTGTTTTTGGCATTTCCGCAAGGAGTCTCTGTCCTTCAAGGTAGTTGACTTCAAGAGCGAGTAGCATGTCATTTTTGGGTGCCCGACGAGTACCTGAACCAGTGCAATCTAATTCAAGTTGGGAAACGTAGTAGAAAAAAAATCTGCCCTACGGATCAAGAACCAAGATCACTATAAAAAGCTTCGCAGTCTAGAGCTAGGCGTCGCCGGAGAACTAGAGGAGAGAGCAACAGCCTTCCGATGTCTCCCTAAATTATCTGGAGAACTAGAGAACTAGAGGGGGCGCCGGACGGGAGAGAACTTGTGTGTTCAATAGGGGGCGGCCCCTCAAGTATATATAGGTGAGGGAGAGGGGTGGCTGACTTAGGGAGGGGGATCTCCTCCAACTCCCACTGCCCCTTAGCTTGTGGGGCAAGCTAGAGGAGGGGCACCACCCTTAATGGGCCTCTAGGCCCATGTGGATGCCCCCTAATAGGCTTTAGCCTATTTGGGCAGCCAATGGCGCCTAGAATAATCCCGGGGGCCTCCTAGTAAATACCGGAGCCCTCATATATTATTATTAGGTCCTCTGAAACTTTTTCACCTTTCCGGTTTTAACCTGGTTTTCTCTGAAACGCTTCAAGTTTTCCCGAAACAATTCCGGTTTTCTCTCGAAACAATTTCTATTATCTTCGAAACTTTTTCGGCGATATTGTCTCAAACTCCTAACTCCAATAGAACTCAACAGATCGTAAACCCTTAAGCGTGTGACCCTGCAGGTTTGGTGAAATATATACATGAACAAAAACACCTTTCATTCAACGATCAATAGCGGAACCGTGGATATCCATATTGACCCCTATACTCACATGAATGATTATCGAGTGAACCTGTGGTTACCATATGCTATTCCTTTTGCTTCGCGATATTTTACAAAACCTGATGTGAGATATATCGGCATACCCTTTAATCAAACACATTGTCACTATGCCAGTCTCCTCATTACCGGGTTTGTTCTCTTTTCCCGTTCTCGTGTTCCAGCAACCTCGTGAGCAATTCACGATGTGTCTGGCCAGATGATTATAGATGTCGTCATATTGAGAGGGCCCTAAGAATATCTCTCCATCGTCGGAGGAGCGAATCCTAGTCTCGAGCTATCTAGTCCCTTCGCATACGTTTCCAATAAACCTGTAAGTTACCGTTATGATCACCTTGTTATGGTTGACGTTAGAATAACCCCAAAGTGCATCATCCAGTGTGAAGTGACTTGATACTCTCAAGATCTAAGGAATTGTGCATACGTTAACATCCCATGTTATGGACTATAGACTTGACACGAAATCATCTCTAAGTATAACATTCAACTTGGGTCAATTCAACACAAGTGTTCTTCTAACTGCATGCCCTCAATATTGCCGGCATTATCATTAATCTTAACTCATGCCTATGATCAGGAAAACAGAACCATCATGCAACACTTGAGCTAGTCCTAGAGATAAGACTAGTAATCTATTTTACCGTTTATTAATTTTACACGTGCATATGAGTTTTCCTGAGCCTCTTGGTTATCGCAGACTCAAGAACCATATCAGTTATAACATAGAACATAAACATTAATCATAAATTTGAAAATAAATAATACAATTATTATTGCCTCTAGGGCATATTTCCACCAATTCACAGGTAGCATTGATAATAACAGGATAGACTTTCTTTTCATCCAGATACGTATATCTTACAGTTTTCGGTAGATGTGTTAAATCAAACATCGGCTCTCCCTTTGTAGGAGGTGGTGGGTTCCCCAAAGGATCATGTGAAATATTAACTATCAAGTGTGATGGTTAAGTGAATTTTTTCATCAACTCTCCTATCTTTATCATTAATAAGACTCTCATGATCTATCAGAAATTGCTCTAGCTAGTCATTTGGATGAATTCCTAATGACGCAATTTGTGCAAAATCATTTTTCATATTGGTATCAAGAGTATTTGGTTGATTAGCAAACCTAGAAAAATTGAATTCAACTTGATCATCACAAAATTTAGCATCAACTTTTTTCTTTAAACAATCAACAACAACACTAGCAGTGTGTAAAAAGGTTTTACCGAGCACAATAATACAAAATTTCTCTTGGTTCAAAACAAGAAAAGGGAAATCAGTAGGGTGCTTAGTTCTACCACATAAGACATCAACATCTTTCACAATTCTAATAGGGTAAAGATAGTATCTATCAGCAAGCCGTATAACAGTGTCAATTTTTCCTATGCTCAAGGGTGTTACATCCTCAGAAACTAATTTGTATAAAGAGAAGGGAATAACACTAATTCTTGCACCAATATCACATAAGCCAAGATAACTACGAGTCTCTATAGTAATAGAAATTACAAGTGTTCCAGAGTTACGATGACTCTTTCGCTTTATAACATTAGAAGTTGGTTCCATTAAACACATAGTTTCCTCTTTAGGGTCCTCAATATTTTATTCTTTAATCATACAAAGTTCAGGTTGTGCCTCTACTAATTCGTTAGGAGTATGACATTTATTACTAATATTACTTTTAGTAGTAAAGGCCATCACATGTTCTCTAATTTTCATGGGAAAGGGTGTTTTTTCAACATACTCGGCAGATTCCACCTTTTAACAATGCTCACACAAATTTCTTTCTCAAAAGAACTATTACTCTCAGGAACATCTTTAAATTCGCAAACAAGATGCACCACCACATGTGTTTCATGAGCTTGCCCATAGAGCAATACAAGATCCACCAAAAATGTTGTCCACTGCCGCCGGCAGCGATAGTAACCCAAATAACCATGCAACGGGATTTACCAGGCATCGGTGTGGCTCCAGTCACTAGTATGGCGCCACCTGTCTGCTGACAGCCAAGATAAGACCCATACCTCTCACCAGCCCAACCTCAGCACCATTGTCGTTACCACAACACGTCCGCTAGTGAATGCAACAAGCCTTGTGCCACCACCGACCTAGGACCCATAGATCATGTGCACCGACGGAAAAGAAACCATGCCGCCTCCTCGGTCGTGTAGTTTCTTCCTGGTGGTGCTTGCACATTATGGTGATGGGAGGAAATGGTCAAACGAAACGGGAGCAGGGGGCAGTGGATGGTCGTCGCCCAAGTAGGCGATGAGACAGAGGCTAAGTTCAGGAGAGACACTAAATATGCTTCTGATTGATTATGGTCCCTTAGGGTGCTGTATAATCTTTTTTTCGAACAAGGCTTCCCCACTTTTCATTTATTTATCATAATGGAAATACATCTCGAACAAGGCTCCTCTCGACATCTTCTACGAGAATTTTGGTGAACGGAGTACCGGGTGCCCCAATTCATATTCGCAAGGGGCTGAGGCAGGGTGACCCCATTTCCCCCATGATTTTCATTCTGATGATGGAGCCACTGTAGCACCTTTTCTCTCTCGCAGTAGTACGCGGTCTACTTGCTCCTCTTGCTCGCATTAGGCTAACACAGAGGATGTCCATCCTCACGGACGACGTCATGCTCAGCTATGCCAATCAGATGCGATGACCTTCAGACTCAATTGGTTTCGACAACTTTGCGTTGCACAATCGGGACCTTTCCATGCAGATATTTAGGCTTGCCACCCAGCTTACGCAAGCTCTCTACAGCGTAGCTCAACGACCTAGTTCAGCAGGTGGCCAGAAAGTTGCCATTTTGGAGAGGTGCAGCGCTACCTCGAAGTAGCAGGCTAGTTCTTGCCCAGACAGTTTTCTGTGCAATTCGAATCCATGCCATGCTCGCCCTGGATCTACCACCGAAAACTATCAAAGCCATTAGCAAGATTTGTAGAAGATTCCTCTGGTGTGGCAAAGATGAAGCAAATGGAGGGCAATGAGCGGTTGCTTGTGCTTCCGTCTGCACGCCTTCCTGGGTTGGAGGCCTAGGGCTACCGGACCTTTAGTGGTAAAACTACGCATTGCAAGCCCGGTGGCCATGGCTCAAACACACAGATAGCACCAGACCATGGAGGGAGCTAGATGTCAAAGTGCCAGACGAAGCCATGGGAATCTACCAAGCAGTTGCAGTCACGATCGTGGGGAATGGATGTACAACACTTTTCTGGGAGGATTGCTGGCTCGAGGGTTGCAGGATACAGGACCTTGCCCCAAACCTATACCTACGGTTTAGGCCAAGGGTGTGCGCTGTTAGGACGGTCTTTGAGGCCCTTCAGGACAGATCCTGGGTCATGGATGTTGGCCAAACATCTCACATAACATCCTGATGGAATTCCTGGCGGTGTGGAATCGTACTGTAGCGTTCCAGCTGTTGCCGGCAACACAGGACTGCATAAGATGGGCCTGGGAGGACAACGGAAAGTACTCAGCAAGCTCAGCCTATGCAGCCAAATTCTGGGGCAGGGAAGTTGTTCCCTACGCTGCCTGCTCCTGGAAATCGAAGGCGCCTCTGCAATGCAGATTTTTCACTTGGCTGGCTGCTAGGAATAGATGCTGGACGTCAGACCGCCTAGCTCGACGTGGTCTACCCCACCAGGCTTCATGCCTGTTATGTGACCAGAATCAGGACACCATCAATCATATCCTCCTAGCATGTGTACTTGCAAGGACAGTGTGGGCAGTGACGATGAATGCCCTAGGCAAGCCGGCTTGGGCACCGACTACTGACAGCACCCTTGTCGACTGGTGCAATGCTTGCCAAGCCCCTAACATGGATAAGAAGGATGTGCGAACCTTGATAGCACTCAGACTGTGGGTGATGTGGAAACATAGAAACGCAGTGGTCTTTGATGCTGCTACACCATCAGCAATCGTGGTGCTCCGGCAAATTGAAGCTGAGGGCACAGCTTGGAAGCGAGTAGGTCTTCTTAAGAGCGATTTTGTTACATTCTTTGGTGAGGTAGCTAGGCAGGCAAGCATGAGCGGTTGCCTAGTTTGTATGATCAAATGTGGACGCGGAATGCGCTCTTGTAACCGCATGTAAAACATGGTGGATGGGGTTTTCTTTACCCCTCTCTCTCCTCTTTAATGCATGATACGCACGCTCGTGCTCGTGCGTATTGTAGAAAAATAATAATGGAAATACAACAATTTGGCAAAACATACATACAGGGCGCGGGAAAGGGAAAGAGCAACTTCCAGTATTATCAGAAAGCCCACTGCGCACACCCGCAATCGGCTCGTGCACTACGTGGCGAAAACCTGGTAAAGTGTTTCGTATATGCATACACTAGTGAATCATAGAAATAAACAGGTTGTATATATTGATCTCAGAAATCACGGTCTTTGCCCGGTCCACATATATGTCGATCGATCGATGCATCCTCTACGACGAGCTGATGACATGTGCAAGGCCTGATCATGGAGACATAGATGGATTGGTCGATCAGGAGGATGCCCTGCCGACGTACTCGACGTCGAAGAGGAGCGTGGAGTTGGGCGGGATGACGCAGGAGGTGGGCTCCCACCCCCTGCACCCGGCCCCCTTCTCCCCGTAGGCCAGCTCCGGCGGCAGCCTCAGGCTCCGCTTCCCACCTGAAAAATCAACCAAAACCACACCAGAGCACCGACTCACACTGGGGAATTCAGTTCAGAGCAGAACGACGTGAGCTCGGCTGAGGCGTCGCGTACCGACTCTCATCGGCGGGATCCCTTCGCCGCCGGCGATGCACAGGTCCCACCCCTTGATCACCTCCCCCACGCCCACCATGATTGTCAGCGGCCTCCCGCGGCCGTAGCTGCTGTCGAACACCGTGCCGTCCTCCAGCATCCCCCGGTAGTGCGCCTGCAGTGCACGCGAGCGCCATGGCCAAACCACGAAACCGGTCAGCGTGCAACCCGCCACTACTATCGGAACTACGCTAAGCCTGCGCGTGCATCAAGAGCTTAATTAATTACTGTGACCGAGGTCGGAGGCGAACTCGACTGACCTTGATGAGCTGGCCTTTGACGGCCTCGGTGCCGGTGCCGACGACGCGGTCGCAGAAGGCGAGGCCGGAGGGGGTCGTCTCGAGCGCGCACTCATCTGCGGCGGCCGCTGCGGGGAGGACGCGCGACAGGAGAGCGGCGGACAGGACGGCTGCCGCGGCCTCGCGCCGGCGGAGGACGAGGTTCTTGCTGCTGGCGCCCGCGCCAGAATCCGCGCTCGGCGCCTGAGCGCAAAGGGGCGGCTGGGCGTTGGGCTTCGGGAGGCTGAGCAGGAGGCGGGAGAGCGGCGAGGTGGAAGTGGCCGGAGCCATGGCTGCAGTGGCTCCTTGCCTCCTTGCTTCCTCTCGGTCACGGCAGCTCACTCGAACCAGAAGGCGCCGCGTCACTAATGGATAAGGAGGGTCACGTGTTTGTCAACTGCGCTTTGCCGTGTGGTTTTCAGACCATGCACATCTGGGCCGTCCGTTCCGGATCCAATGGTCGGGAAGAGCTACCAAATGTAAGCATCATTCGGTTGTTTCAAGGACTTCCTCGGAACCTAGCGAGCGAAATATACACCAGACTGTGTGTGTGTTGTGTTTGTGTAGCAAAAACAAGGAAAAGTATCTAAATCCACCGACTGATTTCTTCATCTAGCGACGAAACTGCCTCCTCCACATGTTTCTTTTCTCCCCCTTTCCAATCTCATTCATCCTGACAACCAGAGGAGAGGACCCATGGCGAGCACCACCATTACAACTAGAAAATCAGCAGAGGCTGCCGCTGGCTCGCCGCCTTGATGCATCCTCCGACCAACCTCGTCAATGTTTGAAATCAGAGAGGAGGACGCAACCACATCGTTGCTGCATCCTCGCCATGGGCTGCGACTGCAAAAAGGAGAAGGGCAACGCCGGCCACCACAATAGCACGGTTGTTGCAAGGCCGGGGGAGGGCGACTCCGGCCACCTCGGCTGAAAGGTTCCAGTGTGCCCCGTCGAGCCTCCAAGCCCTGTGTTCTGCAGCAACATCATTGCTGCCACGGCGGTCACGGCGGGTGGTGATTTTTGTGCAGCAACGACGGCAAATTGCCGCGATGTTTTGCTGTGACGGCCGGGCAGTGACTTCGGTGGTGGTTCGTGGCTGCAATGGATCGCTCGTCGGCGCTCCCTCGTTGGCGCTGCAATAGAGAGCTCGCCGGCGCTACAATGGACCGCTCGCCGGCGGTCTCGGAGCTACGATGCAGCTCGCCGGCGCTCCCGATGCTGCAATGGAGCGCTCACCGGCAGTCTCGGTAGCTGTGATGCAGCTCGCCGGCGCTCCCGACGCTGCAATGGAGCGCTCACCGACAGTCTTGGTAGTTGCGATGCAGCTCCCGGCGCTGCAATGGAGCGCTCGCCGGCGGTGTGCCGGTGTTGCGTTGAAATGCTATGCGGCGTTCTTCCTCGGAGGGGTGGGGGGGGGGGGGTGTGCTGCGGGAGAGCAGGATCCGCGAGACGCCAAAGCGATGATTGTGATGGTGCGCATCTAACGGCTGTGGAGGCGACTTATGTTTCCCTCAAATCAGTCGGATGATTTGTAGCACTCGCCGCGAAGCAAACCCTTATATTTGAGCCCACAACCGAGTTCTAAGTTCTAACACCATGACACGTCAGGAGCCTCGAATTCAAAGAAGCTTAATAACTTAACTGGAGTAAATAGCATAAAACTACTACAATTCGGGTTAGGGTTTCAAAAAACTACTGAATTTTATTTTTTAGCTGATAACTACCAAATCCGGGGTCGACTGTTTCAAAAAACCATTATGACAGTTGGGGCCCACACATAAGATAACCGTTTGTTTGACCGTTTACTATGACTGTTAACTTACATGTAGGTCCCGTACGTCAGCTTGCTCTCCTCTTTCTTCTTCCTCTCTTCCTGATCTCTCTGTCTCTTCTCTCCCATCCTCCTGTGATCTCTCTCCCGAGCCGGCGACCCTCTCCCCTCCCGAGCTGGCCATCCTCCCCTCCCCTCCCAAGCCGGCAACGACCATCCCATCCCCTCCCTAGCCTCCCCATGGCTGTGGCAGGAGCTCGCCGGAGCTCCTGGTGTTGGAGGTGGCGACGAGGAGGCATACCAGAGGCCGGCCTCGTCCGCGGCGGGGGCCGTCGCCGCGCGCGCCGCCTGGAGTCTCCGCTGCGCGCCATGGGGCTCCGTCTCGGGTCGCCGCGCCGCCGCGCTCCATCGGGAGCCGCCTGGGGGGCCGCCCGCCATGGGGCTCCGCTCGGGTCACCGCGCCGCCGCCGGCCTGGGGGGTCGCCGCCCGCCATGGGGAGCCAGCGTCTTCGCTGAGCGTAGAGGCGACCACTGGCCCGGCGGCGTCGTGCAGCACGGGTCGGCGGCGGGCGTAGAGAGGCAGTGAGAGAAGGAGGTGAGGCGGAGGAGCGGCCGGGGTTGAGCCCTGGTGATCGCCGGCGGCGGGCGGCGGGTGGCTCGCCGGCCGGAGGAGGCGGCGTTGCGAGGTCCGGGCAGGAGAGCTCGGGAGCGAGAGGGGCCGCGCCAATGGCTGCCGTGATCTGGAGCAGGGACCTGATTGCTTTTTGCAAATAAAACTGTAGGGACCCGATTGAAAACATACAGGGACCTGTTTGCTTTTTTTACAAACTTACAGGGACCCGATTGCTTTCTAAAATTTGTGTGCAGGCCCACCCCTAACGGTCAAACAATTAGAGCTCTTACGCGCGGGGCCCAGCTGTTATAATTATGATTAATTGTAAAACACTCGGTCATCAGGGTTTTTTGAAACAGCCGACCCCGGACTTGGTAGTTATCAGCGAAAAAATAAAATTCAGTGGTTTTTTGAAACCCTAACCCAAATTGTAGTAGTTTTATGCTATTTACTCAACTTAACAGATTTGCCTAACCTGGCACGAAATCCTATATTCACCCCTTGTAGGGGAACACAGCAGAAAGCAAAAAATTTCCGACCTACGCACCAGCCCAGGACCACTATGGAGACTGCATACAAGGTTTGATCTTTTGACTGCATACAAGGTTTGATCTTTTCGTTACCGACTCGTAGCGCAGCGGAAGTAGAGTCGATGACGATCGGCGGTGCAGATCCCCGCAGCTAGGATTTTACAACCTCCCAACCGCGAGGATGTTCTCCCTCGTCTGCCCCTCGGACAGCCCTCCGGGAGGCAGTCGGACAGTCTCTCGGACGGTGTCACGGACAGACCTTCGGGAGGACGCTCGAAACTCGGACGGTCACTCGAACAGCCCTTCGGGAGGACACTCGAAACTTGGACGGTCACTCGGACAGCCCTTCGGGAGGCACTCTCGAACAGCCCCTCAGGCAAAAAGATCAAACCTACGACCTCTCTACGGGGTTGCACACATACGGAGTCAACTATCCGGCAGGGCTTCGCCGTCCAGAACTAGTTCCCACCGGAACCCAGACAGTCTTTCGGCTCTACGAAACTATTTCGCGGGGAGGGAGAGAGAAGGCCAGATCATGCATGGCTTGTGTATGTTGAGAAAGAGTGAGTCTTTAGGCAGCCCCCTCCACCCCTATTTATAGGCCAAGCCCAAGGGTGGCTTCTCCAAGAAGCCAAGGGGAAAAATACCAAAAGGCCCTTAAGGTGGCTTCTCCAAGAAGCCACCCAAAAAGCACTTTCACTATTCACGGAAACATTTTTCCGCGACCGTTAAATCCGAAAATATTTCTGTGGGTCTTAGAATAATTCCAGTACCCACTAAAATGATTTTGGACGCGTTCCGAAACAATTCCGGATTAGTGATTTTCATCTGCGAAAAGCAATCAAACCGGTTCCGGCAGCTCCGGAACATTTCCGGTTTTTATCCCGGAAAAATCCCAGAAGTTTCCAGAATAATTCTGGCACCCTCCAAGAATTTCCAGACGCGTGGCGAAACCAATTTGACTCAATGGTATACCCTGAAACAACTTTTCAGTTTTACCGAAACTATTCCGGTGCTCTCTCTCCGAAACTTTTCCGCTGTCTCCGAAACTTTTCCGGTGACTTTCTCTCAGACTCCCTGTCTAGTATTCAGCAGATAGATGACCCTTAAGCGTGTGACCCTATAGGTTCGGTGAAGCATAGACATGACCGGAACACTTTCCGATCAATGATCAACATCGGAGCCGTGGACACCCATGTTGACCCCTATACCCACACGAATAAATATTCGAGTGAACCTCCAGTTGCCGTGTGCTATTCCTGTTGCTTCGCGATATGTTACAAACACCCGAGGTGAGACTTATCGGCATCCCCGTGAATCAACAACTTGTCCACTATGCCAGTTACCTCGTTACCGGTTTTGTTCTCTTTTCTCGTTCCCGTGTTCCGGCATCCCTGTGATCAAATCACATTGTGTCTGGCCAGACGATGGTGGATACCGTAACACCGAGAGGGCCCAGAGATATCTCTCCATTGTCGGAGGAGCAAATCTCAATCTTGAGCTATCAAGTCCCTTGTCATACTTTCCCATGAACCCGTAAGCCGCCGTAATAGCCACCCAGTTACGGATGACGTTTAACAAACCCCAAAGTTCATGAATCAAGCATGAAGGAACTCGATACTCTCATGGTCTAAGGAATTATACAAACGTTAACTTTCTCTGTGTTATTAACCATTAACTTGTGACTAATGTATCTCATAGCATAACATCAATTCGGGTCGATTCAACCACAAGTGTTCTTCTAACATTGTGCCCTCAAAGTTGTCGGCATAGTCATGCCCATGATCAGGAAAACAGAACCATCATGCAAAACTTGAGCTAGTCTTAGAGGCCAGACTAGGAATACATTTTACCGTTTATTATTCCACACGTGCATATGAGTCTTCCTTCGAGCCTCGTGGTTATTGCAGACTCGAGAACCATAGCAGTTATAGCATGGAACATAAACATAATTATGAACATGGAGATAAACAATAACATTTATTATTGCCTCTAGGGCATATCTCCTACAGACTCCCACTTGCACTAGAGTCAATAATCTAGTCAATGCTAATGCACTTTACACCTATGGCATACCGGTGTAAAAAATGCTTCGCTTGTGGTATAGCCTGATGTCCAACGGATCTGACAACTTCAGTTCCGTGTGTATCTTTGCATCTCCTCGCGTTTTCACGCTTTCACAAAATTCATATTTTGTGTGGACTTGGCTTTGTATATATGTGAATCACAGGTCAAACCTTGATTCCTCAGACTGAGCTATGGAGCAACTATCTGCAATAGTGTCCCATTGACCAAAGCCATTTTGGAACCATACTAAGTTCATGAATGAACTATATGATTCAACATCTTCTTTGTCGCTTCCAAAGCGTCAACATACTTAGCCTTTATTATAGAATTCGCCACAGTAACCTGTTTGGAACAATTTCCAACTACCGTGCCACCATATTGTGTATTACACAAAAACCCTTAACTTAAATCGAAAATCGCATGGAGAATTGGTGAAGACTGTATCGATGTAACTAATTACAATGAGCACTTCATAATCTCCGCTTGCGAGAAAACATGTCATCGGTGCTACTTTAGTACTCAATGACATTTTTCACTGTTGTCTCATGATCAGTACTTTGATCACTTTGGTATCTATACTCGCAACAGCTTGGGAGTATCGGACATATCTGGTTGTTTTACATACCATGGAGTACATGATTAATCCAAACACAAGAGTGTGTGGAATCTCCATCATGTATTTTTCTCATTAGTGTTTTGGGACACCGAGTCTTGCAAAAACCCTTTCCATGTGACTTCGGCAAGAATCACTCCTTGGCGTTTTAATACTAAACTGTTTTAGCATCTTGTCAATATGTATTTTTTTTTGGCTTAGCCTATTAGGCAATTCTATATCATAGATAAATATGCCTAATATGAAGGCTATTTATCCCAAGCACTTTATCGAAAAAACTATTTTCAATGAAGTCCTAATTCGTGTCAAGAAATTTATATTATTTCCAATCAACAATGTGTTAAGCACACAAAGTTTTTAGAAATATTATTATGCTCCCACTTACTTTCTTGTAACCACAAGCATCTTCGTTATCCATTGATGAAATCAAACTCTTTTGACTATTTCATCAAAACAAAGATTCCAACTCCATTTTGCTCTCTTCTGTCCATCGCTGGAACTCTGAAGTTTGCATACTTACTAGCATCCTCTGGATTGACAAAATACTTCGGACTGTATCACATGCAAGTCCTAGGTGGCATTTCCATCACATGGAAATCCTTTTGGCATCCATGTATCATATCTCAAGATTGAAATATGTATTAATTGCTAGTTTAACCCGATCTGACTTTAAGCATCGCTATGGTGAGACAATCTCATCGTAGTCAACTCCTTGAATTTGTTATTGCAACAAGTCAAGCTTTATGGATAAAACATTTTATCCACATCAGTTTATAGTTCCATTAATGTTCGTTAGACTCAAGTCTTCCGAAGGGTTTATCAAGATATAATCTTGAATCATTTATATGGAAACTATCTCGGATTATATTGGCATTTAGCCAATTCCGGAGTCAGGGCCCATCGACGCTTCCTTGTGTATCGTAGGTATACTGTTGTCTAACAACAATATCTCGCTTGCGCACCTGAGAGGTTTGCATGAGTTTTGCCTACGTGGTTCAGTTGCAAGTTCGACCGAAGTCCATACATCTCATGTAGAGGCTTCCGTATCAGTCGCAGTAGGAAACTCTGGAATTACTTCCAAGGTTTCTTTCCTTTGATCTGATGACGAAGATACTGTTATCTCGTCGAGTCGCACTGTCCTCCCACTCACCTTTTTGCAAGAACAATTTTCTTCAAAAGCATACCGTTCTTTGTGGCAAAACCTTTTGCCTCGGTACAGTGGTGGGGGAATACCCAATAACTTGGGATAACCTACAAAGTAGCACTTGTCTGATTTGGAATAGGTTTGTAAATATTTTACACAAGCCCCATATTCCAAATGTTAAGAAAAGACATAACATGGTTGGGTGTACCATACCATGGAGTCATTTCAACAGATCTGATGGTGCTCTTTTCAGTGTAAAAGCCGCAGTCTCTAAAGCATTACTTTTAAAAGGGATAATGGCAAATTGATTTATGTCATCTTTGATCTCACCATGTCATAAATGGTTTGATTACATCTTCACGGATATTCCATTCACAGTGGTGCTCCGTGAGGTGTAAGTTATGAAACTCTTTTCACAACTCATCAGACATTCGCTAAACTTGTAACTCAAATATTCCTTTCCGCAATCTAATTGTAGAAACATAATTTTCTTGTTACAATAATTTCTACTTCATTTTGAAAACCTTATGAATGATTTCAAAAGATCCAGACTTACGTCTCATCAAGTAAATATCCATATATCTACTTGAGTCATTTTTGAAGATAGACAAATCCACTGCTAGCAATAACCTTTATCGGACTACATACATCAAAATGTATGATCACCAATAAGTTCGTTGCTCGTTCCTTATGGCCTGTGAACGGTATTTCAGTCACTTCACTTTTCGGAGGAAAGTTACAAGTGTCAGATGATTCATAATCAAACGACTTCAAAATCCATCATTATGGAATTTCTCCATGCGGGTTTCTCCAATGTGACCAAATGCAGTGCCACACATGTGTGGTATTCTTTTAGTCTTGCGACATTTAGCGACAGTGTTATGGATGTATCAGGTTACCATCAATATTCATAACATACATCCCATCCCTGATGGAAGTATGGCCCTTATGTTTATTCATAATACTGAAGAACAATTATTCTTTTATGAACAACACTCTTGCAACAAACATTATGCAAATGGGCTAGAGTGTGTAAAACTCTAAAATGAATTATGAAGGTAAATACAGAGGTAATGTATTATTATCAATATTCATAACATACATCTCATTCATAATGAAAGTATGGCCCTTATGGTATTCATAACACGGAACATGAAAGTTCTCTTATGAACAACCTTCTTGCAAGATACTTTATGCAATGGGCTAGAGTGTATGAAACTCCAAAAATGAATTATGAAAATAAATACATAGTTAATACACCGATGGAAGGTATAGTAACATTTACTATGTTCCCAGGGCGTATCTAAACCTCACTCCGGCAAGTCTTTTAGGCCATAGTAGTTCTTGCATCGAGTCGCAACAGAATGCAACCGAGCGGGTATCTTTGTGATCAACTCACAATACCCAAGAATTACGGACTAACAGTTTAATCACAATTCCCAAGAACTATTTCTTTCACCAGCCTTCTATACATCAATAGCTTGTATGACTTTCATACATGAGCTGGATATTCCAGTCTTCTCTCTTTTTGCCTTTATACTTCTAACAGTTTTACTTCCAATAATTCTCCTACTCTCGGAAGAAGCACCAACTTGAAGAGTGGCGTCAGCCCCGGACTTCCTAGGTGTGTAAGTCATACTAACACCCTTCGGACATTTCCTTTCTCTTAAGTTGTTGTTTTATTCACCATCATCATATGACAGGCGTTCTACTGGATACCTCTGTTATTAGTCAAATGCATAGTAAACACTTTTACTAATAGTTTGCAAAAACAAACATTTCTTTGGATATCACATATCTTTTAGCCTTTGTTTGTGTCTGAAAATGATTTTCAGTTCCATGAATATCACATAGCTATCCCAAAACTTTTGAAGTTCGGGTCTCATGGAAGCAAACATATTGCACTTGACCGTAACGGAATTCTAGCTTTTGGATCGAAGGACGAGAGTCACATCATCCATAGCATTAGCGGGAGGATACCGAAAGCATGCGATAGGACAAAATCCTTCTCGGCACTCTTGAGGACAATCCTCATATTACGTTACCAATCGTAAAGTTTTAACCAGATATATAATAGCTTATTCAATTTTAATAGGGAAGGTGGAAACGTGAGCCATTATTCTACAACTATTATGCAAATCACACTTAGACAGTGTTCATAATTAATTATACTGAGAATTAAACATTTAAATTCTACAGTGCGCTCCCACTCAAATCAATATCTCTCATAAGTGATTGTGAGTGATTCAAGATCCGCATTTCAATTCAACGCCATTGACGGGTTCATCACTGATGACGTGAATTTCAATCGGTAGGCCAACTTGCCAATCACATCTCTATGTGACTCTTGTCCATCTTTCGATGCGCGTGTTCCGAGCTCAGGACTGTCCTGCCTGAACGTCAAGACAACCAAGTGATCACGCAGTGAGGTCTGACCTTCACCCGCCTTACACCTCTCTAATCGTTCGTGCTCATGTGTACATGGCGCACCCCGAAAAGACACGTGTTGTAGACGGTGCTACACTTGGGAGAACACTAAGTACTTGATATTTTTAAGTGAGAGATCACCCTAATAAAAGTGACTACCGCGCAATCAAGAAGGGTGCATCATAAGGGATAAACATCTCAGGCAATTCATAATAGCATGATATGGTATAGCCCTTTCTGACGGAGAAGTCTTTAATTTCTTCGTCTTCGGCATTCGCGTCGGTGTTCACCTTTGCAAAGTTTGCCACCACCTTGTTGATGCACCAGATGATATTGCTATCTCTATAGCTAATAAAATAAGTGCATTACTTCAGGTTGACACGCAGGTCATTAAAGTGACAATCATATGGCTCCAGCCATCATGCCGAATCATGACACGCAGGTCATGTTAATTTTACATTATATAGTCATCTCATACATAATCAAATTAATATGAGAACTGCTATACCACATCACATGCACATCTCATGTCATCCTGCAAAACCAAGTTAGACGCCTCTAATCGGTTCATGCAAAATTTCATTTTACGTGGCTTCTAAAGTTTCGAAACAAACCGAAGCTACCAACGTCCATCATCAAGTACGATTATTCAAGTAGCTAGATTAACTTTGCGGGGTGTATGAAACACGAGATAATAAAATCTCGAGCCCCATACTTAACTTCGTCATATGCATGACCCCCGTGCAGATCATATCTGCATTGCCCTTTCGTTTGTGAAATTTCATCTTTCTCTCTAACTATGGTGGAATTCAACGAACTGTTAGCACTTCGTTTATCAATCAGGATCGCGGATTGCCAGAACTTTGAAACTCCACCATGCTATTATCAAGATCAGAAATATGCAAATTCCAGGGAAGCAACAAGAACATTGGGTAACAGAATTCATCTGCTACCCGCACAAATAATTATCAGCAGTAGAACTCATCTACTACAAATTATATTGTGCAACGCCCATACATCTCTATGTATTCTAGATCGTAACCCGCATCTACGCATAGCACGGCTCATGATGCCACTATAAGGGAACTGTAACACCCCATGTATTAAGCTACAGTGATCACCCTTTTGATAATGCCAAGTCACCCTGCTTATCAGTGCTTGATCATCATTTAAATCATATCTCATTTCAAATGACAATTCAAATTGAAAGTCCAATTCAAAGTGAAAACAAAAGTTGTTCAAATTTGGAAACTAAAATGTTCATTAAATAGGAAATAATCTATAACTAATTGAGTTAAGAAAAACAACATCACTAAAATTCACTAAATGACTCTACCATCCAAAAACAGTACCAAACCGCACTATTTAATCCTAATTTAATTAATTAAAATTCAAATGAAATCACTTTGGCTCCAAATCAGTTTCTGGCAGTGGTTAATATTGCACTGAAATTATGTGGCTAGTTCACATGTTTTACAAAAGTAAAATGGGGGCCACACATTTTGCAAAACAGAACAGAAAAGGAGAAAACAGAAAAGAAAAGAAAGAAAAAGAAAAAGGCCGCTGAAGCTGGGCCTAAGTCAAACCAGAAAACGGCCCGGCCCAACTCCCCCTTCTCCTTCCTACTGCTCACACGCACGCGCCCGCGCACGCCTGCGCCCGACGCCGGCAAGCCGTCCCAGCCACGCCCGCTCGTCCTCGCGTCGCTACAGGAGGATGGGGAGGATAAGAACGTCACCGTGGATCTCGGGGACAACCCCAGATCTTTTTCCCCCCTCTCTCTCTTGCTTCCCCTACCTCTCCCGACACCGCGATGATCGGCCTCCATTAGAGCTCGTAGCCACCGCCACCGCCTTGCCTCGCCGCCATGTCCTACGTCATCGCCGTCCTCGACTACATCGACCACCCCGACTGGTTGGAGCTCGGAGCTGCCACCGCGTCGCCCTCGGGCTCGTCTTCCCCGCACGGACGCCCGCGTCGCCGCTGTCGATTCGTCGCCGACAAGCCGTCCCCGAGCCCACGCTGCACACCTGCAGGCTCACTGTGAGCCTCTGCTTCTTCCTCTCTCTCTCTCTCTCTCCCGTCGCCGTTTGCTACCTCTAGTCGCCGCCCCCAACGTGCCCGAACGCGCCACCGCGGAGCACGTCGCCGGCGTCGTTCCGGCGACCATTTGGTCGCGCGTTGCTGCCCTTCGTGCTCGCCCGCACGCGTAGACGCCGCCTAGCTAGTTAGCGCGCCCGAACTCGCCCTGCAGCCGCGTCCCCGAGCACCACCCGAAGCCGCCGCCGCCCGCCGTCATTGCGCCACCCGATTCTGGCCTCCCCAGCTCCGGCCGTGGCCACCACCGAACGCGGCTTGGAGTGGCCGTTCCATAGGACCTGACCGCGCGCAAATCCGTCCACCGTAGCTCAAATCCGAGCTCGCCGGAGTTGCCACCGCGCTCGGGCTCGCCGGAGTAGCTCCGGCAGCCGGTGCTGACTCGGCGCCGACGTGGCAGCCGCGGGCCCCGCCTTGTGCCGCTGACAGATGGGCCCGGTTGACCGGTTTACCGGGTCAACCGCTGACTGGGCGGCCCCATGTCACTGACATGTGGGTCCCGCCGAAATTTAAATAATTTTGTAAATAATTAAAACGTTAATTAATTTGCTAATTAAATTAATTAGTTAATTAGTCACTTACTAATGGGTCCCACCTGTTAATTAACTTAATTAATTAAATTAACTACTGTTAAGTCTAAACAGTCACTGACCAGTGGGACCCACTGGTCAGGTTTGACTCTGGTCAGCCAGAGTTGACTGCTGACATCATCATGACGTTCTGCTATCGTCACCACATACTGTTTCGGATAATTCTAATTAAATAATTTTAGAAATTCTAGAAAATGTTTAAAACTTTGAAAATTCATATAAAATAAACCGTAACTCGGATGAGAATAATTTATTTATGAAAAACGATCAGAAAAATGTGAAGAATCCGAATATGCCATCCACTTACCTGCCACACCCCTCTAACCTACTGAACATAGAACCGTCCCCTCCGGTTCAGTATACCGATAATCATCCGGAACTGGGAGAACACTCCCGGATAAATTCCCGCTCCGTCTAACTTGCGTAGTGCTGCATCAGAACACCCCTAGCACAGCATGTAGACATGTCATGCATCCCTGTTGCATTGTTGCCGTGTATTTATTGTTTCTTCCCCCTCCTTCTCTTCCGATTGTCCCCGAGACTGCCGACGACACTGCAGTGTACGACTACGTCGCCGACGACTAGACCCCTTCAGCTGAGCTTCCAGGCAAGCAAACCCCCTTGATCATCCAGATATCGCCCATTCCTTCTCTCTTATGCTTGCATTAGTATTGCTTCTGTTGTTGCTCCGATAGCTCCTATTCTGATGCATAGCCTGATTTTGTCGCCTGCTACTGATACATTACCTGGTATCCCATGATGCTTAGTTAGTTATGCTGCTGTATCATCTGTGGCCCTTCACCCTTGTCCGTTTGCCATGCTTGTTACCGGGCCGTGATCACTCTGGGTGATGATCACGGAAATGTTTACTTATTGCAATACTTTAAACTGTTAAAGTCGGGCTGGCCCCAAGGGTGCCCGCGAGAGAATAATATTAAAGACGGGTCGGCTCCAAGAGCACCCGCGCGTCATGTGTTGCCAAGTCGGAGCGACAGGAACCCTGTTCGTCTCTGCGAGTTACTAAACATGCTTAACGGATTTGGGTATTTGATCTGAGTTGACTACGTGCCTATACGCACTACCACCACGTGGGATAATGGTTTAATGGGCCCTCTACGTTGTAGTATCAGCCGAAAGCTCTTCAGACGTCGCAGCTCAGACTTGCGGGCTGATTGCTGGGGTGGGCTGGTTACGTCACTGGTGTATACAGTGTCGCGCCTGGGCCCCGGCCAGTCACGCAACGTGCAGGAGTGAAGAGGGCGATGGCCCAAGACCCCTTTGCGCTTAGGATTTAGACCGGCGTGTTGACCTCTCTGCTGAGCCTAGGTAGGACTGCGTCATGTCGATCACCCGAGGCCGGGTATTACCCAGCAAGTGTGTCCGGCCAGATGTGATCGAGCGTGTTGGGTAACAGTAGTGCACCCCTGCAGGGAAGTTATCTATTCGAATAGCCGTGTCCACGGTAACAGGACGCTCAGAGTTGTATCTTGATCTGCTACAACTACAAATGGTTACTGTTACATTGATAAACTGATACTACCGCTCTCGGGATCACTTTCTCGCAGGGTAGTCGAGGAAGGATCTCAGGGCATTACTAAAATATGATTGATTATGTATTATCTTGCTCTACTCTCTTCTAATGCTGCAAGATTGGTTCAAGATGCTAGTCTTCGATAGGCTAGGCCTTTCCCCCTCTGTTCTGGCATTTCTGCAGTTTAGTCCAAAGATTTAGCCCCATTCCTTTGATACCGATGCATACTTGGTATAGTTCTGATGTCAGTCTTGCGAGTACATTGGATGAGTACCCACGGTTGCTTTGCTATTTCTTTTCCCCATACCCGGTTGCTACGATCAGACGACGGAGCCCCGGAGCCAGACGTCACCGCAGGAGCCTACTACCAGGAGAGTCCCGGAGGCACGTACTACTGGGTTGAGCCAGCCGACCAGGAGTAGTTCGGAGGCCCTAGGCAGGAGGCCTTCGCCTTTCAATCAGTATCATTGTTTGTGCTAGCCTTCTTAAGGCAAACTTGACTAACTATGTTTGTACCCAGATATTATTTGTTTGTATGACTTATGTATTCGGGTCCTCGCAACCCCCTGGTTTGTAATATGGAGATTTATGTTTAAATTTGAGTTTAGAGTTGTGTTGTGATATCTTCCCGTGAGTCTCTGATCTCGAGCGTGCACGTTTGCATGTATGATTAGTGCACGGTCGAGCAGGGGCGTCACAGGAACGCAGCAGAAAACAAAAAATTTCCGACCTACGCACCAGCCCAGGACCACTATGGAGACTGCATACAAGGTTTGATATTTTCGTTACCGACTCGTAGCGCAGCGGAAGTAGAGTCGATGACGATCGGCGGTGCAGATCCCCGCAGCTAGGATTTTACAACCTCTCAACCGCGAGGATGTTCTCCCTCGTCTTCCCCTTGGACAGCCCTCCGGGAGGCAGTCGGACAGTCCCTCGGACGGTGTCACGGATAGCCCTTCAGGAGGACGCTCGAAACTCGGACGGTCACTCGGACTGCCCTTCGGGAGGACACTGATACGTCTCCAACGTATCTATAATTTATGAAGTATTCATGCCATGTTTATAACAATTCTATATGGTTTTGGTATGATTTTAATGGAACTAACCCGGACTGATGCTGTTTTCAGCAGAATTGCCATGGTGATGTTTTTTGTGCAGAAATAAAAGTTCTTAGAATTGGATGAAACTTTTTGGAGATTTTTTATGGAACATATAAAAAATACTGGCACCAAGACCCACTGGAGGGGGGCCATCCAGTGCCCACGAGGCACCAGGGCACGCCACCCCCCAGGCACGCCCTGGTACCTCGTGGGGCCCACATGGTTCCGTCTGATGTGATTCCAACGCTGAAAAATCCTATATATTCAGAAACCCCCGAAAGTTAACCTAGATGAGTTTTTACGCCGCCACAAGCCTCTGTACCAGAGAGATCCCATCTACAGCCCTTTTCCGGCACCCTGTCAGAGGGGGGAATCATCACCGGAGGCCATCTTCATCATCCCGGCGGTCTCCATGACGAGGAGTTAGTAGTTCACCCTCGGGGCTGAGGGTTTGTACCAGTAGCTATGTGTTTGATCTCTCTCTCTCTCGTGTTCTTGAGATGGCACGATCTTGATGTATCGCGAGCTTTGTTGATATAGATGAATCATATGGAGTTTTCCCCTCTCTATCTTCTTGTGATGAATTGAGTTTTCCCTTTGAAGTTTTCTTATCGGATTGAGTTTTTAAGGATTTGAGAACACTTGATGTATGTCTTGCATATGGATATCTATGGTGACAATGGGATATTCACTTGAGTCACTTGATGTATGTTTTGGTGATCAACTTGCGGGTTCCGTGACCTTGGGGATTTATGCATAAGGGTTGGCACACGTTTTCGTCTTGACTTTCCGGTAGAAACTTTGGGGCACTCTTTGAAGTTCTTTGTATTGGTTTGAATAGATGAATCTGAGATTGTGTGATGCATATCGTATAATCAAACCCGTGGGTACTCCTGGTGACATTGGAGTGCCTAGGTGACATTAGGGTTTTGGTTGATGTGTATCTTAAGGTGTTATTCTAGTACGAACTCTAGGGCTGTTCGTGACAATTAATGGGGATGGCTTATAAGATTGATCGGGAAGGATAACTTTGAGGTGGTTTCGTACCCTACAACAATTTCTTCGTTTGTTCTCCGCTATTTGTGACTTTGGAGTGAACTCTTTGTCGCACGTGAGGTAATTACATATGATTCAACTATGTCAACAATGTTGGGAGATCGCACTAGTGAAAGTATGAACCCTAGGCCTTGTTTCTAAGCATTGCAATACCGTTTTTATGCCCGTTTATTTTTTGCTACCTTGTTGTTTTTATATTTTCAGATTACAAAAACCTATATCTACTATCCATACTACACTTTTATCACCATCTCTTCGCCAAACTAGTGCACCTACAAAATTTACCATTGTATTGGGTGTGTTGGGGACACAAGAGATTTCTTATATTTGGTTGCAGGGTTGTTTGAGAGATACCATCTTCAACCTACGCCTCCCACAGATTGATAAACCTTAGGTCATCCACTTGAGGGAAAATTGCTACTGTCCTACAAAACTCTGCGCTTGGAGGCCCAACACGAGTCTACAAGAATAAGTTGTGTAGTAGACATCAAGCTCTTTTCTGGCGCCGTTGCCGGGGAGGTGAGTGCTTGAAGGTATATCTTTAGATCTTGCAATCGAATCTTTTAATTTCTTGTTTTATCACTAGTTTGGTTTATAAAAGAAAACTACAAAAAAATGGAATTGAGGTTGCCTCATATTATTCGTCTTTATCATGTCTTTCTTGAAAATGATGGATCAGAAAATTGTGCTCAATTGATAGAAGAAGAATTCGATAAAATGTTTGGCATAAAATCTTTGAATGATGAGCATGATTGCAATGTTGTTAGTATGAATTATTTGAATATCCATAATACTAATGATGATTGCACTAGTCATGATAATGATGTCTCCTATAAGGATGTCAATTTTTGTGGAGTGAATTGGGAGTGCAAATGCATACCAAAAAGGGAAAATAGATTTTGTAAGAGGCATAAGTATTTAGAAACTAAAGGGTTGCAAGAGAGGCTAGATGATTGTGCTGAAAGATTTAATTTTTCTCGCCATCCTTGTGAACTTTGCAATGAACGTGGTCAGTTAAATCTCCAATGCAAATTGTTTCATGATCGAATCGTGTCCAAAAATTGTGATAACTTGATTACCCTTGCGCATCATAATGAACTTAGTCTGCTTCTAGGGTATGAAGAAAGGAAACGTATAACTAGGGATATTCCAGAATATAATCTCAAGAGATTTCTCGATTTTGATCTAGAGGAAATTTATAAGTATCGTGCGGTAAATTGCATTGAGAATCCTTACATTGCCAATTATTTAAAGACAAGAAAACAAATAGAAGATGAAGAGAATACTAATGAAGGGGAAGAGGTTTCCCAATATCCTCCTATTTTTTCTTATGACGAATCAGGTAACGAGGAGGAGCTTTTTATTCAACCAATCTCTTCAATAAAGTGCATGGAAAAATTGATTAAACCCACACGTGGTGTGGTGAAGAAGAAGAAAAGAAGAAAGAATAGAGGTAAAAAGGTATCCCTCCCAAATGATGTTGCTCCTATTATTGTTGTGCCTCATGAGAATGAATCAAAAATAATTGTGGAAGATGATACACTTGATGATGATATTGCTTCTTTGTCTTATGGTACAATGTCCGAAGGAACTATTGAGGGTGATATTGTTATGCATATTACTCGTTGTGATGATTATGATTGGGAAGATAATGATACTTCTTATAATCTTGAAAATCTTTATGGTGCCAATTTGGAAAATTATGATGATAATAATTGTTTTACTATTGGTGCTATTCATACTATTGATGATAATAGTGATAATGCCAATGATATGCGAACCAACAAGCTTGGGGATGCTATGTTTGATGAGAATGAAATTTTTGAGAATATATTTTCTGCAATTAATATTTGTCCCAAGCTTGGGGATACTATGCTTAATGAAGATGATCTTTTTAGTCCCCCTACTTTGAATGATCAAATTTGTTATGATGATTTCATACCTCCTATCTATGATGATTATTGTGATGATACTTATGTTATGAAAAATAGTGATGATTATTATTATACTTGTTATAATTATGAAAATCCTTTTACTGAACATCATTCTTTTAATGTGGAAACAATTTATATCATCCGAGTTTCATACGATAATCCCACTATTATGAATGAGAAGAAATTTGCTTATGAGGGGAGTAATAAAAATTATATGCTTGTGGATCATGAAAAGAATACTTTATGTGATAGCTATATTGATGAATCCATTCATGATGCTACTGAAAATTATTATGAGAGAGGAACATATGATTCATGATGCTCCCGTTATGTTTCAATTCTTTACTTCTATGTGAGCATCATTGAAATCATCATGCCTAGCTAAAAGGCATTAAAGAAAAGCGCTTGTTGGGAGATGACCCAATATGTATCATTTCTGTTTTTGTGTGTTCACATGATTAATCTACTGTAGTAATCATGTTTTATATGTTTTCTTTCAATAAAGTGCCAAGCAAAACCTTTGGGATAGTGTGGATACTTGTTGATTCAATTCTGTGCAAAAATAGAAACTTTTGCCTCCAGTGTTTAATTTCCCAGATTTTACTGGAGCATCAAAAAATTGTGAAATTTTTATACAGTATTTATATGCAAATTGGTGATGTTTTAGTAATTTTTCAGAATTTTTAGAGTTCCAGAATTATGGTAGTTGCTCAGATCATTACAGACTGTTCTGTTTTTGACAGATTCTGTTTTCAATGCATAGTTTGCTTGTTTTAATGTTTCCATAGCTTATATTATGAGATATAAATTGTGGAAATGATAGAATACAGTAGGAATTATATGGTAACAATTTTGAATCTTGTCTTGGACAGTACCTAAGTGATGGTTTATTCTTTATCATGCTAACCGTACTCACGAAGTTCCGTTAAGTTTTGTGTGATTGAAGTTTTTAAGTTTTGGGTGAGATATCGATATGAGGAGAATAAGGAGTGGCAAGACCCTAAGATTAGGGATGCCCAAGGCACCCCAAGGTAATATTCAAGGAAGACCCAAGCTACTAAGCTTGGGGATGCCCCGGAAGGCATCCCCTCTTTCGTCTTCAACATTATCGGTAACCTCACTTGGAGCTATATTTTTATTCATCACATAATATGAGTTTTGCTTGGAGCGTCATTTTATTCTGTTGATATTTGTTTGCTTCTATCAATAATCATGTTTTGTGTCTTTTAGTTCAATAAAATGACAATTATAGCCTTTACCATGCTTATTTTGCAAGTTCATGAGTTGCTGTTTCAAAACAGAAAGTTTGCTGTTATTGATTAAATTGCCTAGAAATTTCAGAATGTGATAAAATATTGAAATTTTGATACAGTCACCTTTGATAAAAAAATTCCAGTGTGGTAAATTTTCAGAATTTTTGAGTTATCTAAGTATGGATTCTTAATTATCCTTTACAGACTGTTCTGTTTAGGCAGATTGCTGTTATGTTTGCATTGTTTGCATATGTTGGCTTGTTTAATGATCCTATTTGAGGATAGGAATATTAAATATGCAGAGGCATTTAGTATTCAATGTTTAATTATAATTTTAGTGATTTGCTGCAGTAGATAATGTCGAGGTTTTGAGTGGATTTATACTAACATATCTCACAAGTTCTTGTCATGTTTTGTGTGGATGAAGTTTTTGAAACTTAGGGAAACTATTATATGAGAAGAATTAACGAGACACAAGAGTTCAAGCTTGGGGATTCCCAAGGCTCCCCAAGTTAATATTCCAATAAGTATCAAGCATTCAAGCTTGGGGATGCCCCGGTAGGCATTCCATCACTGTTCTTCATCAACTATCGGTTAGTCTCGATTGAACCCAAGTTTTTACTTGTTCACATAATGTGTGCTATACTTGGTTGTGTATTTGTTTTGCTTGCTATTTGAATAAAATATCAAGATCTGAAACTTTTTTTTAATGAGAGAGAGTCCTCACATAGCTACTTAATTGTTTCACTACTCATTGATCTTCGCTTATATCTTTTTGGAGTAGTTTGTCATTTACTCTTGTCCTTCACTTATATCCTATGAGTAAATTTTTGAAATGAATTGAATATCATATAGTTGAAATTTATATGCTTCATATGCTTGTCCCATGGGGATTAATGACATTACATAAAGAAAAGTATAAGTGGTAAAATTTATTGGAGGTTAACAAGCATAGCATTAGTCAATTATGCAATTCATGAAAAAGTTAATAAGGGAAGAGAAGATTCACATGCAAATATACTATCTTGCACATCTTTTATGATTGTGAGCCCCCATTAAGTATTTTATGTCAAATTGTTGACGTTGGACAAGGAAGACAACGTAATGAATTATGTTTGTTCATATTCACATAGAAGTTATATTGTTATAGATCCTCCAACATGTGGTGCTTGCCCAATATCTTTGCTAGCCAAAAATCTGCACCAAGTAGAGATACTACTTGTGCATCCAAAACCCTTAAACCCAGTTTCATGTCATGAGAGTCCACTATATCTACCTATGGATTGAATAAGATCCTTCAAGTAAGTTGTCATCGGTGCAAAAAAGCAATAAAAATTGCTCCTAAAATATGTATGATCTTTTATTGCAAGGGAAAATAAGCGTTGTACGAACTTGTGATGGTAAAGAAATAAAAGCGACGGACTGCATAATAAAGGTTGCTATCACAAGGGGCAATATAACGTGACGTTCCTTTGCATTAAGGGCTTGTGCATCCAAAAATAAAAAGTGCATGACAACCTCTGCTTCCCTCTGCGAAGGGCGTATCTTTTACTTTTATGCATTTACTTTTATGTATTTATTCTTTATGCAAGAGTCAATAGTGTTCTCCTCTACTTCCTTTTTTTTTATTTTTCTCTTTTGCAAGCATCATGTGGTGGGGAAAGATCTAGGCACATATATCCAGTTGGATATGAGTGATCATGAGTTATTATTGTTGACATCACCCTTGAGGTGAATAAGTTGGGAGGTGAAATCACAAGCCCCTATATTTCTATGTGTCTGGCTGAAACTTTTGCTCCATATATATGTCATGAGTGTTAGCAATCATAGAAGACTAAATGATGGTTGAGTATGTGGACTTGCTAAAAAGCTCCTACATGAGACCCTTCCTGAAAATATGATGAATTGTAATTGCATTGTTGACTAGAATAGTTTGTTAGTTTCCAAGAAAGTTTATGCCTTATACTTCATTGTTGTGATGAATTGTTACTTGCTCATGAGAAGTTTTATGATAATAAATATTGCTGTTATAATAATGATCTTGCTTTGAATCATTCAAGTCCAATGTCCATGCAACAAAAGAAAAGATTATATGATGATTATGATAGGTAGCATTCCACATCAAAATTTCTGTTTTTAATTGCTACTTTATCATGATGACTTTTATGAGAAAAAGTTGTTGTTATGATGCTAGAAAAAGTGATTGAAATTATCATTGATCAAACTTATGCACTATGCTAGCATTCACACTTCATAAATTATTTCTTTTGTCATTTACCTACTCGAGGACGAGCAGGAATTAAGCTAGGGGATGCTGATACGTCTCCAACGTATCTATAATTTATGAAGTATTCATGCCATGTTTATAACAATTCTATATGGTTTTGGTATGATTTTAATGGAACTAACCCGGACTGATGCTGTTTTCAGCAGAATTGCCATGGTGTTGTTTTTTGTGCAGAAATAAAGTTCTTAGAATTGGATGAAACTTTTTGGAGATTTTTTATGGAACATATAAAAAATACTGGCACCAGGACCCATTGGAGGGGGGCCACCTAGTGCCCACGAGGCACCAGGGCGCGCCACCGCCCCAGGCGCGCCCTGGTACCTCATGGGGCCCACGTGGCTCCGTCTGACGTGATTCCAACGCTGAAAAATCCTATATATTCATAAACCCCCGAAAGTTAACCTAGATGAGTTTTTACGCCGCCGCAAGCCTCTGTACCAGAGAGATCCCATCTACAGCCCTTTTCCGGCACCCTGTTGGAGGGGGGAATCATCACCGGAGGCCATCTTCATCATCCCGGCGGTCTCCATGACGAGGAGGGAGTAGTTCACCCTCGGGGTTGAGGGTTTGTACCAATAGCTATGTGTTTGATCTCTCTCTCTCTCGTGTTCTTGAGATGGCACGATCTTGATGTATCGCGAGCTTTGTTGATATAGATGAATCATATGGAGTTTTCCCCTCTCTATCTTCTTGTGATGAATTGAGTTTTCCCTTTGAAGTTTTCTTATCGGATTGAGTCTTTAAGGATTTGAGAACACTTGATGTATGTCTTGCATATGGATATCTGTGGTGACAATGGGATATTCAGTTGAGTCACCTGATGTATGTTTTGGTGATCAACTTGCGGGTTCCGTGACCTTGGGGATTTATGCATAAGGGTTGGCACATGTTTTTGTCTTGACTTTCCGGTAGAAACTTTGGGGCACTCTTTGAAGTTCTTTGTGTTGGTTTGAATTGATGAATCTGAGATTGTGTGATGCATATCGTATAATCAAACCCGTGGGTACTCGTGGTGACATTGGAGTGCCTAGGTGACATTAGGGTTTTGGTTGATGTGTATCTTAAGGTGTTATTTTAGTACGATCTCTAGGGCTGTTCGTGACAATTAATGGGGATGGCTCATAAGATTGATCGGGAAGGATAACTTTTAGGTGGTTTCGTACCCTACAACAATTTCTTCGTTTGTTCTCTGCTATTTGTGACGTTGGAGTGAACTCTTTGTTGCACGTGAGGGATTTACATATGATTCAACTATGTCAACAATGTTGAGAGATTGCACTAGTGAAAGTATGAACCCTAGGCCTTGTTTCTAAGCATTGCAATACCGTTTTTATGCCCGTTTACTATTTGCTACCTTGCTGTTTTTATATTTTCAGATTACAAAACCTATATCTACTATCCATACTACACTTTTATCACCATCTCTTCGCCGAACTAGTGCACCTATACAATTTACCATTGTATTGGGTGTGTTGGGGACACAAGAGATTTCTTGTATTTGGTTGCAGGGTTGTTTGAGAGATACCATCTTCAACCTACGCCTCCCACGGATTGATAAACCTTAGGTCATCCACTTGAGGGAAAATTGCTACTGTCCTACAAAACTCTGCGCTTGGAGACCCAACACGAGTCTACAAGAATAAGTTGTGTAGTAGACATCAGCGGGGTGGTGGTGTTCATACCTTGCTGATGTGTGGTCATTGGTGTGCTCTCAGCCGCCTCCAGACGAAGAAGATTCTTCGGCCACAGCAGCATCCAACCCTTGCATTCTCCAAGCCGCACCGGAGTCTCGTCCTCCTCTCCCCCGAGCCGTACTGGAGGAGTCAAATCCTCGTGGCCCGCTTTCACACTTGACAAGGTAACCCTGAAGGTGCCAATGGGGATCGGCTGGCCGTGGAACGTGAGTTCCAAGGGCTTCGTTATCACTGCCTTTCCCACGTCTACCTTCTGGCCGTTGATCATGTAGAGTACGGTGCACAGGGTTTCGTTGGCCTGCGAAGACATGTCTGCGGCATAAGACATCCGAAAGGCGATGAAAAACGGAAGAGTATAGATATGTTGGTGCGACGTGTAATTACCGTGAGGGCGTCGAGGTTAGCCGAAGACGAAGGCCCGCCTAGCACGCCAGAGACAGAGGACGGGCTGCTATGAGCGAGTGCGGGAGCAGGTGCGGTTGCGAGAGCAGGTGATGGTGCGATGTTCACCGAGTTGCTCCCGACGAAGCTGGGCATGGGAAAATCATGTGCCGTCTTGTCTGGATTTTGCTTCGTCCAGTCGATAATATCCAGAATCAAGTTAGTAGCAAAATTGTTTCTGCAGGCAGCTAAAGTTGCATTGACTGCCTGCTGGACCAACTTATTTCTGGTCGCTTCTGCGGTCTCAGCTGCTTTTTTCTTGGCCTCAGCTGCATTTTTCTCGACCGCAAGCTTCACCTTCTCGTCGATGTTCAACTGACTGAACTTCTTTCTCTGCTTTTTGGCCTCCGAGCCCTCGTCGTAGTAGTACTTCCATGTGGCGCCGTCTCCGACGCCGTGCACACGTCCATATTGTGGCCGCTGGTCCAAAGGGCGTCCCTTCAGTTGGTTCAAGGCCCGGTTGAGAGGGGTGTCCCACTTGGGCCTCATCCGCGACTGAGACGACGAGTCGCTTTCGGCCGTAAGCCTGTGTTGCTCCTTCTGCAAAAGGAACGTGAACCGTTTACGAATGTTACTACAACGTGTAGTCGACTTGATCAGAAGCTAAATGTAAGGTGGTAAAAGAATAATTAATAGTAGTCTAATCAATTTCCTCGTGATTGGTCAATGTACCAAACCTTCTTTTCCTTATCCCACTTGTACCGGGCCCTGATGAAGTCACGCTCCTACGGGTCGGTGAACTCCGCGAAGGGGTCTGGGATCCCCGCGGCTTCACGCTCCGCGTCCTCCTTATCCCATATGAGCCTCTTGCCAAGGTAGCCACGGCTTCCGAGGCGTTGGTTCCCCGTGTTCCTTTGCTGAAGCCCCTTGTATTTCTCAGACTTAAGCTTGGCTGCCTCGGTAGCGCAAGTGTCCTTGAACTTTTCGAACTCCTCTTCCGTAAATGTCGGATTGTCCGCCAAAATCTTGGACAGGGGTTTTTTAGCATCAATCGCTCGTTTCACCCTCCCTTTCCAGGCGGCCAAATCATTGCTGAATATGCCCATGGCGTGGTTGTTAATCTTTTTCATGGCAGCATCATCCCACGGGTGTTCTATGCGGGCATCCCGGCCGGGGAACTGGAATCTCTCGTGCAGTTTCGTTAGGAACAAGTGCTCCATATGTGGTTTACTCCTGAAGTCATTGTCGTTGATGCTCGTGGTTTCCCGTAGGATGTATCCGACTTGGTTGCCGTAGCACTTGCGAGCTTCAACCGGCGCTATTGGCTCGAATTTACCAGGGTGCATCTCTGTGACCAGCAGTCTTCCGATGCCGAGTTTGTTAGGGCGTCGTGTCCTCTGCTTCTTCTGCTTCTTCTTTTCGTTACCGGCTTCGGCGCCGGTACCTTCCGCGCCGGTCTCGGCACCGCCATCGGTGCCGGTGCCATCGGTGTCGATGTCGGCGGCAGTACCATCGTCCGCTATGACCAGGGCGCCCTGCAAACATTGTGTTTGCTGACTAGACAAAAAGTCGAGGTAATCATGTTCACGGACATATTGTATGTCGTTGGCAGCGTGGTCAGAAGCCCCGGTTTTGTCGTTGTGCGACATGTTTCCTACGATTAAGTCTGCTCGTTTAATTCTTAAACTACAATAAAATGAGTAATTACATTAAAAAAGGCCTATGGTTTGCCGGAATGCCGTTTCATTCCCGTCCCAGCAAATCCCGGGCACTCGATATGCCTACTTTCTAGCACAAGTCATGCCGAAATTCACGGGAAATTCTGGCATGACCTTTGCTAAAAAGTGGACATATCGAGCGCCTGAAATTCGCCGGAACGGAAATGAATCAACATTCCGGCAAAACATAGGCCACTTGGATCATTTTCCCTGCAAACAATATAAGGCAAGACAACACTTGGCTACATGATCCACGTCATGACATGATCTTGTGCATGATCATCAAAATACACATGACTTTGTTTAGCATCAAGAGTTAACTGAAATGAAACCAGAGTTAACTGAATTTGTTTGACATTGTATTTTTGCATCTAAAGTATTTAACAATTACACATGACTTTGTATTTTTTTAAATAGCAACAATTCTGTTTTTTCTTTAAATAGCAACAATTGATTGAACTACGTATTTTTAAATAGCAATAATTCTGTTTTTCTTTAAATAGCAACAATTGATTGAACTTAGTTTTTTTAAATAGGAACAATTCTGTTTTTTCTTTAAATACCAACAATTGCTTTAACTAAGTTTTTTTAAATAGCAAAAATTCTGTTTTTTCTTTAAATAGCAACAATTGCTTTAACTAAAAAAATTTAAATAGCAACAACTCAAAATAATGTTTACTAGCAATAACCTAGGGTTCATATGGCACCTACGGTTCATAATCAAGCACTAACCCTAGGGTTCATATGCCACTAATCTAGCACTAACCTAGGGTTCATATGGAACTAATCTAGCACTAACCTAGTGTTCATATGGCAGAGAGAGAGAGAGAAAGAGAGAGATTGAGAGAGAGGGAGAAGAGGGGAGGTGAGAGGAGGGGCTTACAGGGAGGCGAGGTTGATGGAGGAGGAGGAGGTTGGAGTTGGCGGCGTCGGTCGGCTCAGGGGAGGCAGTGGGTGATGACAACGGGCGGCACCGAGGAGGCAGTGGACGACGACGAAGGGTCGGGGGAGACGGCGGCACCGAGGAGGCTCGGAGGCGAGGCGGGGACGCGCGAGCACCGGAGACGGCGGCGTGGAGGAGACGGCAGCGGAGTGGAGGAGGGGAAGGGGATGAAATGAGGGGAATTGGGGGAAGAAAGGCCCGTGCGGTGCGGTTAAGTCAAACATAGCAGTAGCGCGGGTTTGGACCCGCGCTATAGCTAACTTAGCAGTAGCGCGGGCTACCCAAACACGCGCTACAGCTAAGTTAGCTATAGCGCGGGTCCAAACCCGCGCTACTGCTATACCTTTCATTTTTTTTCATTTTCATTTTCTTTTTTCCTTTCTCCTTTTTCTTTTCATTTTCATTTTATTTTTTCCTTTCTCCTTTTTCTTTTCCTTTTCATTTTCTTTTTTCTTTCTCCTTTTTCTTTTTCTTTTCATTTTCTTTTCTATTCCTTGTATTTTTCTTTTGATTTTCTTTTTCTTTTCATTTTCTTATTGCTGTTCTCATTTTTCTTTTTCGATAGACGACCGAGCCGGAACCATGCATATATATTACACATCATTTGACCGATAACGATTAAGTGCGTACACAAAATAAATACATATATATATAAAGTGATGGTTTCTCAGCGTCGACGTTTTCGTTTCTGAGTGAGCTTCTTTCCCTTCTTGTTCGCTGTCAAATAATTGACCCCCTTGTTGTGACTTTTCCTTTTCCATGGAGTACGATCTTTCTTAGGTAATGTAGTATTGATTCTTCTTTTGACGTATGCTTCATCGTCATCGTCATCTTCCCTCATCGGGTTGCCGTACTGGTCGTAGTCTTCCTCGTTGGCAACTCCATCCATTCTGATGATGTTCCTTTTGCCTCTCCTCACGACAACACGGCTGGGATTGCTCGGGTCGGTTATGAAGAAGCATTGTGTACCCATGGCTCGTTTTTTGCGATGGCGTTCACGGTAGCGCTCTTGGCGTCGGGTATAGACATGGTAGTGAAATACCAGTTTTCTCTTTCAACGTTCTTAGCCCATGTGACACGGAACATCGTCGCATCGTGCAGTCCAGAGTAGTCAAGCTCCCAGATCTCTTCGACCCTTCCATAGAATCTTTCAGTTGCGGCGTTGTCGCCGGTCATGCATTCCATCGTCACACCTGAGTTCTGAAAATCACTGTTTATATCTTTGGCCTCCGTGTAGAACGTGTATCCGTTGATATCGTATGCCTGATAGGTCGCGAGGTTGGCTGCGGGGCCATGTGCTAAGGTGTATATGAGCAATGCGTCCGTAGAGCCCTCTTCCGGGGGATTAGCAAGAACAAGCTCTTTGAACCAAGGCAGGAAATTGGAGTTGTGCTCTCTAATAACTTCGGCGTTCATCTTGCATAGCCCCCGGTCACGGTACTTCTTTGCGATGGTTTCTTTGTGCAGTGTCGCGAAAGGATCTGCCATGTCTAGGTGCTGTAGCACTACTAAGTTTGCTCTGTCAAAGTCATTGCGTCAAGCCGAGTGGTCCACATGCAGTTCCCTCCGGCCGTTGGTGTGACCTTCTCCTCCGAGCCTCCCAAGGTTCTTGTTAACGGGCAAACCAACAACAGGGTCTCCGCCATATAGATAATTCTCGCAGAAAGAGGTGCACTCTTGGGTCAGATAGCCCTGGATGATGCTTCCATCCGGACGGGACATGTTATGAACGAATCCTTTGATGACCCCATTCATCCTCTGGAACGGCATCATGTTGTGCAGGAATGTCGGCCCGAGGTTTATGATGTCGTCCACAATGTGGACACATGCTACTTGTGAGCTGCGTTGGGATTTCCCCGAAGAGGAGGGGATGATGCAGTATAGTAGGGATAAGTATTTCCCTCAGTTATGAAACCAAGGTTATCAATCTAGTAGGAGAATCACGCAACAACTCGTTAGCAGCACCTGCACACAAAATAACAAATCCTCGCACCCAACGCGAACAAGGGGTTGTCAATCCCTTGGCGGTTAATTGCAAGATTAAATTGTATGGTGATAGATAGATAGATCGAACAAAAATAAAAAATAAAATAAATAAAGTAAAATTGCAGCAACGTATTTTTAGGATTTTCAATATATGATAAAGGTAGACCCGGGGGCCATAGTTTTCACTAGAGGCTTCTCTCTTGAAAATAGCATACGGTGGGTGAACAAATTACTGTTGGGCAATTGATAGAAAAGCAAATAATCATGACGATATCCAAGGCAATGATTATGTATATAGGCATCACGTCCGAGACAAGTAGACCAAAACGATTCTGCATCTACTACTATTACTCCACACATCGACCGCTATCCAGCATGCATCTAGAGTATTAAGTTCATAAAGAACGGAGTAACGCCTTAAGCAAGATGACATGATGTAGACAAAGTAAACTCACGCATGAATAAACCCCATCTTTTTACCCTTAATAGCAACGATACATACGTGTCATGTCCCTTTCTGTCACTGGGATTGAGCACCGCAAGATCGAACCCATGTCTTTGTGGCCGCTACTGCTACGGCGCTACAGCTAAACTTTAGCAGTAGCGCGGGTTGAACCACCGCTACTGCTAACTATATGTAGCAGTAGCGCGTTTCCCTAAACAGCGCTACTGAAAATAGCTGCAGCGCGCACCGACATGTACGCGCTACTGCTAAAGCCTCGTTGCTGCTACGCGCGGGCCCTGTGCTACTGCTATTTTTTTCTTTTTTTTCTGCAGCGTATTTCATTTGTATTTGTACATGTTTTATACACAGAATAAAATCATCATATCATACACATACAAATAGTCTCATCAAATCATGTCATCATCATCCAACACAAAAGATGTCTCTCATCATCATCGATCTCGAAATAGCGATACAAGTTATGATATGTCTCGAATATACACATGTTTAATCATCCATCTATATCATGATATAGAAGAGAAGAGCTATGACTATGAGCAAGAGCGGAATTATGCAGTACATGAGGCATCGGTTCTGATTCCTCTCTCACGCTAGCGTGAACATCAAGTAACTAGCTTCCACTTCTTGTCTGCTATCGAACCCTTTCTGTCTGCCGCCCGAGAACCCTGACACTTGGGCCTGACACTCTGGCCACTCATCGTAAACTCCCGGAATCCTCCCTATGTACACGGCATAGCACTTCTTCGCCATCCAGGACCTATGTACCTGTTAGAAATGCATGCATCTTCATCAAGCGAATTCAACGATATATAGTATGCAACATAATATACTTGAGCTACACGAAGAGAAAGAGTTAGCAAAAATTTGCAACATATAGTAAACATAATCAACGCAGGTTCATCGTACCCAAACTAATTAACTAGATGTACGCAGGTTCATCGTACCCAAACTAATTAACTACCGTTACGCAAGTTCAGCGGGACCGTTTAAATAAAGTACTAATTCAACCGACACATCATGATCGGCATCGTGAATCACTACAAGTTCCATCCATCCATATCCGGCAGGATGCACCCTAGCTTCGTGAATGGCGTCAGATCCTGACGTCAGCTCGCGATATAGGGCCGTGGTAGAACATCCCCTTCTCTTCGATGACATCTTTAATGATGATCGATGCAATGTCCCTCTGGATGCGAAAGAAGTCATCTCTAAGCTTATAGTCCGGTTCGGCTCCTAAGTCTTCTGCCCATTGACGGATATGGTCATGGTTTCTAGTTGTCATGCGAAGACGTTGGCGGTCCCTTCTGAACTCCATCAAGAGATGGAGGACGTAGAATCCATCGTTGTGGCTTCCTGCCGGATGATGGACCGAGCAGAACGTAGTTTTATGTGAGAAACCCGGCGCGCCCTTCCTTTGTTTCCCAATCTCGATGTGGCCACCCATCATGCTGAAGCCGTTGAGAGCACTATCTAGAATATTCATTATGTGGGTGTAGTCTTTCTTCTCAAAGTTTTTGGACAAGTTGAAATACACGGCGTGGGAGACTCGCGGGAAAAGAACGATAAGGACGGCGCGCCCATTGCTGCGGAAAATAAAGACACCTCAAATTAGCCACCATATGAGCGAAGGAATGATTGAAATGTACGAAAGGGTTTTCCGGTAATGACTTATATTGGATGACAAGGCAGGAGAACCGTATCCTTGTCCTTATTCATTATCATGAAGTTCTCGATGTACTGCCTAGCAGCTTGACGTTCAAAGTCACCGAGACACAAGAAGGACTCATGCATGTAGTATGGATCCGCAACCGAGATTTGATCGATTTGGTCTCTCCTAATGATGAAGTTCATATGTAGCGCAAAAAGGCTGACGATCGTAAAATCGAGCCGCCTCGTGAGAAACATGTCAAATATGTGATCAAACCGCAGGAAGAACACATCCGCGGGGAGTGTGTCGACGTAGCACTTGTCCTGAGGCACACGAACCGCATAAAGCGGGTATCCTGGAGCCTTCGAGGCGAGAAGGCTTTTCTCTGTCGATAGCACATGGTCGTGCAGTCTCCTGAGATCCCCTGATATGCCCTCTAGCGGTTTCGGCAGTAGGATCGGCTAGCCCGCGACTTGGAACATCGACGCACCTTTGACCGGTACACGGTCTTCAAAATCGGTCGGCTGAGCCGACTGGCTGCTAGAAGCTTTGGCGGCAGCAGAGCCTCTCTTCTGCGGTCTCTTCCTCTACTTCTTCATTGGTTGAGGTAGTGAGCCTTTCAGGCACTGTCTTACCCCCACGACCAATTTGTTCGGGCTAAGCATTGCACGACCCTCGGCTACTTGACCGTGGGTTGAGGCGGCATCTGGAGGCGTCTCCTGTGAGGATTGCATGAAGAGAGACTTCTTGCAATCAACCCTACGACGTTCCTGCTCCGGCACATCATCCAACTCCTCATCCACATGCTCATAGCCCGAGTCATATTGCCGACTCATCATTTGTCCATCGTCATAGGCGCCGGTATTGAGGAACCGGAGAGGGTCCTCCTCCTCCATCTCATCTTCCATTCCTTGTTCCACGGGAGCGACTACATCATCCACTATTGGGCCCCCTTCCTCGCGTCGTTCGCCGCTCTCACCCGGCACGAGAGGCGCTGGTAATTGCGTAGGTGGGTGATACGTCTCCAATGTATCTATAATTTATGAAGTATTCATGCCATATTTATAACAATTCTATATGGTTTTGGTATGATTTGATTAGAACTAACCCGGACTTACGCTGTTTTCAGCAGAACTACCGTGGTGTTGTTTTTTGTGCAGAAATGAAAGTTTTCGAAATGAGCTGAAACTTTTTGGAGATTTTTTATTGGACAAATAAAAAATATTGGCACCAAGACCCACTGGAGGGGAGCCACCCAGTGCCCACGAGGCACCAGGGCGCGCCACCCCCCCAGGCGCGCCCTGGTACCTCGTGGGGCCCACGTGGCTCCGTTTCGCGTGATTCCAACGCTGAAAAATCATATATATTCAGAAACCCCCGAAAGTTAACCTAGATGAGTTTTTACGCCGCCGCAAGCCTTTGTACCAGAGAGATCTCATCTACAGCCCTTTTCCGGCACCCTGCCGGAGAGGGGAAAGCATCACCGGAGGCCATCTTCATCATCCCGGCGGTCTCCATGACGAGGAGGGAGTAGTTCACCCTCGGAGCTGAGGGTTTGTACCAGTAGCTATGTGTTTGATCTCTCTCTCTCTCTCGTGTTCTTGAGATGGCACAATCTTGATGTATCGCGAGCTTTGTTGATATAGATGAATCATATGGAGTTCTCCCCTCTCTATCTTCTTGTGATGAATTGAGTTTTCCCTTTGAAGTTTTCTTATCGGATTGAGTCTTTAAGGATTTGAGAACACTTGATGTATGTCTTGCATATGGATATCTGTGGTGACAATGGGATATTCACTTGAGTCACTTGATGTATGTTTTGGTGATCAACTTGCGGGTTTCGTGACCTTGGGGATTTATGCATAAGGGTTGGCACATGTTTTTGTCTTGACTTTCCGGTAGAAACTTTGGGGCACTCTTTGAAGTTCTTTGTGTTGGTTTGAATAGATGAATCTGAGATTGTGTGATGCATACCGTATAATCAAACCCGTCGGTACTTGTGGTGACATTGGAGTGCCTAGGTGACATTAGGGTTTTGGTTGATGTGTATCTTAAGGTGTTATTTTAGTACGATCTCTAGGGCTGTTCGTGACAATTAATGGGGATGGCTCATAAGATTGATCGGGAAGGATAACTTTGAGGTGGTTTCATACCCTACAACAATTTCTTCGTTTGTTCTCTGCTATTTGTGACGTTGGAGTGAACTCCTTGTTGCACGTGAGGGATTTACATATGATTCAACTATGTCAACAATGTTGAGAGATTGCACTAGTGAAAGTATGAACCCTAGGCCTTGTTTCTAAGCATTGCAATACCGTTTTTATGCCCGTTTACTATTTGCTACCTTGCTGTTTTATATTTTCAGATTACAAAACCTATATCTACTATCCATACTACACTTTTATCACCATCTCTTCGCCGAACTAGTGCACCTATACAATTTACCATTGTATTGGGTGTGTTGGGGACACAAGAGATTTCTTGTATTTGGTTGCAGGGTTGTTTGAGAGATACCATCTTCAACCTACGCCTCCCACGGATTGATAAACCTTAGGTCATCCACTTGAGGGAAAATTGCTACTGCCTACAAAACTCTGCGCTTGGAGGCCCAACACGAGTCTGCAAGAATTAGTTGTGTAGTAGACATCAGACACTCGAAACTCGGACGGTCCCTCGGACAGCCCTTCGTGAGGCACTCTCGAACAACCCCTCAGGCAAAAAGATCGAACCTACGACCTCTCTACGGGGTTGCACACATATGGTGTCATCTATCCGGCAGGGCTTCGCCGTCCAGAACTAGTTCCCACCGGAACCCAGACAGCCTTTCGATCGGCTCTACGAAACTATTTCGCGGGGAGGGAGAGAGAAGACCAGATCATGCATGGCTTGTGTATGTTGAGAAAGAGTGAGTCTTTAGGCAGCCCCCTCCACCCCTATTTATAGGCCAAGCCCAAGGGTGGCTTCTCCAAGAAGCCAAGGGGGAAAATACCAAAAGGCCCTCAAGGTGGCTTCTCCAAGAAGCCACCGAAAAAGCACTTTCACTATCCACAAAAACATTTTTCCGCGACTGTTAAATCCAAAAATATTTCTGTGGGTCTTAGAATAATTCCAATACCCACTAAAATGATTTTGGATGCATTCCGAAACAATTCTGGATTAGTGATTTTCATCTGCGAAAAGCAACCAAACCGGTTCCGGCAGCTCCGGAACATTTCCGGTTTTTATCCCGGAAAAATCCCAGAAGTTTCCAGAACAATTCTGGCACTCTCCAAGAATTTCCAGATGTGTGCCGAAACCAATTTGACACAATGGTATACCCTGAAACAACTTTTCAGTTTTACCGAAACTATTTCGGTGCTCTCTCTCCGGAACTTTTCCGTTGTCTCCGAAACTTTTCCGGTGACTTTCGCTCAGACTCCCTGTCTAGTATTCAGCAGATAGATGACCCTTAAGCGTGTGACCCTATAGGTTCGGTGAAGCATAGACATGGCCGGAACACTTTTCGATCAATGATCTACATCGGAGCCGTGGACACCCATATTGACCCCTATACCCACACGAATAAATATTCGAGTGAACCTCCAGTTGCCGTGTGCTATTCCTGTTGCTTCGCGATATGTTACAAACACCCAAGGTGAGACTTATCGGCATCCCCATGAATCAACAACTTGTCCACTATGCTAATTACCTCGTTACCAGTTTTGTTCTCTTTTCTCGTTCCCGTGTTCCGGCATCCCTGTGATCAAATCACATTGTGCCTGGCCAGACGATGGTGGATACCATAACACCGAGAGGGCCCAGAGATATCTCTCCATCGTCGGAGGAGCAAATCCCAATCTTGAGCTATCAAGTCCGTTGTCATACTTTCCCATGAACCCGTAAGCCGCCGTAATAGCCACCCAGTTACGGATGACGTTTAACAAACCCCAAAGTTCATGAATCAAGCATGAAGGAACTCGATACTCTCATGGTCTTAGGAATTATGCAAACGTTAACTTTCTCTGTGTTATTAACCATTAACTTGTGATGAATATATCTCATAGCATAACATCAATTCGGGTCGATTCAACCACAAGTGTTCTTCTAACATTGTGCCCTCAAAGTTGCCGGCATAGTCATGCCCATGATCAGGAAAACAGAACCATCATGCAACACTTGAGCTAGTCTTAGAGGCCAGACTAGGAATACATTTTACCGTTTATTATTCCACACGTGCATATGAGTCTTCCTTCGAGCCTCATGGTTATTGCAGTCTCGAGAACCATAGCAGTTATAGCATGGAACATAAACATAATTATGAACATGGAGATAAACAATAACATTTATTATTGCCTCTAGGGCATATCTCCTACACCCCAGACAATACATCATCCATGTAAAACTATGTAGCGGTGTACCCAATGCCGTTATTTATTGTTTGCACTTTGGTGTACGGACACATATGCCAAGCAGTTTACCAAGCAAGTTCGCTAGCACTGCTTTGTTCCGGTCGGCTAACACCATGGGGTACAGCGGCGTCTTCCCTAGAGTCGGCGACAACAGCCGGTCCTTACACCTCTCCAAACTAGTTATCACACGCGTGTACTCGTCGGCGAGGCCCGTGAAGCGGCAGCTGGGGAGCATCTCGTCGGCGATGCGGTCGATGGAGCTGTCAGCCGGTGCGTAGTCGTTCATGCACCTCTCGTAGGCGTCCCTCTGCTGGCCGGAGAGCGAGGAGTTCTTGCTGAGCTGGTTGTGTAGGAGATATGCCCTAGAGGCAATAATAAATGTTATTGTTTATCTCCATGTTTGTAGATAAGTTTATATTTCGTGCTATAATTGCTATGGTTCTCGAGTCTACAATAACCACGAGGCTCGGAGGAAGACTCATATGCACGTGTGGAATAATAAACGGTAAAATGTATTCCTAGTCTGGCCTCTAAGACTAGCTCAAGTGTTGCATGATGGTTCTGTTTTCCTGATCATGGGCATGACTATGCCGGCAACTTTGAGGGCACAATGTTAGGAGAACACTTGTGTTGAATCGACCCGAATTGATGTTATGCTATGAGATACATTCGTCACAAGTTAATGGTTAATAACACAGAGAAAGTTAACGTTTGCATAATTCCTTAGACCATGAGAGTGTCGAGTTTCTTCATGCTTGCTTCATGAACTTTGGGGTTTGTTAAACGTCATCCGTAAATGGGTGGCTATTACGGCGGCTTACGGGTTCATGGAAAAGTGTGTCAAGGGACTTGATAGCTCAAGATTGGGATTTGCTCCTCCGACGATGGAGAGATATCTCTGGGCCCTCTCGGTGTTATGGTATCCATCATCGTCTGGTCAGACACATTGTGATTTGATCACAAGGATGCTGGAACACGGGAACGAGAAAAGAGAACAAAACCGGTAACGAGGTAACTGGCATAGTGGACAAGTTGTTGATCCACGGGGATGCCGATAAATCTCACCTCGGGTATTTGTAACATATCGCGAAGCAACAGAAATAGCACACGGCAACTGGAGGTTCACTCAAATATTTATTCGTGTGGGTATAGGGGTCAATATGGGTGTCCACGGCTCCGATGTTGATCATTAATCGGAAAGTGTTCCGGTCATGTCTATGCTTCACTGAACCTATAGGGTCACCCGCTTAAGGGTCATCTATCTGCTGAATACTAGACAGGGAGTCTGAGAGAAAATCACCGGAAAAGTTTCGGACGCAACGGAAACGTTCCGGAGAGGACACCGGAATAGTTCCGGTAAAACTGAAAAGTTGTTTCGGGGTATACCATTAAGTCAAATTGGTTTCGGCACAGACCTGGAAATTCTTGGAGGGTGCCAGAATTGTTCTGGTAACTTCTGGGATTTTTCCGGGACAAAAACCGGAAATGTTCCGGAGCTGCCGGAACCGGTTTGGTTGCTTTTCGCAGATGAAAATCACGAATCCGGAATTGTTTCGGAATGAATCCAAAATCATTTTAGTGGGTACTAGAATTATTCTAAGACCGACAGAAATATTTTCGGATTTAACGGTCGCGGAAAATTGTCTCCGTGAATAGTGAAACACTATTGGGAGAAAATATCTCACGAATAGTGGAAACACTATTGGGAGAAAATATCTCATGAATAGTGGAAACACTATTATGAATAGTGTGAAAATATCTGAGGGCATTTTGGTATTTTACCATCTTTTCTCACCCTATAAATAGAGGTGGAGGGGGTGCTCTCCACACTCACTCCTTGCTCTCATACACATGCCATAGACTTGTTTGGCTTCTCTCTCCCTCCCAGCGAAATAGTTTCGTAGAGCCGAAAGGCTGTCTGGGTTCCGGTGGGAACTAGTTCTGGACGGCGAAGCCCTGCCGGATAGATGACACCGTATGTGTGCAACTCTGTAGAGAGATCGTAGTTTCGGTCTTAGTTCGAGAGTGCCTCCCGAAGGGCTGTCCGAGTGACCGTCCGAGTTTCGAGGGTCCTCCCGAAGGGCTGTCCGAGTGACCTTCCGAGTTTCGAAGGTCCTCCCGAAGGGCTGTCCATGACACCGTCCGAGGGACTGTCCGACCGCCTCCCGGAGGGCTGTCCGAGGGGCAGATGAGGGAGTACATCCTCGCGGTTGGGAGGTTGTAAATCCTAGCTGCGGGGATCTGCACCGCCGATCATCATCGACTCTACTTCCGCTGCGCTACGAGTCAGTAACGAAAAGATCAAACCTTGTATGCAGTCTCCATAGTGGTCCTGGGCTGGTGCGTAGGTCGGAAAATTTTTGTTTTCTGCTGCGTTCCCAATCAGTGGCATCAAGAGTCGTGCTATGCGTAGATGCAGGTTATGATCTAGAATACATAGAGATGTATGGGTGTTGCACAATATAATTTGTAGTAGATGAGTTCTACTGTTGATAATTATTTGTGCGGGTAGCAGATGAAATCTGTTACCCGATGTTCTTGTTGCTTCCCTGGAATTTGCATATTTTTGATCTTGATAACAGCATGGTGGAGTTTCAAAGTTCTGGCAATCCGCGATCCTGATTGATCAACGAAGTGCTAACAGTTCATTGAATTCCACCATAGTTAAAAAGAAAGATGAAATTTCGCAGACGAAAGGGCAATGCAGATATGATCTGCACGGGGGTCATGCGTATGACGAAGTTCAGTATGGGGCTCGAGATTTTATTATCTCGTGTTTCATACACCCCGCAAAATTAATCTAGCGACTTGAATAATCATACTTGATGATGGACGTTGGTAGCTTCGGTTTGTTTCGAAACCTTAGAAGCCACATAAAATGAAATTTTGAATAAACCGATTAGAGGCGTCTAACTTGGTTTTGTAGGATGACATGAGATGTGCATATGATGTGGTATAGCAGTGCTCATAATAATTTGATTTTGTATGAGATGACTATAAAATGTAAATTAACATGACCTGCGTGTCATGATTCGGCATGATGGCTGGAGCCATATGATTGTCACTTTAATGACCTGCGTGTCAACCTTAAGTAATGCACTTATTTTATTAGCTATGGAGATAGCAATATTATCTGGTGCATCGACAAGATGGTGGCAATCTTCGCGAAGGTGAACACCAACGCGAATGCCGAAGACGAAGAAATAAAGACTTCTCCGTCAGAAAGGGCTATACCATATCATGCTATTATGAATTGCCTGAGATGTTTATCCCTTATGATGCACCCTTCTTGATTGCGTGGTAGTCGCTTTTTATTAGGGTGATCTCTCACAAAAATATCAAGTAGTTAGTGTTCTCCCAAGTGTAGCACCGTCACGGCACCTAACTTCTCGGAGTGTGTCATGTCTCCATGAGTACAAACGATTAGAGAAGTGTGAGGCGGGTGAGGTCAGACCTCGCAGCGAGATCACTTGGTTGTCTTGACGTTCTGGCTTGATCGTCCTGAGCTCGGAACACGCCCATCGAAAGATGAACAAGAATCACATAGAGATGTGATTGGCAAGTTGGCCTACCGATTAAAATTCTCGTCATCAGTGATGTCCACATCAATGGCGTTGAATTGAAATGCGGGTCTTGTATCACTCACAATCAATTATGATAGATATTGATTTGAGTGGGAGCGCACTGTAGAATTAACTTGTTTAAATTCTCTGTGCAATTAATTATGAACTTTGTCTAAGTGAAAATTTGCATAATAGTTGTAGAATAATGGCTCGCGTTTCCACCTTCCCTGTTAAAATTGAATAAGCTGTTAAATAGTATCTGGTTAAAACTTTACGGTTGGTAACGTAATGTGTGGATTGTCCTCAAAAGTGCCGAGAAGGACTTTGTCCTATCGCATGCTTTTGGTATTCTCCCGCTAATGCTATGGATAATGTGACTCTCGTCCTTCGATCCAAAAGCTAGTATTCCATTACGGTCAAGTGCAATATGTTTGCTTCCATGAGACCCGAACTTCAAAAGTTTGGTATAGCTACGTGATATTCATGGAACTGAAAATCATTTTCAGACACAAACAAAGGCTAAAAGATATGTGATATCCAAAGCAATGTTTGTTTTGCAAACTATTAGTAAAAGTGTTTACTATGCATTTGACTAATACAAGAGGGATCCAGGAGAACGCCTGTCATGTAAATGAAGGTGAATAAAACAACAACTTAAAGAGGAAGGAAATGTCCGATGGGTGTTAGTAAGACTTTCACGCCTAGGAAGTCCGGGGCTAACGCCACTCTTAAGTTGAGTGCTTCTTCTGGGAGTAGGAGAAATACTAAAAGTCAAACTGATAAAAGTATAAAGGCAAAAAGAGAGAAGACTGGAATATCCAGCTCATGTATGAATGTCATACAAGTTATTGATGTATGGAAGGCTGGTCAAAAGAAATAGTTCTTGAGAATTATGATTAAAATTGTTAATCACCAATTCTTGGGTATTGTGAGTTGATCACAGAGATACCCGCTCGATTGCATTCTGTTGCAACTCGATGCAAGAACTACTACGGCCTAAAAGACTGGCCGAAGTGAGGTTCAGATACGCGCTGGGAACATAGTAAATGTTATTATACATTCCATCGGTGTATTACCTATGTATTTATTTTCGTAATTCATTTTAGAGTTTTACACACTCTAGCCCATTGCATAAGGTATCTTGCAAGAAGGTTGTTCATAAGAGAACTTTTGATGTTCGATGTTATGAATAACTTAAGGGCCATACTTTCATTATGAATGAGATGTATGTTATGAATTGATAATAATACATTACCTCTGTATATACTTTCATAATTCATTTTTGAGTTTTATACACTCTAGCCCATTTGCATAATGTTTGTTGCAAGAGTGTTGTTCATGAAAGAACAATTGTTGTTCGGAATCATGAATAACATAAGGGCCATGCTTCCGTCTAGGATAGGATGTATGTTCTGAATATTGATGGTAATATAATACATCCATAACACTGACGCTAAATGTCGCAAGACTAAGAGAATACCACACATGTGTGGCACTGCATTTGGTCACATTGGAGAAACCCGCATGGAGAAATTCCATAATGATGGATTTTTGAAGTCGTTTGATTATGAATCATCTGACACTTGCAACTTTCCTCCAAAAAGTGAAGTGACTGAAATACCGTTCACAGGCCATAAGGAACAAGCAACGAACTTATTGGTGATCATACATTTTGATGTATGTAGTCCGATAAATGTTGTTGCTAGCAGTGGATTTATCTATCTTCAGAAATGACTCAAGTAGATATAATGGATATTTACTTGATGAGACGTAAGTTTGGATCTTTTGAAATCATTCATAAGGTTTTCAATATGAAGTAGAAATTATTGTAACAAGAAAATTATGTTTCTGCAATTTGATTGCGAAAAGGAATATTTGAGTTACAAGTTTAGCGAATGTCAGATGAGTTGTGAAAGGAGTTTCATAACTTAGACCTCCCGGAACACCACTGTGAGTGGAATGTCCATGAAGATGTAATCAAACCATTTATGACATGGTAAGATCAAAGATGACATAAATCAATTTGCCATTATCCATTTTTAAAGTAATGCTTTAGAGACTGCGGCTTTTACACTGAAAAGAGCACCATCAGGTCTGTTGAAATGACGCCATGGTATGGTATGCCCAACCATGCTTTGTCTTTTCTTAACATTTGGAATATGGGGCTTGTGTAAAATATTTACAAACCTATTCCAAATCAGACAAGTACTACTTTGTAGGTTATCCCAAGTAATTGGGAATTCCTCCACCACTATACCAAGGCAAAAAGTTTTGCCACAAAAACGGTATGCTTTTGAAGAAAATGGTTCTTGCAAAAAGGTGAGTGGGAGGACAGTGCAACTCGACGAGATAACAGTATCTTCGTCATCAGATCAATGGAAAGAAACCTTGGAAGTAATTCCAGAGTTTCCTACTGCGACTGATACGGAAGCCTCTACATGAGATGTATGGACTTCGGTCGAACTTGCAACTGAACCACGTAGGCAAAACTCATGCAAACCTCTCAGGTGCGCAAGCGAGATATTGTTGTTAAACAACGGTATACCTACGATACACAAGGAAGCGTTGATGGGCCCTGACTCCGGAATTGGCTAAATGCCAATATAATCCGAGATAGTTTCCATAAATGATTCAAGATTATATCTTGATAAACCCTTCGGAAGACTTAGAGTCTAACGAACATTAATGGAACTATAAACTGATGTGGGTAAAATGTTTTATCCATAAAGCTCGACTTGTTGCAATAACAAATTCAAGGAGTTGGCTACGATGAGATTGTCTCACCATAGCGATGCTTAAAGTTAGATCGGGTTAAACTAGCAATTAATACATATTTCAATCTTGAGATATGATACATGGATGCTAAAAGGATTTCCATGTGATGGAAATGCAACCTAGGACTTGCATGTGATATAGTCCAAAGTATTTTGTCAATCCAGAGGATGCTGGTAAGTATGCAAACTTCAGAGTTCCAGCGATGGACAGAAGAGAGCAAAATGGAGTTGGAATCTTCATTTTTGATGAAATAGTCAAAAGAGTTTGATTTCATCAATGAATAACGAAGATGCTTGTGGTTACAAGAAAGTAAGTGGGAGCATAATAATATTTCTAAAAACCTTGTGTGCTTGACACATTGTTGATTGGAAATTTCTTGACACGAATTAGGACTTCATTGAAAATAGTTTTTCGATGAAGTGCTTGGGCTAAAAAGCCTTGATATTAGGCATATTTATCTACGAGATAGAATTGCCTAATAGGCTAAGCCAAAAATACATATTGACAAGATGCTAAAACAGTTTAGCATAAGAACGCCAAGGAGTGATTTTTGTCGAAGTCACATGGAAAGAGTTTTGCAAGACTCGGTGTCCCAAAACACTGATGAGCAAAATACATGATGGAGATTCCACACACTTTCGTGTTTGGATTAATCATGTATTCCATGGTATGTAAAACAACCAGATATGTCCAGTACTCCCAAGGAGTTGCGAGTATAGATACCAAAGTGATCAAAGTACTGATCATGGGACAACAGTGAAAAATGTCATTAAGTACTAAAGTAGCACTGATGACATGTTTTCTCGCAAGCAGAGATTATGAAGTGCTTGTTGTAAGTAATTACATCAATACAGTCTTCATCAATGCTCCATGCGATTTTCGATTTAAGTTAAGGGTTTTGTGTAATACACAATATGGTGGCACGGTGTTTGGAAATCATTCCAAACAGGTTACTGTGGCGAATTGTATAACAAAGGCTAAGTATGTTGCTGCTTTCGAAGCGACATAGAAGATGTTGAATCATACAGTTCGTTCATGAACTTAGTATGGTTCCAAGATGGCTTTGGTCAATGGAACACTATTGAAGATAGTTGCTCCATAGCTCAGTCTGAGGAATCAAGGTTTGACCAGTGATTCACATATATACGAAGCCAAGTACACACAAAATATGAATTTTGTGAAAGTGTGAAAACACGAGGATATGCAGAGATACACACGGAACTGAAGTTGTCAGATTCGTTGGACATCAGGCTATACCACAAGCGAAGCATTTTTACACCGGCATGCCATAGGTGTAAAGTGCATTAGCATTGACTAGATTATTGACTCTAGTGCAAGTGGGAGTCTGTAGGAGATATGCCCTAAAGGCAATAATAAATGTTATTGTTTATCTCTATGTTTGTAGTTAAGTTTATATTCCGTGCTATAACTGCTATGGTTCTCGAGTCTACAATAACCACGAGGCTCGGAGGAAGACTCATATGCACGTGTGGAATAATAAACGGTAAAATGTATTCCTAGATTGACCTCTAAGACTAGCTCAAGTGTTGCATGATGGTTCTGTTTTCCTGATCATGGGCATGACTATGCCGGCAACTTTGAGGGCACAATGTTAGGAGAACACTTGTGTTGAATCGACCCGAATTGATGTTATGCTATGAGATACATTCGTCACAAGTTAATGGTTAATAACACAGAGAAAGTTAACGTTTGCATAATTCCTTAGACCATGAGAGTGTCGAGTTTCTTCATGCTTGCTTCATGAACTTTGGGGTTTGTTAAACGTCATCCGTAAATGGGTGGCTATTACGGCGGCTTACGGGTTCATGGAAAAGTGTGTCAAGGGACTTGATAGCTCAAGATTGGGATTTGCTCCTCCGACGATGGAGAGATATCTCTGGGCCCTCTCGGTGTTACGGTATCCATCATCGTCTGGCCAGACACATTGTGATTTGATCACAAGGATGTTGGAACACGGGAACGAGAAAAGAGAACAAAACCGGTAACGAGATAACTGTCATAGTGGACAAGTTGTTGATCCACGGGGATGCCGATAAATCTCACCTCGGGTATTTGTAACATATCGCGAAGCAACAGGAATAGCACACGGCAACTGGAGGTTCACTCGAATATTTATTCGTGTGGGTATAGGGGTCAATATGGGTGTCCACGGCTCCGATGTTGATCATTAATCGGAAAGTGTTCCGGTCATGTCTATGCTTCACCGAACCTATAGGGTCACACGCTTAAGGGTCATCTATCTGCTGAATACTAGACAGGGAGTCTGAGAGAAAATCACCGGAAAAGTTTCGGACGCAACGGAAACGTTCCGGAGAGGACACCGGAATAGTTCCGGTAAAACTGAAAAGTTGTTTCGGGGTATACCATTAAGTCAAATTGGTTTCCGCATGTGCCTGGAAATTCTTGGAGGGTGCCAGAATAGTTCTGGTAACTTCTGGGATTTTTCCGGGACAAAAACCGGAAATGTTCCGGAGCTGCCGGGACCGGTTTGGTTGCTTTTCGCAGATGAAAAATCACTAATCCGGAATTGTTTCGGAACGAATCCAAAATCATTTTAGTGGGTACTGGAATTATTCTAAGACCCACAGAAATATTTTCGGATTTAACGGTCGCGGAAAATTGTCTCCGTGAATAGTGAAACACTATTGGGAGAAAATATCTCACGAATAGTGGAAACACTATTGGGAGAAACTATCTCATGAATAGTGGAAACACTATTCATGAATAGTGTGAAAATATCTGAGGGCATTTTGGTATTTTACCATCTCTTCTCACCCTATAAATAGAGGTGGAGGGGGTGCTCTCCACACTCACTCCTTGCTCTCATACACATGCCATAGACTTGTCTGGCTTCTCTCTCCCTCCCAGCGAAATAGTTTCATAGAGTCGAAAGGCTGTCTGGGTTCCGGTGGGAACTAGTTATGGACGGCGAAGCCCTGCCAGATATATGACACCGTATGTGTGCAACTCTGTAGAGAGATCGTAGTTTCGGTCTTAGTTCGAGAGTGCCTCCCGAAGGGCTGTCCGAGTGACCGTCCGAGTTTCGAGGGTTCTCCCGAAGGGCTGTCCGAGTGACCGTCCGAGTTTCGAAGGTCCTCCCGAAGGGCTGTTCGTGACACCGTCCGAGGGACTGTCCGACCGCCTCCCGGAGGGCTGTCCGAGGGGCAGATGAGGGAGTACATCCTCGCGGTTGGGAGGTTGTAAATCCTAGCTGCGGGGATCTGCACCGCCGATCGTCATCGGCTCTACTTCCGCTGCACTACGAGTCGGTAACGAAAAGATCAAACCTTGTATGCAGTCTCCATAGTGGTCCTGGGCTGGTGCGTAGGTCGGAAATTTTTTGTTTTCTGCTGCATTCCCGATCAGGTTGCTCGCGGCGAGCTTCGTGTCGTTGAAGGAATTCGCAGCGGAGTGCGCCGCGAGGATCGCGTATGCGGTGGCCCTCTCCTTGTGTGACGGGGACATGTCGGCATCGCCTTGGCGCATCATGCGGATGCAGAGGTCGTACATGAGCTTCGTGCCGCACGCCTTCTGGCAGGCGGCCACTGCGCCCAGTAACGGCACGTTGGGGCAATCCTTCCGAGCGGCTGCCATGCAAATGGGTACTAGGACTAGGAGGAGAATGATCTTCTCCATAGCCATAGAGCACCCGCGTCTCTTTATGGGGAGAAAAAGAAATGAGTAGTAAGATTTATATATTTGACATTAATACCCAATATACTCTACATAAATGATAGAATCTTTACTATTACAATTAATTATGTGCTCAATTAGTTAGGTCCATAAATAGGGAATATTTTCACGCCGAATCAAACTGAGTCATTAATGCTATTAATTAATTAAATAGGTAGTTAGTTAAGCCTGAATACAATTAGAAAGAGAGATTTTTTTCAATTAGGCAGGCAATTAATTAATTAGGCAAACATTTAATTAGTCCTGCAGATAGACAGCTAACTAGACTCGCAGATAATTAGACAGACATTTTTTTTTGAGGTAAAGCATAACTTTATAAATTAACGATGCCCAGGCAAATCACCTAGGACACGAGCAGCCACTTGGGGCGGTACAATAGAGTCCCAGCTAATACAATCATTTGGTAGATACATTCTACCGATTTGAGCTAATTCATGGGCTACGGAGTTTGCATCCCTTCTGCAAACAGAAACACTTTGCTTCGAAAACCACATTTTGAGTTGGAATTTGATGTCCTCAATGACAGTGGCGAAGGGTGACGAATCAACTCTTCGAAGATAGACAGACAGTTAATTAGGCCTGCAATTAAATAATAAGGCACACAGTTAATCATGCCGAATTAATTTTTAATTAGGCCTGCAATTAATTAATTAGGCACACAGTTAATCACGCCGAATCAATTTGAAAGCGCTCGCGGGCGAGGACGGCCAGCAGGCTCTCGCCGATGTTGGCGACTGCCAGCAGGCACTCAGTAACATGGACGACCAGCACTTGCCAACATGGACAACAACCACTATGCACTCGCAGCAAGGGCAACCAAGCGTCCGCCAATATGTATGATGACCGTTCTCTGTAGGACGTCCACATGCTGATGGTTTTTGAAACGTTCGCGGGTGAGGGCAACAGGCGCTCGAGGACGTCAACAGTCGAGGGCTCCGACCGCGCCTTCGAGGATGACGGTGATGATCGAGGACAATCGGTCACATGCCACCATTCTCGAAATATTGTTTAATCCCGTAGCAACGCACATGTATTTAGCTAGTAACATGTAAATGACGTGTCCGATCTTTGGATGCCAACACGTGTATTGTGGTACCATGACTACATTTTTTGTTAACGCGGAGGAGAGAAAATCTTGCATTCGATTTCATTGTTTCTCTATATAGAATAGACTTTCGTTCGCATTTATAGATAAAGCCACATGGCCAAACAATACAAGGCATTATGGTAACCCTCTTGCAAATATGATCACAGAAAGGTAGACAGGACAAACATCATCCATTGTGCACCAGGAGCACACAGCTGGATGCTGACAACTTGTTATCGAGCAGAAACAAAGGAGGGGCAGAACCACAAATATAAGCGACCTCAGTTGTTGAGGAGAAATGACCTAGTGCCTCCTGGATGAAACCAGTAGAGTGTGCCGCTGAGTCCCACCAAATTGCGATCAGAGAGGGCCTTCTGCCTATCGCTCTGGGCCGTGGAGCACTACCGAGCTAGCCGACAATGCAATCACTTGTAAATTTGAAGAGGCAAACAATCCTACAGGCACCGGAGCCAATAATGCTTCGAGCGACGATCCAAACCAGACCAAGAATTGCCGCCACAACCGGATGAGATGTTGACTGATACGTCCAATTTGCATCATGATTTCCTACTGTTATTTATAATGTATTTGCTCATCATTTCACTTTATCATACAATTCTTATTCCTTTTCTCTCTTAATTTGCAAGATTTATATGAAGAGGGAGAATACCGGCAGCTAGAATTCTAGACCTGAAATAGCTACAGCAGACATACCTATTCTACAGAGCTCCAATTGACTTGAAACTTCACGGAGATTTTTTTATTAAATATATAAAAAATACTGGAGGAAAAAAATACCAGAGGGGACCCACAAGGCAACAATGCGCGCCCCCTGGGGCGCGCCCTGATACCTTATGGGGCCCCTGGCTGGCCTCCGGCCCCCTCCTTCTGCTATATAGGCTCATTTGCCCTAAAAATATTATAGAGAAGACTTTCGGGATGAAGCGTCGCCGTCTCGAGGTGGAGCCTGGGCAGGAGCAATTTTTCTCTCCGGCGGAAGATACTTCCCTCTGGGAGGGGGAAATCGAAGCCATCGACATCACCAACGATCCTCTCATCATGGGAGGACCAATCTTCATCAACATCTTCACTAGCACCATCTCATCTCAAACCCTAGTTCATCTCTTGTATTCAATCTTTGTCTCAAAACCTCAGATTGGTACCTGTGGGTTGCTAGTAGTGTTGATTACATCTTGTAGTTGATGTTAGTTGGTTTATTTGGTGGAAGATTATATGTTCAAATCCTTAATGATATTCAATACCCCTCTGATCTTGAACATGAATATGATTTGTGAGTAGTTACTTTTGTTCTTGAGGACATGGGAGAAGTCTTGTCATAAGTAATCATGTGAATTTGGTATTCGTTCGATATTTTGATGATATGTATGTTGTTGTTTCCTTTAGTGGTGCCGTGTGAACGTCGACTACATGACACTTCACCATCTTTGGGCCTAAGGGAACGTATTGTGGAGTAGTAATTAGATGATGGGTTGCTAGAGTGACAAAAGCATAAACCCTAGTTTATGCGCTATTCCGTAAGGGGCTGATTTGGATCCATATGTTTCATGCTATGGTTAGAGTTATCTGAATTCTTCTTTCATAGTTGCGGATGCTTGCGAGAGGGGGTAATCATAAGTGGGAGGCTTTTTCAAGTAAGAACAGAACCCAAGCACCGGTCCACCCACATATCAAATTATCAAAGTAGCGAACGCGAATCAAGAAAACATCATGAAAGTGACTAGATGAAATTCCCATGTGTCTTCGAGAACTCTTTGCTTATTATATGAGTTCGTTCCGGCTTGTCCTTTGATATAAAAAGGATTGGGCCACCTTGCTGCACTTTAGTATACTTGTTACTTGTTACTTGTTACGAAATATCTTGCTACCGAAACTATCTGTTACCGCCACTTTCAGTACTTTCACAGAATACCTTGCTGAAAACCGCTTGTCATTTCCTTCTGCTCCACGTTGGGTTCAACACTCTTACTTATCAAAAGGACTACGATTGATCCCCTATACTTGTGGGTCATCAAGACTCTTTTCTGGCGCCGTTGCCGGGGTGTGAAGCGCCTTTGGTGAGTGGAATTTGGTAAGGAAACATTTATATTACATGCTGAAATTTACTGTCACTTGTCACTATGGAAAGTAATAATTTGAGGGGCTTGTTCAGGGTATCTTCACCTCGACCGGAAGCAATAAGAGTTGCTCCTCAACCTACTAAACCTACCGAAAATATGTATTATGAAATTCCTTCGGGTATGATAGAGAAACTGCTAACTAATCCTTATGCAGGAGATGGAACGGTACATCCTGGCATGCACTTGATATATATAGATGAAATTTGTGAATTGTTTAAGCTTGTAGGTTTATCCGGAGATGGAGTTAAGAAGAAGGTATTCCCTTTATCTTTGGAGGGGAAGGCATTGACATGTTATAGGCTATTGGATGATACTGGAACATGGGATTGGTACCGGTTGAAGCTGGAATTTCTACAGAAATTTTATCGTATGCATTTGGTTCATTGTGATCAGAATTATACATATAATTTTTGGCCTCGTGAAGGAGAAAGTATCGCTCAAGCTTGGGGGAGGCTTAAGTATATGTTACACACATGCCCCAATCATGAGCTCTCAAGAGAAATAATTATTCAAAACTTTTATGTTCGGCTTTGTCATAATGACCGGTCCATGCTCGATACTTCTTCTACTGGTTCCTTTATGAACAAAACTATTGAATTCAGATGGGATCTTCTGGAAAGAATTAAACGTAACTCTGAAGCTTGGGAAATTGACAAAGGTAAAGTGTCAGGTATAAATCTTGAGTTTGATTGTGTTAAATCTTTTATGGAAACTGATGCTTTTCATAAATTTAGTACTAAATATGGACTTGACTCTGAGATAGTAGCTACCTTTTGTGAATCTTTTGCTGCTCATGTTGATCTCCCTAAGGAGAAATGGTTTAAATATCATCCACCTATTGAATTAAATGAAGAACCTGCTAGTGTTAAAGAAGAAACAATTGTTTACAATGTTGATCCAGTTGTGCCTACTGCTTATATTGAGAAACCTCCTTTCCCTGTTAGGATTAAGGAACATGCTAAAGCTTCAACTGTGGTTAACTAAAGTAATATAAGAACACCTAGACCTTCTGAACAAATTAAGGTTGAACCTAATATTGCAATGGTTAAAGATCTTTTGGTTGATGATATTGATGGGCATGTTATTTACTTTTGCGATGAGGCTGCTAGAATTGCTAAACCTGTTAGAAATGAACGAGATATGCTAGATAAGAACAAGCATGTTGTTGGCATGCCTGATACGTACAATTTGCATTATGATTTTCTACTATTAATTAATATGTTTTAATCATTATTTCACTTCATGGTACAATTCTTATGCCTTTTCTCTCTTATTTTGCAAGATTCACATGAACAGGGAGATTGCCGGCAACTGGAATTCTGGACCGGAAAGGGGTGAAACAGAGATAGCTATTCTACACAACTCTAAATGACCCGAAAATTTACGAAGAATTATTTTGGAATATATAAAAAATACTGGTGAAAGAATTACCAGGAGGGGGCCCACCAGGAAGCCACAAGAATGGGGGGCGTGCCCCCCGAGCTTGTGGGGCCCCTGGCAAGCCTCCGGCCCCCTCCTTCTGCTATATGAAGCCATTTTCCCTAGAAAAAATCAGAACAATACTTTCGGGATGAAGCGCCGCCGTCTCGAGGCGGAACCTGGGCAGGAGCTATTTTGCTCTCCGGCGGAGCGAATCCGCCGGGGAAACTTCCCTACGGGAGGGGGAAATCGAAGCCATCGACATCACCAACGATCCTCTCATCGTGGGAGGACCAATATTCATCAACATATTCACCAACACCATCTCATCTCAAACCCTAGTTCATCTCTGGTATTCAATCTTTGTCTTAAAACCACAGATTGGTACCTGTGGGTTGCTAGTAGTGTTGATTACATCTTGTAGTTGATGCTAGTTGGTTTATTTGGTGGAAGATTATATGTTCAGATCCTTAATGTTATTCAATACCCCTCTGATCTTAAACATGAATATGATTTGTGAGTAGTTACTTTTGTTCTGGAGGACATGGGAGAAGTCTTGTCATAAGTAATCATGTGAATTTGGTATTCGTTCGATATTATGATGATATGTATGTTGTTGCTTCCTTTAGTGGTGTCGTGTGAACGTCGACTACAAGACACTTCACCATCTTTGGGCCTAAGGGAAGGCATTGTGGAGTAGTAATTAGATGATGGGTTGCTAGAGTGACAGAAGCTTAAACCCTAGTTTATGCGCTATTCCATAAGGGGCTGATTTGGATCCATATGTTTCATGCTATGGTTAGAGTTATCTTAATTCTTCTTTCTTAGTTGCGGATGCTTGCGAGAGGGGTAATCATAAGTGGGAGGCTTGTTCAAGTAAGAACAGCACCCAAGCACTGGTCCACCCAAATATCAAATTATCAAAGTAGCGAACGCGAATCAAGCAAACATGATAAAAGTGACTAGATGAAATTCCCATGTGTCCTCGAGACTCTTTGCTTATTATACGAGTTCGTTCCGGCTTGTCCTTTGCTATAAAAAGGATTGGGACACCTTGCTTCACTTTACTATACTTGTTACTTATTACTTGTTACGAATTATCTTGCTATCGAAGCTATCTGTTACCGCTACTTTCAGTACTTGCAGAGAATACCTTGCTGAAAACCGCTTGTCATTTCCTTCTGCTCCTCGTTGGGTTCGACACTCTTACTTATCGAAAGGACTACGATTGATCCCCTATACTTGTGGGTCATCAAGACTCTTTTCTGGTGCCATTGCCGGGGAGTGAAGCGCCTTTGGTGAATGGAATTTGGTAAGGAAACATTTATATTACGTGCTGAAATTTACTGTCACTTGTCACTATGGAAAGTAATCCATTGAGGGGCTTGTTCGGGGTATTTTCACCTCGACCGGAAGCAATAAGAGTTGCTCCTCAACCTACTGAACCTACCAAAAATATTTATTATAAATTCCTTCGGGTATGATAGAGAAACTGCTAGCTAATCCTTATGCAGGAGATGGAACGGTGCATCCTGACATGCAATTGATATATATATAGATGAAATTTGTGAATTGTTTAAGCTTGCAGGTTTATCCGGAGATGGAGTTAAGAAGAAGGTATTCCCTTTATCTTTGGAGGGGAAGGCATTGACATGGTATCGGCTATTGGATGATACTGGAACATGGGTTTGGTACTGGTTGAAGCTGGGATTTCACCAGCAATTTTATCCTATGCATTTGGTTCATCATGATCGGAATTATATATATCATTTTTGGCCTCGTGAAGGAGAAAGTATCGCTCAAGCTTGGGGGAGGCTTAAGTATATGTTTCACACATGCCCCAATCATGAGCTTTCAAGAGAAAAATGTTGGGGAACGGAGCATGAATTTCAAAAATTTCCTACCCATGGAGATGCATCGCTACGATAGGGGAGAGTGTGTCTACGTACCCTCGTAGACCGTTAGCGGAAGCGTCTCACAACGCGGTTGATGTAGTCGAACAATCCTTCGAGCTCCACCGATCGAGTACCGAACGTACGGCACCTCCGAGTTCTACACACGTGCAGCTCGGTGACGTTCCTCGCCTTCTTGATCCAGCAAGACGTCGAGGTAGTAGATGAGTTCCGTCAGCACGACGGCGTGGCGACGGTGACGGTGAAGTGATTCCGGCAGGGCTTCGCCTAAGCTCTCCGAAAATATGACCGAGGTGGAAAACGGAGATCGGGGCACCGTGGATGGCTATGGGACAATTGTGTGTCTCCAAGGGGTGCCCCTCCTCCGTATATAAAGGAGGGAGGGAGGAGGCCGGCCCCCTAGGGGTGCGCCAAGTGTGGGGAGTCCTACTAGGACTAAGGAGTCCTAGTAGGATTCCACCTCCCATACGGAGTAGGAAAGGGGGAAGGGAGAGGGAAAGGAAAGAGGGGGCTGTGCCCCCTCCCCTAGTCCAATTCGGTTTGGGCAAGGGGGGGGGGCGCACGCCTCCTCACGTGGCCTGCCTCTCCTTTTCCCGTATGGCCCAATAAGGCCCATTACTTCTCCCGGTGAATTCCCGTAACTCCCCGGTACTCCGAAAAATACCCGAATCACTCGGAACCTTTCCGACGTCCGAATATAGCCTTCCAATATATGAATCTTTACCTCTCGACCATTTCGAGACTCCTCGTCATGTCCGTGATCTCATCCGGGACTCCGAACAAACTTCGGTCACCAATCACATAACTCATATAATACTATATCGTCATCGAACCTTAAGTGTGCGGACCCTACGGGTTCGGGAATGATGTAGACATGACCGAGACGACTCTCCGGTCAATAACCAACAGCGGAACTTGGATGCTCATATTGGTTCCTACATATTCCACAAAGATCTTTATCGGCGAACCTCATATGACAACATACGTTGTTCCCTTTGTCCGGCGGTATGTTACTTGCCCGAGATTCGATCGTCGGTATCCAATACCTAGTTCAATCTCATTACTGGCAAGTCTCTTTACTCGTTCCGTAATACATCATCTTGCAACTAACTCTTTAGTCACGGTGCTTGCAAGGCTTCTGTGATGCTGTATTACCGAGAGGGCCCAGAGATACCTCTCCGATAGTCGGAGTGACAAATCCCAATCTCGATCCATGCCAACTCAACAAACACTTTCGGAGATACCTGTAGTGCACCTTTATAATCACCCAGTAACACCCAAAGTATTCCTACGGTATCCGGGAGTTGCATGATCTCATGGTCAGAGGAACGTGTATTTGACATAGTGAAAGCAATAGCAATAAACTGAACGATCATTTGCTATGCTAACGGTTGGGTCATGTCCATCACATCATTCTCCTAATGATGTGATCCCGTTATCAAATGACAACGCATGTCCATGGTCAGGAAACCTTGACCATCTTTTGATCAACGAGCTAGTCTAGTAGAGGCATACTAGGGACATAGTATTTGTCTATTATCCACACATGTATTTAGTTTCTAGTCAATACAATTCTAGCATGAATAATAAACTATTATCATGAACGGGGAAATATGATAATAACTAATTTATTATTGCCTCTAGGACATATTTCCAACAGTCTCCCACTTGCACTAGAGTCAATAATCTAGATTACATCTCCATGTAATTAACACTTAATCAGTTCTAAAGCTGATCATGTTTTGCTTGTGAGAGAGGTTTTAGTCAACGGGTCTGCAATATTCAGATCCGTGTGTTCTTGGCAAATCTCTATGTTATATGTAGATGCTGCTACCACACTCTGTTTGGAGCTACTCCAAAAAAATTCCCCACTATACTTATCCGGTCCGAGACTCATAGTCTTTCGGATCAGTGTTTAAAGCTTGCATCGACGTAACCCCTTACGATGAACTCTTTATCATCTCTATTCCTGAGAAATTCTTCCTTAGTCATCTTAAGGATAATTTGACCGCTGTCCAGTGATCTACTCCTGGATCACTTTGGTACCTCTTTTGCCAGACACATGGCAAGGCACACAGCTTGGCATACTTTATAGAACCTACGGCCGAGGCATAGGGGATAACCTTCATCCATTCTATTTATTTTGCCGTGGTCGAGATTTGAGTCTTACTCAACTTCACACCTTTCACCACAGTCAAGAACTCCTTCTTTGACTGATCCATTTTGAACTTCTTCAAAATCTTGTCAAGGTATATGTTTTGTGAAAGTCATATGATGCGTCTCAATCTATCTCTATAGATTTTGATGCCTAACATGTAAACAACCTTTACCTAGATCTTCAAGTCTTACTCCACTTCACACCAGCCAAGAACTTATTTCTTTTGACTTGATCCATTTTGAACTTCTTCAAAATCTCATCAAGGTGTGTGAAAATCTTTTATCAGGTGTCTTGATCTATCTCTATAGATCTCGATGCCCAAACCGTGGATAACTCAAAAATAGGTTTTTATTGAAAAACTCCTTTCAATTAATTCTTTATGCTTTCCAGAAATTCTACATCATTTCCAATCACATATACTTATTAGAAATGTTATAGAGCTCCCACTCACTTTGTTGTAAATACAAGTTTCTCCATAAACTTGCATAAACCCAAACGCTTTGATCACTTCATCAAAACGAGTATTCCAGCTCCGAGATGCTTGCACCAGTCCATAGATGGATCGCTGGAGCTTGCATACTTTGTTAGCGCCTTTAGGATCGACAAAACCTTCCGGCTGCATCATATACAATTCTTCCTTAAGGAATCCATTAAGGAATGCCGTTTTGACGTCCATTTGCCAGATTTCATAATCATAAAACGCGGCAATTGCTAACATAATTCTGACAGACTTTAGCATCGCTACGGGTGAGAAAGTATCATCGTAGTCAACTCCTTGAACTTGTCGATAACCTTTAGCAACAAGTCGAGCTTTATAGACGGTTTATATTACCATCAGCGTCCGTCTTCTTCTTAAAGATCCATTTATTTTCAATAGCTCGCCGTTCATCGGGCAAGTCTACCAAAGTCCATACTTTGTTCTCATACATGGGTCCTATCTCGGATTTCATGGCCTCAAGCCATTTCTCGGAATCCGGGCTCGCCATAGCTTCTTCATAATTCGAAGGTTCACCGTTGTCTAACAACATAACCTCCAAGACTGGATTTCCGTACCACTCTGGTGCGGAACGTGTCCTGGTTGACCTTCGAGGTTCAGTAGCAACTTGCTCCGAAGTTTCATGATCATCATCATTATCTTCTTCTCTGGTCTGTGTTGGTGTCACAGAAATTTCTTTCTGTGGCGTACTACTATCCAGAGGAGGTACAATTACCTCATCAAGTTCTACTTTCCTCCCACTCACTTCTTTTGAGAGAAACTCCTTCTCTAGAAAGGATCCATTCTTAGCAACGAAAACTTTGCCTTCGGATCTGTGGTAGAAGGTGTACCCAACAGTTTCTTTTGGGTATCCTATGAAGACGCACTTATCCGCTTTGGGTTCAAGCTTATCAGGCTGAAGCCTTTTGACATAAGCATCGCAGCCCCAAACTTTCAGAAGCGACAGCTTAGGTTTCTTTCCAAACCACAGTTCATACGGTGTCGTCTCAACGGATTTAGACGGTGCCCCATTTAAAGTGAATGCAGCTGTCTCTAATGCATAACCCCAAAACGATAGTGGCAAATCGGTAAGAGACATCATAGAACGTACCATATCCAATAGAGTATGGTTACGACGTTCGGACACACCATTACGCTGTGGTGTTCCAGGTGGCGTTAACTGTGAAACAATTCCACATTGTCTTAAGTGAGTGACAAACTCGTAACTCAAATATTCTCCTCCACGATCAGATCGTAAGAACTTTATTTTCTTGTTACGATGGTTCTCTACTTCACTCTGAAATTCTTTGAACTTTTCAAATGTTTCAGATTTATGCTTCATCAAGTAGACATAGCCATATCTACTCAAATCATCTGTGAACGTGAGAACATAACGATATCCACCACGCGCCTCAACACTCATCGGACCGCATACATCGGTATGTATTATTTCCAATAAGTTGGTTGCTCGCTCCATTGTTCCGAAGAACGGAGTTTTAGTCATCTTGCCAATAAGGCACGGTTCACATGTCTCAAATGATTCATAATCAAGAGATTCCAAAAACCCATCTGCATGGAGTTTCTTCATGTGTTTAACACTGATATGACCTAAGCGGCAGTGCCACAAATATGTGGTACTATCATTATCTTTGGCATTCGTGTTATGAACATATGTATTACTACGATCAAGATTCAATAAACCTTTCATTTTAAGTGCATGATCATCAATGATATTATCTAAATAGAATAACAATTATTCTCTGAAATTGAATAACCGTCTTGCAATAAAAACTATCAGATATAATGTTCATGCTTAACGCAAGCACCAAATAACAATTATTTAGGTTCATCACTAATCCTGAAGGTAGAGAGAGCGTGGCGATGGTGATCACATCAACCTTGGAGACACTTCCAATGCACATCGTCACCTCGTTCTTTAGCTAGCCCTCGTTTATTCCGAAGCTCCATGTTTCAAGTTGCAAGCAACTGAACAAGTATCAAATACCCAGGTGCTCCTACGAGTACTAGTAAGGTACACATCAATAACATGTATATCAAATATCTTTGTTGACATTGCCAGTCTTATTATCTGCCAGTTACTTTGGGGAAGTTCCGCTCCTTGTGACATTTCCCTTTGCAATGGGAGCACTAAGTCTCGGGTTTGGTTCAGCCTTGGGTTTCTTCGCGTGAGCGGCAACTGTTTTACCGTTCTTCTTGAAGTTCCCTTTTCTTTCCCTTGCCCTTCTTGAAACTAGTGGTCTTATTAACCATCAACACTTGATGCTCCCTTTTTTGATTTCTACATCCGCAGATTGTAGCATCGCGAATAGCTTAAGGATCTTCTATCCCTTGCATGTTTATAGTTCATCACGAAGATCCAGTAGCTTAGTGATAGTGACTGGAGAACTCTATCAATCACCACTTTATTCGGAAGTCTAACTCCCACTTGATTCAAGTGTTTGAAGTACTCAGACATTCTGAGTACATGCTCACTAACGGAGTTGTTCTCCTCCATCTTGTAGCTATAGAACTTGTCGAAGGTGTCATACCTCTCGACCCGGGTGTGAGCTTGAAAAACAAATTTTCAGCTCTTGGAACATCTCATATTCTCCGTGTTGCTCAAAACATATTTGGAGCTCCGGTTCTAAGCCGTAAAGTATGGCGCACTGAACTATCGAGTAGTCATCTTTTCTTGTCTGCCAGACGTTCATAACGTCCTCAGACGAAGCCGTAGGGGTATTTCACTGAGCGGTGCATTAAGGACATAAGCCTTCTGTGCAGCAGTGAGGACAATCCTCAGATCACGGACCTAGTCCGCATAGTTGCTTCCATCAACTTTCAACTTCGTTTTCTCTAGGAACATAATAAAAACAGGGGAACTACAGCGCGGTCTATTGATCTACAACATAAAATTGCAAAGATTATTTAGACTATGTTCATGATAATTGAAGTTCAATTAATCAAATTACTTAAGAACTCCCACTTAGATTAACATCCCTCAAGTTGTCTAAGTGTAACATGATCCACATCAACTAAACCACGTCCGATCATCACGTGAGGTGGATTAGTTATCAATGGTGAACATCTTTCATGTTGATCATATCTACTATATGACTCATGTTCGACCTTTTCGGTCTCTTGTGTTCCGAGGCCATGTCTGTACATGCTAGGCTCGTCAAGTTTAACCCAAGTATTCTGCGTGTGTAAAACTGGCTTACACCCGTTGTATGAGAACGAAAGAATCCATCACACCCGATCATCACGTGGTGCTTAGAAGCGTCGAACCTTCGCAACGGTGCATACTAGGGGAGAACACTTATCTTGAAATTTAGTGAAGGGATCATCTTATAATGCTACCGTCGTCCTAAGCAAAATAAGATGCATAAAAGGATTAACATCACATGCAATTCAATATATGTGACATGATATGGCCATCAACGTCTTGTGCCTTTGATCTCCATCAGCAAAGCACCGTCATGATCTCCATCGTCACCGGGTTGACACCTTGATCACCATCGTAGCGTCGTGACACCTTGATCTCCATCGTAGCGTCGTGACACCTTGATCTCCATCGCAGCGTCGTGGTCGTCTCGCCGCCTTTTGCTACTACTACTACTGCTAACTCATAGCGGTAAAGAAAAGCAATTACATAGCGTTGGCATTGCATACAATAAAGAGACAACCATAAGGCTCCTGCCGGTTGCCTGATAACTTACAAAACATGATCATCTCATACAACAACTTATATCACATCATGTCTTGACCATATCACATCACCAGCATACCCTGCAAAAACAAGTTAGACGTCCTCTACTTTATTATTGCAAGTTTTACGTGGCTGCTACGGGTTTGCAAGAACCGTTCTTACCTACGCAAAACCACAACGTGGTGTAGTGATTGCTTTTTGATCTTCTAAAAGAACCCTCTTCATTGAAACCGATTCAACTAAAGTGAGAGAGACAGACACCCGCCAGTCACCTTTATGCAACGAGTGCACGTAGCGGTGAAACCTGTCTCGCGTAAGCGTACGCGTAATGTCGGTCCGGGCCGCTTCATCTCACAATACTGCCGAATCAAGTATCAACTAGCAACGGCAAGCAATATGTATACACCCACGCCCACAACTCGTTTGTGTTCTACTCGTGCAAATCACATCTACGCATAAACCTGGCTCTGATACCACTGTTGGGGAACGGAGCATGAATTTCAAAAATTTCCTACGCTCACGCAAGATCTACCCATGGAGATGCATCGCTACGAGAGGGGAGAGTGTGTCTACGTACCCTCGTAGACCGTTAGCGGAAGCGTCTCACAACGCGGTTGATGTAGTCGAACAATCCTTCGAGCTCCACCGCTCGAGTACCGAATGTACGGCACCTCCGAGTTCTACACACGTGCAGCTCGGTGATGTTACTCGCCTTCTTGATCCAGCAAGACGTCGAGGTAGTAGATGAGTTCCGTCAGCACGACGGCGTGGCGACGGTGACGGTGAAGTGATTCCGGCAGGGCTTCGCCTAAGCTCTCCGAAAATATGACCGAGGTGGAAAACGGAGATCGGGGCACCGCAGACGGCTATGGGACAATTGTGTGTCTCCAAGGGGGGAGGGAGGGAGGAGGCCGGCCCCCTAGGGGTGCGCCAAGTGTGGGGAGTCCTACTAGGACTCCTTAGTCCTAGTAGGATTCCACCTCCCATACGGAGTAGGAAAGGGGGAAGGGAGAGGGAAAGGAAAGAGGGGGCTGCGCCCCCTCCCCTAGTCCAATTCGGTTTGGGCAAGGGGGGGCACGCGCCTCCTCACGTGGCCTGCCTCTCCTTTTCCCGTATGGCCCAATAAGGCCCATTACTTCTCCCGGTGAATTCCCGTAACTCCCCGGTACTCCGAAAAATACCCGAATCACTCGGAACCTTTCCGACGTCCGAATATAGCCTTCCAATATATGAATCTTTACCTCTTGACCATTTCGAGACTCCTCGTCATGTCCGTGATCTCATCCGGGACCTCGAACAAACTTCAGTCACCAATCACATAACTCATATAATACTATATCGTCATCGAACCTTAAGTGTGCGGACCCTACGGGTTCGGGAATGATGTAGACATGACCGAGACGAATCTCCGGTCAATAACCAACAGCGGAACCTGGATGCTCATATTGGTTCCTACATATTCCACAAAGATCTTTATCGGCGAACCTCATATGACAACATACGTTGTTCCCTTTGTCCGGCGGTATGTTACTTGCCCGAGATTCGATCGTCGGTATCCAATACCTAGTTCAATCTCGTTACTGGCAAGTCTCTTTACTCGTTCCGTAATACATCATCTTGCAACTAACTCTTTAGTCACGGTGCTTGCAAGGCTTCTGTGATGTTGTATTACCGAGAGGGCCCAGAGATACCTCTCCGATAGTCGGAGTGACAAATCCCAATCTCGATCCATGCCAACTCAACAAACACTTTCGGGGATACCTGTAGTGCACCGTTATAATCACCCAGTAACACCCAAAGTATTCCTACGGTATCCGGGAGTTGCATGATCTCATGGTCAGAGGAACGTGTATTTGACATAGTGAAAGCAATAGCAATAAACTGAACGATCATTTGCTATGCTAACGGTTGGGTCATGTCCATCACATCATTCTCCTAATGATGTGATCCCGTTATCAAATGACAACTCATGTCCATGGTCAGGAAACCATGACCATCTTTTTATCAACGAGCTAGTCTAGTAGAGGCATACTAGGGACATAGTATTTGTCTATTATCCACACATGTATTTAGTTTCCAGTCAATACAATTCTAGCATGAATAATAAACTATTATCATGAACGGGGAAATATGATAATAACTAATTTATTATTGCCTCTAGGGCATATTTCCAACAAAAAAATTATTCAAAACTTTTATGCTCGGCTTTCTCATAATGACCGGTCCATGCTCGATACTTCTTCTACTGGTTCCTTTATGAACAAAACTATTGAATTCAGATGGGATCTTCTAGAAAGAATTAAATGTAACTCTGAAGCTTGGGATATCGACAAAGGTAAAGTGTCAGGTATAAATCTCGAGTTTGATTGTGTTAAATCTTTTATGGAAACTGATGCTTTTCATAAGTTTAGTACTAAATATGGACTTGACTCTGAGGTAGTAGTTACCTTTTGTGAATCTTTTGCTGCTCATGTTGATCTCCCTAAGGAGAAATGGTTTAAATATCATACACCTATTGAATTAAATGAAGAACCTGCTAGTGTTAAAGAAGAAACAATTGTTTACAATGTTGATCCAGTTGTGCCTACTGCTTATATTGAGAAACCTCCTTTCCCTGTTAGGATTAAGGAACATGATAAAGCTTCAACCGTGGTTAACTAAAAAAATATAAGAACACCTAGACCTTCTAAACAAATTAAGGTTGAACCTAATATTGCAATGGTTAAAGATCTTTTGGTTGATGATATTGATGGGCATGTTATTTACTTTTGCGATGAGGCTGCCAGAATTGCTAAACCTGTTAGAAATGAACGAGATATGCAAGATAAGAACAAGCCTATAGTTGGCATGCCTGATACGTCCAATTTGCATCATGATTTCCTAATGTTAATTAATATGTTTTTAATCATTATTTCACTTCATGGTACAATTCTTATGCCTTTTCTCTCTTATTTTGCAAGATTCACAAGAACAGGGAGATTGCCAGCAGCTGGAATTCTGGACCGGAAAGGGGTGAAACAGAGATAGCTATTCTGTACAACTCCAAATGACATGAAAATTTACGTAGAATTATTTTGGAATATATAAAAAATACTGGCGAAGGAATTACCAGGAGGGGGCCCACAAGGAAGCCACAAGCCTGGGGGGTGTGCCCCCCGAGCTTGTGGGGCCCCTGGCAAGCCTCCGGCCCCCTCCTTCTGCTATATGAAGCCATTTGCCCTAGAAAAAATCAGAAGAAGGCTTTCGGGATGAAGCACCGCCGTCTCGAGGCGGAACCTGGGCAGGAGCTATTTTGCTCTCCGGCGGAGCAATTCCGCCGGGGAAACTTCCCTCCGGGAGGGGGAAATCAAAGCCATCGACATCACCAATGATCCTCTCATCGTGGGAGGACCAATCTTCATCAACATCTTCACCAGCACCATCTCATCTCAAACCCTAGTTCATCTCTTGTATTCAATCTTTGTCTCAAAACCTCAGATTGGTACCTGTGTGTTGCTAGTAGTGTTAATTACATCTTGTAGTTGATGCTAGTTGGTTTATTTGGTAGAAGATTATATATTCAGATCCTTAATGCTATTCAATACCCCTCTGATATTGAACATGAATATGATTTGTGAGTAGTTACTTTTGTTCTTGAGGACATGGGAGAAGTCTTGTCATAAGTAATCATGTGAATTTGGTATTCGTTCGATATTTTGATGATATGTATGTTGTTGCTTCCTTTAGTGGTGTCGTGTGAACGTCGACTACATGACACTTCACCATCTTTGGGCCTAAGGGAAGGCATTGTGGAGTAGTAATTAGATGATGGGTTGCTAGAGTGACAGTAGCTTAAACCCTAGTTTATGCGCTATTCCGTAAGGGGCTGATTTGGATCCATATGTTTCATGTTATGGTTAGAGTTATCTTAATTCTTCTTTCATAGATGCGGATGCTTGCGAGAGGGGGTAATCATAAGTGGGAGGCTTGTTCAAGTAAGAACAACACCCAAGCACCGGTCCACCCACATATCAAATTATCAAAGTAGCGAACGCGAATCAAACAAACATGATGAAAGTGACTAGATGAAATTCCCATGTGTCCTCGAGAACGCTTTGCTTATTATACGAGTTCATTCTGGCTTTTCATTTGCTATAAAAAGGATTGGGCCACCTTGCTACACTTTAATATACTTGTTACTTATTACGAATTATCTTGCTACCGAAACTATCTGTTACCGCTACTTTCAGTACTTGCAGAGAATACCTTGCTGAAAACCGCTTGTCATTTCCTTCTGCTCCTCGTTGGGTTTGACACTCTTATTTATCGAAAGGACTACGATTGATCCCCTATACTTGTGGGTCATCAGTGTCTGACTGAAACTTTTGCTCCATAAGTATGCCGTGAGTGTTAGCAATCATAGAAGACTAAATGATAGTTGAGTATGTGAACTTGCTAAATAAAGCTCTTACATAGACTCTTTCTGATAATATGATAAATTGTAATTGCTTCAGTGACTGAGATCATAGTTTGTTAGTTTTTAATACGGTTTATGGTTTATACTTTAGCTTGTGGGTGAATTGTTACTTTTTCATGAGAAGTTTTATGATGATATATTGCTGTTATAATAAATATCATGATGCCTTCATGTCCGTATTATGATTTATCGACGCCTCTCTCTCTAAACATGTGGTCATGATTATCGATTTCGGCTTTCGCTTGAGGACAAGCGAGGTCTAAGCTTGGGGGAGTTGATACGTCCAATTTGCATCATGATTTCCTACTGTTATTTATAATGTATTTGATCATCATTTCACTTTATGATGCAATTCTTATGCCTTTTCTCTCTTCATTTGCAAGATTTATATGAAGAGGGAGAATACCGGCAGCTGGAATTCTGGACCTGAAATAGCTACAGCAGAGATACCTATTCTATAGAGCTCCAATTGACTTCAAACTTCACGGAGATTTTTTACTGAATATATAAAAAATACTGGAGGAAAGAAATACCAGAGGGGACCCACCAGTTGCCCACAAGGCAACAATGCGCGCCCCCTTGGGCACGCCCTGATACCTTATGGGGCCCCTGGCTGGCCTTCGGCCCCCTCCTTCTGCTATATAGGCTCATTTGCCCTAAAAATATTATAGAGAAGACTTTCGGGATGAAGCGTCGCCGTCTTGAGGCGGAACCTAGGCAGGAGCAATTTTTCTCTCTGGCGGAAGATACTTCCCTCTAGGAGGGGGAAATCGAAGCCATCGACATCACCAACGATCCTCTTATCATGGGAGGACCAATCTTCATCAACATCTTCACCAGCACCATCTCATCTCAAACCCTAGTTCATCTCTTGTATTCAATCTTTGTCTCAAAACCTCAGATTGGTACCTATGGGTTGCTAGTAGTGTTGATTACTGCTACTTGTGAGCTGTGTTGGGATTTCCCCGAAGAGGAGAGGATGATGCAGTACAGTAGAGATAAGTATTTCCCTCAGTTAAGAACCAAGGTTATCAATCCAGTAGGAGAACCAAGCAAAATTCCGTTAAGCGTACCTGCACACACACAAGAGCAAACACTTGCACCCAACGCAAATAAGAGGGTTGTCAATCCTCTTATCGAGGTATATAGATGAACTAAACTACTAATTAAAATAAAAGTAAATAAATTGCAATAAGGTATTTTTAGGTTTTTTATATGATAAAGATAGACCCGGGGACCATAGTTTTCACTAGAGGCTTCTCTCTTGAGCACATAAGCATACGGTGGGTAAACAAATTACTGTTGGGCAATTGATAGAAAAGCGAATAATTATGAGGGATTCAAGGCAATGATCATGTATTTAGGCATCACGTCTGAGACAAGTAGACAGACTCCTGCCTGCATCTACTACTATTACTCCACCCATCGACCGCAATCTAGCATGCATCTAGGGTATTAAGTATGAAACAGAGTAACGCCTGATACGTCTCCAACGTATCTATAATTTTTTATTGTTCCATGCTGTTATATTATCAATGTTGGATGTTTTTATATACATTTACATCAATTATATATCATTTTTGGAGACTGCTACTTGTAGCTTGCGTTGGTATTTTCCCCGAAGAGGAAGGGATGATGCAGCACAGTAGAGATAAGTATTTCCCTCAGTTATGAAACCAAGGTTATCAAACCAGTAGGAGAATCACGCAACACCTCGTTAGTAGCACCTGCACACAAACAACAAATCCTTGCACCCAACGCAAACGAGGGGTTGTCAATCCCTCGGCGGTCAATTGCAAATTAAATTGTATGTGATAGATAGATAGATTGAAACAAAAATAAAAAATAAAATAAATAAAAGGAAATGGCAGCAATATTTTTAGGGTTTTAGTAATATGATTTAGATAGACCTGGGGGCCATAGTTTTCACTAGAGGCTTCCCTCGAGAAAATAGCATACGGTGGGTAGACAAATTACTGTTGGGCAATTGCTAGAAAAGCAAATAATCATGACGATATCCAAGGCAATGATCATGTACATAGGCATCACGTCCAATAAAAGTAGACCGACCCCTACCTGCATCTACTACTATTACTCCACACATCGACCGCTATCCAGCATGCATCTAGTGTATTAAGTCCATAAAGAATGGAGTAACGCCTTAAGAACGATGACATGATGTAGACAAGATAAACTCACGTATGAATAAACCCCATCTTTTTACCCTTAATAGCAACGATACATACGTGTCATGTCCCTTTCTGTCACTGGGATTGAGCACCGCAAGATCGAACCCATTACAAAGCACCTCTTCCCATGGCAAGATAAATCAATCTAGTTGGCCAAACCAAATCAATAGACCGGAGAAGAAATACGAGGCTATAATAATCATGCATAAAAGAGTGTAGCAAAGACTCAAATAATATTCATGGATAATCTGATCATAAACTCACAATTCATCGGATCCCAACAAACACACCACAAAAAGTGATTACATCGGATAGAACTCCAAGCGCATCGAGGAGAACATTGTATTGAAGATCAAAAAGAGAGAAGAAGCCATCTAGCTACTAACTATGGACCCGAAGGTCTGTGGTAAACTACTCACGCATCATCGAAAGGGCAGCAAGGTTGATGCAGAGCCCCTCCGTGATCGATTCCCCCTCCGGCGGAGTACCGGAGAAGGCCTCTAGATGGGATCTCTCTGGAACAAAAACTTGCGGCGGCGGAAAAAGTATTTCGTGGACTCCCCTGAGGGTTTCTGATTTTTCCTGAATTTATAGTGATGGAATTAGGTCAAACGGAGCTGAGGTGGGCCCACGAGGCACCAGGGCGCGTCTGCCGCCCCCAGGCGCGCCCTGGTGGCTCGTGGCCACCTCCTCTGGCGTCTGGTCTTCTCCCGAAGCTTCTAGTGTTTATCCTGTCCAGAAAAAAATCTCCAAAAAGTTTCGTGGCATTTGGACTTCGTTTGGTATTGATTTTCTATAAAACAAAAACAGGGCAGAAAACAGCAACTGGCACTGGGCACTAAGTTAATAGGTTAGTCTCCAAAAATGATATATAATTGCTGTAAATGCATATAAAAACATCCAAGATTGATAATATAACAGCATGGAACAATAAAAAATTATAGATACGTTGGAGACGTATCAGCATCCCCAAGCTTAATTCCTGCTCGTCCTCGAGTAGGTAATGATAAAAACAGAATTTTTGATGTGGAATGCTGCCTATCATATTCATCACATATTCTTTTCTTTTATAGCATGGGCATTGGACTTATATGATTCAAAGCAATAGTCTATAATTTGACATGAAGATATAAATACTCAAGCATGCTAACAAGCAACCATGTCTTTCAAAATATCAACGCTAAAGAAAGTGATCCCTAGCCCATTATGCTCAATCATTGATCCATTCATGAAACACACTCGAATATTAGCTAGATCCAATGCGCAAGTATGACAATAGTGCTCTCTAGTTGGTGCTTTTGTAAGAGAAGATGGAGACTCAAATAAAAATAAAAATTGCATAAAAGTAAATAGAAAGGCCCTTCGCAGAGGGAAGCAGAGATTTGTCAAATGTGCCAGAGCTCAAAGCTGAAATTAAAGAGATAAAAATATTTTGAGAGGCATGCTTTTCCTGTCAACGAAAACGACCAAGAATTCCCATTATTTTCCATGCTAGACACATCATAGGCAGTTCCCAAACAGAAAGTAAAGTTTATTTCCTTTCCACCATTTCTTTCACAATCCATGGCAAGCCGTATCCACGGGTGCCCTCCATACCAACACTTTCCAAGGAATTTTGTTGTTATTAATTTTTGATTCATTGTGGGACTGAGCATCCCTATTACCAGCCACTCTCTCGTGCAATGACAAGTGAATAAACACTCATCGTGAGAATAACACACCTAGCATGGAAAATAATGGCCACCCCCTGCCGCTTCATGAGCGGTATGGGCACACAAAACAGAAAAAATATTTTGAAAATTAGAGTTGGCACACGCAAATTTACTTGGAACGGCATTGAAATACTGCATATAGGTAGATATAGTGGACTCATTTGGCACAACTTGGGCTTAAGGATTTTGGATGCACAAGCAGTATTTCCGCTTAGTACAAATGAAGGCTAGCAAATAGATTGAGAAGCAACCAACCAAAAAACGAAAACGGTCATAAACATGCATTGAACATAACTAAGACCGAATAATGCATCATAAGTAGGATATAATTTCTTTGCATAACTATTGACTTAATGTGCATGCATAGGAATCACAAACCTTAACACTAATATTCTTACTAAATCACAATTACTCACTAACATGACTCACATATTATCATTTCCATATCGCAAAACTATTGCAAGGAATCACACTTATCATATCCAATGATCTATATGAAAGTTTTTATTATATCCCTCTTGAATATTCATCACTTTGGGACCAAATTCATATCTTGTGCAAATTTCCGTTACTATCATCAACTCTCAAAAAGATTTAAGTGAAGCATGAGAGTGCAAATATTTCTTCAAAATTTCAATCTTATCAATTCCCAAAATAATATAAGTGAAGCATGAGAATTCATTTCTTCAAAATTTCAATCAACTCTCAAAATAATATAAGTGAAGCAAGAGAGTTTATTTCTTCAAAATATAGCCACCGCCGTGCTCAAAAATATTTAAGTGAAGCACTAGAGCAACTGCCTAGCTCAAAAAATTTAGTTGAAGCACATAGAGTATTCTAACAAATTATGATAACGTGTGGCTCTCTCAGGATAGGTGTGTTCAGCAAGGATGATTGTGACAAACTAAGAAGCAAACAAAGCAAAGACTCATATAATACATGACGCTCCAAGCAAAACACATATCATGTGACGAATAAAAATATAGCTCCAAGTAAAATTACCGATGGTTGGTAGAAGAAAGAGGGGATGCCTTCCGGGGCATCCCCAAACTTAGACGCTTGAGTCTTCCTTGAATATTACCTTGGGGTGCCTCGGGCATCCCCAAGCTTAGGCTCTTACTACTCCTTATTCCTTCATCCATCGTGATCTCACCCAAAACTTGAAAACTTCAATCACACAAAACTCAACAAAACCTTCGTGAGATTCGTTAGTATAACAAAATAAATCACTACTTTAAGTACTGTTGCGAACCCATTCATATTTTATTTTTGCATTATACCTACTGTACTCTAACTTCACCATGGCTTATACCCCCCGATACAATCCATAGATTCATCAAAACAAGCAAGCAGTGCATCAAAAACAGAATCTGTCAAAAACAGAACAGTCTGTAGCAATCTATTTAAAATCCATACTTCTGTAACTCCAAAAATTCTGAAAAATTAGGAAAACGTGGGAAATTCATATACCAATACTGTGTAAACATTTCAGATTTTTCTGACGCTCCAGTACAGAAACAAAATTCGGGCACTGGACGCAAAACTTTCTGTTTTCCAAACAGCATCAGTTATACTATCTTCCAAATCATCCCAAAGGTTTTACTTGGCACAAACACTAATTAAAAACACAAAAACACAACCATAACAGTAGCATAAATGTGAAAACACACAATAATTTATTTTATTCATTGGGTTGTCTCCCAACAAGCTCTTTCTTTATAGCCATTAAGATAGGCTTGAGATTTCAATGATGCTCTCATGAAAGATAATAAATGAAACACAAGAGAGCATCATGTAGCATGTGAAAAACACATTTAAGTCTAACATACTTCCTATGCATAGGCATTTTATAGGCAAACAAATTATTTATACAAGCAAAACCTAGCATATGCAAGGAAGAGGAATGAAACAAATACAATCTCAACATGCAGAGAGGTAACTTAGTAACATGAAAATTTCTACAACCATATTTTCCTCTCTCATAATAATTACATGTAGGATCATATTCAAATTCAATGATATAGCTATCATAAACAATATTCTCTTTACAATCCACATGCATAAATTTTTTATTATCTTCCAAAATAGTGGGATTATTTTTACCTTGAGTTGACACTCTTCCAAACCCACTTTCAATATTATTGCAAGCATTATTATCAATATCATATTCATCATGATGCTTAAATAAATTTTCAAGATCATAAAAAGCATTATCACCCCAATCAAGATCATTGCAATAAGTAGTGGACATGACAAAATTATCATCCCCAAGCTTGTAGTTTTGAATATCATTAGCACAATTGACACTAATAGAATTTATAATAACATCATTGCAATCATGCTTTTCATTGAAGGGGCTATCATGAATCACTTTATAAATTTCTTCTTTTGGCACTTCATCACAATTTTCAGATTCATGATTTTCAAGCAAAACTTCATAGAGGAAATCAAGTGCACTCAACTCACTAGCAATTGGTTCATCATAATTGGGTCTTTTGAAAAGATTAGCAAGTGGATGAGGATCCATATAAATAGATTTTTAGCAAGCGAAGATGCAAGCAAATAGAAGGCACATGGCAACACAAGCAAAGATAGCAAACAAGCAAAAACGCAAACGGAAAATATTTTTGTATTTTTGTAAAAACTTTTTAGAAGTGGGGGAGATGAAAACGAGAGGCAAAGGCAAATAAAGTAAATGCAAGGAGATGTAAGTTTTATGCGTAGGTACTTGATAGATGTTGATGATGTCTCCCCGGCAACGGCGCCAGAAATTCTTCCTGCTACTTGTAGCTTGCGTTGGTATTTTCCCCGAAGAGTAAGGGATGATGCATCACAGTAGAGATAAGTATTTTCCTTAGTTATGAAACCAAGGTTATCGAACCAGTAGGAGAATCATGCAACACCTCGTTAGCAGCACCTGCACACAAACAACAAATCCTTGCACCCAACGCAAACGAGGGGTTCTCAATCCCTCGGCGATTAATTGCAAGATTAAATTGTATGTGATAGATAGATAGATTGAAACAAAAATACAAAATAAAATAAATAAAAGAAAATGGCAACAATATTTTTAGGGTTTTAGTAATATGATTTAGATAGACCCGAGGGCCATAGTTTTCACTAGAGGCTTCTCTCGAGAAAATAGCATACGGTGGGTAGACAAATTACTGTTGGGCAATTGATAGAAAAGCAAATAATCATGACGATAATCCAAGGCAATGATCATGTATATAGGAATCATGTCCAATACAAGTAGACCGACTCCTGCCTGCATCTACTACTATTACTCCACACATCGACCGCTATCCAGCATGCATCTAGTGTATTAAGTCCATAAAGAACGGAGTAACGCCTTAAGAACAATGACATGATGTAGACAAGATAAACTCACGTATGAATAAACCCCATATTTTTACCCTTAATAGCAATGATGCATACGTGTCATGTCCATTTCTGTCACTGGGATTGAGCACCGAAAGATCGAACCCATTACAAAGGACCTCTTCCCATGGCAAGATAAATCAATCTAGTTGGCCAAACCAAATCAATAGATTGGAGAAGAAATACGAGGCTATCATAATCATGCATAAAAGAGTGCAGCAAAGACTCAAATAATATTCATGGATAATCTGATTATAAACTCACAATTCATCAGATCCCAACAAACACACCGCAAAAAGTGATTACATCGGATAGAACTCCAAGAACATCGAGGAGAACATTGTATTGAAGATCAAAAAGAGAGAAGAAGCCATCTATCTACTAACTATGGACCCGAAGGTCTGTGGTAAACTACTCACGCATCATCGGAAGGGCAGCAAGGTTGATGTAGAGCCCCTCCGTGATTGATTCCCCCTCCAGCGGAGTACCGGAGAAGGCCTCCAGATGGGATCTCTCTGGAACAGAAACTTGTGGTGGCGGAAAAAGTATTTTGTGGACTCCCCTGAGGGTTTCTGATTTTTCCTAAATTTATAGTGGTGGACTTAGGTCAAACGGCGCTGAGGTGGGCCCACGAGGCACCAGGGCGCGCCTGCCCCTCCCCCCCCAGGCGCGCCCTGCTGGCTCGTGGCCACCTCCTCTGGCGTCTGGTCTTCTCCCGAGGCTTCTAGTGTTTATCTTGTCCAGAAAAAAATCTCCAAAAAGTTTCGTGGCATTTGGACTTCGTTTGGTATTGATTATCTGTAAAACAAAAACAGGGCAGAAAACAACAACTGGCACTGGGCATTAAGTTAACAGGTTAGTCTCCAAAAATGATATATTATTGCTGTAAATGCATATAAAAACATCCAAGATTGATAATATAACAACATGGAACAATCAAAAATTATAGATACATTGGAGACGTATCAGAGACTAACCTATTAACTTAGTGCCCAGTGCCAGTTGCTGTTTTCTGCCCTGTTTTTGTTTTACAGAAAATCAATACCAAACGAAGTACAAACGCCACGAAACTTTTTGGAGATTTTTTTCTGGACAAGATAAACACTAGAAGCTTTGGGAGGAGGCCAGAAGCCCCAGGGGGTGCCCACGAGGCACCAGGGCGCGCCTGGGGGGGCAGGCGCGCCATGGTACCTCATGGGGCCCACAGAGCTCCGTTTGACCTAATTCCTCCACTATAAATTCCCAAAAAATCAGAAACCCTCAGGGGAGTCCACGAAATACTTTTTCTGCCGCCGCAAGTTTCTGTTCTCGAGAGATCCCATCTGGAGGCCTTCTCCGGTACTCCGCCGGAGGGGGAATCGATCACGGAGGGGCACTACATCAACCTTGTTGCCCTTCCGATGATGCGTGAGTAGTTTACCACAGACCTTCGGGTCCATAGTTAGTAGCTAGATGGCTTCTTCTCTCTTTTTGATCTTCAATACAATGTTCTCCTCGATGTTCTTGGAGTTCTATCCGATGTAATCAATTTTTGCGTTGTGTTTGTTGGGATCCAATGAATTGTGAGTTTATGATCAGATTATCCATGAATATTATTTGAGTCTTTGCTACACTCTTTTATGCATGATTATTATAGCTTCGTATTTCTTCTTTGATCTATTGATTTGGTTTGGCCAACTAGATTGATTTATCTTGCCATGGGAAGAGGTGCTTTGTAATGGGTTCGATCTTGTGGTGCTCAATCCCAGTGACAGAAAGGGACATGACACGTATGTATCGCTGCTATTAAGGGTAAAAAGATGGGGTTTATTCATGCATGAGTTTATCTTGTATACATCATGTCATCGTTCTTAAGGCGTTACTCCATTCTTTATGGACTTAATACACTAGATGCATGCTGGATAGCGGTTGATGTGTGGAGTAATAGTAGTAGATGCAGGCAGGAGTCGGTCTACTTGTATTGGACGTGATGCCTATATACATGATCATTGCCTTGGATATTGTCATGATTATTTGCTTTTCTATCAATTGCCCAATAGTAATTTGTCTACCCACCGTATGCTATTTTCTCGAGAGAAGCCTCTAGTGAAAACTATGGCCCCCGGGTCTATCTAAATCATATTACTAAAACCCTAAAAATATTGCTGCCATTTTCTTTTATTTATTTTATTTTGTATTTTTGTTTCAATCTATCTATCTATCACATACAATTTAATCTTGCAATTTACCGCCGAGGGATTGACAACCCCTCGTTTGCGTTGGGTGCAAGGATTTGTTGTTTGTGTGCAGGTGCTGCTAACGAGGTGTTGCATGATTCTCCTACTGGTTCGATAACCTTGGTTTCATAACTGAGGGAAATACTTATCTCTACTGTGCTGCATCATCCCTTCCTCTTCAGGGATAATACCAACGCAAGCTACAAGTAGCAGGAAGAATTTCTAGCGCCGTTGCCGGGGAGACATCATCAACATCTATCAAGTACCTTTGCATAAACTCTCATCTCCTTGCATTTATTTTATTTTCCTCTCGTTTTCATCTCCCCCACTTCTAAAAAGTTTTTACAAAAATACAAAAATATTTTCCGTTTGCCTTTTTGCTCGTTTGCTATCTTTGCTTGTGTGCCATGTGCCTTCTATGTGCTTGCATCTTCGCTTGCTAGAAATCTATTGATATGGATCCTCATCCACTTGCTAATCTTTTCAAAAGATCCAATTATGATGAACCAATTGCTAGTGAGTTGAGTGCAATTGATTATCTCTATGAAGTTTTGCTTGAAAATCATGAACCGGAAAATTGTGATGAAGTGTTGAAAGAAGAAATTTATAAAGTGATTCATGATAGCTCCTTCAATGAAAGCATGATTGCAATAATGTTATTATAAATTCTATTAATGTCAATTGTGCTAATAATATGCAAAACTACGAGCTTGGGGATGATAATTTTGTTATATCCACTACTTATTGCAATGATCATGATTGGGGTGATAATGCTTCTTATGATCTTGAAAATTTATTTAAGCGTCATGATGAATATGCTATTGATAATAATGTTTGCAATAATATTGAAAGTTGGTTTGGAGAGGTCATGACTTTAGTTGATGTTAATCCCACTATTTTGGAAGACTATAAGAATTTTATGCATGTGGATCATGGAGAGAAAATTTTATATGATAGCTATATTGTTGAATTTGATTATGATCCTACATATAATTATTATGAGACAGGAAAATATGGCTGTAGAAATTTTCATGTTACTAAATTACCTCTCGTTATGTTGAGATTGTCAATGTTTTATTCCTCTCCTTTGCATATGCTAGATATTTCTCATCTTGATAATTTGTTTGCATATAAAATGCCTATGCATAGGAATATGTTAGACTTAAATGTGTTTTTCACATGTATTATGATGCTCTCTTTGTGCTTCAATTCTTATCTTTCATGTGAGCATCATTGAAATCTCAAAGCCTATCTTAATGGCTATAAAGAAAGAGCTTCTTGGGAGGCAACCCAATGAATAAAATAATTTTTTTCTGTTATTGTGTGTTTTCACTTTTATGCTACTGGTATGATTGTGTTTTTGTGTTTTTAATTAGTGTTTGTGCCAAGTAATACCTTTAGGATGATTTGGAAGATAATATAATTGATGCTGTTTGGAAAACAGAAAGTTTTGCGTCCAGTGCCCGAATTTTGTTTCTGTACTGGAGCGTCAGAAAAATCTGAAATTTTTACACAGTATTGGTATATGAATTTCCCACGTTGTCCTAATTTTTCAGAATTTTAGAGTTACAGAAGTATGGCTTTTAAATAGATCTCTACAGACTGTTCTATTTTTGACAGATTCTGTTTTTGATGCACTACTTGCTTGTTTTGATGAATCTATGGATTGTATCGGGGGGTATAAGCCATGGTCAAGTTAGAGTACAGTAGGTATAATGCAAAAATAAAATATGAATGGGTTTGCAACAGTACTTAAAGTAGTAATTTATTTTGTTACACTAACGGATCTCACGAAGGATTTGTTTAGTTTTGTGTGATTGAAGTTTTCAAGTTTTGGGTGAGATCACGATGGATGAAGGAATAAGGAGTAGCAAAAGCCTAAGCTTGGGGATGCTCGAGGCACCCCAAGGTAATATTCAAGGAAGACTCAAGCGTCTAAGCTTGGGGATGCCCCGGAAGGCATCCCCTCTTTCTTCTACCAACCATCGATAATTTTACTTGGAGCTATATTTTTATTCGTTACATGATATGAGTTTTACTTGGAGCTTATTGTATTATATGAGTCTTTGCTTTGTTTTCTTTTTAGTTTGTCACAATCATCCTTGCTGAACACACCTATTTTGAGAGAGCCACACGTTTATCATCATTTGTTAGAATACTCTATGTGCTTCACTTAAAAAAAAATTAGATAGGCAGTTGCTCTAGTGCTTCACTTAAATCCTTTTTAGCACGGTGGTGGCTATATTTTGAAGAAATGAATTCTCATGCTTCACTTACATTATTTTGAGAATTGATAAGATTAAAATTTTGAAGAAATATTTGCACTCTCATGCTTCACTTAAATCTTTTTGAGAGTTGATAATAGTAACGGTAATTTGCAAGAGATATGAATTTGGTCCCAAAGTGATGAATATTCAAGAGGGATATAATAAAAACTTTCATATAGATCATTGGATATGATAAGTGTGATTCCTTGCAATAGTTTTGCGATATGGAAATGATAATATGTGAGTCATGTTAGTGAGTAATTGTGATTTAGTAAGAATATTAGTGTTAAGGTTTGTGATTCCCTATGCATGCACATCAAGTCAATAGTTATGCAAAGAAATTATATCCTACTTATGGTGCATTATTCAGTGTTAGTTATGTTTAATGCATGTTTATGACCATTTTTGTTTTTTGGTTGGTTGCTTCTCAATCTATTTGCTAGCCTTCATTTGTACTAAGCGGAAATATTGCTTGTGCATCCAAAATCCTTAAACCCAAGTTGTGCCAAATGAGTCCACTATATCTACCTATATGCGGTATTTCAATGTCGTTCCAAGTAAATTTGCGTGTGCCAACTCTAATTTTCAAAATAATTTTTCCATTTTGTGTGCCCGTACCGCTCATGAAGCGGTAGGGGGTGGCCATTATTTTCCATGCTAGGTGTGTTATTCTCACGATGAGTGTTTATTCACTTGTCATTGCACGAGAGGATGGTTGGTAATAGGGATGCCCAGTCCCACAATGAAATCAAAAATTAATAACAAAAAAATTCCTTGGAAAGTGTTGGTTTGGAGGGCACCCGTGGATACGGCTAGCCATGGATTGTGAAAGAAATGGTGGAAAGGAAATAAACTTTACTTTCTGTTTGGGAACCGCCTATGATGTGTCTAGCATGGAAAATATTGGGAATTCTCGGTCGTTTTCGTTGACAGGAAAAGCATGCATCTCAAAATATTTTTATCTCACTAATTTAACCTTTGAGCTCTGGCACATTTGAGAAATCTCTGCTTCCCTCTGCGAAGGGCCTATCTATTTACTTTTATGCAATTTTTATTTTTTTTGAGTCTCCATCTTCTCTTATAAAGCACCAACTAGAGAGCACTATTGTCATACTTGTGCATTGGATGTAGCTAATATTTGAGTGTGTTTCATGAATGGATCAATGATTGAGCATAATGGGCTAGGGATAACTTTCTTTAGCATTGATATTTTGAAAGACATGGTTGCTTGTTAGCATGCTTGAGTATTTATATCTTCATGTCAAATTATAGACTATTGCTTTGAATCATCCAAGTCCAATGTCCATGCTATAAAAGAAAACAATATGTGATGAATATGATAGGCAGCATTCCACATCAAAAATTCTGTTTTTATCATTTACCTACTCGAGGACGAGCAGGAATTAAGCTTGGGGATGTTGATACGTCTCCAACGTATCTATAATTTTTGATTGTTCCATGCTGTTATATTATCAATCTTGGATGTTTTTGTATACATTTACAGCAATTATATATCATTTTTGGAGACTAACCTATTAACTTAGTGCCCAGTGCCAGTTGCTATTTTCTGCCCTGTTTTTGTTTTACAGAAAATCAATACCAAACGAAGTCCAAATGCCACGAAACTTTTTGGAGATTTTTTCTGGACAAGATAAACACTAGAAGCTTCGGGAGGAGGCCAGAAGCCCCAGGGGGTGCCCACGAGGCACCAGGGCGCGCCCTGGTGCCTTGTGGGGCCCACAGAGCTCTGTTTGACCTAATTCCTCCACTATTAATTCCCAAAAAATCAGAAACCCTCAGGGGAGTCCACGAAATACTTTTTCCGCCGCCACAAGTTTCTGTTCTCGAGAGATCCCATCTGGAGGCCTTCTCCGGTACTCCGCCGGAGGGGGAATCGATCACGGAGGGGCTCTACATCAACCTTGCTACCCTTTCGATGATGCGTGAGTAGTTTACCACAGACCTTCGGGTCCATAGTTAGTAGCTAGATGGCTTCTTCTCTCTTTTTGATCTTCAATACAATGTTCTCCTCGATGTTCTTGGAGTTCTATCCGATGTAATCACTTTTTGCGTGAGTTTATGATCAGATTATCAATGAATATTATTTGAGTCTTTGCTGCACCCTTTTATGCATGGTTATTATAGCTTCGTATTTCTTCTCCGATCTATCAATTTGTTTTGGCCAACTAGATTGATTTATCTTGCCATGGGAAGAGGTGCTTTGTAATGGGTTCGATCTTGCGGTGCTCAATCCCAGTGACAGAAAGGGACATGACACGTATGTATCGTTGCAATTAAGGGTAAAAAGATGGGGTTTATTCATGCGTGAGTTTATCTTGTCTACATCATATCATCGTTCTTAAGGCGTTACTCCGTTCTTTATGGACTTAATACACTAGATGCATGCTGGATAGCGGTCGATGTGTGGAGTAATAGTAGTAGATGCAGGCAGGAGTCGGTCTACTTGTATTGGACATGATGCCTATATACATGATCATTGCCTTGGATATCGTCATGATTATTTGCTTTTCTATCAATTGCCCAACAGTAATTTGTCTACCCACCGTATGCTATTTTCTCGAGAGAAGCCTCTAGTGAAAACTATGGCCCCCGGGTCTATCTTAATCATATTACTAAAACCCTAAAAATATTTCTGCCATTTTCTTTTATTTATTTTATTTTGTATTTTTGTTTCTATCTATCTATCTATCACATACAATTTAATCTTGCATTTTACCGCCGAGGGATTGACAACCCCACGTTTGCGTTGGGTGCAAGGATTTGTTGTTTGTGTGCAGGTGCTGCTAACGAGGTGTTGCGTGATTCTCCTACTGGTTCGATAACCTTGGTTTCATAACTGAGGGAAATACTGATCTCTACTGTGCTGCATCATCCCTTCCTCTTCGGGGATAATACCAACGCAAGCTACAAGTAGCAATGCCTTAAGCAAGATGACATGATGTAGAGAAGCAAATTCAAGCAATATGAATAAACCCCATCTTTTTATCCTTAATGACAACAATAAAAATACGTGTCATGTCCCTTTCTGTCACTGGGATTGAGCACCACAAGATTGAACCCATCACAAAGCACCTCTCCCATTGCAAGATAAATCAATCTAGTAGGCCAAACTAAACCGATAGATCGGAGACAAATACAAAGCTATAACAATCATGCATAAAAGAGTTCAAAGAAGACTCAAATATTTCTCATGAATAATCTGATCATAAACTCACAATTCATCGGATCCCAACAAACACACCGCAAAAGAAGATTACATCGGATAGAACTCGAAGAACATCGAGGAGAACATTGTATTGAAGATCAAAGAGAGAGAAGAAGCCATCTCGCTACTAGCTATGGACCCGTAGGTCTGTGGTAAACAACTCACACATCATTGGAAGGGCAGCAAGGTTGATGTAGAAGCCCTCCGTGATCGATTCCCCCTCCGGCAGAGTACCGGAAAAGGGCTCCAGATGGGATCGTGGAAGAACAGAGGCTTGCGGCGGCGGAAAGGTTTTCTCTTCTGGCTCTCTGGGGGTTTCCCAATATTTGTGAATTTATAGAAGTGGAATTAGGTCAAAAGGAGTCACATGGGCCCCACAAGGTACTACGGCGCGCCCCCTCCCCCCTGGGGCGCGCCCTAGTGCCTTGTGAAGCCCCCGTGGGGCTTCTGGCCTCCTCCCGAAGCTTCCCAGGTTTCTTTTGTCCAGAAAAAAATCTCCAAAAAGTTTTGTGGCATTTGGACTTCATGGTACTGTTTCTCTGAAAAGCCAAAAACAAGCAGAAAACAGCAACTGGCACTAGGCACTGGGTTAATAAGTTAGTCCCAAAAAATGATATATAATTGCATATAAAAACATCCAAGATTGATACTATAATAGCATGGAACAATCAAAAATTATAGATACGTTGGAGACGTATCAAGCATCCCCAAGCTTAATTCCTGCTCGTCCTCGAGTAGGTAAATGATAAAAACAGAATTTTTGATGTGGAATGCTACCTATCTTGTTTCATCATGTAATCTCTCTCTTATGGTATGAATAATAAGATCCAAATGATTCAAAGCAATAGTCTATAATTTGATATAAAGACATCAATACTCAGGCATACTAGCAAACAATCATGTCTTTCAAAATAAAATTCTAAAGAATGTAATCCCTACAAAATTATATAATCTTGTCATGCACCATCATCTTCACACAAAGTATTTATCATGAACAACCCCAGTTTTAGCCAAGCAATTGGTTCATACTTTTTAACGCGCTTCAGCTTTTTCAACTCCCACGCAATACATGAGCGCAAGCCATGGATATAGCACTATGGGTGGAATAGAGTATGGTGATAGAGATAAATAGGAGAAGTCAAAAATGGAGAAAATCTCACATCAACGAGGCTAATCAACAGGCTATGGAGATGCCCATCAATTGATGTCAATGCGAGGAGTAGGGATTGCCATGCAATGGATGCACTAAGAGCTATAAGTGTATGAAAGCTCAACATGAAAACTAAGTGGGTGTGCATCCAACTTGCTTGCTCATGAAGACCTCGGGCATTTGAGGATGCCCATCATCGGAATATACAAGCCAAGTTTTATAATGAAAAATTCCCACTAGTATATGAAAGTGACAAAATAGGAGACTCTCTATATGAAAAACATGGTGCTACTCTGAAGCAAGTGTGGAAAACGATAGTAACATTGTCCCTTCTCTCTTTTTCTCTCATTTATTATTTTTTTTCTTTTTCTCTTTTTCTTTTTTTATATATATTTTTTTCTTTTTTTTTCATGGCTCTTTTTCGCCTCTTTTTTTTTCGTCCGGAGTCTCATCCCGACTTGTGGGGGAATCATAGCCACCATCATCCTTTACTCACTGGGACAATGCTCTAATAATGATGATCATCACACCTCTATTTACTTACAACTCAAAATTACAACTCGAAACTAGAACAAAAATATGACTCTATATGAATGCCTCTGGCAGTGTACCAGGATGTGCAATGATGCTAGCATAACATGTATGAAAATGATGACCGGTGGCTGAGCCACAAATACTATGTCAGCTATATGATCATGCAAAGCAATATGACAATGATGATGTGTGTCATAAAAAACGGAACGGTAGAAGTTGCATGGCAATATATCTCGGAATGGCTATGGAAATGCCATGATAGGTAGGTATGGTGGCTGTTTTGTGGAAGATATAAAGAGGCTTATGTGTGATAGAGTGTATCATATCACGGGGTTTGGATGCACCGGCGAAGTTTGCACCAACTCTCGATGTGAGAAAGGGCAATGCACGGTACCAAAGAGGCAAGCAAATTGCGGAAGGGTGAGAGTGCGTATAATCCATGGACTCACATTAGTCATAAAGAACTCACATACTTATTGTGAAAGTTTATTAGCCCTCGAAGCAAAGTACTACTACGCATGCCCCTAGGGGGGAGGTTGGTAGGAGTTAACCATCGCGCGCCCCCGACCGCCACACAAAGGAAGTCAATCAATAATAATTCATGCTCCAACTTCTTAGCATATCGACAGACCATACGTGCATGCTTCGGGAATCACAAACCTTAACACAATTATTCTTACTAAACCACAATTATCTACTAATACCTCCCACATATTACCATCTTAATATCGCAAAACTATTGCAAGGAATCAAATTTATCATATTTAGTGATCTACATGAAAGTTTTTATTATATCCCTCTTGAATACCTATCATATCAGGACCAAATTCATAACCCGTGCATATTACCATTGCTATCATGAGACTCTCAAAAATATATAACTGAAGCCTGAGAGTGCAACTATTTCTTTAAAATATCATCACCGCCGTGCTCTAAAAGATATAAGTGAAGCACTAGAGCAACTGCCTAGCTCAAAAGATATAAGTGAAGCACATAGAGTATTCTAAGAAATTACGAATAATGTGTGTCCCTCTCAAAAAGGTGTGTTCAGCAAATATGATTGTGACAAACTAAAAAACAAACAAAAGCAAACAAACTATTTCACAAGACGCTCCAAGTAAAACACATATCAAGTGATGAATAAAAATATAGCTCCAAGTGAGTTATCGATAAATTGTAGACGAAAGAGGGGATGCCTTCCGGGGCATCCCCAAGCTTAGACGCTTGAGTCTTCCTTGAATATTATCTTGGGTGCCTTGGGCATCCCCAAGCTTAGGCTCTTGCCACTCCTTATTCCTTTGTCCATCGTAGTCTCACCCAAAACTTGAAAACTTCAGCACACAAAACTCAACAGAAACCTCGTGAGATCCGTTAGTATAACAAACAAATCTTAAACTTTAGGTACTGTAGTAAATTGATTCATATTTAATATTGGCATAATGCTACTGTACTTCAACTTCTCCATGACTCATACCCCCCGATACGATCCATAGATTCATCAAAATAAGCAAACTATGCAACAAAAAGAGAATCTGTCTAAAACAGAACAGTCTGTAAAGATCTATTTAAAAGTCATACTTCTGTAACTCCAAAAATTCTGAACAATTAGGACAACGTGGGAAATTCATATACAAATACTGTGTAAAAATTTCATATTTTTCTGACGCTCCAGTACAGAATTAAAATTACAGCACTGGACGCAAAACTTTCTGTTTTCTAAACAGCATCAATTATACTATCGTCCAAATCATCCCAAAGGCATTACTTGGCACAAACACTAATTAAAACATAAAAACATAATCATATGAGAAGCTATAATCATGCGAACACTCAAAAACAGTAGGTAAAAGCAAAAAAAAAATTATTCATTGGGTTGCCTCCCAACAAGCGCTATTGTTTTATGCCCCTAGGTAGGCATAATGCATAGTTTCAAGTGTTGTCATCCTTCAAATTGATTCCAAAGGTGGCCCTCATAATGGATTCATATGGTGCTTTAATTATCTCCCTAGGGAACTGTTCCATCCCTTTCTTTAGTGGAAATTGAAATCTTATGTTACCTTCTTTCATATCAATAATAGCACCAATAGTTCGAAGAAAAGGCCTACCAAGTATTATGGGGCAAGACGGATTGCAATCAATGTCAAGTACAATAAAATCAATTGGCACATAATTTCTATTTGCAAGAATAATAACATCATTAATTCTACCCAATGGCTTTTTAATAGTATAATCCGCCAAGTGCAATTTAAGGGAACAAGGATCCAAGTCGGTGAGACCTAGCACATCACACAAAGACTTTGGTATAGTGGAGACACTAGCACCAAGATCACAAAGAGCATTACATTCATAATCTTTAATTTTTACTTTAATAGTGGGTTCCCATTCATCTTGTAATTTTCTAGGAATTGATACTTCTAACTCAAGTTTTTCTTCATGTGCTTTCATCATGGCTTCTACAATATGTTTAGTGAAAGCTTTATTTTGTTCATATGCATTTGGTGAATTAATCATGGATTGCAACAAGGAAATACACTCAATTAAAGAACAACTATCATAATTAAAGTCCTTGTAATCCAAAGTAGTGGGTGCATTACTATTTAAAGTTTTAACCTCTGAACCCCACTTTTTTCATTTTTATGATCAAGATTATCACCCTCCAAACAAGTGGGACTCCTTCTTTCTAAAGTTGACTCTTCTTCAGTCCCTTTTTCATCAAGTTTTATATTACTAAACAAAGATTCAATAGGTGTAACACCAATCATTTTAATATCTTCATCATTACTATGTAGTGATTCTGGTTTGGCAGCCATCCAATTCACTAGAGTTGTTTGTTTTTCCAAAATTTTACCTAGTAAATTTTCAGTATTAGCGAGTTGAGCCTGAAGGTTTGACACTTCTAAATTAACCTCTTCAAGTTGTTTATTAATGGCATCCAACAAGCTAGAATGTTCCTTAAGCTCTTCGGAGAAGAATTTATTTTGCTCAAATTGTGAACTCATAAAACTCTTAGTAACATTTTCAATTTCAGACAATCTTTTGCTATAGAAACTATCGCGAAATTCCTCTAACGACATACTGACGTTTTAAGCAAGCAAACTAGCAAACAAGCAAACAAAATGTTTTTGTGTTTTTGTAAAATATTTTAGAAGTGGGGGAGGTGAAAACGAGAGGCAAATGCAAATAAAAGGTAAATAGAGTAAATGCAAGTGAATGATAATTTGTGCGAAGGTACTTGGTAATTTTGATGATGTCTCCCCGGCAACGGTGCCAGAAATTCTTCCTGCTACTTGTGAGCTGCGTTGGGATTTCCCCGAAGAGGAAAGGATGATGCAGTACAGTAGAGATAAGTATTACCCTCAGTTAAGAACCAAGGTTATCAATCCAGTAGGAGAACCAAGGAAAATTCCGTTAAGCGCACCTGCACACACAAGAGCAAACACTTGCACCCAACGCAAATAAGACGGTTGTCAATCCTCTTAGTGGTTATTTGCAAGGATTAAATCTTATCGAGGTAAATAGATAAACTAAACTACTAATTAAAATAAAAGTAAATAAATTACAGCAAGGTATTTTTAGGTTTTTTATATGATAAAGATAGACCCGGGGACCATAGTTTTCACTAGAGGCTTCTCTCTTGAGCACATAAGCATACGGTGGGTAAACAAATTACTGTTGGGCAATTGATAGAAAAGCAAATAATTATGACGGATTCATGGCAATGATCATGTATATAGGCATCACGTCCGAGACAAGTAGACCGACTCCTTCCTGCATCTACAACTATTACTCCACCCATCGACCGCTATCAAGCATGCATCTAGGGTATTAAGTATGAAACAGAGTAACGCCTTAAGCATGATGACATGATGTAGAGAAGCAAATTCAAGCAATATGAATAAACCCCATCTTTTTATCCTTAATGGTAACAATACAAATACGTGTCATGTCCCTTTCTGTCACTGGGATTGAGCACCGCAAGATTGAACCCATCACAAAGCACCTCTCCCATTGCAAGATAAATCAATCTAGTAGGCCAAACTAAACCGATAGATCGGATACAAATACAAAGCTATAACAATCATGCATAAAAGAGTTCAGAGAAGAGTCAAATATTTCTCATGAATAATCTGATCATAAACTCACAATTCATCGAATCCCAACAAACACACCGCAAAAGAAGATTACATCAGATGGAACTCCAAGAACATCGAGGAGAACATTGTATTGCAGATCAAAGAGAGAGAAGAAGCCATCTAGATACTAGCTATGGACCCGTAGGTCTGTGGTAAACTACTCACACATCATCGGAAGGGCAGCAAGGTTGATGTAGAAGCCCTCCGTGATCGATTCCCCCTCCGGCAGAGTACCGGAAAAGGCCTCCAGATGGGATCGTGGAAGAACGGAGGCTTGCGGCGGTGGAAAGGTTTTCTCTTCTGGCTCTCTGGGGGTTTCCCAATATTTGTGAATTTATAGAAGTGGAATTAGGTCAAAAGGAGTCACGTGGGCCCCACCAGGTACTATGGCGCCGCCCCCCGGGGGCGCGCCCTAGTGCCTTGTGAAGCCCCCGTGGGGCTTCTGGCCTCCTCCCGAAGCTTCCCAGGTTTCTTTTGTCCAGAAAATAAAATCCCCAAAAAGTTTCGTGGCATTTGGACTTCATTTGGTACTGTTTCTCTGAAAAGCCAAAAACAAGCAGAAAACAACAACTGGCACTAGGCACTGGGTTAATAAGATAGTCCCAAAAAATGATATATAATTGCATACAATTGCATATAAAAACATGCAAGATTGATACTATAATAGCATGGAATAATCAAAAATTATAGATACGTTGCAGACGTATCAAGCATCCCCAAGCTTAATGCCTGCTCGTCCTCGAGTAGGTAAATGATAAAAATGGAATTTTTGATGTGGAATGCTACCTATCATGTTTCATCATGTAATCTCTCTCTTACAGTATGAATAATAAGATCCAAATGATTCAAAGCAATAGTCTATAATTTGATATAAAGACATCAATACTCACGCATACTAGCAAACAATCATGTCTTTAAAAAAAATGCTAAAGAATGTTATCCCTACAAAATTATATAATCCTGTAATGCTCCATCTTCTTCACACAAAGTATTTATCATGAACAACCCTGGTTTTAGCCAAGCAATTGGTTCATACTTTTTAACGTGCTTCAGCTTTTTCAACTCCCACGCAATACATGAGCGCAAGCCATGGATATAGCACTATGGGTGGAATAGAGTATGGTGATAGAGATAAATAGGAGAAGTGAAAAATGGAGAAAATCTCACATCAACGAGGCTAATCAACAGGCTATGGAGATGCCCATCAATTGATGTCAATGCGTGGAGTAGGGATTGCCATGCAACGGATGCACTAAGAGCTATAAGTGTATGAAAGCTCAACATGAAAACTAAGTGGGTGTGCATCCAACTTGCTTGCTCATGAAGACCTCGGGCATTTGAGGAAGCCCGTCATCGGAATATACAAGCCAAGTTTTATAATGAAAAATTCTCACTAGTATATGAAAGTGACAAAATAGGAGACTCTCTATATGAAAAACATGGTGCTACTCTGAAGCACAAGTGTCAAAAAAGATAGTAACATTGCCCCTTCTCTCTTTTTCTCTCATTTATTATTTTTTTATTTTTTTTCTTTTTTTTATATATATTTTTTTCTTTTTTTTCATGACTCTTTTTTGCCTCTTTTTTTAATTTTTTTTATTTTCGTCCAGAGTCTCATCCCGACTTGTGGGGGAATCATAGCCACCATCATCCTTTCCTCACTGGGACAATGCTCTAATAATGATGATCATCACACCTCTATTTACTTACAACTCAAAATTACAACTCGAAACTAGAACAAAAATATGACTCTATATGAATGCCTCTGGCAGTGTACCAGGATGTGCAATGATGCTAGCGTAACATGTATGAAAATGATGAACGGTGGCTGAGCCACAAATACTATGTCAGCTATATGATCATGCAAAGCAATATGACAATGATGATGTGTGTCATAAAAAACGGAACGGTGGAAGTTGCATGGCAATATATCTCGGAATGGCTATGGAAATGCCATGATAGGTAGGTATGGTGGCTGTTTAGAGGAAGATATAAAGAGGCTTATGTGTGATAGAGCGTATCATATCACGGGGTTTGGATGCATCGGCGAAGTTTGCACCAACTCTCGATGTGAGAAAGGGCAATGCACGGTACCGAAGAGGCTAGCAAATTGCGGAAGGCTGAGAGTGCGTATAATCCATGGACTCACATTAGTCATAAAGAACTCACATACTTATTGTGAAAGTTTATTAGCCCTCGAAGCAAAGTACTACTACGCATGCCACTAGGGGGGAGGTTGGTAGGAGTTAACCATCGTGCGCCCCCGACCGCCATACAAAGGAAGTCAATCAATAATAATTCATGCTCCAACTTCTTAGCATAACGACAGACCATACGTGCATGCTTCGGGAATCACAAACCTTAACACAATTATTCTTACTAAACCACAATTATCTACTAATACCTCCCACATATTACCATCTTAATATCGCAAAACTATTGCAAGGAATCAAATTTATCATATTCAGTGATCTACATGAAAGTTTTTATTATATCCCTCTTGAATACCTATCATATCAGGACCAAATTCATAACCCATGCATATTACCATTCCTATCATGAGACTCTCAAAAAGATATAAGTGAAGCATGAGAGTGCAACTATTTTTTTTAAATATCATCACCGCCGTGCTCTAAAAGATATAAGTGAAGCACTAGAGCAACTGCCTAGCTCAAAAGATATAAGTGAAGCACATAGAGTATTCTAAGAAATTACGAATAATGTGTGTCCCTCTCAAAAAGGTGTGTTTAGCAAAGATGATTGTGACAAACTAAAAAACAAACAAACTATTTCACAAGACGCTCCAAGTAAAACACATATCATGTGATGAATAAAAATATAGCTCCAAGTGAGTTACCGATAGATTGTAGACGAAAGAGGGGATGCCTTCCGGGGCATCCCCAAGCTTAGACGCTTGAGTATTCCTTGAATATTACCTTGGGGTGCCTTGGGAATCCCCAAGATTAGGCTCTTGCCACTCCTTATTCCTTTGTCCATCGTAGTCTCACCCAAAACTTGAAAACTTCAGCACACAAAACTCAACAGAAACCTCGTGAGATCCGTTAGTATAACAAACAAATCTTAAACTTTAGGTATTGTAGTAAATTGATTCATATTGATTCATATTTAATATTGGCATAATGCTACTGTACTTCAACTTCTCCATGACTCATACCCCCCGATACGATCCATAGATTCATCAAAATAAGCAAACTATGCAACAAAAACAGAATCTGTCTAAAACAGAACAGTCTGTAAAGATCTATTTAAAACCCATAATTATGTAACTCCAAAAATTCTGAAAAATTAGGACAACGTGGGAAATTCATATATAAATACTGTGTAAAAATTTCAAATTTTTCTGACGCTCTAGTACAGAAATAAAATTCCAGATCTGGATGCAAAATTTTCTGTTTTCCAAACAGCATCAATTATACTATCTTCCAAATCATCCCAAAGGCATTACTTGGCACAAACACTAATTAAAACATAAAAACATAATCATAACAGAAGCTATAATCATGCGAACACTCAAAAACAGTAGGTAAAAGAAAAAAATTATTTTTATTCATTGGGTTGCCTCCCAACAAGCGCTATTGTTTTATGCCCCTAGCTAGGCATAATGCATAGTTTCAAGTGTTGTCATCCTTCAAATTGATTCCATAGGTGGACCTTATAATGGATTCATATGGTGCTTTAATTTTATTCCTAGGGAAGTGTTCCATCCCTTTCTTTAGTGGAAATTGAAATCTTATATTACCTTCTTTCATATCAATAATAGCACCAATAGTTCGAAGAAAAGGCCTACCAAGTATTATGCGGCAAGACGGATTGCAATCAATGTCAAGTACAATAAAATCAACGGGCACATAATTTCTGTTTGAAAGAATAAGAACATCATTAATTCTACCCAATGGCTTTTTAATAGTAGAATCCGCCGAGTGCAATTTAAGGGAACAAGGATCCAAGTCGGTGAGACCTAGCACATCACACAAAGACTTTGGTATAGTGGAGACACTAGCACCAAGATCACCAAGAGCATTACATTCATAATCTTTAATTTTTACTTTAATAGTGGGTTCCCATTCATCTTGTAATTTTCTAGGAATTGATACATCTAACTCAAGTTTTTCTTCATGTGCTTTCATCATGGCTTCTACAATATGTTTAGTGAAAGCTTTATTTTGTTCATATGCATTTGGTGAATTAATCATGGATTGCAACAAGGAAATACACTCAATTAAAGAACAACTATAATAATTAAAGTCCTTGTAATCCAAAGTAGTGGGTGCATTACTATTTAAAGTTTTAACCTCTCCAAACCCACTTTTTTTCATTTTTATGATCAAGATTATCACCCTCCAAACAAGTGGGACTCCTTCTTTCTAAAGTTGACTCTTCTTCAGTCCCTTTTTCATCAAGTTTTATATTATTAAACAAAGATTCAATAGGTGTAACACCAATCATTTTAATATCTTCATCATTACTACGTAGTGATTCTGGTTTGGCAGCCATCCAATTCACTAGAGTTGTTTGTTTATCCGAAATTTTACCAAGTAAATTTTCAGTATTAGCGAGTTGAGCCTGAAAGTTTGACACTTCTAAATTAACCTCTTCAAGTTGTTTATTAATGGCATCCAACAAGCTAGAATGTTCCTTAAGCTCTTCGGAGAAGAATTTATTTTGCTCAAATTGTGAACTCAAGAAACTCTTAGTAACATTTTCAATTTCAGACAATCTTTTGCTATAGAAACTATCGCAAAATTCCTCTAACGACATAGTGACGTTTTAAGTAAGCAAACTAGCAAACTAGCAAACAAAATATTTTTGTGTTTTTGTAAAATATTTTAGAAGTGGGGGAGGTGAAAATGAGAGGCAAATGCAAATAAAAGGTGAATAAAGTAAATGCAAGTGAATGATAATTTGTGCGAAGGTACTTGGTAAGAGAGGATGATTCTTCCTGCTACTTGTGAGCTGCGTTGGGATTTCCCCGAAGAGGAGAGGATGATGCAGTACAGTAGAGATAAGTATTTCCCTCAGTTAAGAACCAAGGTTATCAATCCAGTAGGAGAACCAAGCAAAATTCCGTTAAGCACACCTGCACACACAAGAGCAAACACTTGCACCCAACGCAAATAAGAGGGTTGTCAATCCTCTTAGCAGTTATTTGCAAGGATTAAATCTTATCGAGGTAAATAGATAAACTAAACTACTGATAACCCACAAGTATAGGGGATCAATTGTAGCTTTCTAGATAAATAAGAGTGTCGAACCCAACGAGGAGCTAAAGGTAGAATTAATATTCCCTTCAAGTTCTATCGACCACCGATACAACTCTACGCACATTTAACGTTCGCTTTACCTAGAAGTACTTTCCAGGTGTAGTAGGATAATTTACAAGAATAAAACTAGAAGTACTTTGCGAGAATAAAACTACGAGTAATTTGCAAGATAATAAAAGTTAATTGTTTAGTAGAAAGCTTTTGTAACACAAGAAAGTTATTTGTCCCTAGGCAATCGATAACTAGACCGGTAATCATTATTGCAATTTTATATGAGGGAGAGGCATGAGCTAACATACTTTCCGTACTTGGATCATATGCACTTATGATTGGACCTCTAGCAAGCATCTGCAACAGCAAAGATCATTAAGGTAAAACCCAACCATAGCATTAAGTATCAAGTCCTCTTTACTCCCATACGCAACAACCCCCTTACTCGGGTATGTGTTTCAGTCACTCACGCCACCCACTATAAGCGAATCATGAATGTATTGAACACCCTACAGCGGGAATCCCTCACGCTTGCGCGACACAGAGGGCGCCATAGGACAGCACCAAAATAAAACATACAACTCAAACCAATCACGATCATCAATCAACCCATAGGACAAAACGGATCTACTCAAACATCATAGGATGGCCACAAATCATTGTATAATAATATGTAGCATTAAGCACCATGTTTAAGTAGATATTACAGCAGGGAGAAGAGGTGTTACACCGCTGCATAGAGGGGGAGAGAGTTGGTGTTGACGGCGGCAAAGTTGTTGGAGTAGATCGCCGTCACGATGGTTCCCCCGGCGGCGCTCCGGCGCCACCGGAAGAGAGGGGGAGAGAGTCCGCCTCCTTCTTCTTCTTCCTTGGCCTCCCCCCTAGATGGGAGGAGAGTTCCCCCTCTGGTCCATGGCTACCATGGCGGCGGAGGGGCAGGAGCCCCTCCGAGATTGGATCTCTCTCTCTCTGTTCTCTTCTGTTTCGCGTTCCTATTTTCTGGCCTTTCACCGTTTCTTAAATTCCCTGAGATCCGTAACTCTGATTGGGCTGAAATTTTAACACGATTTTTTTCTAGATATTAGCTTCCTTGCACCCAAAGAAGGGCCCCAACCGACTTACGAGGTGGCCACGAGGTACCACCGCGCGCCAGGGGAGGGCACGCGCCCTGGTGGCTCGTGGAGGCTGTGGGCCTCCTTTTACGATGATTCCACCTCCCAAAAATCACATATATTCCAAAATAATTCTCCGTAAAATTTTATTGCATTTGGACTTCGTTTGATATGGATTTTCTGTGAAACAAAAAACAAGCAGAAAACATGAACTGACACTGGGCAGTGGATCAATATGTTAGTCCCAAAAATAATATAAAATGTTGCCAAAAATATGTGAAAGTTGTAGAATATTGGCATGAAACAATCAAAAATTATAGATACGACAGAGACGTATCAGCATCCCCAAGCTTAATTCCTGCTCGTCCTCGAGTAGGTAAATGATAAAAAAGATAATTTTTGATGTGGAATGCCACCTAGCATAATATTGATCATATAATCTAGTCATGGCATGAATATTAAGACACGAGTGATTCAAAGCAATAGTCTATAATTTGATATAAAGACATCAATACTCAGGCATCCCAACAAACAATCATGTCTTTCAAAATAAAAATGCTAAAGAAAGTTATCCCTACAAAATCATTTAGCCTTGTCATGCTCCATCTTCTTAACACAAAATATAAATCATGTACTACCCCGGTGTCAACCAAGCAATTGGTTCATACTTTTTAACGCGCTTCAGCTTTTTCAACCCCCACGCAATACATGAGCGCAAGCCATGAATATAGCACTATAGGTGGAATAGAATGATGATAGAGATAATATGGAGAAGACAAAAAAGGAAGAAAGTCTCACATCGACGTGGCTAATCAACGGGCTATGGAGATGCCAATCAATTGATGTCAATGCGAGGAGTAGGGATTGCCATGCAACGGATGCACTAAGAGCTATAAGTGTATGAAAGCTCAACGTGAAACTAAGTGGGCGTGCATCCAACTTGCTTGCTCGAAGACCTCGGGCATTTGAGGAAGCCCATCATCGGAATATACAAGCCAAGTTCTATAATGAAAAATTCCAACTAGTATATGAAAGTGACAACACATGAGACTCTCTATATGAAAAACATGGTGCTACTTTGAAGCACAAGTGTGGAAAGGATAGTAACATTGCCCCTTCTCTCTTTTTCTCTCATTTATTTTTTTTGTTTTCTTTCTTTTTTCTTTTTTTTTCTTGGGCTCTTTTTGGCCTCACTTTTTTTTTCTTTTTTTCTTTTTAATTTTGTCCGAAGTCTCATCCCGACTTGTGGGGGAATCATAGTCTCCATCATCCTTTCCTCACTGGGACAATGCTCTAATAATGAATAATGATGATCATCACACTTCTATTTACTTACAACTCAAAAATTACAACTCGATACTAGAACAAAGTATGACTCTATATGAATGCCTCTGGCAGTGTACCAGGATGTGCAATGATCTAGCGTAGCAAAGATATCAAAAAACGGACAAGCCATGAAAATATCATGCTAGATATCTTACGATCATGCAAAGCAATATGACAATGAGTGCTCAAGTCATGTATATGATGATGATGGAAGTTGCATGGCAATATATCTCGGAATGGCTATGGAAATGCCATAATAGGTAGGTATGGTGGCTGTTTTGAGGAAGATATAAGGAGGCTTATGTGTGATAGAGCGTATCATATCACGGGGTTTGGATGCACCGGCGAAGTTTGCACCGACTCTCGAGGTGAGAAAGGGCAATGCACGGTACCGTAGAGGCTAGCAAATTGCGGAAAGGTGAGAGTGCGTATAATCCATGGACTCACATTAGTCATAAAGAACTCACATACTTATTGCGAAAGTTTATTAGCCCTCGAAGCAAAGTACTACTACGCATGCCCCTAGGGGGGAGGTTGGTAGGAGTTAACCATCGCGCGCCCCCGACCTCCACGCAAAGGAAGACAATCAATAATAAATCATGCTCCAACTTCTTAGCATAACGAGAGACTATACGAGCATGCTTCGGAAATCACAAACCTTAACACCAATATTCCTACTAAACCACAATCATTCACTATTACCTCCCACATATTACCATCTCTATATCGCAAAACTATTGCAAGGAATCAAACATATCATATTCAGCGATCTACAAGTTTTATGTAGGATTTTATGACTAACCATGTGAATGGCCAATTCCCGTTGACTCTCTAAACAGATATAAGTGAAGCAAGAGAGTTTAATTCTTTCTACAAAGGACCATGCTCTAACAAATATAAGTGAAGCAAAAGAGCGTTCTACAAATAACGGTTTTCTATATGAAGAGAAACAGGCATCCAAACTTCAAATGATATAAGTGAAGCACATGAAGCATTCTATAAAGCCATACTCAAAAGATATAAGTGAAGTGCAAAGACCATTCTATAAATCAACCAAGGACTATCTCATACCAGCATGGTGCATAAAAGAAAAGGGAAAAATAAACACAAAAGACGCTCCAAGAATTTACGCATATCATGTGAACAAAACAAAAACCGAAACATACCGATACTTGTTGAATAAAGATAGGATGCCTTTCGGGGCATCCCCAAGCTTAGACGCTTGAGTCTCCTTGAATATTTACTTGGGGTGCCTTGGGCATCCCCAAGATTGAGCTCTTGCCTCTCCTCATTCTTCTCATATCAATACCTCCTCGATCTTTGAACACTTCATCCACACAAAACTTAACAAAACCTTCGTGAGATCCGTTAGTATAATAAAGCAAATCACTACTTTAAGTACTGTTGCAAACCCATTCATATTTTATTTTTGCATTATACCTACTGTATTCTAACTTCTCCATAGCTTATACCTTCCGATACAATCCATAGTTTCATCAAAAACAAGCAAAACAATGCATCAAAAACAGAATCTGTCAAAAACAGAACAGTCTGTAGTAATCTGAGCATTGACTATATTTCTGTAACTCTAAAAATTCTGAAAAATTAGGAAAAAAATAAAAAGCTTGCATAGCAGTACTGTATAAAAATTTCAGAATTTTTGCACGTTCCATAAAAAATGTAAATTCACGCACTACAGCAAAAGTTTCTGTTTTTGCACCGTACACACCAAACAAGCAATTTAAACATCCTAACAGTAAATCTTGGCACATTATTTTTATAATACAATGGATTTGTACAAGGGGATAATTATTTTTGTTATAAAGTTTCTGAAATTCAAGATTCACAAAGTTTCCATGGGCATGAACAAAGTTCAAGGACGCCCCCCACTTCAACGGTGTTCGTCTTTCTTACTTTCACTTTTCTTTTTGAAAAGTTTTAGGTTCCCCTCTATATTTTTTTGTTTTTAAACTTTATAAAAGCACTCAACAGAAATAAATGACTCTCTAAAACTTCCGGGTTGTCTCCCTGGTAGCGCTTTCTTTAAAGCCATTAAGCTAGGCCTAAAGTGCTCAAGTAATCGATCCACCCGGATCCCAAGGTATATCAAAGCCAATTTTAATTAACAATGATTTGTAATTTAGTAGTGAGCACAAAGCAAAATATATCATGCAATGACGAAGTCTAACTCTCTTCCTATGCATCGGCCAATGCATAGCATAAACAGTTTCTTGCAATTTTATCGCTTTGGAAACATAGAGAGGCGGAGATGTAGTTCCTCTCTCATAATAATTGCAATTAGGAGCAGCAAGCACATGCATATTATATTTATCAAAATCATCATGTGTAATAGTAAAATGCAACCCATCAATGTAATCCTTAATAAGCGCAAACTTCTCCGATATAGTGTAGTTGGGAGAATTCAAAAAGATAATAGGACTATCATGTATAGGTGCAATAGCAACAATTTCATTCTTAACATAAGGAACTATAGCAAGTTCATCTTCATAAGCATAATTCATATTAGCATCATGGCCACAAGCATAGCAAGCATCAATTTCATCAAAAAGGGATATTTCAAACGAATCAAAGGGATCATAGCAATCATCATAACATTCATCCTTCGGTAAGCACGAAGGGACATTAAACTGTTGGGGAACGTTGCATGGGAAACAAAAATTTTCCTACGCACACACAAGATCTATCCATGGTGATGAGCATCTATGAGAGGGAGAGTGAATCTACATACCCTTGTAGATCGCTAAGCGGAAGCGTTAAGAAACGCGGTTGATGTAGTCGAACGTCTCCGCGATCCAAATCGCAAGTCGTCCCTCGATCCGATCACGAACTAGTGCCGAACGGACGGCACCTCCGCGTTCAACACACGTACGGCTTGATGACGCCTTCACCTCCTCGATCCAGCGAGCGATGGTGAAGTAGTAGATGAGTTCCGGCAGCACGACGGCGTGGTGATGATGGTGAGGAACAATCTCTGCAGGGCTTCGCCAAGCACTACGGAGATTATGACGGGAGAACTAGAGGGTTAGGGTTGCCGACACACGGCTTGGGAAATCTTGATGTCTCCCGTGTGCTAGCTCTGCCCCTCTATTTATATGTTGAGCCTTGGGGTCTAAACTTGGAGTAAAAGCCTCCTCCAGGTCGGTTTTGCCCGCACAAGGTCGGTTTGGCCCGCAGGGAAAGAGTCCAACTCGGATCCCTGCAGTACCGCGCACAAGTGGTAGTACCGCTCACGAGCGGTAGTACCGCTTGAGCGGTAGTACCGCTTCACACAAGCGGTAGTACCGCTTACGCGGTAGTACTGCCTTACCAGCGGTAGTACCGCTTAAGGCAGCAACAAAACTTCCTTTTGCACTTCCCAATACCTCGTGGGCTTTACCCCTTTGGCTCATATAAAGTGTTGCTGCACCCGAACACTTCGGTAAACATCCGGAACCCCTTCCGGTGAATTCCGGAACCCTTCCGGAGATCAAAACACTATTATCACATATATCAATCTTTACCTCCGGACTCTTCCGGAGATCCTCGTCATGTCCGGGATCTTATCCAGGACTCCGAACAACCTTCGGTCACCACCAAAATAACTCAACTATACTAATCGTCACCAAAGGTTAAGTGTGTAGACCCTGCGGGTTCGAGAACTATGTAGACATGACCGAGACACCTCTACGATCAATAACCAATAGCGGGACCTGGATGCCCAGATTGGCTCCTACATATTCTACGAAGATCTTTATCGGTCAAACCTCTATGTCAAGGATTCAGTTAATCCCGTATACTGTTCCCTTTGTTCTTCGGTATGTTACTTGCCCGAGATTCGATCGTCGGTATCTCTATACCTAGTTCAATCTCGTTACCGGCAAGTCTCTTTACTCGTTCCGTAATACAAGATCTCGTGGCTAACACTTTAGTCACATTGCTTGCAAGGCTCATTGTGATGTTGTATTACCGAGTGGGCCCTGAGATACCTCTCCGTCACACGGAGTAACAAATCCCAGTCTTGATCCATGCCAACCCAACAGACATCCTCGGAGATACCTGTAGAGCACCTTTATAGTCACCCAGTTACGTTGCGACGTTTGATACACACAAGGTATTCCTCCGATGTCAGGGAGTTGCATGATCTCATGGTCATAGGAACAGATACTTGACATGCAGAAAACAATAGCAATAAACTGACACGATCATATGCTACGTTTATAGTTTGTGTCTTGTCCATCACATCATTCTCCTAATGATGTGATCCCGTTATCAAATGACATCTCATGTCTATGGCTAGGAAACCTTAACCATCTTTGATCAACGAGCTAGTTAACTAGAGGCTTACTAGGGACACAGTGTTGTCTATGTACCCACACATGTATTTGAGTTTCCAATCAATACAATTATAGCATGGATAATAAACGATTATCATGAACAAGGAAATATAATAATAACTAATTTATTATTGCCTCTAGGGCATATTTCCAACAGTCTCCCACTTGCACTAGAGTCAATAATCTAGTTCACATCACTATGTGATTTACATTGTAATGAATCGAACACCCATGCAGTTCTGGTGTTGTTCATGTTTAGCCCTTGGAAGAGGTTTAGTCATCGGATCTGCAACATTTAGATCCGTGTGTACTTTGCAAATATTTATGTCGTCCTCCTTGATGTAATCGCGGATGGAATTGAAACGTCGCTTTATGTGTCTGGTCCTCTTGTGAAATCTTGGTTCATTGGCTAGAGCAATGGCACCAGTATTATCACAAAACAGAGTCATTGGGTTAAGCGCACTAGGCACTACTCCAAGATCTGTCATGAACTCCTTCATCCAGACACCTTCCTTCGCCGCCTCCGAGGCAGCGATGTACTCCGCTTCGCATGTAGAATCAGCTACCACGCTTTGCTTGGAACTGCACCAGCTAACCGCACCCCCATTAAGAATAAATACGTATCCGGTTTGTGACTTAGAGTCATCCGGATCAGTGTCAAAGCTTGCATCGACGTAACCCTTTACGACGAGCTCTTGATCACCTCCATAAACAAGAAACATGTCCTTAGTCCTTTTCAGGTACTTCAGGATATTCTTGACCGCCGTCCAGTGTTCCATTCCTGGATCACTTTGAAACCTTCCGACCATACTTATGGCAAGGCTGACATTGGGTCTTGTGCACAGCATTGCATACATGATAGAGCCTATGGCTGAAGCATAGGGGATGACACTCATCTTTTCTCTATCTTCTGCAGTCACTGGGCATTGAGTCTTACTCAACTTCACACCTTGCAATACAGGCAAGAACCCCTTCTTGGACTGATCCATTTTGAACTTCTTCAAAACTTTGTCAAGGTATGTGCTTTGTGAAAGTCCTATTAAGCGTCTTGATCTATCTCTATAGATCTTGATGCCTAATATGAAAGCAGCTTCTCCTAGGTCCTTCATAGAAAAACTCTTGTTCAAATATTCCTTCACGCTTTCCAACATTTCTATATTGTTTCCAATCAGCAATATGTCATCCACATATAATATTAGAAACGCTATAGAGCTCCCACTCACTTTCTTGTAAATACAAGCTTCTCCATAAACTTGTATAAACTCGAACGCTTTGATCACCTCATCAAAGCGAAGATTCCAACTCCGAGATGCTTGCACCAGTCCATAAATGAATCGCTGGAGTTTGCAAACTTTGTCAGCATACTCTGGATCGACAAAACCTTCTGGTTGCATCATATACAACTCTTCCTTAAGGAAACCGTTAAGGAACGCTGTTTTGACATCCATTTGCCAAATTTCATAATCGAAAAAGGCAGCTATTGCTAACATGATTCTGACGGACTTAAGCATCGCTACAGGTGAGAAGGTCTCATCGTAGTCAACTCCTTGAACTTGTGAAAAACCCTTTGCCACAAGTCGAGCTTTATAGACGGTGACATTACCGTCCGCGTCCGTCTTCCACTTAAAGATCCATTTGTTCTGAATGGCCTTACGCCCTTTAGGTAATACTTCCAAAGTCCACACTTTGTTTTCATACATGGATCCCATCTCGAATTTCATGGCCTCTAACCACTTCTCGGAATCCGGGCCCATCATCGCTTCTCCATAGCTCATAGGTTCATCGTTGTCCAACAACATGACTTCTAAGACAGGGTTGCCGTACCACTCAGGAGCAGTACGCGTCCTTGTCGACCTACGAGGTTCGATAGCAACTTGATTCAAAGCTGCATGATCATCATCATTAACTTCCTCTTCAGCTAATGTAGGCTCCACAGAAACAACTTTCTGCGCTGCGCTACTCTCAGGTTGAAGTAAAGGTTCAACAACCTCATCAAGTTCTATCTTCCTCCCACTCAATTCTTTCGAGAGAAACTCTTTCTCAAGAAATGTTCCGTTTTTAGCGACAAACACTTTGCCTTCGGATCTGAGGTAGAAGGTATACCCAACTGTCTCTTTTGGGTATCCTATGAAGACGCATTTCTCCGCTTTGGGTTCCAGCTTTTCAGGCTGAAGCTTTTTGACATAAGCATCACATCCCCAAACTTTAAGAAACGACAGCTTTGGCTTCTTGCCAAACCAAAGTTCATATGGCGTCGTCTCAACGGATTTCGATGGTGCCCTATTTAAAGTGAATGCAGCTGTCTCTAATGCATAACCCCAAAACGATAGTGGCAAATCGGCAAGAGACATCATAGATCGCACCATATCCAATAAGGTTCGATTACGACGTTCGGACACACCATTACGCTGTGGTGTTCCAGGCGGTGTCAATTGTGAAACAATTCCACACTGTCTTAAGTGACTGCCAAACTCATAACTCAGATATTCTCCTCCTCGATTAGATCGTAGGAATTTAATCTTCTTGTTACGATGATTCTCAACTTCACTCTGAAATTGTTTGAACTTTTCAAATGTTTCAGACTTGTGTTTCATTAAGTAAATATACCCATATCTACTTAAGTCATCAGTGAAGGTGAGAAAGTAACGATAACCACCGCCCGCCTCAATACTCATCGAACCGCACACATCAGTATGTATGATTTCCAACAAGTCACTTGCCCGTTCCATTGTTCCAGAGAACGACGTTTTAGTCATCTTGCCCATGAGGCATGGCTCACATGTGTCAAGTGATTCAAAATCAAGTGACTCTAAAAGTCCATCAGCATGGAGCTTCCTCATGCGTTTTACGCCAATATGACCTAAACGGCAGTGCCACAAGAAAGTGGTATTATCATTATCAATTTTACATCTTTTGGCATCAATGTTATGAACATGTGTATCATTACTATCGAGATTCAATAAGAATAAACCCCTCACATTGGGTGCATGACCATAAAAGATATTACTCATATAAATAGAACAACCATTATTCTCTGATTTAAATGAGTAACCGTCTCGCAATAAACAAGATCCAGATATAATGTTCATGCTTAATGCAGGCACTAAATAACAAGTATTCAGGTTCATCACTAATCCCGATGGTAATCGAAGAGCGAGCGTGCCGACGGCGATCACATCAACCTTGGAACCATTTCCCACGCGCATCGTCACTTCGTCCTTTGCCAGCCTCCGTCTATTCCGCAGTTCCTGTTTTGAGTTGCAAATATGAGCAACCGCACCGGTATCAAATACCCAAGCACTACAACGAGAGTTGGTAAGGTACACATCAATAACATGTATATCATATATACCTTGTTTGTTGTTGGCCGCCTTCTTGTCAGCCAAATACTTGGGGCAGTTCCGCTTCCAGTGTCCAGTTTCCTTGCAATGAAAGCACACAGTTTCTGGTTTGGGTCCAGCCTTGGGTTTCTTCACGAGAGGAGCAACTGCTTTGCCACTCTTCTTGGAGTTACCCTTCTTACACTTGCCATTTTTCTTGAAACTAGTGGTTTTATTGACCATCAACACTTGATGCTCCTTCTGAATTTCAGACTCAGCGGCTTTCAGCATCGCAAACAGCTCGGCGACTGACTTGTTCATCCCGTGCATGTTATAGTTCAACACGAAGCTCTTGTAGCTAGGTGGCAATGATTGAAGAACTCTGTCAGTGATAGCCTCTGGCGGAAGGGGCATCCCCAATTCAGCCAGACGGGTGGAGTACCCAGACATTCTGAGTACGTGATCACTGATAGACCCGTTCTCCTCCATCTTGCAAGCATAGAACTTATCGGAGATCTCATATCTCTTGATCCGGGCATTCTTCTGAAAGATAAACTTCAACTCCTGGAACATCTCATATGCTCTATGACGTTCAAAACGACTTTGAAGTCCCGGTTCTAAGCCATACAATATTGCACATTGAACTATTGAGTAATCTTCAGAACGAGCCTGCCAGGCGTTCACAACGTCTAGAGACTCAACTGGAGCGGGTGGATCACCAAGCGGTGCATCAAGGACATAAGCTTTCTGGGAAGCCGTAAGGATAATCCTTAGATTATGGGCCCAGTCCACAAAGTTACTTCCATCATCTTTCAACTTAGCTTTCTCTAGGAACGCATTAAAATTCAGGGGTGCTACTGCGCGAGCCATGATCTACAACATAAATATAGCAAAGACAACTTAGACTATTGTTCTAGATAATGAGTTTAGTTAATCATATTACTTAAAAACTCCCACTCAAATTGACATCCCTCCGGTCATTCGAGTGTAACATGATCCAAATCCACCAACTCAAGTCCGATCATCACGTGAGTTGAGGTGGTTTCAATGGTGAACATCTTCATGTTGATCATATGTACTATATGACTCATGTTCGACCTTTCGGTCTCTTGTGTTCCGAGGCCATGTCTGTACATGCTAGGCTCGTCAAGTTTAACCCGAGTGTTCCGCACGTGCAACATGGCTTACACCCGTTGTATGTGAACGTAGAGTCTATCACACCCGATCATCACGGCGTGTCTCGAAACGACGAACTTTCGCAACGGTGCACACTCGGGGAGAACACAATTTTATCTTGAAATTTAAGTGAGGGATCACCTTATAATGCTACCGTCGTCCTAAGCAAAATAAGATGCATAAAAGGATTAACATCACATGCAAATCATAAGTGACATGATATGGCCATGAACTTGTGCTTTTGATCTCCATCTCCAAAGCACCGGCATGATCTCCATCGTCACCGGCATGACACCATGATCTCCATCATCTTGATCTCCATCAACGTGTCGCCATGAGGTTGTCGCGCCGACTGTTGCTTCCACGACTATTGCTAACTCATAGCGATAAGGTAAAGCAAAACGGCGAAAATAATTAAAGACAACTCTATGGCTCCTGCCAGTTGCCGTACTCATCGACATGCAAGTCGTGATATTCTATACAACACATGATCATCTCATACATCACATATATCTCATCATGTAATTGGCCATATCACATCACAACATACCCTGCAAAAACAAGTTAAACGTCCTCTAATTGTTGTTGCAAGTTTTACGTGGCTGCTACGGGTTTGCAAGAACCGTTCTTACCTACGCAAAACCACAACGTGGTGTAGTGATTGCTTTTTGATCTTCTAAAAGAACCCTCTTCATTGAAATCGATTCAACTAAAGTGAGAGAGACAGACACCCGCTAGCCATCTTTATGCAACGAAGTTACATGTCAGTTGAAGGAACCGGTCTCTCGTAAGCGTACGAGTAATGTTGGTCCGGGCCGCTTCATCTCACAATACCGCCGAATCAAGTATCAACTAGTAACGGCAAGCAATATGTATACACCCACGCCCACAACTCGTTTGTGTTCTACTCGAGATCTCATCTACGCATAGACCTAGCTCAGATGCCACTGTTGGGGAACGTTGCATGGGAAACAAAAATTTTCCTACGCACACACAAGATCTATCCATGGTGATGAGCATCTACGAGAGGGAGAGTGAATCTACATACCCTTGTAGATCGCTAAGCGGAAGCGTTAAGAAACGCGGTTGATGTAGTCGAACGTCTCCGCGATCCAAATCGCAAGTCGTCCCTCGATCCGATCACGAACTAGTGCCGAACGGACGGCACCTCCGCATTCAACACACGTACGGCTTGATGACGCCTTCACCTCCTCGATCCAGCGAGCGATGGTGAAGTAGTAGATGAGTTCCGACAGCACGACGGCGTGGTGATGATGGTGAGGAACAATCTCTGCAGGGCTTCGCCAAGCACTACGGATATTATGACGGGAGAACTAGAGGGTTAGGGTTGCCGACACACGGCTTGGGAAATCTTGATGTCTCCCGTGTGCTAGCCCTGCCCCTCTATTTATATGTTGAGCCTTGGGGTCTAAACTTGGAGTAAAAGCCTCCTCCAGGTCGGTTTTGCCCGCACAAGGTCGGTTTGGCCCGCAGGGAAAGAGTCCAACTCGGATCCCTGCAGTACCGCGCACAAGTGGTAGTACCGCTCACGAGCGGTAGTACCGCTTGAGCGGTAGTACCGCTTCACACAAGCGGTAGTACCGCTTATGCGGTAGTACCGCTTCACACAAGCGGTAGTACCGCTTAAGGCAGCAGCAAAACTTCCTTTTGCACTTCCCAATACCTCGTGGGCTTTACCCCTTTGGCTCATATAAAGTGTTGCTGCACCCGAACACTTCGGTAAACATCCGGAATCCCTTCCGGTGAATTCCGGAACCCTTCCGGAGATCAAAACACTATTATCACATATATCAATCTTTACCTCCGGACTCTTCCGGAGATCCTCGTCATGTCCGGGATCTTATCCAGGACTCCGAACAACCTTCGGTCACCAACAAAATAACTCAACTATACTAATCATCACCAAACGTTAAGTGTGTAGACCCTGCGGGTTCGAGAACTATGTAGACATGACCGAGACACCTCTACTATCAATAACCAATAGCGGGACCTGGATGCCCATATTGGCTCCTACATATTCTACGAAGATCTTTATCGGTCGAACCTCTATGTCAAGGATTCAGTTAATCCTGTATACTGTTCCCTTTGTTCTTCAGTATGTTACTTGCCCGAGATTCGATCGTCGGTATCTCTATACCTAGTTCAATCTCGTTACCGGCAAGTCTCTTTACTCGTTCCGTAATACAAGATCTCGTGGCTAACACTTTAGTCACATTGCTTGCATGGCTCATTGTGATGTTGTATTACCGAGTGGGCCCTGAGATACCTCTCCGTCACACGGAGTAACAAATCCCAGTCTTGATCCATGCCAACCCAACAGACATCCTCGGAGATACCTGTAGAGCACCTTTATAGTCACCCAGTTACGTTGCGACGTTTGATACACACAAGGTATTCCTCCGATGTCAGGGAGTTGCATGATCTCATGGTCATAGGAACAGATACTTGACATGCAGAAAACAATAGCAATAAACTGACACGATCATATGCTACATTTATAGTTTGGGTCTTGTCCATCACATCATTCTCCTAATGATGTGATCCCGTTATCAAATGACATCTCATGTCTATGGCTAGGAAACCTTAACCATCTTTGATCAACGAGCTAGTTAACTAGAGGCTTACTAGGGACACAGTGTTGTCTATGTACCCACACATGTATTTGAGTTTCCAATCAATACAATTATAGCATGGATAATAAACGATTATCATGAACAAGGAAATATAATAATAACTAATTTATTATTGCCTCTAGGGCATATTTCCAACATAAACAATGTATGAGTTGAAGAGTTACTCTCATTAGAAGGTGGGCACGGGTAGCTAATCCGCTCTTCCTCCCTTTGTTCTTCGCTCTCCTCGTCATCTTTTTCATCTAATGAGCTCACAGTTTCAGCAATTTCTTCTTCCATAGATTCCTGCAAAATATTAGTCTCTTCTCGGACAGCGGAGACTTTCTCAATAAATTGATTAATATAGGCATTGTATTCATAATTCTCATAGCAATATTTAAGTATAGCAAAATTTTCAGATCGGTAGACAGCATCATCACAATCTTCATACTTTTCAAACATAGATTCAATTTCATAAGCACCCTTAAAAGCAACAAATTCTTCTATTTGTTCCACATCATAGTAATCATATATACCATTAGCATAAGAAGCCAAGGTTTCATTATCATTAAATTCACATGAAAAGGGAAGGTGTGGAGCCTTCATCCTAGAGCAACAAGTATAATCATATCTTAAGCATAAATTCTGAGCATACCAATGCAAATAATGAATTTGATCCCATAAGAGTTTTCCTTTTTGAGACAAGCGATAATCCCTAAAGTATTCCCAATGATCCAAAGTAACTCCCATTATCAACTTGAATGGAGTTTTATCAGGATTATCAAAGTAGTATTTAATGTTTTCCACATAACGAGCATCGAGGGTTTTAGGAGGTTCCCCATCTCCCTGAGTAGCAAGTACAACTAATTTTTTTGGTGTTTCGTGTTCCATATCCATAACTAAAGATATAAAACAACTTAGAACAGAAAATAAAATCTACTTAGTGATAAAGCAAACAAGCACACACGAGAATATCAACCCCACGCTATTGCTCCCCGGCAACGGCGCCAGAAAAAGGTCTTGATAACCCACAAGTATAGGGGATCAATTGTAGCTTTTTCGATAAATAAGAGTGTTGAACCCAACGAGGAGCTAAAGGTAGAATTAATATTCCCTTCAAGTTCTATCGACCACCGATACAACTCTACGCGCACTTAACGTTCGCTTTACCTAGAAGTACTTTGTAGGTGTAGTAGGATAATTTGCAAGAATAAAACTAGAAGTACTTTGCGAGAATAAAACTATGAGTAATTTGCAAGATAATAAAAGTTAGTTCTTTAGTAGAAAGCTTTTGTAACACAAGAAAGTTATTTGTCCCTAGGCAATCGATAACTAGACCGATAATCATTATTGCAATTTTATATGAGGGAGAGGCATGAGCTAACATACTTTCCGTACTTGGATCATATGCACTTATGATTGGAACTCTAGCAAGCATCCGCAACTACCAAAGATCATTAAGGTAAAACCCAACCATAGCATTAAGTATCAAGTCCTCTTTACTCCCATGCGCAACAACCCCCTTACTCGGGTATGTGTTTCAGTCACTCACGCCACCCACTATAAGGGAATCATGAACGTATTGCAACACCCTACAGCGGGAATCCCTCACGCTTGCACGACACGGAGGGCACCATAGGACAGCACCAAAATAAAACATACAACTCAAACCAATCACGATCATCAATCAACCCATAGGACAAAACGGATCTACTCAAACATCATAGGATGGCCACAAATCATTGTATAATAATATGTAGCATTAAGCACCATGTTTAAGTAGAGATTACAGCGGGGAGAAGAGGTGTTACACCGCTGCATAGAGGGGGAGAGAGTTGGTGTTGACGGCGGCGAAGTTGTTGGAGTAGATCGCCGTCATGATGGTTCCCCCGGCGGCGCTCCGGCGCCACCGGAAGAGAGGGGGAGAGAGCCCCCCTCCTTCTTATTCTTCCTTGGCCTCCCCCCTAGATGGGAGGAGAGTTCCCCCTCTGGTCCATGGCTGCCATGGCGGCGGAGGGGCAGGAGCCCCTCCGAGATTGGATCTCTCTCTCTCTGTTCTCTTCTGTTTCGCGTTCCTGTTTTCTGGCCTTTCATCGTTTCTTAAATTCCCGGAGATCCGTAACTCCGATTGGGCTGAAATTTTAACACGATTTTTTTTCCAGATATTAGCTTCCTTGCGCCCGAAGAAGGGCCCCAACCGACTTACGAGGTGGCCACGAGGTACCACCGCGCGCCAGGGGGGCACGCGCCCTGGTGGCTCGTGGAGGCTGTGGGCCTCCTTTTACGATGATTCCACCTCCCAAAAATCACATATATTCCAAAATAATTCTTCGTAAAATTTTATTGCATTTGGACTTCGTTTGATATGGATTTTCTGTGAAACAAAAAACAAGCAGAAAACAGGAACTGGCACTGGGCACTGGATCAATATGTTAGTCCCAAAAATAATATAAAATGTTGCCAAAAATATGTGAAAGTTGTATAATATCGGCATGAAACAATCAAAAATTATAGATACGACGGAGACGTATCAACTACTAATTAAAATAAAAGTAAATAAATTGCAGCAAGGTATTTTTAGGTTTTTTATATGATAAAGATAGACCCGGGGACCATAGTTTTCACTAGAGGCTTCTCTCTTGAGCACATAAGCATACGGTGGGAAAACAAATTACTGTTGGGCAATTGATAGAAAAGCAAATAATTATGACGGATTCATGGAAATGATCATGTATATAGGCATCACGTCCGAGACATGTAGACCGACTCCTGCCTGCATCTACTACTATTACTCCACCCATCGACTGCTATCCAGCATGCATCTAGGGTATTAAGTATGAAACAGAGTAACGCCGTAAGCAAGATGACATGATGTAGAGAAGCAAATTCAAGCAATATGAATAAACCCTATCTTTTTATCCTTAATGGCAACAATACAAATACGTGTCATGTCCCTTTCTGTCACTGGGATTGAGCACCGCAAGATTGAACCCATCACAAAGCACCTCTCCCATTGCAAGATAAATCAATCTAGTAGGCCAAACTAAACCGATAGATCAGAGAGAAATACAAAGCTATAACAATCATGCATAAAAGAGTTTAGAGAAGACTCAAATATTTCTCATGAATAATCTGATCATAAACTCACAATTCATCGGATCCCAACAAACACACCGCAAAAGAAGATTACATCGGATAGAACTCCAAGAACATCGAGGAGAACATTGTATTGAAGATCAAAGAGAGAGAAAAAGCCATCTAGCTACTAGCTATGGACCCGTAGGTCTGTGGTAAACTACTCACACATCATCGGAAGGGCAGCAAGGTTGATGTAGAAGCCCTCCGTGATCGATTCCCCCTCCGGCGGAGTACCGGAAAAGGCCTCCAGATGGGATCGTGGAAGAACAGAGGCTTGCGGTGGCGGAAAGGTTTTCTCTTCTGGCTCTCTGGGGGTTTCCCAATATTTGTGAATTTATAGAAGTGGAATTAGGTCAAAAGGAGTCACGTGGGCCCCACAAGGTACTACGGCGCGCCCCCCCTGGGGCGCGCCCTAGTGCCTTGTGAAGCCCCCATGGGGCTTCTGGCCTCCTCCCGAAGCTTCCCAGGTTTCTTCTGTCCTGAAAAAAATCTCCAAAAAGTTTCGTGGCATTTGGACTTCATTTGGTACTGTTTTTCTGAAAAAGCCAAAAACAAGCAGAAAACAGCAACTGGCACAAGGCACTGGGTTAATAAATTCGTCCCAAAAAATGATATATAATTGCATACAATTGCATATAAAAACATCAAAAATTGATACTATAATAGCATGGAACAGTCAAAAATTATAGATACGTTGGAGACGTATCAATTACATCTTGTAGTTGATGCTAGTTGGTTTATTTGGTGGAAGATTATGTGTTTAGATCCTTAATGATATTTAATACCCCTCTGATCTTGAACATGAATATGATTTGTGAGTAGTTACTTTTGTTCTTGAGGACATGGAAGAAGTCTTGTCATAAGTAATCATGTGAATTTGGTATTCGTTCGATATTTTGATGATATGTATGTTGTTGCTTCCTTTAGTGGTGTCGTGTGAACGTCGACTACATGACACTTCACCATCTTTGGGCCTAAGGGAAGGCATTGTGGAGTAGTAATTAGATGATGGGTTGCTAGAGTGACAGAAACTTAAACCCTAGTTTATGCGCTATTCCGTAAGGGGCTGATTTGGATCCATATGTTTCATGCTATGGTTAGATTTATCTTAATTCTTGTTTCGTAGTTGCGGATGCTTGCGAGAGGGGGTAATCATAAGTGGAAGGCTTGTTCAAGTAAAAACAGCACCCAAGCACCGGTCCACCCACATATCAAATTATCAAAGTAGCGAACCTGAATCAAACAAACATCTGTTACTTGTTACGAATTATCTTGCTACCGAAACTATCTGTTACCGTTACTTTCAGTACTTGCAGAGAATACCTTGCTGAAAACCGCTTGTCATTTCCTTCTGCTCCTCGTTGGGTTCGACACTCTTACTTATCGAAAGGACTACAATTGATCCCATATACTTGTGGGTCATCATTCACCAACAATGCCCCTAAGAGGATTACGGCACAAATATGTCGTCGTTGCCGGGTCTGCCACAATGGATAAGGGTTTCCACCCAGAGCAGAGACAAGAGGAGGGAAGAGTACCATGATGCACCCAATGAGGGATGCGACACCCACGGGTGTCATCATCATTAGCACCGAAGCATGTAGCTTGTGCTCGATACTTCCCTCATGCCTCGACAATGATCCATGGGCAACGACCCAACCACAAGGTGGGTCCACTGTGACAAGATCTAGGCCTCCAGATTCGGATCTGAGCCTAGTCACCACCGAGGACAACAAACGCGCCAAGACCACCCATCGCCGTTCCCCTCGCCATCCACCAAACCAAGGGGAGAAACAAACATTGTCACCTCGAGGCTTGCCGAAGAGCCTACGCGGACCTTCTTCCGAGTTGTGGCCCTAGCATTCGATATACCAACCCCATGCACAATTGCCATTATATAGGATCAATGACTGTCATAGGAGGCCACCACAACTCTGTTGAGTCCCAGAATGGCACTAGCCCGTAAAATCATCCATATATGGTCATGGGTCGAGCTGAACGGACACCCCACCTATCCATCCTTGGATCTGGCCGGGAAGGAACCCACCGGCGGCGTGTCCCAGCCCACGAGGGGATCCATGCGGCCACAATACACCTGACCATAACCACCCCAACCCAGGTTGGTGATCCTCGTCAAGCCTCATATATGGGCATTACAGACTACAGGCAGCGCTCCCAATCACCTCATGGTCGAGATGGACACTGCCCCTCCTCCCCCCACAATTGCCACCCTAAGGGGTTGTTTGGATAGTGAGTATTAGAGCTGGATTTATATAAAACGAGTTTTTAGCAGATTTTTAGCAAAATCTGTTTTACCAACTGTCTTGTGAAAAACCAGTTTATAAAGAAACCTGTTTGGGTTAGGAAAGGATAAAACTAGTCCGTACGTCATGTTTCTTGGTCATGCCACAACCGTGAACTTTTCACCCAATTGACCACCGATGGAGCTTCTCAAGCCGCAGTTCCTCATGGTCGACGCTTCGTGCTGTCACCTACAATGTCCTTCGCCGCCGCTTCCTCTTCAGCTTCCCCGCACAGTACGGCGGCAAGGCCACGTAGATGCAGGCCGTCTTCAACTCCACCGCGCTGCTCTACCTGCACGAGCGCCTCGACGGCAAGCACGCCAACTCATTCGTCCGCACCGGCACCCAGGGCATCAGCGGGCATGAGGTTATTGTCCATCACGTACACGTCCAGAGAAGGCAAGTTCAGTGCGGCGGCCAGTAACAGGGAGCTGTTGAGGCGGCCGGGGAGGACAACTCGAGGGAGAAGCTGAAGCAGCACCGGATGTAGAGCTGCCAGTAGCCGCCCCTCGCCGCCCGCAGTCCAGGCAACAAACAGAGCGTCTGTTCGTCCAGGCTACAAATAGGCCATCAAGGAGCTTGCCTCGGCGGCGACGCGACCACGTCGGACAACGCGACCACGGCGGACAGCACGACCATGGCGAACGGCACAGAGAAGGAGGCGGCAACAGGACCACGACACACGGCGGGCGACCACGGCGGACAGCGAGGCCACGACGGACGGCACGGAGGAGGCGGCGGGTGACCACGGCGGACAGCGCGGCCATGACGGACGACATGGAGGAGTAGGCGGCGGCGCGACCAAAGCGGACGCCGTGGAGGAGGCGGCGGCGGCGCGACCACGGCCGACGCGATTGGAGAATGAAGCGACGATACGGAGTACAAGTAAATCAAGTTTTTAGAAAAACGACTATTAGTCGTTTTTCTATAAACGCAGAATTCTGAGTTTTTGGAAATCCAGTTCTTTATATCCGCGTATTAGTTAGAGTAGCCAAACGTGGTTTTATTCGGTTAGACTCTTTTCCTAGTTTATAGAGAATGGATTCTATATATTCCTCCTATCCAAACAACCCCTAAACAAGTTTGTCGACCACCAACATTAGTGGAGGACAACCATCTCGTGGAGGCACAACAAACTAGGGTTCGAGTTGTAGATGTCTCCCTCACAAACATCGCCTGCGCCTCCATCCACGGATCCACCACCGCGCCGGTGCTCGCCGGAGCCCCCCTCGCCCCCCTGTGAAGCACGCGATCTCTCCGCCTCCCACTCGCAAGTCACGACCGCTTCCTCCTATGCCACGCCCGGACCCGACCCGGCCCGCTCTCCTCCGACCCCGTCTCCTTCCTGCGATCTCCTCTACGACGAGCAACGCCGCCTGCCTCATCTCCTCTCCACGACCACGAGCAGCGACCCCGCCGCTCGCCTTCTCCGGTGAGGAGCCTCACCTCGCAACCTCCTTCCTCCCCCCATCGCTCTCCATCCCAATGCGCCAAGTCCCGTCCATCCCCATAGCTGGCGAGATGTCACGACCCCGCCTCCCAGTCCCCTGCTGTACAGATCTACCCGTCCCTGCCCATTGCTCCGTTCAATTTGATCCCATCCCATCCCATCCCATCATCTCTGGGATTCGATTTGGTTGCAGCTGGTGGATCTGGGAGTCCGTAAGATGACCGCTTCCTATGTGTTGCCCCTGCAACCAAATGAGCCCTTAGGGTGCCTTAGTTACAGTCTTGTCTTTTTTTTTTTTCATTCCGTGTGGAGATCATCATACTTCCAGTGTCTGCTCTAAAAGTATCGGTTGGGGTCTGTTAGTTTTTAATCTGATGAAGTTACTGCTCCGAATTTTGTTTTGAGATTTGGGCTTGACGTTGTGAGGAAAAAACATTTCACAACAAATCCTTGTGAATATTGGGCTAGTACCGTGGTTTCCTTTCAATCCTCTCCAGTATGATTGTCTTGAATGATGTGAATGCAATTGCAGTTATTCAGTTTATCACCGGCAAGTTTGCCTCTGTTATTTGCTGCTTTTCTGCTTATCATCACACAACTCCCAACTTCTTCCTATAACATAGCTTCTGTCTTCGATGCAGAGTCCTGAATAGCTCGCTGCCGGTAGGGGCCATTAACCAACTTCCGAGGAAACTATTCAGGGCCAGTCTTTTTCTGTAAGTGTTTTGTTACAACTCCTGCTTCTGTATGCAGTATGTTGAAAAACTAGTCAAGTATTCAGTCCCCTTATTATTTGTTTTAGGTTCCACGGTTGTACTAGGGCAAACCTCCTTCTCCGGCGACCGGCCTCCATTCCATCATCCCCCCTCTCTACCAGATAGACTGCGCTCGGCAGATCTACTCAGGCGGAGATCCCTGTTTGTCTGCGGTGCACTGTACCTGGCGGTCCTCCATAGCCATGGTAAGTTACTTGCCCTCTCCTTCGTCCAGACCTTGTCATTCCCTGAACGCCATTGTCACCGAATTTGGGCAGCCACTGAGTCTGATTAGGCCAAATTGAAAGTGAATTATCATTTTGAAATGTTGGAGAAGTTGGTACATAAAGATTGGTGCCATTTTGAATGCTCTGTTTTTCATTGCTGAAGGCGATACCTCCACTAACCAATGCAGTGCACCTCAATGCCTCATCAGTCATCACAAAATTCCTGTTCATATTTTCTGGTTACTTACCAGAGCAAGTTGTGAAGGTTCTGGAAGCTGATGTTAAAGTAGAGCCCAACAACTAGAAAATTCTGGTTTGACGCCATCACATTTTGCCAGCCATACTACATAACTAGAAGGGGAAGCAATACTTCAGATGACAAAACTTTTCTGAAATGAAGCAAAACATTAAGCCTAAAAATATAAAATTCCATTCTTGATTCTCATATGGAAACCCTTTCTCAGTATTGAAGTACAATTATATCACTTGATTTATTTCAAATCAAATGACGAAGCTATATGACACTTTCATTTGCACGTCAAACATATAAGCCATATGCTTATAGTTGTATGGTGCCTCCTGCTTATACCAGTCAAGTTAGTCCAGACAGGAGAAAGGTAATACGGTGACATAAATTTTGTGGGTTCAAAGTACTTCAATTAGAGTTACACCTTTAGGAATACCTTTCATGGGTTTAGGCGTTTGATGAAGGTAATATGAATGGTAGCAAATAACTATCAAATAATGCTCATCGCTTGCTTTAGTTCCAATACTAGTTTTGTTAGTTCTAGTTTGGTCATGGTTAACGCTAACTAGCGGTATGTGAGCACCATATGCATTTCTCCCTTGTGGACAGGTTTATCACTCTAGTTTCATTGCTGATGATGGGATCACAAAAGCCTGTGGGTGTCCTTTGCTTCCACTAAAAACTCATATCAAGGGCCCAGCCCCAGCCTCAGATTCAGGTGCTCGTAAAACATTAGACACACACACACACTTAATGATGTACTTCCACTCCTGCATGACCATGCTGAACTGCTTACTAATGTTGCTGCTATTACAGATAAAGCGGATATAGTCGATGAAGCGATAACTTTCTTCCGAGCAAATGTTTTCTTCAAAAACTTCCATGTCAAAAGCCCAGCAGACAAATTGCTCATCTATCTGACATCTTACATCAATATTGCCTTGAAAAGACTAGAAAGCTGCCGGACACTGGCTGTTGGAACTAAGGCAATCATTAACCTGGGGTTGGAAAAAGTTCCTGTGCCTGGGGAACTGGGGTTTCCTTTCCCTGGGCTTTTCGCTCTTCCCGAATCCCAGGAGGAAGCAGGTATGTAGCTCCATCAACTTCAATTGCATCTTTGCACATGCATGTGCTTTAGTGATAGTAACTAAGCCAACTCTTCTCTGCAGAAGTAATAAGTTGTTTGATTGGTATTTCACGTAATTTATATTACTTCTTGAGAGAGGAACAAGCAGTAGTATTTTAATCAAGCGGTAGGCTAGTTAAGCTATAAATTGGTGGACGCCAAATCTAGCAGAAGAAGACTTACTCCCATGGATTGTGATCCTCAATTAAGCATTTGTCCGCTCTAATGCAGAATTGTTGAGGGACTATCTGAAGCAGATAAGGGAGGAAACGAGCGGGAGGCTGCTCAACTGTGCATACAGAACTAATGGCACTCCAAACAAATGGTGGCTGGCTTTTGCCAAGAGGAAGTTCATGAACCTTGTCATCCTTTAGAGTGTAATTAAGCATTTCAGCAACAGGTTAGATGTGTTTTTGGTATATCTTGATTTCACTCGCATATTTATTCATATGATGATGTAAAAGAATCTTTCTCTTGAAGTATTGAAGTTTACAATGTACGGTGCCTTTGATGCAATCTATCTCGATTACAGTTCTCAGGATTGGTATCGACACTATAATTTAGATACGGGGACCTGACTAGTTGTTAACAAGTTTTCTGGGACTAGGTTGACGATATTTTTAAGTGATATAACTGGTATTACTCTATGTTACTGTTAACAGGAGAACCGATTGCTTAAAGCCTTTGAATGGCCTGACAAGCGCATCTGGACCTTATTCCGGTTTACCTTCTTTTCCATGCAGCAACTGCAGAAGCCATTGCACTCGAGAGAGGCCTCGAACTCGTGGAGAACTTGGGCTGCACCCTGGTTGTGGTAGAATCCCGTTCTTTGGATCTGATCCAATCCTCAATGGTATAATTGAAGTTTGGAGCTCCTATGCGGCGATCTTGGTCATCTGTTTCCAGCGTGCTGATCGGATAGGTACTATCTCCTTAAACCACTGGCCCAGGGATGCAAATCGTTTGGCGCACGCTCTTACTAAAAATGCTTTTGATTACAATTCTAGTTTTATTTGCAATGGTGACCCTCCTAGCTTTATTTTGCCTTTAGTGTTGAGCGATTTTTCTTCTGATATTCAATAAAGTTCACGGCGAGGCATTCCCATAAAAAAATGGATCTTGTTGATATTATTAAACATGTGTTGTGGAGCAGGTGTTGTCCTAAATGTTCTCTGTAGAATACCATATGTGCCTGATTCTTTCACCAATCACCAGATATGCTGTTAACGATTAACTGGTGAATAGATCCGATGACGGGCCATGTGTGGTGGCTCATCATTGGAACTTGCTCCACTGACTAGAGGTTGATGACAACCGCATAGGGGTCTTAGAGCAACTCTAGCCGGTCCCCTAAAACGGTTAGAGGAGTAAAATCCCGGTTTGCTCCTCTAACCGGCACCTAGCTGAACTCTTGAAACCGTTAGGTGAGTAAAATTTTTTACTCCTCATCACCGCGGCTCCCAAATATACCCGGCCTCCACATGGCCGAGTAAAAGTTGCAGCCTCTTTTCTACGCCTCCACCCCCCATTGCCGGTGACTACCCACCGCCTCAGCCGCTACCCCGCCGCTTCTCTTCGCCCTCGCCGCCCTTCTGCTCTAGTCCGAGTCGGTCGCCGGAGTCGAGCTGAAACGCCGCCGCCGCTGCATCGACCCCGTCGCCGGAAAGCGCCTTGGATCTTCTTCCTTGTAGCCTCATCGGCCACTTGTTGTGCTTTGCCGGTCATCTCCACGCCTTGCCGACCGCTAGTATCGGCTCAATGTCGCCGGCCGGCCGTTACACTTCCGCTGCCTTGCAAGTGTTCGACGGTTTACCTAGGTGAGTTTTTTTTAGCTTTTTTGTCTCGTTTTTTCTTGTCGGTTGAATTCAATTGATAATTTAAATTGAAGATGAAGAAGCTGGGAGAGATGATCTTCGAGGACTCTTCGTCATCAGAGGAGGAAGAAGAAGATGACGATGACTTCGAATTGGTCGTTGGCATGATCTTCAACGATGATATTTGGCGGCCGAGGAGAGGATCGCAGTTCGGCCGCATGCACCTCAACCGTGATAGAGCAGAGGGCCATGCCAAGATTATGAGAGATTATTTCTGTTAGGAATGAGCAACTAATATTCCAGGAGGGCCAAGGGCCAGTACATATACATGTGTACAATGGGGATAAACCGAAAAGAGAGACTATACACACACATCTAATACATCTAACACCCCCCCTCAAACTCATGGTGGGTCAACAACACTGAGTTTGGAGAGAAAGAACTCATGCTGCGCTCGAGTCTGTGCCTTCGTGAAGAAGTCCGCCAGCTGTAACTCAGAGGGCACATAGTGAAGAGCGAGAACCTCATCCTGCACAGCAGCACGTACAAAGTGGGCATCCACACCGATGTGCTTGGTGAGCTCATGCTTCACCGGGTCTCGCGCAATACTGATAGCGCCGGTACTGTCTGACAGTAAGGGAGTCGAGGTGGGAGCAGACACACCAAAATCCTCAAGTAACCACCGTAACCAGATCACCTCAGCCGTCAACATAGCCATGGCTCGTAACTCGGCCTCTGTACTCGAGCGGGAAACAGCAGTCTGCTTCTTTGTCTTCCAGGCAATAAGAGAGCCACCAAGAAAGACACAGTAAGCAGACAGCGAGCGTCGGTCAGAGGGATCACTAGCCCAGGTAGCATCCGAGTAGGCCTGGAGCTCAAGAGAGCTGGAGCGGGGAAAGAAAAGGCGCTGAGAGATCGTGCCACGAAGATATCGTAGAACACGGAGGAGATGACTATAGTGGACAGAGGTGGGGGCTGAAACAAACTGACTCAGGATGTGGACAGGATAGGAGATGTCAGGACGCGTAACAGCAAGATAGACAAGACTGCCAACGAGGTGACGATAGCGAGTGGGATTAGGAAGAGGGTCACCATCAGAGGCACGAAGCTGAACGTTGAGCTCCATAGGAGTCACAACTGTGCGCTCATCACCGAGAGCAGCGCGAGAAAGAAGATCCTGAATATATTTTTCTTGGGAGATGTAGAAGCCATCAGAGGTCGAGGAGATCTCAATCCCAAGAAAATAGCGAAGTGGACCAAGATCAGTCATGAGGAACTGGTCGCGAAGGCGAGCCTTAACAAAGGCAATGTAGTCAGAGTCGTCACCAGTGATGATCATGTCATCAACATAGAGAAGGAGAAGAGTCCGACCACGAGGAGATGTGTGAACGAACAAAGCGGGATCATGATCACTGGGCGAGAAACCCGCGGCAGTCACGACAGAGGCGAACCGCTCGAACCAGGCACGAGGGGCCTGTTTAAGACCATAGAGAGAGCGGCGAAGTCGGCAGACCATACTATCAGGAACAGAGTACCCTGGGGGTGGCTGCATATAAACCTCCTCACGCAACTCACCATTGAGAAAGGCGTTCTGAACGTCAAGCTGAGACACAGACCAATGACGAACAGAAGCTACAGCAAGGAGAGTGCGGACAGTGGTCATGTGGGCCACAGGAGCGAATGTCTCATCATAATCGCGTCCCTGCTCCTGCTGAAAACCACGAGCCACAAGCCGAGCTTTGTAGCGCTCAAGAGAACCATCAGAGCGAGTCTTAATCTTATAGACCCACTTGCATGTGATGGGACGAATACCAGAAGGAAGGGAAACCAGATCCCACGTGCCAGAACGCTCAAGGGCAGCAAGCTCCTGGGCCATCGCAAGCTGCCATTCAGGCTGAGTCAGGGCAGCCTGATAGGAAGTCGGCTCAGCAACAACAGAGAGGCCGTACTTGGCAGGAGAGTAGCGATCAAGAGGGGGTCGAGGTCGAGCACGGAGATGATGAACTGGTGGAGGCGTGGAAGGAGGAACATCGGAAGTGGAAGGTGTGTCAGGAGAATCATCCTCGACACGAGGGCGGCGAGTGTAGTGGAGAGGAAAAGGAGAGAGAGGCCGACGGATCGGAGAGGATGGTGGAGATGAGGATGGAGGGGAGTGGGGTGTCGGTGGCATGTGAGGAAGAGTGAGACGGGTCGGAGGAAGGGGGGAGACCTGAGGCACAGAGAAGGAGGTATCGGGAAGGAGAAGGAAAGAAATATCGTCCACAGAGAAACTCGAGGAGGAAGGGCGGGGGTAGTAAGAGCGAGACTCATCAAAGGTCACATCACGCGAGATGCGCAAGCGACGACCAACAGGGTCCCAACAACGATAGCCCTTGTGCTCATCACTGTAGCCAAGGAAAACACACTCAACCGACTGAGCAGTCAGTTTGGTGCGTTCTCGTGGGGCAAGCAGAACATAGCACACACATCCAAACATACGAAGAGCAGAGTAGTCAGGAGATCGACCAGTGAGACACTCCATAGGAATACCACTCTGCAGAGCAGTCGAGGGCTGAATGTTGATGAGATAGGTGGAAGCAGAAACAGCCTCAGCCCAAAAGTGGGGTGGAAGAGAAGCGGCAATCATCAGCGCACGAGCCGTCTCAAGCAGATGACGATGCTTACGTTCGGCAACGCCATTCTGAGCATGAGCCCCAGGACATGAGAACTGGGCAAGAGTACCCTGTTCCGCGAGAAAACCACGCAACAGCTGGGAGATATACTCTCCAGCGGAGTCAGCACGAAAAGTACGAATGGGCGTGGAAAACTGGGTGTGAACCATGGCAGCAAATCGTTTGTATATAGAGAGAACCTCGCTACGAGATTTCATGAAGTAGAGCCAAGTGTAGCGAGAGAAATCATCAATAAACAAAACATAGTAGCGATGACCACCTTTCGAATCAAAGGGAGCAGGACCCCAGACATCAGAATGAACTAAGTCAAAAGGATGCTGAGATACAGACTCACTGGTAGGATAAGGTAACTGGGTCTGTTTGCCAAGTCTACAACCATTACAATGTAAGGAGACATCTCCAGATACAGACCCTAAGAGGCCCTGACGAACTAAAGAAGACAAGCGAGAGCCACAGATGTGACCAAGGCGATGATGCCACTGCTGGAAGGACGCAGACGAAGAGGCAGCAAGAGCATGAGAGCTGGCAGAAGTGGTGGCAGCGGAAGGAACACAAAGCCAGTCAACCTCCCAAAGGCCCTCTGACTCACGGCGCCGGGGGCCAGCACCAACCAAAGCCTTGGTGCGACGATCCTGAATGGAGCAAGAGTCGGTATCAAGAATGACACGACAACCAGAATCAGTAAGTTGGGCAGCGGAAAAAAGATTCATGGTAAGACGAGGAACATGAGAAACACTAGGAACAGAAAAAAATGGAGTGGAAAGAATGCCACGACTAGCAACAGGAAGAGGTGTGCCATCGGCAGTGAGAACATTAAGAGGAAAATCAAGAGGACGAAGGGAAGATAAAGCAGAAGAGTCAGAGGACATATGAAAGGAAGCTCCAGAATCCAGAACCCACGAGGATGTACCTGACTGAGGAGGCTCCGGCGGGGGCGGAGTGGTGGTGGCAGTCACAGCAGCAACAGAACCCGTCGAGGAAGAACCAGAGGAAGCCAGCATGCGCTTGAGTCGCATAATATCCTGGTCAGTGAGTGACGGAGTCGAGGGAGACACAGGAGTCCCACTGGAAGAAGAGCGCCTCTGGTCTCGCTGTTTCTGGTGGCAATCAGACTCTGGGTGACCGTGCCTGGAGCAGTAGCCACAGAAAGTGTCACGGCGCGACCGGCCCTTCTCAGCATGAGGGGGGCGACCATGAGGGGGGCGACCCACCCCCCCTGAAGGTGTGGGCAGGAGCGGGGGAGCGGTGTGACGAGCAGACGACACAGGAGCTCGAGCAGCCAACACAGAGGGAACCGCAAGCAACCCAGCAGAACGGAGGCGGGTCTCCTCAGCACGAAGCTCAGCAAGCACCTCCGAGATAGGAACACGACCACGAGCAAGCAAGTGAGCGCGTCGAGGCTCAAACTCGGAACGGAGGCGAGATAAGAACTCATGGACACGCTGAAACTCCAAGTCGGACCTCATAGTCTGGCAGCAACGGCAAGTTCCACAAACAACTGTCCGAAGTGAGTCAAGCTGGCGCCAGATGGCAGAACTCTGTGTGTAGAACTCATCGACAGAAGAGTCACCCTGCTGAAGAGCGTGCTCCTGACGCACCACAGATAAGTAGAGCGCATCACCAGAGGGCTGATAGCGCTGACAGAGATAAGACCACATCGCTGCAACAGTACCGAGGCTCATGAACTCCGAAGCAAACTGAGGTAGGACACTAGCAGTGAGAACAGCAGCAGCCCGAGCATCATCATTGCACCACTGAGTGTAGGCAGACAGAGCATCCCGGTAGAGAGAAAGAGCATCGGAATAGGCTGATACCTGCTGATCATAAGCATCCACCGCAGCATCATCGAGAGCCTTGGCTGCATCCCGATCAGCCTGAGAAGCACCAGCAGCAAGAACAGGCGGCACCGGTGGGGTAGGAGCCACGGGAGCGACAGGGCAAGGCGGACAGGGGACCTCGCCAGAGAGAACGCCCCACAGGAGAAGGCCGCGCATGTGGATCCGCATGAAGCCCGCAAACTCAGCATAGTTGGTGCCATCGAAGATCACTGAGCACCGAGGAACAGCAACGTAGCCGGAAGCAGACATGAGGAGCTCTCTGTTTTTTTTTTTTTTTTTTTTTTTTGGTCAACTGCTACAGTAACTGCTACAGCGACTTTTTGCTACAGTACCTTCGCAGGAACCCGATCTGGATCGGGGAATCAGCCGGCCGGGCCGAGAGGAGACCGGGCAGGGGCTGGTGGCAGCCGGCCAGCCCGAGAGGAGGCCGGCCAGGGGCGGCGGCAGGCCGGACGGGGGAGTCCCAGCCGGACTTGGACGAGGGGGGGGGGGGCCGGGCCGAGGGGAGAGCGGCCAGGGGCGGCGGCAGCTGGACGAGGCAGGCGGTGGCGCCCGCGGCCGGACGAGGAGGGGGGGAGGCAGACGACGCGGGCGGCAGCAGCCGGCCGGGCTGAGAGGAGGCCGGGCAGGTGCTGGCGGCAGCCGGCCAGGAAGAGAGAAGGCCAGCCAGGGGCGGCGGCAAGCCGGACGGGGGAGGCCGGCCGGACTGGGACGAGGCCTAGCAGCGGCGGCGGCGGGAGTGGATCGGGGAGCACGGAGTTGCAGCGCGCGTGGGGTGGGAGAGAACCTAAACATCTGATACCATGTTAGGAATGAGCAACTAATATTCCAGGAGGGCCAAGGGCCAGTACATATACATGTGTACAATGGGGATAAACCGAAAAGAGAGACTATACACACACATCTAATACATCTAACAATTTCGACCCTAATCAAATCTATCCGGAGAAGTATTTTCGCCGCCAATTTCAGACGCAGACAAGTCTCTTTCTCACCATTGCAAAAGCCGTGGAGAAGCATGATGATTGGTTCAAGCTCCGCAGGAATGCATGCGGAGAGATAAGGGGGCAGCTTCAGGCGGCGGCGCCTAGAGGAGGCCATCGGCGTCAACGCGACGGCGTCCGAGACTCGCCTAACAAGGCAGCCTCTTACCGTGAGGTTTCCCCTGTCGCCCTCTCCAATCTGAGTCTGTAGTAACAAAATTTTCCTTTGAGGGTGTAGCAGGGTTAGTGCTACGGTCAAAGTCGTTGCTGTCTTCATCCACGAGTCTCAGTCCAGACTTGTATATTTCCTGGAGCTAAAACAGTAGAGTACTACATTATTTCAAGAATGAAAACCATTTTTTTACAGTAGGTGGCATGACCAATTCGTGAGCTGATGCTTATACTATTCATTGACCGTATATACTGAACCATGGATATCTCATTAGGAAGTTTCTGCTGCCAACTTGGAGTCCCCGGTCAGTGCTACGGTCCAAGTTGTTGCTGTCTTTGTCCATGAGTCTCAATCCAGATTCCAGACAATATATGTCTTCCAGGTAAAACAGACATCAGTAGTACTTGGGAGTTAGGATGGTGCTCGCCATAGCTTCTTGCAGGCGTATTTGCACATCAAAGATAAGAGCAACCAGGACATACAGAAAATAATACTGATGTCCAAACCGACACATTAAAGATCCACAGAGAATAGATCACAGTACACAACTAGCTCTACTAAAAGCTGGCAAACATCTAACGGCCATCTAGAGTTGTTATGCTTATCCCATTCACAGAATTTTCCATCTGTTCTGTCGTTTCTTTGACTTCACAATTACCTAGAGCATAATACGCGGGTTTCTTTGGTGCGGGAACCAGTGCACTTCCGTTCTCCAACATAAATATAACTGATGACATTAGGGGGCGATCATCAGGATGGTTTTGAACACACAAGAGTCCTACATGAATGCACCGTACAGCTTCTTCTAGAGGACACCTCTCTACGACTGAAGATTCCACCAATTCAGCCGCCTTTCCGTCTTCCCATAGTCTCCATGCCTGAACCAGCAACCGATTTAAGTTATGATCAAGTTATCATTACATTGCTTGGGCCAATGAAATTTTGCGCTTCAAATATACTTACATAAGCTATAAGGTTGGAGAAGTTGGTCGTGAGTTCTGATGAGCTGATCTTGAAACCACTTACAATTTCCAAGAGAAGTACACCAAAGCTATAGGTGTCTGATTTTACAGAAAAGGCACCTCCCATCACATATTCTGGTGACATGTAACCACTGTTTACATAAATTCAACACCAATAAGTGCACAGTGTGAGCAAAACAGTACACAGAAAGGGAAAAAAAAGTAAGTTAAGGGTTGGCTAAGACATTTGGTTACTTACTATGTACCAACAACTCGCGTAGTCTTTGCATGCTGCTGGTTTTCACCAAATATCCTTGCCATACCGAAATCTGATATTTTGGGATTCATTTTTGTATCCAACAAAATATTACTTGCTTTGAGATCTCTATGAATGATAGTTAATCGTGAATCTTGGTGGAGATAAAGAAGCCCTCTTGCTACACCTTTAATTATCTTAAACCGTGTGGGCCAATCAAGCACAGATTGTCTTGCAGCACCTTTCAATAATAAATATCAAATGAAGTATACCATTAGTCATCAAAATACCTTTCCACGTTGTACGAACTTTTAGTGATGTGTAATCGAATAAGGACATACCAAAAAAGGAAAGCATCCAAACTTTTGTTGGGTAAGTATTCATAGATCAGTAGTCTCTCATCTCCGTGAATGGAGCAGCCAAGAAGTCTGACTAAGTTTTTATGCTGCAATTTAGCAAATATCACTATTTCATTCTTAAACTCCGCAATACCTTGCCTAGAACCCTCACTAAGCCTTTTGACAGCAACTTCCTTGCCACCTTCCAGCAATCCCTACATGTTTGCATCATTATTAAATGTAAGATACTGAAAGTGAGCGTTTTTCACTGGGACAATTACCCTTACAATGAGCATACAACTGTCGTGGATGTAAAACTTTATGTTACCTTGTAAACTTTGCCGAAACCTCCCCTTCCAATTTGGTTGGAGTCAGAGAAATTATCCGTTGCTGTAGCAATGTCTTCGAAGCTAACAAAAGGAAACCCCACATATTCGCCTCCAATTTCATTTGAAGAGCTGGCATATCTTAACATCTGTCTCTGTTCGATTTCCTTGTTTCGCCACTTGCCTAAATAAACATCAAGTTTTTTGTCAACACTTAGACAACAAAGTTGAATTCTGTAATCAGGGACTCATGTTTGTTCTACCTCTGTATATGCACACCGTTACAAAGGCTATGCATGTCAGTATCACCAGACTTGCAATAATCGGGGGTACAACCTTTACCAAATTGTTATTCTTTTGATCTGCAAAAATTACGGCATCACTTTTTGAGGGATAGACATCAAGCATTACTTGCGAGACTACATAGTACCATGACTGATCTCTACTAACTGAGTGAACATAAAAACATGTATGAGATTTTTAAATAGCGTCTCCTTCTCATACCGAATACTTGCAAATTTACTCATTCTACAAACACCTCAAGGTTACTGTTATGCTGTTAAGTTCAGAAGAATTTTACATTTAGCACTCCCTGCCAAAGAGTTGGTGTCAAATGATGCGAAGGCTACTTGATTGACATAAAACCTGTCAAGTGCAGTTACACAGCACCTTAAGGACACGAAGAAAATAATGCTAGGGCTCGACGGTGCATACCTGGAGAGTCAGCAAGCCGGAGGTACAGATTCTCGCCATTGTTGCTGAGCTTCCATGTGTCAACAAGCTCCCCTGTCCAGACTAAGCACCTTGACGGGTCTTTATAAGTACCATCACTGCTCAAGTTGGCATATGCATATGCTGTACACGAGCAATTGCTGCTGCACTCAGCCGCGCACTGGTCGAAACTTCTGTTCTTGATGTGCAAGAAGTTGGCCGGGACCTTCAACACAGGCAAAGCCACAAAATGATTTGGCTTTCCACATTTCAGAGGTTCCATTCTCCGACATCCTCTGGAGAAGTCAAGACCATCAAGCTCGTACCCATCTAGGCACTGGCATGTGTGGACAGTTCCAGTGAAATCACAATAGCTGAATGAGCCACACGAGGCGTAGAAGTCGCAGGCAGTGGGGACCTCTCTGAGGACTGTCCATGAAGACAAGGGGTTGCTCCAACTCAATGTCTTAATTTTTCCAGTGTAGTCAAGCATCCCACGCACATATGGTGAGCCATCGGAGACTGTGTACACATAGTAGTACTGGTCTCCAACGTCAGTGGCTGTTTGGTACGCGATGGAGCTAGTGTTGCTCCGATATGTTCCTCCACTTACAGTTATACTGTTCCGAACCATGATGCGGCAGTACAATCTAGTTCCATGCCAAATTACTACCTGAAGGTTTGTAGTGGGGTCAAGGCCAAGAGAAAAATCTCCATCGGAAGGGTCGTTAGGGCCCTTCCAAGCAACAAGACGCCCAACCACACGATCTTTATAACTTAGCACGAACCTCATGCCAGGAAGGATGGTGTCCGTCGGGTGATCAAAGCTTTGCCATATGACTGTGCCGTTAGATGACCGGAGGACCAAGTTCCCCGTGTCGAGGATCACCGCAGCAACTCCGGTATCTCCAGCGGTGATTTTGTTGTTGGTTGCCCAAACAGTTTGGCCTTGGGAGTCAGACAAGATCAGGCAAGAAGTGTTGCTGATGGCAAGCTCTGCAGAAACAGAGGAGGTGATTGGTTTGTTGTGGTTTGCAACCCACACTACCGTGTGTTTGGGGATGTTGTGGTACCATATGCCAAGGTAGAGGCTATGGTTGGAGCTGGTCGGGGAGAAGAAACCAAGCGCAAAGTCTCTGCCCTTGGAGACGAGAGTGTCGCCTGAGGCGAGTGGCTTTGCGTATGTGAGCTGGTCATTGGATTTGCAGAATGAACTCAAGGATGGTAGAATCAAAATGGGGATGCAGGCCATATCGGATTTGCAGAATGAACTCAAGGATAGTGTCTTCTTGGTCTGCTTGTGTGTGAAGTCGACGAAATAGCACACAGTACAGATAATCGATAAGACTGACTAGGCATGGTTTTTGGCAACAGTTGGGCTGGAGGGGGTGACTGAATGTGTGGTTGGGGCACCCTGTGTCCGTCGCTGTGAAGTCGACGTGCTTGAATTATCAACGAAATTATGACATGCTTTTCAAGTTTCAACAAGCGCCAGAAACTTGCTCATGACTTGGAGTCTCCGGTCAATGCTACGCTCCAAGTCGTCGCTGCATTCATCCATCAGTCTCGGTCAAGGTACCAATCCAATGCATGGATGGAGTAGAATGGATGGTCTGACCACTTCTCGAACTGCCTCTTATACTTTGGGACTACCTACTGCTCAGGGTGCCTGAGAAACAACGTTTTCTCAGTCACCCATCAATTAGCCGTTAGTTTTTTATTAACTTTGATCCTGCTTCTTGAGAACAAAAGCTTCTTTCTCTTTCGATCCGTACTTTTGGCTTATTTTAGCATTTTTTAAAGGAATTTGGCTTGTTTTAGCTATTTTACATTGCTGTTTCAGGCTATGGCCTGTTTTTTTTTTTTGGGGAGAATTATGGTCTCCTTAATTAGTTGACTAGAGTTTCTGCTTCGGCCTTTGGGCTTTGGGCCGCAGCTTTCAATGTCAAGCACACACACAAGCAACTAAACCTTGCCTACCCCTCAAAAAAAAAAAAACTAAACCTTGCCTCAAAAAAAAAAAGCAACTAAACCACCAAATTCAACACATTTCCCTAAAAAATAACTTGAACACATGCGTGAATGATGAAAGCAGCAAATTCATAAACAGTCAAAGAAAGAAATCTCAAAGTAAAGACATTGATCCAAAAGGAAAAAAAGATGCATGATGACAAGAAATTAAGGCATTTTTTGGTTGTTTGCTCGGCTGCGTTTTTGGCGTGCGCTAACCATTATGGCATTCTTTTTTTCATTGCTTGCTCAGCTGCGTCTCTGACCATTATGGCATTTTTTTCATTGCTTGCTTGGCCGCGTCTCTGACGTGCCAGGGGCCAAGGCCCCGGCCGCGCCATTGACTCCGCCTCATTTACCCTAACTGCTAGTATTATACTTTAAAGAACACAAATGGGTCAAAACACAAACAACTAAATAAGACTCTAGTTCTAGAAAAGAACTGCAAACAACAAAACATATGGTAAAACAACACTACATTGTTCAAGGCCGTGTGAAACAGGGTCGACCAGGAAGAATATGCCTGCAAGACCAACATTAAGAAAAATAAAAACCAAAAGTCAAAAACCCAAAACCCGAAAACACGAAAAAATAAGACTGTATTTTTGCTTCAGAAAAAGTGCAAGCCCATGGCCGGAAATCCCATCCCAGGCCCAATAGACAGCACACGAAAAGCAGAAATTTAGTCCACAGAAGTATAGACTGAAGACCCACACAGACAGTGCGCAGCTACTAAAACGTGAACCAATGCCATGTGCAACTCAGAATGAACGGTTGATCAGAGCAAGTACAAATGAACGGTTGATCAGAGCAAGTACAATAAGATGACGGTGACATAGGCATAATATTCTAACTCTTTTTTTTTTTGAGGAATAATATTCTAACTTAGTTGGAGGAGTGAGAAGATGAGAGACAAAGAAAGTGGGCTGTAGATTAAAAGTCAGCTATATTATGGCCTTCAAAAGACGTTGTGAGGTTGTGATGTTGTAAGAGTCTTGCCGCCGTCTGCATACTTGCAATAGTCCGCTAGAGACTGAGCAGGCTGCCTGTATGGAGGGCATCACCTTGAGCCATGAGTAGAGCACAAAACCTTTTAGCCTTCAAACCGATTCCGAGGTGGCAGCCTGATCAAATGACGGGAGGTTGACCGATCCCCCACGGCCTCCATTGTTAGCGAGATCAAAAATCTCCATTCTTTAGAGAGATTGCACTCCATCACCTCAGTCCGCCGTGCAAGTAATATTGTTGCTCGTCGTCTAGCGATGACTGTCTGGTTGAGGTCACCATGAGATGGGAATGGCTGTCTGGTTGAGGTCTAGTCCTCTTGAGATTGAGTTGTTGTACCAAAATGACTGTACTTCCCCTGGTTAAGCAAAGAAAATCTCTTTTTCCCAACAAAAAGGTGGGCCAGTTATTAATAAAGTAATACTCCCTCCATCCTATTTTGGGATGGAGGGAGTACATTTTTTTAACTTACTACTATACATGCTGGCTATAAGATTGGCTATAAGTGACACTAGATCAATGATGGCGTGTGTTGTCACACCCGTCTATTTGTATAATAAAATAATAATATTGTTATAAATTTGTTGCATATGAATTACATAAGTTAAATTTGCATAAACAAACCAATATTAGTCACTAATTGAGGGGAATTTCACACTCAGTAAAAGCTTTCACACAATTTGGCTAGGTATACAACATACACGACAATCTTATGCGATGTTAAATTGACAGAGATAACAAAATAAAATTAGAAAACACTACACGTGCGTGCTCGCCTAGTGACAAACATAAATAGCATCAAGGATAATACAAAAATTCTCTAAAAAAAGGATAATACAAACATGATAGGAGTAAAAAGGAAGCAAAAATTGAAGAAAATAGTATGTTCATTAGTACATATATGGTTGCATGAAACATGTTAATTTGCCATGCATGTACATTTGCCCAAAATGACAGATATTTCCGTACATACATGGCCACATGAAATGAGCAATCTATGCACATTAATGGGAACAGAAGCTGCAAAAATGTACAAAAGAAAAATTCACATTCTATACTCTTGAGAGGCTAGCACCTTCTGCTCTTGCAAAGAATTTAGCTCTTGGAATTTGAACATATCATTCTCGATAAATCCTTGCAGTGGAATATTATCCTAAAATTCCCTGGCATTCATGGAGCTAACTATCTCCTTAAGTATGTATAGACTAAACCATAAGATTTTAAAACCTAATTGCCAATGATACTGTGAGATAGTAGCAAGAAAAAGTAAACAAAAAACCTAGCAATCCTACAGTTGATCAAGCCGAGAGCAGCCAAATCCATCTATCGAAACAACAAACCATTTGGTTGACTCACCATGAGATAATGGACTATCCTTCCTGCAGGAACAAGATCGAGCACACAAATTTTCTAGAGAAGGAATCAATGCAAGTCTTTAATAACTCAAGAAAGGGAACTTTCAAATATAGACAAACTATGACAAAAACAAGACAAGCAATTGGCAATGTGATTTGATCTAAAATAAGCCCTAGCCTGTCGAAGTATATGATGCTTCATATGTTGGGAAGGCAAATAATAGTCACTGCAATAGAAAAATCAATTCACAGTCGATTCATCACAATAGATGTGATATTTTATATTAGGAAGGAGGGTATAGATGAAGATACGTTATTTTTTATCTGCCTCACAAGCCACATCAAGATGCTTCATCCCAGGAAATAGATCCAACTTTGAAATCAATGTGAAAAAAAAATTCATCAGCCAATCAAACTAATTGCACAGGTGCGCTACCATTACCAACCCAAACACTAATACAAGAGCCTTAAAGCACAAGTCATCAAGTAATGAACAAAATAAAGGTTACAATTAATAGTTTCTTCATTATCATAGAGGTTCCTTGCTGCTTACCTTTTCCTTGTTGTTGCCACTCAACAGTTTGCATGACCTTACCTTCAGAGTTTATTGCTTGTATGGCACAAATGTTATTAGATGATCATGTGATTTGAAGTTGCTTTAGAAGTTGACTTACCATAAATGAAGTTACATATATAGGGTGGCTTGATCATATAATTCTTTGAACAATTTTCAAAATACGTAGAATATTAAGGACATGAATGAACCAACGATATAAACATTACTTCTGGTCTTCTGCCTTTGAGAACCTTGATACATTTTGTCTATTTTAGCACATTTGAACTCTTTTAAAAAGTCAAGCATGATTGATTTTACCTTTAAGATTAGCACATTTAGTCTACTCAAACACACTGGTTATCTAGATTCTACTATCATGTACGTAGTTGTAATTTTATGAAACAACGTCCTTGAGAATTGTCACGTGGAAAAGAGTACAATAAAATTGTTTGTTATGCCAGAAGAAAATCAGATATACATAAGGTATAGTACATGTTGTCTTAGCTAGCCCATATGAAATTAAATTACTGTTGGGCAATATAGCAGAAAACAAAAAAATTCGCGCCTACGCACACCCAAGATCAATATGAAGATGCAGAACGGGTTGTGATCACGATCGTTACCATCACCGAGTTGCAGCGGAAGAAGAACGTGCCGGTGTAGATCGTACTTGGAGTCCCACGAACCGTCGATGAACGATCCCGCGAACCGCCCATGAATAGCCCCTCGAACAAAAGATCGAAAGCACGACATCTCTACTTGGTTGCAAGCGTGCAGCCTTCACGATCCGGCGGCGATTTGCCGTCCAGAGCTAATCGTCGCCAGAGAATTAGAGGGAGGAGATTAGAACCACACTGGGCTTCTAATTATGAGGATTAGAGAATTGGGCTAGCTCTAATTAGTCAACTAGGACCAACTAGAGGGACTAGAGGAGGCTCCAAACTTGTATATCAAAAGAGCACTAAACCTCAAGTATATATAGGTTAGAGGGGAGAGGGAGGGCTGCCACCAAGGGGTCCCCCTTGGTGCGCCGGCCAGGGGAAGGAGGAGTCTGACTCCTCCCCTTCCCCAATTCGGGGTCCTTCCTTAGAGGAAGGAGGCGCCTCCCACTTGGGCCCTTGTGGCCCAAGATGCCTTCCACCTCTTGGCATTTTAAGGCCCGTTGATATTTAATTAAATATAAAATTGTTTTAAATACTTTCAGACCATTTTATATATAATTTAACATCCCCGAAAACATTTTCCACCTATATATTATTTATCGATAATACCCGATATTCACCGAAACCCTTCCGGTGACCCTGAAACGCTTCCGGATCCTCTCGGAACTATTCCGAATATTAATGAAACAATTCCACAAATATATTCTCATCACTCCCGTCCTACTAACACTCAGCAGATCGTGATTGCCTTAAACTTGTGACCCCGTAGGTTCGGTAACTCACAGACATGAACAAAACCCCTTCGTTTAATGGCCGATAGCGGAACCGTGGACGTCCATATCAGTCCTTGTGAGCACACGAATGATATTCAAGTGAACTTATGGTTATCATGTGATGTTCCCTTTGCTTCACGATACTTCATAAAACCCGAGATGTGCTGGTATCCTCCTGAGTCATCACATGCTCATTATACCGTTATCCTCGTTACCGGTTTTGTTCTTCTTTCTCATTATTGTGTTCCGGCATCCCCGTGACGAAGTCACCTATGTCTGGCCAGACGATGATGGATGCCATCACACCAAGAGGGCCCTAAGAATATCTCTGCATCGTCGGAGGAGCAAATCCCACTCTCGAGCTATCTAGTCACTTGTCAAACTTTCCGATGAACCTGTAAGTTGTCATTATGATCACTGTGTTACAGGTGACGTTTGAGCAACCCCAAAGCCCATCGTACGGTAAGAAGTGACTACGATGCTCTCATCGTCTAAGGAGCAATATCACATGTTAACACTCCGTGTTATTACAATTGAATACAAACGATATTAACTCAATTCATAACAGACATTTTTGGGTCGATTCAATATGATCGTTCTTCTAACGTCATATTCTCAATGTTGTTTTAGGACCATCGTTACACTTAACGATATCCTAAGATTCGGAAAACGTGATCACCAACAACACTTGAGCTAGTCTTAGAGGCGAGACTAGGAACCTTTATTTTATCCGTTTATCATTTCACACGTGCATATGAGTTTTCCACTGAATCGCATATTCCAGGATCATAGCAGTTATAGCATGAAATATAAACACTTAATTATGAATATGGAAATATAATAATACAATATTATTGCCTCTAGGGCATATTTCCAACAGTCTCCCACTTGCACTAGAGTCAATAATCTAGTTTGCACTTTTAACTTTTACACCAATGGCAATCCGGTGTCAGTCCATGATTTGCTTGTGGTATAGACTTCGTCCTATCGAATCTGACAATCTTCAGATCCTTTTGTATCATTTGCATTTCAATGCATCTTTCATGCTTTCACATAAATTCATAATTTGTGTGAAACTAGCTTTGTATGTATTGAATCACTGTCAGGACCCATGATTCCTTAAACTGAGCTATGGAACCACTATTAAGAACAGTGTTCCATTTGCACAATCATCTAGAAATCATACCAAGCTTATAAATGAACTTTTGATTCATCACCCTCTATTGTTACTTCTAAAGTGACAATATACTTAGACTTCTGTTGTAGAATTCACCACAATAATCTTTTGGACTAAATCCAACTTACTGTGCCACCATAAATTTATATCAAAAATCGTTTGGAGCATCAATTAAGTTTTTATCGAAGTACTACTTACAACTAGCATGTATTGATGTAACTCCTTACAACAATTTCTTCATCTTCTCCGTATGCGAGACACATGTCATTAGTATCTAACAACATTTTACTGTTGTCCTATCTGATGGGGAACGTTGCATGAAAATCAAAAATTTCCTACGAAACACCCAAGATCTAATCTAGGAGATGCATAGCAACGAGAGGGGAGTGTGTCTACATACCCTTGTAGACCGAAAGCATTAGCGTCGTAACGCGGTTGATGTAGTCGTACTCTTCACGATCCAATCGCGATCCAATCTGATCTAGTGCCGAACGGACGACACCTCCGAGATTAGCACACGTTCAGCTCGATGGCGTCGTCTCCTTCTTGATCCAGCAAGAGAGGGGGAGGAGGTAGATGAGATCGGAACCAGCACGACGGCGAGGTGGTGGTGGTGGCAGCGGAAATCCGGCAGGGCTTCGCCAAGCGCTGACGGAACATGGAGGAGGAAGAGAGGGAGGGGGCGGCCAAGGGTGGAAGCGTGCTGCCCCCCGCACCCCTTCCCACTATATATAGAGGAGGAAACTTGGAGGAGGAGGAATAGTGCCGCGTGAACAGTACCACGTGAACAGTACCACGTGAATAGTAATCCTCTTCCCCAAGTAATGCCTCTTATCTCCTATTTTAAAGGGATTTGAACTTATCACTTGGGACAGCCGCATGGGCCAAGTGGGGCTGCTGCTCCTGGATGCCCATATTGATTCCTACATATTCAACGAAGATCTTTATCGGTTGAACCACGATGTCGAGGATTCGGTTAATCCCGTATGCAATTCCCTTTGTCCGGCGATATGTTACTTGCCCGAGATTCGATCGTCGGTATCTCCATACCTAGTTCAATCTCGTTACCGGCAAGTCTCTTTACTCGTTCCGTAATACAAGATCCCGTGGCTAACTCATTAGCCACATTGCTTGCAAGCTCTTTACGATGTTGTATTACCGAGAGGGCCCAGAGATATCTCTCCGTCATACGGAGTGACAAATCCCAGTCTCGATCTGTGCCAACCCAACAAACACCTTCGGAGATACCTGTAGAGCACCTTTATGATCACCCAGTTACGAAGTGACGTTTGGATACTGTCGGTGTGAAAACCGGTAGACCTCGGGGTAGAGGGTCCCGAGCTGTGGATCTCGGATCGGTGGTAACAAGGACAAGGGAGACAATGTTTACCCAGGTTCGGGCCCTCTTGATAGAGGTAAAACCCTATGTCCTGCTTCTGTTTATATTAATGGAGATGTATCGAATACAGAGTTGATCTACCTCAAGATCGTAATGTGTGTCTAACTTCTAGGGCTAGATGAGCGATATTGCGTTGATGTCCCCTCTACAGGCTAAACCCTATGGCTTATATACACGCCAGGGAGGGTATCTAGGGTTACAAGGTCGATATCTAGGAGTAAGGCGGTAGGAGAGGTCTTGGAGTATTCGTCAAGTCTTCGGGAGAGGCAGTCTTGATCACGCTTCCAATGTACGGCCTCCGGAGTCCATCCTGATCACGTACGAGGGCCCACCAGCCAAGCCGAGGAGATGGGCCCGCTAGGTCAGCACCCCCTAATCCGGGACACCGTCAGTAGCCCCCGAACTGGTCTTCTATGCCGAGGACAATTTTCTCAAGAGACTTCACCTCGGATCCGGAGTCCTTGGCTTGACAGATGAGTTCCCCCTTATGATTTACTATCCTTTGGTGGAGCGACGTCATCCGAGGTCCAACCGAGCTTGTGCCCTGCCCGAAGAGGACAGATAACTTAGCCCCGAAGGCCCGTTGTTCAGGTATGAACGGTCCAATCCGGCCTGACAACTTTATCGAAGAGGCTTGCCCCGCAACAGGTCGAGCAGTTACTGCCTCCTCAAATCGCAGTTCGAGGCAGCCTTTTACTAGCACGTCCCCTCGAGGCAGAGATCGTGCCCGTTTTCGTAGGGATATCATCAAGATTTTGTTTCCCCCCATATGTTCAGCGGCATTTTTGGTGGGAATAGCGAGTTTATCGGCGCAGCGAGGGGACTCTTGGCCTTTCACAGGTGTATAAGAGCAAAAAGGAGGACAGCGCAATTGACCACGCTCCCATTCTCCCCTGCTACTGCTTCGTCTAGCTCCAGCGCCCAGATCCCATCTCACTCCATTCTCCTTTCGCGAGTCCAACCACCACCATCAGCCATGGCCGACACCCTCAAGGGGCACTGGGGTGGTTCCACCGTGATGGCGGGCACCATCTCAGAGTTGCGCAGCGCGGGGTACCTTGCCCCCACCATTGCCGCCCGCGCTCCTGCTGCCGGCGAGCAGGTGCCCGCTCCCAACGCCGGGGAGCGGGTAGTCTTCGTCCCCCACCTCATCCGAGGCCTGGGCTTCCCGCTGCACCCCTTCGTGCGCGGTGTAATGTTCTACTACGGGCTGGACTTTCACCACATGGCCCCCAACTCCATCCTCCACCTCGCCTCCTTTATCACGGTTTGCGAGACCATCCTCCGCTGCGAGCCGCACTTCGGCCTGTGGCTGAAGCTCTTCGGGATTAAACCGAAGTCCAGCGGCTCAGACCTCGCGGAGTGCGGAGGGGCCATGGTCAGCAAGAATCAGGGAGCCACCTGGTTCAAGGGCACCTTCATCGAAACGGTGAAGGAGTGTCAGAAAGAGTGGTTTTACATCACTGAGCCGCTCGCCCCTGGCCAGACCGAGGTCCCGGCTTTCTCGGCCGGGCCTCCCAGGAAGCTCAAGTCCTAGAAGGAGAAGGGCGTCGCCTGGGGGAACCCCGAAGAGGTGGAGGCCCTAATCGAGAGGATCGTGTGGTGGTCCACCGTGGGGAAGGTCGAGCTCACCGACGTCATCAACGTCATGCTCAACCGTCGCATACTCCCCCTCCAACTTCGGGCTACCCCGATGTGGGCGCAAAAGCCCGTGGATATGGACACCATCAACACCTTCTTCCGCTCCACCTTGGCCACCATGTGGTCGAGGCTCATGAAGCTGGCCAAGGACAAGATACCCAAGGAAGGGGAGGACCGCGGCCTCGAACACGACTACGACGCCCCCCCGGTGAGTGACTCCGTCCATCAATTGTTATTTTTCATCTATCGTTCCGAGGAGTAGAGTTTCATCAATTCATTATGCTTGATGCCTTCACAGAAGTGGTTGGCCTGGGTGCAAGGAGTGCGATGCCCAGCTCCACTGCCAGAGGAGCCTCCAACTCCCCTGCTCTCGGCGCTCCTGACTGAGGAGCCGCACGTGGTGGCCCCGAAAGGGACGAAGTCCCAGAGGGGTAGGTCAAGTGCTCGGGCTCGGGGGACTTCGGTTACCCGGTCCGAAGAGACCAACACCTCCGCCGCGCAAGACGGCGACGTGGAGGGGGGTGAAGAGGAGGAGGTCCCTCCCCCGAAGGGGAAGAGGTCGGCGTTAGAAGACGCCGACGTGGGCATGCCGCCGAAGGGCCCCAAGAGGCCGAGGCGAACCTCGTCCGGGGCTGCCAACAAGTTATCGGAGAGAGCCGAGCTCTCCGGTGACTCAGAAGAAGACCTCCTCGCCGTGGGGAGGAAGAAGCCGGCGCCCCGAGGGTAAGCCATTGTCTTTGCATCCCGCCTTCTAATTCTATCTCTAGACAAGGGGAAACTTACAAAGGCGTCTTTTCTTGTGTAGTCCACCGAGGGTAATCCCCAATGGTTCTTCAAGGGGGTTGCCATCCGCCAGCGGGACTCCATAGCCCGCTGCTCCTCCCCCGATGTACGACGGGCTAGGGGAGGCAACATCCACGCTGGCCCCTGTCGTCGACACGACGGGGGCCGATGAGGTGGCCATCATGGCCGAGGTTGATACCTCGGCCCAACAAGACCCGGGAGAGGAACACCCCGTGGTCATCGAAGAGGGGCTGGGCCAGTCATCGGCCCAGCCGACATCTAACTCGGCTCAGCTACCCCAGGCGGAGACTACTCGGGTGGATGCCTCCGAGGTCATCCCTCCACCCCAACCAACTGCCCAAAGGCGGGCTGGCGCGGGGTGGACCGAGGAGATGGAGGACGTCCTGAAGGGCTCCTCCATCAAGGAAGAGCATCGTGCCTTGATAGGCGTGGCGCTACAGGGCTACCGGTCCGCAGGGGCCGGCCTGCATGAGGATTTCAAGAACCTCGTAGCAGGTTTCGAGGTACGCTTTCTATCTACGCATCTAATTTGTTTATTTGAGCTTTTTATTATGAGTTTGTCCGAGGACATAAGAGTACAGCCTGCTAAATGGCTTAGTGAGTGAGTAGCCCCCGAGCCTGAAGTCGGTTTCAAGAAACCGGCATCGGGATCGTTTGATTACATAGGAGCCTGTTGAATAGTTCCCAGGGCACCGCTTGAGGCAGCCACCCTCGGAACTTTTGAGTGATTTTAACTGTTTCCTTTGTAATAAGGATCTCCTTTTTTTTTGTGGCAGGGTTCGACCTCGGGTCCGGACTCCGTCTCCGAGGAGATTGCGGAGATGAACCGGAAACTCGAGCAGTCTCAAGGTAAGCAAGTTAAAACTTGTTCTGTACTTTGGATGAAGAAGGGATGATATGTTTTGTTAAAGAAAACAACTAAGGCCGAACTGTTGTGACAACAACAGCGTTAGCGGAGCTGGAGACGCTCAAGGCCGAGCTCGAAAGGGCTCGGCAGGAGGTGCGGCAGCAGGAGGCCGCTGCCGCTGCGACAGAGAAGGCCCGAGCCGCTGAGAAGGCGGCCGGGGAGAAGCACCAAGCGCGGGTGCTAGAGGTCGAGGAGACCCTGAAGGGCGTGTTTGAAGCACGTGACAAGCTTCAAGAGGAGGGGCAATGGACCAAGGAGGTGCTCAAGAAGCTGCAACTTGCCCACTCCGAGCTCAAGACCTCGGCCCGAGCTGACCGCAAGGTGCTCCAACAAGTGGAGCAAATCGCCTCGGGTAAGCTATTTTTGCTGCAGTGTACGTTTGGCAGCAAAGGGTGTGTCGAGCTCACCCAGTTATGGCGTTCCGCAAAGGTCTTTGCGGATCTTCCGTAGAGCGCGGCGGATGCGGTGGTGTACTTTGGCCAGCTAGCGGGCCATGAGGCGGAGAAGGCCTTCTGGGGGCAGTTCCCGGGGTCGCCGTCCGCACAGCTACTGAATCATCGGGTGAAGCAGCTGGTGGAGTTGTTTCGTATGACGAGACCGGCGCTCCAGGACCTCTGCATCGCGCTGTGGCCTGCCAAAGCCATGCCGAAGAGCCTCTTCGGCCTTGCGGCCCGTCTCCAAGATGCCGTGCCCTGCGTGGACCGCTGGAAGAGATCCGCATGCTTTGAAGGAGCGCGGAGGGCGTATGCCTGCGTGAAGACACACTTTCGAAAGGTTGATGCGGTTACATGTGCCGCGGGCCCTCCAGCCGACAAGCCGCGCACCGCCGAGCAGTTCTTCGCCGAGGTGGAGGCGGGAGCTCGTGCCACGGAAGCCGTGTGTCTAAAGGATACTATGTATTTCTAGATAGTACTTCGGAATGCCGAAGTGTGTGATGTATAAAACTTGATCTTTTGGTTGAATGAAGATGGCTTTAAATTCCATGTGTGTGTTTTTATAAGTATTTTTTCCTCTGATGTGACTGTTTTAAAGTGAGAGTGGCCAGTCGTCGGCTTCAGCCCCAGTGTAGGTCATACAAAGGGTGTTCCTTAAGGCACATGTGACCCTTAGCTGACGTCTCGGTACCCGGAGGTGGTCTGTGCTTTATAGGAACTAGGCAATCAGACTATAGTGGCATTATACCTTTCACTTAGTCATAGGAGTTTGACTGTGGGGGCTAATGACCAGCCCCCGGTGTAGGAAGTGTACGGTCAGGTCGGCCGAGGTCGAGGCCATGACACACTTTGGCTAGGAATGAAAGCCCTTCGTTTAACACAGGTGATCTCTATCGTCACATCGCTTGATGCGGTCTACGGATGGCGGACCAGTTTACGCAGACCTAGATAGTCAGTTTTCGGCTTTCTCCACTGAGGCGCTGTGCCAGGTGACCTGGCAGCGCAATCGCAGTGGTTCTCCTGTTACACCCTTAGCCGAATTCATCGGAAACGTAAGGGGTACACATAGGAGCCGGGCAACCCAACTATGGACCAAAATCTAGGTTCGAAACTGATGCATATAAGGCCTAAATCTGAGACGCCGAATACTTCAGACTTGTTATACAATTGTATCTTTTTTAGCGAACTTCTTCGTCCCACAGGGGCCATGCTGATAAAGAAATATGATAGAGACCTTAAAGGGGCACAATTTCTTTATTTCATAATTTCAAGCGTGTACATGCCCAGCTGTGGCGAGAGGAATTGAAAGAATACAATGTAAAAGGTTAAGAAAAAAGAGGAAGAAACAGGGCGGATAATTGCTAACGGATTTTAAGGAATCCGGACCGCTGCCTGGCGCACGTCTGCATTTCCGAACTGTTGACCAGATATTTACCATTGATGGCGAGGACTTTGTGGAGGTTGATGCCTTTTCGGTCCTTCATATGCCGCAAGCGTTTGTTTGACCGAGCTCCTTTAGAGGAGACGTTGCCGAAGTCCATTCCGTGGTTGACACCGCGTTGACATGGTCGTGATGCACTGTTTCTTTGACAGAGACTGGCCTATACGGGGGGCTCGAAGCCACGTCTTTGCTTGGTTAAACCGTGCCGACATTTGAGTAAATTGTTGGCTCCTCGACATCCCAGGGAATCTTAAGCGCAAAATGATGCACCCTGGGGACGTAATGCCCACTCCAGAGAGGGCATACGAGGAGCCCGTATCCCTATTTCGAGTGGGGGGGGGGGGCACATTGCCGAGGTCTAATTGTGCTGCCCGGGCGCGCTTCAAAGAGCGGGCGGCGCGTTTATCGCTTCGAGCCGCCTCCTCGGACGCCTGTACCTCGGCTGCGAAAGCCGCGGTCTGTTCCTCTGTCCGAAGTGAGCGTTCGGTGTTACCATTGACTGTGATAACACCGTTAGGTCCCGGCATTTTGAGCTTGAGATAAGCATAATGCGGGACTGCATTGAAGCGCGCGAAGGCCGTGCGCCCTAGGAGCGCGTGGTATCCACTTTGGTATATACAATTTCTCCTACAATTTGCAGATCATTACATGCAGGCATTAGGTGAAATGGTATACTCCGTCGGGAGATATGACCTGCTGAAGCAAAAATCCCGCCATTTCCTCTTGAAGTGCTCGTATGCGGTCCTTTGGTAGGAGCCTATCCCGCATCTCCACCATCTTTAAAGAAGGAGATCAATATGAATATATTAGTTGTGTGTATATATATTAGATCATGATAAAAAAATTGTGAATAGTGTTTACATACCCAAAGATGTCTTGCATCTCCGCTCCTTTCTTCGGTCAGAAAGCGAATGTTCTCGCAAACGTAGTATGCCCATAAATTAGTCCCCTTTTCCTGCCTCATACACTTTACGAGAATAGAATTCAATCAGATAATAATCAAGCATGATAATGGTATTGAAACTAGAATTAAAGAGATGCGTAGACGTAGCTAGTACTACTTAATTACCTTGGACCGTCGCCATTTCAGCTGTGGTTTCCATTCACCGACAACCTCTTTGATGAAGTTTTTCCAAACCCTACCTGGCAAAGAAAATGAATAAATGAGTTATTAATTACTTGATATCAGGAAATGAACTAAAGAGGCCGACATAGTGCGATAATGATTGAAATTACCTGTCGAGCATCAACTTCAGGCTGATGTATTCTTCAGGGTCTTTACCTAGTGAGTCCAGTACTTGAACAGTTCCCTCGTCAACTCTAATGATTAGTAGGATCCAGTGGAATCTGCGCATACGTTTGTATAAGCGGGCATGCATAACTCATCAACTACACTTAACATCGAGTAAGCAAAAATAGAATTTGTAGTACAAGACAGTAACACTCACCTGAAGTTGTAAGGAAAAAGTATTTCTGGTTTGGTATTTAGTTCCTTCAAAAACATTAGCAAGCTATTCTCTGTGTCTTGTTTGTGGTTATTTAACACATTTTCATTAACGGTATTTGGGTCAATGAACCCAATGCCATAGACTCCATCTCTTTTCATTTCAAAAATCTTCATTCTGCATAATACCACACAAAAGAATATAGTGAGGATAATTACAGGCAATGAATGAGCTGAGCTAGAGACTTAAATTACAGAAAGAAATCACTTACAGACAATAGCAACTGACGAGAGATTTGTCGAGTGCGTCTTGATTGAATAATTGAAAAAATTCTGGAAATTCAATCCACAAATCTTTCCCATGGAAGTAATGCTCTGGCTTGACTTTCACCATGAGGCTCTCTCGCCCGGCCTTTATTTCTCTCAGGTACCAGTCATGCAATCTGCGCATTTGCGTTGATAGAGGCTTCTCCTCGTCAGGCCTGACTAGAGGGTTCCCAGGGACATATTTCCATGCTAGTTCCTTCGGATCCATCGTGGGGACTTCCTCGATGCCTAGGAGTTGTTCAACAGTGATACCCATCTCTCTAGCCATCTCTCTATCAGCGTCGGTTACCGCCTTATCGGTACTCACCTTGAGCGGGGGGATCGATTGCACTGCCTATTCTCCGAGCTGGGGAACAGTTTTCCCGCTTTTATTACTACCTGTAAGGCTCGACTGCTGTTTTTTTGTTGATAACATGACTTGCTAATAGAGCGTTCATAGTCTGATCGTGTTTTCTCCACAGCCGGTTTAGCAAGATCCACAAAGTGTTGTATGACTTTCTCAGGTATTTTCTCCTTCGGCGGCGGGGGCGGTTTCGGTGCAAAATGGGCCTTCACTTGGGCATCCACGACCCCTTTGTTTTCCTCCTCAGTCATCTCATAAGCTAACTGTTGGGGAACGTTGCATGGAAAACAAAAATTTTTCTACGCACACGCAAGATCTATCCATGGAGATGCATAGCTACGAGAGGGGGAGTGTGTCTACGTACCCTCGTAGACCGTAAGCGGAAGCGTTAGAACAACGCGGTTGATGTCGTCGAACAACTTCACGATCCAACCGACCGAGTACCGAACGTACGACACCTCCGCGTTCAGCACACGTTCAGCTCGGTGACGTCCTCGACTTCTTGATCCAGCAAGACGGCGAGGTAGTGGATGAGTTCCGGCAGCACGACGGCGTGGTGACGGTGATGGTGATGCTATCTCCGCAGGGCTTCGCCCAAGCACCGCGAAAATATATGACCGAGGGACGGAACTGTGGAGGGGGGCGCCGCACATGGCTAAGACAATGTTGTGTCTCCTTTGGGGCGCCGCCCTCTCCTCTATTTATATATGTGTAGGGGCTTGGAGTAGAAGGAATAGTGCCACGTGAACAGTAACCGTGAATAGTACACACATGGACTTGGACTCCAAAGTCCAATCCTATTCCTACTAGGACTCTCCCTTTTTCCTTCCCTAGCTGCGTGGGCTTTTGAGGACTTGGTGCCCCTGGCCCAATAAGGCCAGGGTGCCTCCCTTTAGCTCATGCTAGCCCTTGGGACGTGGTGGACCCACTTGTGGACTTCCGGACCCCTCCGGAATCCTCCGGAACCTTCTGGAAGCTTCCCGGTACAATACCGAAAAAACTGCACCTTTTTCCGGAACCCAAAATATGACTTCCCATATATAAATCTTTACCTCTCAACCATTCCGAGACTCCTCGTGACGTCCGGGATCTCATCCGGGACTCCGAACAATATTCGGTTACCAATTCACATAACTCATATAACACTATATCGTCAACGAACGTTAAGCGTGCGGACCCTACGGGTTCGGGAATGATGTAGACATGACTGAGACGCCTCTCCGGTCAATAACCAATAGCGGAACCTGGATGCTCATATCGGTTCCTACATATTCCACGAAGATCTTATCGGTCGAACCGCAATGACAACATACGTAATTCCCTTTGTCCGTCGGTATGTTACTTGCCCGAGATTCGATCGTCGGTATCTCCATACCTAGTTCAATCTCGTTACCGGCAAGTCTCTTTACTCGCTCCGTAATACATCATCCCGTAACTAACTCCTTAGTCACTTTGCTTGCAAGCTTCTTATGATGTGCATTACCGAGAGGGACCAGAGATACCTCTCCGAAACACGGAGTGACAAATCCCAGTCTCGATCCATGCCAACTCAACGGACACCTTCGGAGATACCTGTAGAGCATCTTTATGCTCACCCAGTTACGTTGTGACGTTTGATAGCACACAAGGTATTCCTCCGGTATCCGGGAGTTGCATGATCTGAGGAACATGTATTTGACATTCAAGAAAGCAGTAGCAATAAACAGAACGATCATATGCTAAGCTAACGAATGGGTCTTGTCCATCACATCATTCTCCTAATGATGTGATCCCGTTATCAAATGACAACTCATGTATATGGTTAGGAAACCTTAACCATCTTTGATCAACGAGCTAGTCTAGTTGAGGCTCACTAGGGACACGATATTTGTTTATGTATTCACACATGTATTTAAGTTTTCGGTCAATACAATTCTAGCATGAATAATAAACCTTTATCATGAACAAGGAAATATAAAATAATAACAACTTTATTATTGCCTCTAGGGCATATTTCCATCAGTCTCCCACTTGCACTAGAGTCAATAATCTAGATTACATAGTAATGAATCTAACACCCATGGAGTCTTGGTGCTGATCATGTTTTGCTCGTGGAAGAGGCTTAGTCAACGGGTCTGCCACATTCAGATCCGTGCGTACTTTGCAAATTTCTATGTCTCCATCCTTGACATATTCACGAATGGAGTTGAAGCGTCTCTTGATGTGTTTGGTCTTCTTGTGAAACCTGGGCTCCTTGTCTATGGCAATTGCTCCAGTGTTGTCACAAATGATTGTCATTGGACCCGATGCACTAGGTATTACACCTAGATCGGATATGAACTCCATCATCCAGACTCCTTCATGTGCTGCTTCCGAAGCAGCTATGTATTCTGCTTCACACGTAGATCCCGCCACGACGCTTTGCTTGGAACTGCACCAACTGACAGCTCCACCATTTAATATAAATACGTATCCGGTTTGTGACTTAGAGTCATCCGGATCAGTGTCGAAGCTTGCATCGACGTAACCCTTTACGACGAACTCTTCGTCACCTCCATAAACGAGAAACATGTCCTTGGTCCTTTTCAGGCACTTCAGGATATTCTTGACCGCTGTCCAGTGATCCACTCCTGAATTACTCTGGTACCTTCCTGCCAAACTTATGGCAAGGCACACATTAGGTCTGGTACACAGCATGGCATACATAATAGAACCTATGGCTGAGGCATAGGGAATGACTTTCATTTTCTCTATATCTTCGGTCGTGGTCGGGCATTGAGTCTGACTCAACTTCACACCTTGCAAGACAGGCAAGAACCCTTTCTTGGACTGATCCATTTTGAACTTCTTCAAAACTTTTTCAAGGTATGTGCTTTGTGAAAGTCCTATCAAGCGTCTTGATCTATCCCTATAGATCTTGATGCCCAATATATAAGCAGCTTCACCGAGGTCTTTCATTGAAAAATTCTTATTCAAGTATCCCTTTATGCCATCCAGAAATTCTATATCATTTCCAATCAACAATATGTCATCCACATATAATATTAGAAATGCTACAGAGCTCCCACTCACTTTCTTGTAAATACAGGCTTCACCGTAAGTCTGTACAAAACCATATGCTTTGATCACCTCATCAAAGCGTATATTTCAACTCCGAGATGCTTGCACTAGTCCATAGATGGATCGCTGGAGCTTGCACACTTTGTTAGCACCCTTAGGATCGACAAAACCTTCTGGTTGCATCATATACAACTCTTCTTCGAGAAAACCATTAAGGAATGCAGTTTTGACATCCATTTGCCAGATTTCATAATCATAAAATGCGGCAATTGCTAACATGATTCGGACAGACTTAAGCATCGCTACGGGTGAGAAAGTCTCATCGTAGTCAACCCCTTGAACTTGTCGAAAACCTTTCGCGACAAGTCGAGCTTTGTAGACAGTGATATTACCATCAGCATCCGTCTTCCTCTTAAAAATCCATTTATTCTCAATGGCTTGCCGATCATCGGGCAAGTCCACCAAAGTCCACACTTTGTTCTCATACATGGATCCTATCTCAGATTTCATGGCCTCAAGCCATTTGTCGGAATCCGGGCTTATCATATCTTCTTCATAGTTCGTAGGTTCGCCGTTGTCTAACAACATAACTTCCAGAACAGGATTACCGTACCACTCTGGTGCGGAACATACTCTGGTCGACCTACGAAGTTCAGTAGTAACTTGATCTGAAGTTTCATGGTCTTTATCATTATCTTCCTATATTATTGGTGTAGGCATCACGGGAACGGTTTTCTCTGATGAGCTACTTTCCAATTCGAGAGAAGGTACAATTAACTCATCAAGTTCTACTTTCCTCCCACTCACTTCTTTCGAGAGAAACTCCTTCTCTAGAACAGACCCATTCTTGGCAACAAAGACCTTGCCTTCGGATCTGTGGTAGAAGGTGTACCCAATTGTTTCTTTAGGGTATCCTATGAAGATGCACTTCTCCGCTTTGGGTTCGAGCTTATCAGGTTGAAGCTTTTTCACATAAGCATCGCATCCTCAAACTTTAAGAAACGACAGCTTAGGTTTCTTGCCAAACCATAGTTCATACAGTGTCGTCTCAACGGATTTAGACGGTGCCCTATTTAACGTGAATGCAGCTGTCTCTAATGCATAACCCAAAACGATAGTGGCAAATCGATAAGAGACATCATAGAACGCACCATATCCAATAAAGTACGGTTACGACGTTCGGACACACCATTACGCTGTGGTGTTCCAGGTGGCGTGAGTTGTGAAACAATTCCACATTTTCTTAAATGAAGGCCAAACTCGTAACTCAAATATTCGCCTCCGCGATCAGATCGTAGAAACTTTATTTTCTTGTTACGATGATTCTGTTGGGGAACGTTGCATGGGAAACAAAAAATTTCCTACGCACACACAAGATCTATCCATGGTGATGAGCATCTACGAGAGGGAGAGTGAATCTACATACCCTTGTAGATCGCTAAGCGGAGCGTTAAGAAACGCGGTTGATGTAGTCGAACGTCTCCGCGATCCAAATCGCAAGTCGTCCCTCGATCCGATCACGAACTAGTGCCGAACGGACGGCACCTCCGCGTTCAACACACGTACGGCTTGATGACGCCTTCACCTCCTCGATCCAGCGAGCGATGGTGAAGTAGTAGATGAGTTCCGGCAGCACGACGGCGTGGTGATGGTGGTGAGGAACAATCTCTGCAGGGCTTCGCCAAGCACTACGGAGATTATGGCGGGAGAACTAGAGGGTTAGAGTTGCCGACACACGGCTTAGGAAATCTTGATGTGTCCCGTGTGCTAGCCCTGCCCCTCTATTTATATGTTGAGCCCTGGGGTCTAAACTTGGAGAGAAAACCTCCACAAGGTCGGTTTTGCCCGCACAAGGTCGGTTTGGCCCGCACGGAAAGAGTCCAACTCGGATTCCAGCAGTATCGCGTACAAGCGTTAGTACCGCTTACGATAAGCGGTAGTACCGCCTGTAGCAGTAGTACCGCTTACGATAAGCGGTATTACCGCCTGTAGCGGTAGTACCGCTTACAATAAGCGGTAGTACCGCCTGTAGCGGTAGTACCGCTTACGATAAGCGGTAGTACCACCCCAGACGCCGGCAAAACTTCCTTTTGCACCTTGCCTAAGCCTCGTGGGCTTTACCCCTTGGCCCAAATAAAGTGTTCTCGTACCCGAACATTTCGGGAAACATCCGGAACCCCTTCCGGTGAATTCCGGAACCCTTCCGGAGACAAAACACTATTATCCCATATATCAATCTTTACCTCCGGACTCTTCCGGAGATCCTCGTCATGTCCGGGATCTTATCCGGGACTCCGAACAACCTTCGGTCACCAACAAAATAACTCAACTATACTAATCGTCACCAAACGTTAAGTGTGTAGACCCTGCGGGTTCGAGAACTATGTAGACATGACCGAGACACCTCTACGATCAATAACCAATAGCGGGACCTGGATGCCCATATTGGCTCCTACATATTCTACGAAGATCTTTATCGGTTGAACCTCTATGTCAAGGATTCAGTTAATCCCGTATACTGTTCCCTTTGTTCTTCGGTATGTTACTTGCCCGAGATTCGATCGTCGGTATCTCTATACCTAGTTCAATCTCGTTACCGGCAAGTCTCTTTACTCGTTCCGTAATACAAGATCTCGTGGCTAACACTTTAGTCACATTGCTTGCAAGGCTCATTGTGATGTTGTATTACCGAGTGGGCCCTGAGATACCTTTCCGTCACACGGAGTAACAAATCCCAGTCTTGATCCTTGCCAACCCAACAGACATCCTCGGAGATACCTGTAGAGCACCTTTATAGTCACCCAGTTACGTTGCGACGTTTGATACACACAAGGTACTCCTCCGATGTCAGGGAGTTGTATGATCTCATGGTCATAGGAACAGATACTTGACATGCAGAAAACAATAGCAATAAACTGACACGATCATATGCTACGTTTATAGTTTGGGTCTTGTCCATCACATCATTCTCCTAATGATGTGATCCCGTTATCAAATGACATCTCATGTCCATGGCTAGGAAACCTTCACCATCTTTTGATCAACGAGCTAGTCAACTAGAGGCTTACTAGGGACACAGTGTTGTCTATGTACCCACACATGTATTTGAGTTTCCAATCAATACAATTATAGCATGGATAATAAACGATTATCATGAACAAGGAAATATAATAATAACTAATTTATTATTGCCTCTAGGGCATATTTCCAACAGATTCTCTACTTCACTCTGAAATTCTTTGAACTTTTCAAATGTTTCAGACTTGTGTTTCATCAAGTAGATATACCCATATCTACTCAAATCATCTGTGAAGGTTAGAAAATAACGATACCCGCCGCGTGCTTCAACATTCATCGGACCGCATACATCGGTATGTATTATTTCCAACAAATCAGTAGCTCGCTCCATTGTTCCGGAGAACGGAGTTTTAGTCATCTTGCCCATGAGGCATGGTTCGCAAGTATCAAATGATTCATAATAAAGAGATTCCAAAAGTCCATCCGCATGGAGTTTCTTCATGCGCTTTACACCAATATGACCTAAACGGCAGTGCCACAAGTATGTTGCACTATCATTATCAACTTTGCATCTTTTGGCATCAATATTATGAATATGTGTATCACTACGATCGAGATTCAACAAGAATAGACCATTCACAAAAGGTGCGTGACCATAAAAGATGTTACTCATATAAATAGAACAGCCATTATTCTCTGACTTAAATGAATAACCGTCTCGCAATAAACAAGATCCAGATATAATGTTCATGCTCAACGCTGGCACCAAATAACAATTATTGAGGTCTAAAACTAATCCCGAAGGTAGATGTAGAGGTAGCGTGCCGACGCGCATCGTCACCTCGTCCTTAGCCAATCTTCGCTTATTCTGTAGCTCCTATTTCGAGTTACAAATATGAGCAACCGAACCAGTATCAAATACCCAGGCGCTACTGCGAGCATTAGTGAGGAACACATCAATAACATGTATATCAAATATACCTTTGCTCACTTTGCCATCCTTCTTATCCGCCAAGTACTTGGGGCAGTACCGCTTCCAGTGACCAGTCCCTTTGCAGTAGAAGCACTCTGTTTCAGGCCTGGGTCCAGCTTTGGGTTTCTTCGTGGGAGTGGCAACTTGGTTGCCGTTCTTCTCGAAGTTCCCCTTCTTTCCCTTGCCCTTTTTCTTGAAACTAGTAGTTTTGTTAACTATCAACACTTGATGCTCCTTCTTGATTTCTACCTCCGCTGATTTCAGCATCGCGAAGAGCTCGGGAATTGTCTTCTCCATCCCTTGCATATTATAGTTCATCATGAAGCCTTTATAGCTTGGTGGCAGTGACTGAAGAACTCTGTCAATAACACTCTCAACCGGAAGATCAATTCCCAGCTGAGTCAAGTGGTTGTGGTACCCAGACATTCTGAGTATGTGTTCACTGACAGAACTGTTCTCCTCCATCTTACAGCTAAAGAACTTGTTGGAGACTTCATATCTCTCAACCTGGGCATTAGCTTGAAATATGAATTTCAGCTCTTGGAACATCTCATATGCTCTGTGGCGTTCAAAACGCTTTTGCAGTCCCGGTTCTAAGCCGTAGAGCATGGCACACTGAACTATCGAGTAGTCATCAGATCGAGCCTGCCAGGCGTTCACAACGTCAGCAGCAGCTCCTGCAGCAGGTCCATCACCTAGCGGTGCATCAAGGACATAATTCTTCTGTGCAGCAATGAGGATAATCCTCAAGTTACGGACCCAGTCCATGTAGTTGCTACCATCATCTTTCAACTTAGCTTTCTCTAGGAACGCATTAAAATTCAACGGAACAGTAGCACGGGCCATTAATCTACAACATAGATATGCAAAGAAACCATCAAGACTAAGTTCATGATAAATTAAGTTCAATTAATCAAATTACTAATGAACTCCCACTTAAATTAACATCCCTCAAGTTAACTAAGTGATACATGATCCAAATCAACTAGCCCATGTCCGATCATCACGTGAGATGGGATAGTCATCAATGGTGAACATCTCCATGTTGATCATATCTACTATATGACTCATGTTCGACCTTTCGGTCTCCAGTGTTCCGAGTCCATGTCTGTACATGCTAGGCTCGTCAAGTTTAACCCAAGTATTCTGCTTGTGTAAAACTGGCTTACACCCGTTGTATGTGAACGTAGAATCTATCACACCCGATCATCACGAGGTGATTCGAAACGACGAACTTTAGCAACGGTGCATACTCGGGGAGAACACTTTTATCTTGAAATTTAGTGAAGGGATCATCTTATAATGCTACCGTCGTTCTAAGCAAAATAAGATGCATAAAGGATAAACATCACATGCAATCAAAATATGTGACATGATATGGCCATCATCTTGTGCTTTTGATCTCCATCTCCAAAGCATCGTCATGATCTCCATCGTCACCGGCTCGACACCTTGATCTCCATCGTTGCGTCGTGGTCGTCTTGCCAACTATTGCTTCTACAACTATTGCTAACGCATAGCGATAAAGTAAAGCAATTACATGGCGCTTGCATTTCATACAATAAAGAGACAACCATAAGGCTCCTACCGGTTGCCGATAAATTACAAAACATGATCATCTCATACAATAACGTATATCACATCATGTCTTGACCATATCACATCACAGCATACCCTGCAAAAACAAGTTAGACGTCCTCTACTTTGTTGTTGCAAGTTTTACGTGGCTGCTACGGGCTTCTAGCAAGAACCGTTCTTACCTACGGCACAAAACCACAACGGTGATTTATCAAGTTTGCTGTTTTAACCTTCAACAAGGACCGGCCGCAGTCAAATTCGATTCAACTAAAGTAGAAGAAACAGACACCCGCCAGCCACCTTTATGCAAAACAAGTTGCATGTCTGTCAGTGGAACCGGTCTCATGTACGTGGACATGTAAGGTTGGTCCGGGCCGCTTCATCTTACAATACCGCCGAATCAAAATAAGACGTTGGTGGTAAGCAGTATGACAATCACCGCCCACAACTTTTTGTGTACTACTCGTGCATATCATCTACGCATAGACCTGGCTCATGATGCCACTGTTGGGGAACGTTGCATGGAAAACAAAAAATTTTCTACGCACACGCAAGATCTATCCATGGAGATGCATAGCTACGAGAGGGGGAGTGTGTCTATGTACCCTCGTAGACCGTAAGCGGAAGCATTAGAACAACGCGGTTGATGTCGTCGAACAACTTCACGATCCAACCGACCGAGTACCAAATGTACGGCACCTCCACGTTCAGCACACGTTCAGCTCGGTGACGTCCTCGACTTCTTGATCCAGCAAGACGGCGAGGTAGTGGATGAGTTCCGGCAGCACGACGGCGTGGTGACGGTGATGGTGATGCTATCTTCGCATTGCTTCGCCCAAGCACTGCGAAAATATATGACCGAGGGACGGAACTGTGGAGGGAGGCGCCGCACATGGCTAAGACAATGTTGTGTCTCCTTTGGGGCGCCCCCCTCTCCTCTATTTATATATGTGTAGGGGCTTGCAGTAGAAGGAATAGTGCCACGTGAACAGTAACCATGAATAGTACACACGTGGACTTGGACTCCAAAGTCCAATCCTATTCCTACTACGACTCTCCCTTTTTCCTTCCCTAGCTGTGTGGGCTTTTGATGACTTGGTGCGCCTGGCCCAATAAGGCCAGGGCGCCTCCCTTTAGCTCATGCCAGCCCTGGGGATGTGGTGGACCCACTTGTGGACTTTCGGACCCCTCCGGAATCCTCCGGAACCTTCTGGAAGCTTCCCGGTATAATACCGAAAAAACTGCACCTTTTTTTGGAACCCAAAATATGACTTCCCATATATAAATCTTTACCTCTTGACCATTCCGAGACTCCTCGTGACGTCCGGGATCTCATCCGGGACCCCGAACAATATTCGGTTACCAATTCACATAACTCATATAACACTATATCGTCAATGAACGTCAAGCGTGCGGACCCTACGGGTTCGGGAATGATGTAGACATGACTGAGACGCCTCTCCGCTAAATAACCAATAGCGGAACCTGGATGCTCATATTGGTTCCTACATATTCCACGAAGATCTTATCGGTCGAACCGCAATGACAACATACGTAATTCCCTTTGTCCGTCGGTATGTTACTTGCCTGAGATTCGATCGTCGGTATCTCCATACCTAGTTCAATCTCGTTACCGGCAAGTCTCTTTACTCGTTCCGTAATACATCATCCCGTAACTAACTCCTTAGTCACTTTGCTTGCAAGCTTCTTATGACGTGCATTACCGAGAGGGCCCAGAGATACCTCTCCGAAACACGGAGTGACAAATCCTAGTCTCGATCCATGCCAACTCAACGGACACCTTCAGAGATACCTGTAGAGCACCTTTATGATCACCCAGTTATGTTGTGACGTTTGATAGCACACAAGGTATTCCTCCGGTATCCGGGAGTTGCATGATCTCATGGTCTGAGGAACATGTATTTGACATTCAAGAAAGCAGTAGCAATAAACAGAACGATCATATGCTAAGCTAACGGATGGGTCTTGTCCATCACATCATTCTCCTAATGATGTGATCCCGTTATCAAATGACAACTCATGTCTATGGTTAGGAAACCTTAACCATCTTTGATCAACGAGCTAGTCTAGTAGAGGCTCACTAGGGACACGGTATTTGTTTATGTATTCACACATGTATTTAAGTTTCCGGTCAATACAATTCTAGCATGAATAATAAACCTTTATCATGAACAAGGAAATATGAAATAATAACAACTTTATTATTGCCTCTAGGGCATATTTCCATCACTACTTCTTTTTGGCAGGAGGCTCGGGTTTCTTCTTTGGTGCTCTCTTCCGCTTTGTAGTCGGCTGATGCGGCGGAGATCGATATCGCGTACTCGCGCTGGGCTCCGTCTCGAGGTGGGGTGGATTCGGCTGATGCGGCGGAGATCGATATGGCGGACTCGCGCTGCGCTCCGTCTCGAGGTGGGTTGGAGTCAGCTGACGCGGCGGAGTTGGAGGAGGAGTCGGTGGCCTTGGCACCGAGTTTGGAAACACGATGCATTCCTTTCTCCATACAATGAGACCACGTATGGCTTCTCCCAGTGTCTGCTCCCCTTGACCTCCAGGAAAGTCAAGCTCTAGTGAGTCATATCCCGACAGAACTTCATCCACCCCGACACGAGCATAGCCAGGTGGAATCAGATTGCTGTGGATGGTTTCTTCAGGTGCATTCGGTAAAGCAAAGCCGTCCGCCACCTTCATGGATATGTTCTTCATTTTCATGTGTAGCTCACAAGTTGTCGTCTCTTGGATATCATCCACGGGGTAGCGAGCCAGCAGTGCATCATCGGCCGGGACCCCTGTGGAACCCACGCTGCTTTTCGGCATAGATGGGATGGTACTATCCAATGCTGGATCTGGTTGCTCCAGCCGCTGAGACGCCCTTTGCTGGCTAATTGTGTCGATCTGCTCCTGCTGCCGCATGAAAGCGCGTTCCAACTCCGCGTTCTTTGATTCTACCTTTTGAAGCCGGTCTGCATCCTGCTTCTTCTGGTCTGCACCCTGCTTCTTCTTTCTCGGACGGCTTCTGTAAGTGTCGTTCCACTCCGCAAACCCCTGAACCCATGGAACAACGCCTTTGCCTCGTGTTCGTCCCAGGTGTTCAGGATTCTTGAGGGTGCGTGTAAGCTCGTCGTTCTCTCTCTCGGGCTGGAACGCCCCTGTTCGAGCCTCTTCTATTGCTTCAAGTAAAGCATCTGAGGCTTCTTTAAGACTTGCTTGTTCAATAATCTCCCCTGTCTTTGGGTCCAACTTTCCCCCATGCGCATAAAACCAAGTCCTGCACCTGTCAGGCCAACCCACTGTTTTTGGAGTGACCCCTGCAGCAATCATCTTTTCCTCAGATTCATCCCACTTAGGCAACCCAGTCTTGTAGCCACCTGGCCCCAGAACATGGTGAAACTTTTTTTCTCAGCATTTATCTTGTTTATCCTCGACCATTCCTTAGCTGCTTCCGATTCCTTGAACTCCACAAATAAGTCCCAGTGAAGTCCTAGTGATCTTTTACCTTCTCTAGTGGTCCAGTGAATTCTGGAGTCTTCTTTTCTGCGTTGACGTAGTTGGCCCATAATCTTTTTTTCCAAGTCTGAAATTGTGTGGCCATCTTCTTAAGAGCACACTTCTTGACTTTCTCCCATTGGAGATCTGTGAAACCCTCTGATAGGGTGAAATGTGACATGAGCGTATCCCAAAGCAGATTTTTTGCTCTTTCGTCGACAAAACTAACTCCTCGATCTTCCTTTGGCTTATTCCATTCTTGAACGGTGATCGGGATTTGGTCCCTAACAATAACTCCGCATTGACGTATAAATTTGTCCGCATTCTTTTTAGGAGCAATCGGTTCGCCATCTTCTTTGATTTCATCGATGTTGTACTTTATGCCATCGGGCAACTTTTTGGCCGGGCCTCGTACTACCCTTGTAGAAGATTTGCTCGATCCGGAGGGCTAAAAGAAGAAAGATTCGTTAATATATATATATATATACAAATCAATTAATACATGTAATGACCACCAGAGGCCTTATATATATTATATATATATATATATATATATATATATATATATATATATATATATATATATATATATATATATATATATATATATATATATCGTCGGACTTTGTTAATTGAAGAACATTTCCTTCGCCATCATTGTTTGTGTGCCCTTCGTCTATTGGTTCTTCCTCAATTCCCTCACCGGACTCGTTCAGATATTTTGAGCCGTCATCTGGTTCAATCTCTAGGTTTTGGGAGCGTATCATGTCGAACATGATATCCTCTTGATCATGGTCGTCTCTGCCGCTATAGTCCATAGCTTAACTAATCCAGAAGAAAGATAAAACAATTTAGTATTCAAATTAGAATGCATTCAATAAGCAAAAACTAATACATCTCGAATAATCCAGTTAATGCATCATCGAATATTATCGAATATTATCACTAATACATCTCGAATATTATCATATAACATCACTAATACAGCTCGAATATTATCGAATATTATCACTAATACTTCTCGAATATTATCATATAACATCACTAATACAGCTCGAATATTATCGAATAATCCAGTTGACTCGCGGTTCCTGAGGTGCGGGCGGTGGACACCCAAAGAGAAGGAACCATCACAGGATCATAGCTCGGGTGAGATCCCTGAAGAACCTGCCAGGTATTGGAGAACCTGACGTCCAACTCAACCATGTAGCGACGGACGTGCTCGTCCTCCTCCCTGACACGGCGACGTACCACCTCCTCGGGGGCCGGCTGCCTCCGCACCGATAGTGGCCCACGCGACCGCCACCAAAGAAGCTCCGGGTTGACGATGGGAGCCCGATTCCTCACCAAGCTGCGCGCCCGGGAAGGTAGCACCTCCCAGTGCCAGCCCGGCGGAGCCCAGTCCCGGACATGGCGCCTCTCAAGCAGGTTGTCGCCGCCGAGTCGACGACGAGGATGCGGGCCGGGCATCGTCGACGTCGAGAACAAATTCTTATGAAAACAAATTCCTATGCAATAATTATCATTTTATTATGCTACTCATATTTAATAAACTTTTACAACTATAGTAGATGAGCAAATTTGAACAACATTTTATATCATTGATCCAACCATTCTTTTTATAGAGAACCCACACTTGAACAACATTTCTATTCATCCATTTAACATCCATCTATCTAACATTTCTATTCATCCCTCATTCTAACATACATCAATATAACATCTATCCATCTACATATCCATCTAACATTCATCTACACACAAAAATACATAATAAATCCATCTAATTAACATTCATCTACACACAAAAATTACATACTCCCAAAATCTCATGTCTCATCCACAATGTTGTTATCAAAATTAACCATCTGCTCACACTAATAATTAACATTAACATGACTTGAAAAATACAAGGACATTTTCAATCTCATCGACCATTGGTTGTCCATGGCGGCGGCCGAGCTTGGGGTGTGCGGGGGGGGGGGGGGGGGGGTAGTTAGAGGCCGTGCGCGGGCCAGGGGAGAGCGGGGGAAGACAAGGGGGGCTCACAGCGAGGTCATCGCGAGCTCGAGGAGGGCTCAGGGAGGTTGACGCGTCGGTGCTCGAGGGCGAGGTCGAGGCAATGGCAGCGACCGGCGAGGAGGAAGACGATGGTGCAGGCGCTGTGGGGCTCTTCGCTCGCTCCCGTGGTCGAGGAAGATGCAGCGGGCTGCGGGCTTGGGGAGGGGCCGGAGCGAGCGGGACGGCGTCGGCGATCTCCGGCGTCGGAGGTTGAAGACGAGCGGCCTGGCAGCGTGTGGTGTTCGATCTGTCTCCTAGGCGGTGGAAAACGCTAAGTGACAGTTATATAGGATCGACCTTTAGTCCCGGTTGAATCCACGCCCCGGGACTAAAGGACCTTTAGTCCCGGTTCGTGGTTGCAACCGGGACTAAAAGGTTGGCCTTTAGTCCTGGTTACAGCCACGGGCCAAGACTAAAGGTCTGTTTTCGGGGCCCAAATTAAGCGCGGGAGGAGGACCTTTAGTCCCGGCTAGTTGTGCCAACCGGGACTAAAGTTTTTTTTTTTCATTTTTTCTGTTTTTGCTTTATTTTTCTTCTTCTTTTGTTTCTACTTACAGCCAAATATTTAGAGTTTTTGAGTGAATCTTTTTTGCTTTAGATCACAAAAATTATAAACTTTCTGTTAGTGCCAGTAGTTTTCAAATTTGAATAGTTTAAATTTGAATTCTTTGAAATTTGTGTGAATCACTCATTTGTGAATAACTTTAGTTTAAAAATAGATTTTTGAGTGATTCTTTTTCTTGCTATTTAATATTAGTGTGTTTTATCAGTATGTTCAATTTGGTAATTTTTAGGTTATTTTAAATAGGTGGTTTAATCAAAAACAGATTCTGTTTAGCTCTTTTAGTTTTATACCTTCATTTATTTTAAATATTTTAGTTTATATGTTTTCTTGTTATTTTTTTGCCAAATTATATTATGTTTCTGTTAGTCAGCATGAGGAGTTTTAATTTTCAACCCTTACTTACTTCATTTGTTATTTTTCATGCATTTAATGATTTTTTTAAGCTAAATGACCCTGAAATTAAAAAGCACTACAAATGAACTCTGAAAAGGTTGAAACTTGGCATGGTATCATCATTTCACCCACATAGCATGTGCTAAAAAGTTGAGAGGGTTACGGCCAAAACCGGATGCACTTCGTGTACAAACTCGACCATCTCTTTCGAAGTATCAAGGTTTCAGACGTAAACTCATCTGTTACAAAGGCATTTCATTTTTTTAAACTTATTTCAACTCCAGACTTTTTGTGCATTCAATATGCACCATTCAAAGCCACATCCTCAAATTTCAACCCTTTCTGACTTCATTTGCTTTTTTTCATGCATTTAATGATTTTTTTGAGCTAAATGACCATGAAATTGAAAAGCATTACAAATGAACTCTAAAAAGGTTGAAACTTGGCATGGTATCATCATTTCACCCACATAGCGTGTGCTAAAAAGTTGAGAGGGTTACGGCAAAAACTGGATGCACTTCGTGTACAAACTGGACCATCTCCTTCGAAGTATCAAGGTTTCGGACGAAAACTCATCTGTTACAAAGGCATTTCATTTTTTAAAACTTATTTCAACTCCAGACTTTTTGTGCATTCAATATGCACCATTCAAAGCCACATCCTCAAATTTCAACCCTTTCTAACTTCATTTGCTATTTTTCATGCATTTAATGATTTTTTGAGCTAAATGACCCTGAAATTGAAAAGCACTACAAATGAACTCTGAAAAGGTTGAAACTTGGCATGGTATCATCATTTCACCCACATAGCACGTGCTAAAAAGTTGAGAGGGTTACGGCAAAAACTGGATGCACTTCGTGTACAAACTGGCCTATCTCGGCTACTCACTAGAGAAGAAAGTGATGACGGTGAAGCCGATCACATCCCAGAGTGGGATCTTGGGGTATAAAACTTTTTCTTCGCGTGTGTCCCTTTGCACCGTAACCATGGACAATCTTCATCATTTAACAGGATGCTTGGGTCAGTCTTCACTGTGAAGGGAGGAATTTCATGAAACTTTTCATAATCTTCTGACATGTCTGTCTTGTCCTCCACTCCCACGATGTTTCTTTTCCCTGAAAGAACTATGTGGCGCTTTGGCTCACCGTATGATGTATTTGCTTCCTTATCTTTCCTTTTTCTCGGTTTGGTAGACATGTCCTTCACATAGAAAACCTGCGCCACATCATTGGCTAGGACGAATGGTTCGTCTTTGTACCCAAGATTGTTGAGATCCACTGTTGTCATTCCATACTGCGGGTCTACCTTTACCCCGCCTCCTATCAGATTGACCCATTTGCACCGAAACAAAGGGACCTTAAACTCACGTCCATAGTCAAGTTCCCATATCTCCTCTATGTAACCATAATATGTGTCCTTTTCCCTATTGGTGTTTGTTGCATCAAAGTGGACACCACTGTTTTGGTTGGTGCTCTTTTTATCTTGGGCGATCGTGTAAAATGTATTCCCATTAATCTCGTACCCTTTGAAAGTCAATATAGTCGAAGATGGTGACTTGGCCAACAAGTACAGCTCATCTCCAACACTGTCGTCATTCATGAGATGTGTTTGCAACCAACCGCCGAAAGTCGCCATGTGTGTACGTTTAATCCAGGGGCCAGACTGCTCCGGGTTCTTAGAGCGTACAATATCCATGTGTTCCTCGATATACGGAGCCACCAAGGTGGAATTTTGTAGAACTGTGTAGTGTGCTTGGGCCCAAGAATGCCCGTCCCTACATATTACTGAATCCTTTCCTAGCGTGCCTTTTCCACTCAGTCTCCCCTCATGCCGCGATTCAGGAACACCAATCGGCTTAAGGTCAGGAATAAAGTCAACACAAAACTCAATAACCTCCTCTGTTTCATGGCCCTTGGAGATGCTTCCTTCTGGCCTAGCACGGTTATGTGTTGGAAATATGCCCTAGAGGCAATAATAAATTGGTTATTATTATATTTCCTTGTTCATGATAATCGTTTATTATCCATGCTATAATTGTATTGATTGGAAACTCAAATGCATGTGTGGGTACATAGACAACACTGTGTCCCTAGTAAGCCTCTAGTTGACTAGCTTGTTGATCAAAGATGGTTAAGGTTTCCTAGCCATGGACATGAGATGTCATTTGATAACGGGATCACGTCATTAGGAGAATGATGTGATGGACAAGACCCAAACTGTAAACATAGCATATGATCGTGTCAGTTTATTGCTATTGTTTTCTGCATGTCAAGTATCTGTTCCTTTGACCATGAGATCATGCAACTCACTGACACCGGAGGAATACCTTGTGTGTATCAAACGTCGCAACGTAACTGGGTGACTATAAAGGTGCTCTACAGGTATCTCCGAGGGTGTCTGTTGGGTTGGCATGGATCAAGACTGGGATTTGTTACTCCGTGTGACGGAGAGGTATCTCAGGGCCCACTCGGTAATACAACATCACATTGAGCCTTGCAAGCAATGTGACTAAAGTGTTAGCCACGAGATCTTGTATTACGGAACGAGTAAAGAGACTTGCCGGTAACGAGATTGAACTAGGTATAGTGATACCGACGATCGAATCTCGGGCAAGTAACATACCGAAGAACAAAGGGAACAGCATACGGGATTAACTGAATCCTTGACATAGAGGTTCGACCGATAAAGATCTTCGTAGAATATGTAGGAGCCAATATGGGCATCCAGGTCCCGCTATTGGTTATTGGCCGTAGAGGTGTCTCGGTCATGTCTACATAGTTCTCGAACCCGCAGGGTCTACACACTTAACGTTTGGTGACGATTAGTATAATTGAGTTATTATGTTGGTGACCGAAAGTTGTTCGGAGTCCCGGATAAGATCCCGGACATGACGAGGATCTCCGGAATAGTCTGGAGGTAAAGATTGATATATGTGATAATAGTGTTTTGATCTCTGGAAGGGTTCCGGAGTTCACCGGAATGGGTTCCGGATGTTTACCGAAGTGTTCGGGTGCAGCAACACTTTATATGAGCCAAAGGGATAAAGCCCACAAGGTATTGGAAAGTGCAAAAGTAGTTTTGCTGCCGCGTAAGCGGTACTACCGCTTGGTGAAGCGGTACTACCGCCGGAGCGGTACTACCGCTTGTGTGAAGCGGTACTACCGCCCGAGCGGTACTACCGCTTGTGTGAAGCGGTACTACCGCCCGAGCGGTACTACCGCTTGTGTGAAGCGGTACTACCGCTTGTGCGCGGCTGTGCACGGTTCGGCAGGGATCCGAGTTGGACTCTTTCCCTGCGGGCCAAACCGACCTTGTGCGGGCAAAACCGACCCGGAGGAGGCTTTTACTCCAAGTTTAGACCCCAAGGCTCAACATATAAATAGAGGGGCAGGGCTAGCACACGGGATACATCAGGATTTCCCAAGCCGTGTGCCGGCAACCCTAGCCCTCTAGTTCCTCCGTCATAATCTCCGTAGTGCTTGGCGAAGCCCTGCAGAGATTGTTCCTCACCACCATCACCACGCCGTCGTGCTGCTGGAACTCAACCACTACTTCACCATCGCTCGCTGGATCGAGGAGGTGAAGGCGTCATCAAGCCGTACGTGTGTTGAACGCGGAGGTGCCGTCCGTTCGGCACTAGATCGGAAGGATCGTGATTGGATCGCGGGACGCTCGGCGATTTGGATCGCGAAGACGTTCGACTACATCAACCGCGTTTATTAACGCTTCCGCTTAGCGATCTACAAGGGTATGTAGATTCACTCTCCCTCTCGTAGATGCTCATCACCATGGATAGATCTTATGTGTTCGTAGGAAAATTTTTGTTTCCCATGCAACGTTCCCCAACAGTGGCATCTGAGCTAGGTCTATGCGTAGATGAGATCTCGAGTAGAACACAAACGAGTTGTGGGCGTGGGTGTATACATATTGCTTGCCGTTACTAGTTGATACTTGATTCCGCGGTATTGTGAGATGAAGCGGCCTGGATCGACATTACGCGTACGCTTACGCGAGACTGGTTTCACCGCTGCGTGCACTTGTTGCATAAAGGTGACTGGCGGGTGTCTGTCTCTCTCACTTTAGTTGAATCGGTTCAATGAAGAGGGTTCTTTTAGAAGATCAAAAAGCAATCACTACACCACGTTGTGGTTTTGCGTAGGTAAGAACGGTTCTTGCAAACCCGTAGCAGCCACGTAAAATTTGCAACAACAATTAGAGGACGTCTAACTTGTTTTTGCAGGGTATGTTGTGATGTGATATGGCCAATTACATGATGAGATATATGTGATGTATGAGATGATCATGTGTTGTATAGAATATCACGACTTGCATGTCGATGAGTACGGCAACTGGCAGGAGCCATAGAGTTGTCTTTAATTATTGTATGACCTGCGTGTCAATCATTAAGCACTATGTAATGCTTTACTTTATCGCTAAACGTTAGCTATAGTCGTGGAAGCAACAGTCGGCGCGACAACCTTATGGCGACACGTTGATGGAGATCAAGATGATGGAGATCATGGTGTCATGCCGGTGACGATGGAGATCATGCCGGTGCTTTGGAGATGGAGATCAAAAGCACAAGTTCATGGCCATATCATGTCACTTATGATTTGCATGTGATGTTAATCCTTTTATGCATCTTATTTTGCTTAGGACGACGGTAGCATTATAAGGTGATCCCTCACTTAAATTTCAAGATAAATTGTGTTCTCCCCAAGTGTGCACCGTTGCGAAAGTTCGTCGTTTCGAGACACGCCGTGATGATCGGGTGTGATAGACTCTACGTTCGCATACAACGGGTGTAAGCCATGTTACACGTGCGGAACACTCGGGTTAAACTTGACGAGCCTAGCATGTACAGACATGGCCTCGGAACACAAGAGACCGAAAGGTCGAACATGAGTCATATAGTAGATATGATCAACATGAAGATGTTCACCATTGAAACCACCTCAACTCACGTGATGATCGGACTTGAGTTGGTGGATTTGGATCATGTTACACTCGAATGATCGGAGGGATGTCAATTTGAGTGGGAGTTTTTTAAATATGATTAACTAAACTCATTATCTAAGAACAATAGTCTAAGTTGTCTTTGCTATATTTATGTTGTAGATCATGGCTCGCGCAGTAGCACCCCTGAATTTTAATGCGTTCCTAGAGAAAGCTAAGTTGAAAGATGATGGAAGTAACTTTGTGGACTGGGCCCGTAATCTAAGGATTATCCTTACGGCTTCCCAGAAGGCTTATGTCCTTGATGCACCGCTTGGTGATCCACCCGCTCCAGTTGAGTCTCTAGACGTTGTGAACGCCTGGCAGGCTCGTTCTGATGATTACTCAATAGTTCAATGTGCAATGTTGTATGGCTTAGAACCGGGACTTCAAAGACGTTTTGAACGTCATGGAGCATATGAGATGTTCCAGGAGTTGAAGTTTATCTTTCAGAAGAATGCCCGGATCGAGAGATATGAGATCTCCGATAAGTTCTATGCTTGCAAGATGGAGGAGAACGGGTCTATCAGTGATCACGTGCTCAGAATGTCTGGGTACTCCACCCGTCTGGCTGAGTTAGGGATGCCCCTTCCGCCAGAGGCTATCACTGACAGAGTTCTTCAATCATTGCCACCTAGCTACAAGAGCTTCGTGTTGAACTATAACATGCACGGGATGAACAAGTCAGTCGCCGAGCTGTTTGCGATGCTGAAAGCCGCTGAGTCTGAAATTCAGAAGGAGCATCAAGTGTTGATGGTCAATAAAACCACTAGTTTCAAGAAAAATGGCAAGGGTAAGAAGGGTAACTCCAAGCAGAGTGGCAAAGCAGTTGCTCCTCTCGTGAAGAAACCCAAGGCTGGACCCAAACCAGAAACTGTGTGTTTTCATTGCAAGGGAACTGGACACTGGAAGCGGAATTGCCCCAAGTATTTGGCTGACAAGAAGGCGGCCAACAACAAACAAGGTATATATGATATACATGTTATTGATGTGTACCTTACCAACTCTCGTTGTAGTGCCTGGGTATTTGATACCGGTGCGGTTGCTCATATTTGCAACTCAAAACAGGAACTGCGGAATAGACGGAGGCTGGCAAAGGACGAAGTGACGATGCGCGTGGGAAATGGTTCCAAGGTTGATGTGATCGCCGTCGGCACGCTCGCTCTTCGATTACCGTCGGGATTAGTGATGAACCTAAATAAGTGTTATTTGGTGCCTGCGTTAAGCATGAACATTATATCTGGATCTTGTTTATTGCGAGACGGTTACTCATTTAAATCAGAGAATAATGGTTGTTCTATTTATATGAGTAATATCTTTTATGGTCATGCACCCGATGTGAGGGGTTTATTCTTATTTAATCTCGATAGTAATGATACACATGTTCATAACATTGATGCCAAAAGATGTAGAATTGATAATGATAATACCACTTTCTTGTGGCACTGCCGTTTAGGTCATATTGGCGTAAAACGCATGAGGAAGCTCCATGCCGATGGACTTTTGGAGTCACTTGATTTTGAATCACTTGACACATGTGAACCATGCCTCATGGGCAAGATGACTAAAACGCCGTTCTCTGGAATAATGGAACGGGCAAGTGACTTATTGGAAATCATACATACTGATGTGTGCGGTCCAATGAGTATTGAGGCGCGCGGTGGTTATCGTTACTTTCTCACCTTCACTGATGACTTAAGTAGATATGGGTATATTTACTTAATGAAACACAAGTCTGTAACATTTGAAAAGTTCAAACAATTTCAGAGTGAAGCTGAGAATCATCGTAACAAGAAGATTAAATTCCTACGATCTGATCGAGGAGGAGAATATCTGAGTTATGAGTTTGGCAGTCACTTAAGACAGTGTGGAATTGTTTCACAATTAACACCGCCTGGAACACCACAGCGTAATGGTGTGTCCGAACGTCGTAATCGAACCTTATTGGATATGGTGCGATCTATGATGTCTCTTGCCGATTTGCCACTATCGTTTTGGGGTTATGCATTAGAGACAGCTGCATTCACTTTAAATAGGGCACCATCGAAATCCGTTGAGACGACGCCATATGAACTTTGGTTTGGCAAGAAGCCAAAACTGTCGTTTCTTAAAGTTTGGGGATGTGATGCTTATGTCAAAAAGCTTCAGCCTGAAAAGCTGGAACCCAAAGCGGAGAAATGCGTCTTCATAGGATACCCAAAAGAGACAGTTGGGTATACCTTCTACCTCAGATCCGAGGGCAAAGTGTTTGTCGCTAAAAACGGAACATTTCTTGAGAAAGAGTTTCTCTCGAAAGAATTGAGTGGGAGGAAGATAGAACTTGATGAGGTTATTGAACCTTTACTTCAACCTAAGAGTAGCGCAACGCAGAAAGTTGTTTCTGTCGAGCCTACATTAGCTGAAGAGGAAGTTAATGATGATGATCATGAAGCTTTGGATCAAGTTGCTATCGAACCTCGTAGGTCGACAAGGACGCGTACTGCTCCTGAGTGGTACGGCAACCCTGTCTTAGAGGTCATGTTGTTAAACAACGATGAACCTACGAGCTATGGAGAAGCGATGATGGGCCCGGATTCCGAGAAGTGGTTAGAGGCCATGAAATCCGAGATGGGATCCATGTATGAAAACAAAGTCTGGACTTTGGAAGTATTACCTGAAGGGCGTAAGGCCATTCAGAACAAATGGATCTTTAAGAGGAAGACGGACGCGAACGGTAATGTCACCGTCTATAAAGCTCGACTTGTGGCAAAGGGTTTTTCACAAGTTCAAGGAGTTGACTACGATGAGACCTTCTCACCCGTAGCGATGCTTAAGTCCGTCAGAATCATGTTAGCAATAGCTGCCTTTTTCGATTATGAAATTTGGCAGATGGATGTCAAAACAGCGTTCCTTAACGGTTTCCTTAAGGAAGAGTTGTATATGATGCAACCAGAAGGTTTTGTCGATCCAGAGAATGCTGACAAAGTTTGCAAACTCCAGCGATCCATTTATGGACTGGTGCAAGCATCTCGGAGTTGGAATCTTCGTTTTGATGAGGTGATCAAAGCGTTCGAGTTTATACAAGTTTACGGAGAAGCTTGTATTTACAAGAAAGTGAGTGGGAGCTCTATAGCGTTTCTAATCTTATATGTGGATGACATATTGCTGATTGGAAACAATATAGAAATGCTGGAAAGCGTAAAGGAATATTTGAACAAGAGTTTTTCAATGAAGGACCTAGGAGAAGCTGCTTTCATATTAGGCATCAAGATCTATAGAGATAGATCGAGACGCTTAATAGGACTTTCACAAAGCACATACCTTGACAAAGTTTTGAAGAAGTTCAAAATGGATCAGTCCAAGAAGGGGTTCTTGCCTGTATTGCAAGGTGTGAAGTTGAGTAAGACTCAATGCCCAGTGACTGCAGAAGATAGAGAAAAGATGAGTGTCATCCCCTATGCTTCAGCCATAGGCTCTATCATGTATGCAATGCTGTGCACAAGACCCGATGTCAGCCTTGCCATAAGTATGGTCGGAAGGTTTCAAAGTGATCCAGGAATGGAACACTGGACGGCGGTCAAGAATATCCTGAAGTACCTGAAAAGGACTAAGGACATGTTTCTCGTTTATGGAGGTGATCAAGAGCTCGTCGTAAAGGGTTACGTCGATGCAAGCTTTGACACTGATCCGGATGACTCTAAGTCGCAAACCGGATACGTATTTATTCTTAATGGGGGTGCGGTTAGCTGGTGCAGTTCCAAGCAAAGCGTGGTAGCTGATTCTACATGCGAAGCGGAGTACATCGCTGCCTCGGAGGCAGCGAAGGAAGGTGTCTGGATGAAGGAGTTCATGACAGATCTTGGAGTAGTGCCTAGTGCGCTTAACCCAATGACTCTGTTTTGTGATAACACTGGTGCCATTGCTCTAGCCAAGGAACCAAGATTTCACAAGAGGACCAGACACATAAAACGACGTTTCAATTCCATCCGCGATTACATCAAGGAGGACGACATAAATATTTGCAAAGTACACACGGATCTAAATGTTGCAGATCCGATGACTAAACCTCTTCCAAGGGCTAAACATGAACAACACCAGAACTGCATGGGTGTTCGATTCATTACAATGTAAATCACATAGTGATGTGAACTAGATTATTGACTCTAGTGCAAGTGGGAGACTGTTGGAAATATGCCCTAGAGGCAATAATAAATTGGTTATTATTATATTTCCTTGTTCATGATAATCGTTTATTATCCATGCTATAATTGTATTGATTGGAAACTCAAATGCATGTGTGGGTACATAGACAACACTGTGTCCCTAGTAAGCCTCTAGTTGACTAGCTTGTTGATCAAAGATGGTTAAGGTTTCCTAGCCATGGACATGAGATGTCATTTGATAACGGGATCACGTCATTAGGAGAATGATGTGATGGACAAGACCCAAACTGTAAACGTAGCATATGATCGTGTCAGTTTATTGCTATTGTTTTCTGCATGTCAAGTATCTGTTCCTTTGACCATGAGATCATGCAACTCACTGACACCGGAGGAATACCTTGTGTGTATCAAACGTCGCAACGTAACTGGGTGACTATAAAGGTGCTCTACAGGTATCTCCGAGGGTGTCTGTTGGGTTGGCATGGATCAAGACTGGGATTTGTTACTCCGTGTGACGGAGAGGTATCTCAGGGCCCACTCGGTAATACAACATCACATTGAGCCTTGCAAGCAATGTGACTAAAGTGTTAGCCACGAGATCTTGTATTACGGAACGAGTAAAGAGACTTGCCGGTAACGAGATTGAACTAGGTATAGTGATACCGACGATCGAATCTCGGGCAAGTAACATACCGAAGAACAAAGGGAACAGCATACGGGATTAACTGAATCCTTGACATAGAGGTTCGACCGATAAAGATCTTCGTAGAATATGTAGGAGCCAATATGGGCATCCAGGTCCCGCTATTGGTTATTGGCCGTAGAGGTGTCTCGGTCATGTCTACATAGTTCTCGAACCCGCAGGGTCTACACACTTAACGTTTGGTGACGATTAGTATAATTGAGTTATTATGTTGGTGACCGAAAGTTGTTCGGAGTCCCGGATAAGATCCCGGACATGACGAGGATCTCCGGAATAGTCTGGAGGTAAAGATTGATATATGTGATAATAGTGTTTTGATCTCTGGAAGGGTTCCGGAGTTCACCGGAATGGGTTCCGGATGTTTACCGAAGTGTTCGGGTGCAGCAACACTTTATATGAGCCAAAGGGATAAAGCCCACAAGGTATTGGAAAGTGCAAAAGTAGTTTTGCTGCCGCGTAAGCGGTACTACCGCTTGGTGAAGCGGTACTACCGCCGGAGCGGTACTACCGCTTGTGTGAAGCGGTACTACCGCCCGAGCGGTACTACCGCTTGTGTGAAGCGGTACTACCGCCCGAGCGGTACTACCGCTTGTGTGAAGCGGTACTACCGCTTGTGCGCGGCTGTGCACGGTTCGGCAGGGATCCGAGTTGGACTCTTTCCCTGCGGGCCAAACCGACCTTGTGCGGGCAAAACCGACCCGGAGGAGGCTTTTACTCCAAGTTTAGACCCCAAGGCTCAACATATAAATAGAGGGGCAGGGCTAGCACACGGGATACATCAGGATTTCCCAAGCCGTGTGCCGGCAACCCTAGCCCTCTAGTTCCTCCGTCATAATCTCCGTAGTGCTTGGCGAAGCCCTGCAGAGATTGTTCCTCACCACCATCACCACGCCGTCGTGCTGCTGGAACTCAACCACTACTTCACCATCGCTCGCTGGATCGAGGAGGTGAAGGCGTCATCAAGCCGTACGTGTGTTGAACGCGGAGGTGCCGTCCGTTCGGCACTAGATCGGAAGGATCGTGATTGGATCGCGGGACGCTCGGCGATTTGGATCGCGAAGACGTTCGACTACATCAACCGCGTTTATTAACGCTTCCGCTTAGCGATCTACAAGGGTATGTAGATTCACTCTCCCTCTCGTAGATGCTCATCACCATGGATAGATCTTATGTGTTCGTAGGAAAATTTTTGTTTCCCATGCAACGTTCCCCAACAGTGGCATCTGAGCTAGGTCTATGCGTAGATGAGATCTCGAGTAGAACACAAACGAGTTGTGGGCGTGGGTGTATACATATTGCTTGCCGTTACTAGTTGATACTTGATTCCGCGGTATTGTGAGATGAAGCGGCCTGGATCGACATTACGCGTACGCTTACGCGAGACTGGTTTCACCGCTGCGTGCACTTGTTGCATAAAGGTGACTGGCGGGTGTCTGTCTCTCTCACTTTAGTTGAATCGGTTCAATGAAGAGGGTTCTTTTAGAAGATCAAAAAGCAATCACTACACCACGTTGTGGTTTTGCGTAGGTAAGAACGGTTCTTGCAAACCCGTAGCAGCCACGTAAAATTTGCAACAACAATTAGAGGACGTCTAACTTGTTTTTGCAGGGTATGTTGTGATGTGATATGGCCAATTACATGATGAGATATATGTGATGTATGAGATGATCATGTGTTGTATAGAATATCACGACTTGCATGTCGATGAGTACGGCAACTGGCAGGAGCCATAGAGTTGTCTTTAATTATTGTATGACCTGCGTGTCAATCATTAAGCACTATGTAATGCTTTACTTTATCGCTAAACGTTAGCTATAGTCGTGGAAGCAACAGTCGGCGCGACAACCTTATGGCGACACGTTGATGGAGATCAAGATGATGGAGATCATGGTGTCATGCCGGTGACGATGGAGATCATGCCGGTGCTTTGGAGATGGAGATCAAAAGCACAAGTTCATGGCCATATCATGTCACTTATGATTTGCATGTGATGTTAATCCTTTTATGCATCTTATTTTGCTTAGGACGACGGTAGCATTATAAGGTGATCCCTCACTTAAATTTCAAGATAAATTGTGTTCTCCCCAAGTGTGCACCGTTGCGAAAGTTCGTCGTTTCGAGACACGCCGTGATGATCGGGTGTGATAGACTCTACGTTCGCATACAACGGGTGTAAGCCATGTTACACGTGCGGAACACTCGGGTTAAACTTGACGAGCCTAGCATGTACAGACATGGCCTCGGAACACAAGAGACCGAAAGGTCGAACATGAGTCATATAGTAGATATGATCAACATGAAGATGTTCACCATTGAAACCACCTCAACTCACGTGATGATCGGACTTGAGTTGGTGGATTTGGATCATGTTACACTCGAATGATCGGAGGGATGTCAATTTGAGTGGGAGTTTTTTAAATATGATTAACTAAACTCATTATCTAAGAACAATAGTCTAAGTTGTCTTTGCTATATTTATGTTGTAGATCATGGCTCGCGCAGTAGCACCCCTGAATTTTAATGCGTTCCTAGAGAAAGCTAAGTTGAAAGATGATGGAAGTAACTTTGTGGACTGGGCCCGTAATCTAAGGATTATCCTTACGGCTTCCCAGAAGGCTTATGTCCTTGATGCACCGCTTGGTGATCCACCCGCTCCAGTTGAGTCTCTAGACGTTGTGAACGCCTGGCAGGCTCGTTCTGATGATTACTCAATAGTTCAATGTGCAATGTTGTATGGCTTAGAACCGGGACTTCAAAGACGTTTTGAACGTCATGGAGCATATGAGATGTTCCAGGAGTTGAAGTTTATCTTTCAGAAGAATGCCCGGATCGAGAGATATGAGATCTCCGATAAGTTCTATGCTTGCAAGATGGAGGAGAACGGGTCTATCAGTGATCACGTGCTCAGAATGTCTGGGTACTCCACCCGTCTGGCTGAGTTAGGGATGCCCCTTCCGCCAGAGGCTATCACTGACAGAGTTCTTCAATCATTGCCACCTAGCTACAAGAGCTTCGTGTTGAACTATAACATGCACGGGATGAACAAGTCAGTCGCCGAGCTGTTTGCGATGCTGAAAGCCGCTGAGTCTGAAATTCAGAAGGAGCATCAAGTGTTGATGGTCAATAAAACCACTAGTTTCAAGAAAAATGGCAAGGGTAAGAAGGGTAACTCCAAGCAGAGTGGCAAAGCAGTTGCTCCTCTCGTGAAGAAACCCAAGGCTGGACCCAAACCAGAAACTGTGTGTTTTCATTGCAAGGGAACTGGACACTGGAAGCGGAATTGCCCCAAGTATTTGGCTGACAAGAAGGCGGCCAACAACAAACAAGGTATATATGATATACATGTTATTGATGTGTACCTTACCAACTCTCGTTGTAGTGCCTGGGTATTTGATACCGGTGCGGTTGCTCATATTTGCAACTCAAAACAGGAACTGCGGAATAGACGGAGGCTGGCAAAGGACGAAGTGACGATGCGCGTGGGAAATGGTTCCAAGGTTGATGTGATCGCCGTCGGCACGCTCGCTCTTCGATTACCGTCGGGATTAGTGATGAACCTAAATAAGTGTTATTTGGTGCCTGCGTTAAGCATGAACATTATATCTGGATCTTGTTTATTGCGAGACGGTTACTCATTTAAATCAGAGAATAATGGTTGTTCTATTTATATGAGTAATATCTTTTATGGTCATGCACCCGATGTGAGGGGTTTATTCTTATTTAATCTCGATAGTAATGATACACATGTTCATAACATTGATGCCAAAAGATGTAGAATTGATAATGATAATACCACTTTCTTGTGGCACTGCCGTTTAGGTCATATTGGCGTAAAACGCATGAGGAAGCTCCATGCCGATGGACTTTTGGAGTCACTTGATTTTGAATCACTTGACACATGTGAACCATGCCTCATGGGCAAGATGACTAAAACGCCGTTCTCTGGAATAATGGAACGGGCAAGTGACTTATTGGAAATCATACATACTGATGTGTGCGGTCCAATGAGTATTGAGGCGCGCGGTGGTTATCGTTACTTTCTCACCTTCACTGATGACTTAAGTAGATATGGGTATATTTACTTAATGAAACACAAGTCTGTAACATTTGAAAAGTTCAAACAATTTCAGAGTGAAGCTGAGAATCATCGTAACAAGAAGATTAAATTCCTACGATCTGATCGAGGAGGAGAATATCTGAGTTATGAGTTTGGCAGTCACTTAAGACAGTGTGGAATTGTTTCACAATTAACACCGCCTGGAACACCACAGCGTAATGGTGTGTCCGAACGTCGTAATCGAACCTTATTGGATATGGTGCGATCTATGATGTCTCTTGCCGATTTGCCACTATCGTTTTGGGGTTATGCATTAGAGACAGCTGCATTCACTTTAAATAGGGCACCATCGAAATCCGTTGAGACGACGCCATATGAACTTTGGTTTGGCAAGAAGCCAAAACTGTCGTTTCTTAAAGTTTGGGGATGTGATGCTTATGTCAAAAAGCTTCAGCCTGAAAAGCTGGAACCCAAAGCGGAGAAATGCGTCTTCATAGGATACCCAAAAGAGACAGTTGGGTATACCTTCTACCTCAGATCCGAGGGCAAAGTGTTTGTCGCTAAAAACGGAACATTTCTTGAGAAAGAGTTTCTCTCGAAAGAATTGAGTGGGAGGAAGATAGAACTTGATGAGGTTATTGAACCTTTACTTCAACCTAAGAGTAGCGCAACGCAGAAAGTTGTTTCTGTCGAGCCTACATTAGCTGAAGAGGAAGTTAATGATGATGATCATGAAGCTTTGGATCAAGTTGCTATCGAACCTCGTAGGTCGACAAGGACGCGTACTGCTCCTGAGTGGTACGGCAACCCTGTCTTAGAGGTCATGTTGTTAAACAACGATGAACCTACGAGCTATGGAGAAGCGATGATGGGCCCGGATTCCGAGAAGTGGTTAGAGGCCATGAAATCCGAGATGGGATCCATGTATGAAAACAAAGTCTGGACTTTGGAAGTATTACCTGAAGGGCGTAAGGCCATTCAGAACAAATGGATCTTTAAGAGGAAGACGGACGCGAACGGTAATGTCACCGTCTATAAAGCTCGACTTGTGGCAAAGGGTTTTTCACAAGTTCAAGGAGTTGACTACGATGAGACCTTCTCACCCGTAGCGATGCTTAAGTCCGTCAGAATCATGTTAGCAATAGCTGCCTTTTTCGATTATGAAATTTGGCAGATGGATGTCAAAACAGCGTTCCTTAACGGTTTCCTTAAGGAAGAGTTGTATATGATGCAACCAGAAGGTTTTGTCGATCCAGAGAATGCTGACAAAGTTTGCAAACTCCAGCGATCCATTTATGGACTGGTGCAAGCATCTCGGAGTTGGAATCTTCGTTTTGATGAGGTGATCAAAGCGTTCGAGTTTATACAAGTTTACGGAGAAGCTTGTATTTACAAGAAAGTGAGTGGGAGCTCTATAGCGTTTCTAATCTTATATGTGGATGACATATTGCTGATTGGAAACAATATAGAAATGCTGGAAAGCGTAAAGGAATATTTGAACAAGAGTTTTTCAATGAAGGACCTAGGAGAAGCTGCTTTCATATTAGGCATCAAGATCTATAGAGATAGATCGAGACGCTTAATAGGACTTTCACAAAGCACATACCTTGACAAAGTTTTGAAGAAGTTCAAAATGGATCAGTCCAAGAAGGGGTTCTTGCCTGTATTGCAAGGTGTGAAGTTGAGTAAGACTCAATGCCCAGTGACTGCAGAAGATAGAGAAAAGATGAGTGTCATCCCCTATGCTTCAGCCATAGGCTCTATCATGTATGCAATGCTGTGCACAAGACCCGATGTCAGCCTTGCCATAAGTATGGTCGGAAGGTTTCAAAGTGATCCAGGAATGGAACACTGGACGGCGGTCAAGAATATCCTGAAGTACCTGAAAAGGACTAAGGACATGTTTCTCGTTTATGGAGGTGATCAAGAGCTCGTCGTAAAGGGTTACGTCGATGCAAGCTTTGACACTGATCCGGATGACTCTAAGTCGCAAACCGGATACGTATTTATTCTTAATGGGGGTGCGGTTAGCTGGTGCAGTTCCAAGCAAAGCGTGGTAGCTGATTCTACATGCGAAGCGGAGTACATCGCTGCCTCGGAGGCAGCGAAGGAAGGTGTCTGGATGAAGGAGTTCATGACAGATCTTGGAGTAGTGCCTAGTGCGCTTAACCCAATGACTCTGTTTTGTGATAACACTGGTGCCATTGCTCTAGCCAAGGAACCAAGATTTCACAAGAGGACCAGACACATAAAACGACGTTTCAATTCCATCCGCGATTACATCAAGGAGGACGACATAAATATTTGCAAAGTACACACGGATCTAAATGTTGCAGATCCGATGACTAAACCTCTTCCAAGGGCTAAACATGAACAACACCAGAACTGCATGGGTGTTCGATTCATTACAATGTAAATCACATAGTGATGTGAACTAGATTATTGACTCTAGTGCAAGTGGGAGACTGTTGGAAATATGCCCTAGAGGCAATAATAAATTGGTTATTATTATATTTCCTTGTTCATGATAATCGTTTATTATCCATGCTATAATTGTATTGATTGGAAACTCAAATGCATGTGTGGGTACATAGACAACACTGTGTCCCTAGTAAGCCTCTAGTTGACTAGCTTGTTGATCAAAGATGGTTAAGGTTTCCTAGCCATGGACATGAGATGTCATTTGATAACGGGATCACGTCATTAGGAGAATGATGTGATGGACAAGACCCAAACTGTAAACGTAGCATATGATCGTGTCAGTTTATTGCTATTGTTTTCTGCATGTCAAGTATCTGTTCCTTTGACCATGAGATCATGCAACTCACTGACACCGGAGGAATACCTTGTGTGTATCAAACGTCGCAACGTAACTGGGTGACTATAAAGGTGCTCTACAGGTATCTCCGAGGGTGTCTGTTGGGTTGGCATGGATCAAGACTGGGATTTGTTACTCCGTGTGACGGAGAGGTATCTCAGGGCCCACTCGGTAATACAACATCACATTGAGCCTTGCAAGCAATGTGACTAAAGTGTTAGCCACGAGATCTTGTATTACGGAACGAGTAAAGAGACTTGCCGGTAACGAGATTGAACTAGGTATAGTGATACCGACGATCGAATCTCGGGCAAGTAACATACCGAAGAACAAAGGGAACAGCATACGGGATTAACTGAATCCTTGACATAGAGGTTCGACCGATAAAGATCTTCGTAGAATATGTAGGAGCCAATATGGGCATCCAGGTCCCGCTATTGGTTATTGGCCGTAGAGGTGTCTCGGTCATGTCTACATAGTTCTCGAACCCGCAGGGTCTACACACTTAACGTTTGGTGACGATTAGTATAATTGAGTTATTATGTTGGTGACCGAAAGTTGTTCGGAGTCCCGGATAAGATCCCGGACATGACGAGGATCTCCGGAATAGTCTGGAGGTAAAGATTGATATATGTGATAATAGTGTTTTGATCTCTGGAAGGGTTCCGGAGTTCACCGGAATGGGTTCCGGATGTTTACCGAAGTGTTCGGGTGCAGCAACACTTTATATGAGCCAAAGGGATAAAGCCCACAAGGTATTGGAAAGTGCAAAAGTAGTTTTGCTGCCGCGTAAGCGGTACTACCGCTTGGTGAAGCGGTACTACCGCCGGAGCGGTACTACCGCTTGTGTGAAGCGGTACTACCGCCCGAGCGGTACTACCGCTTGTGTGAAGCGGTACTACCGCCCAAGCGGTACTACCGCTTGTGTGAAGCGGTACTACCGCTTGTGCGCGGCTGTGCACGGTTCGGCAGGGATCCGAGTTGGACTCTTTCCCTGCGGGCCAAACCGACCTTGTGCGGGCAAAACCGACCCGGAGGAGGCTTTTACTCCAAGTTTAGACCCCAAGGCTCAACATATAAATAGAGGGGCAGGGCTAGCACACGGGATACATCAGGATTTCCCAAGCCGTGTGCCGGCAACCCTAGCCCTCTAGTTCCTCCGTCATAATCTCCGTAGTGCTTGGCGAAGCCCTGCAGAGATTGTTCCTCACCACCATCACCACGCCGTCGTGCTGCTGGAACTCAACCACTACTTCACCATCGCTCGCTGGATCGAGGAGGTGAAGGCGTCATCAAGCCGTACGTGTGTTGAACGCGGAGGTGCCGTCCGTTCGGCACTAGATCGGAAGGATCGTGATTGGATCGCGGGACGCTCGGCGATTTGGATCGCGAAGACGTTCGACTACATCAACCGCGTTTATTAACGCTTCCGCTTAGCGATCTACAAGGGTATGTAGATTCACTCTCCCTCTCGTAGATGCTCATCACCATGGATAGATCTTATGTGTGCGTAGGAAAATTTTTGTTTCCCATGCAACGTTCCCCAACATTATGAACATATTTCTTTAAGACTCCCATAAACCTCTCAAAGGGGAACATATTGTGTAGAAATATAGGACCCAGAATGGCAATCTCTTCGACTAGGTGAACTAGGACGTGCGTCATGATATTGAAGAAGGATGGTGGGAACACCAACTCGAAACTGACAAGACATTGCACCAAATCATTCTGTAACCTTGGTAGGATTTCTGGATCGATTACCTTCTGGGAAATTGCATTGAGGAATGCACATAGCTTCATAATGGCTAATCGAACATTTTTCGGTAGAAGCCCCCTCAATGCAACCAGAAGTAATTGTGTCATAATCACGTGGGAGTCATGAGACTTTAGGTTTTGGAATTTTTTCTCTTCCATATTTATTATTCCCTTTATATTCGACGAGAAGCCAGACGGGACCTTCATACTGAGCAGGCATTCAAAGAAGATTTCCTTCTCTTCTTTGGTAAGAGCGTAGCTGGCAGGACCTTGATACTGCTTTGGATGCATGCCGTCTTTTTCGTGCATACGTTGCTGGTCCTCCCGTGCCTCCGATGTATCTTTTGTCTTCCCATACACGCCCAAGAAGCCTAGCAGGTTCACGCAAAGATTCTTCGTCACGTGCATCACGTCGATTGCAGAGCGGACCTCTAGGACTTTCCAATAGGGTAGGTCCCAAAATATAGATTTCTTCTTCCACATGGGTGCGTGTCCGTCAGCGTCATTCGGAACAGATTGTCCGCCAAGACCCTTTCCAAAGATTACTTTTAAATCCTTGACCATATCAAGTATATGATCACCAGTACGGTGGTCAGGCTTCTTCCGGTGATCTGCCTCACCTTTGAAATGCTTGCCTTTCTTTCTTAAGAGATGCTTGATCGGAAGAAATCGACAATGTCCCAAGTACACATTCTTCTTACATTTATCCAAATATATACTTTCGGTCTCATCTAAACAGTGCGTGCATGCGTGGTATCCCTTGTTTGTCTGTCCTGAAAGGTTACTAAGAGCAGGCCAATCATTGATGGTTACAAACAGCAACGCTCGTAGGTCAAATTCCTGCTGTTTGTGCTCATCCCACACACATACACCTTTTATGTCCCACAGCTGTAAAAGTTCTTCAACTAATGGCCTTAGGTACACATCAATGTTGTTGCCGGGTTGCTTAGGGCCTTGGATGAGCACTGGCATCATAATGAACTTCTGCTTCATGCACAACCAAGGAGGAAGGTTATAGATACATAGAGTCACAGGTCAGGTGCTATGATTGCTGCTCTGCTCCCCAAAAGGATTAATGCCATCTGCACTTATACCAAACCATAAGTTCCTTGCGTCACCTGCAAACTCCGGCCACTTTCTCTCAATTTTTCTCCACTGCGACCCATCAGCGGGTACTCTCAACTTCCCGTCTTTCTTATGGTCTTCTTTGTGCCATCGCGTACTGTCGGGCAATTCGTTGTCCTTTGGAAGCTTCTTCTTCATTATTTTCAGCAACTTTTCAAATCCCTTGTCAGATACACCATTCTCTGCCTTCCATTGCAGCAATTCCAGTGTGGTACCCAGCTTTTTCTTGTCATCTTCGCAATTTGGGTACAACAGTTTTTTGTGATCCTCTAACATGCGCTACAACTTCAACTTCTCCTTTTCACTTTCGCAGTTTCTCTTTGCATCAGCAATGGCCCGACCAAGATCATCCGCGGGCTCATCTGATGCCTCTTCTTCAGCTTCTTCTTCTTCTTCTTCATTCTCTTCCCCCATTGTAGTACCATCGTATTCAGGGAACCCAGGATAGTTGTCATCATCCTCTTCTTCTTCATTCTCTTCCATTAGAACCCCTCTTTCTCCGTGCTTGGTCCAACAGTTATAGCCGGACATGAAACCGGACGTAAACAGGTGGACGTGAATGACTTTTGAGCTAGAGTAATTCCTATCATTCTTACAGACACCACATGGACAACACATAAAACCATTCCACTTGTTTGCATCAGCCGCATGCAGAAAACTATGCACGCCATTAATGAACTGGGGAGAGCGTCGGTCATCGTACATCCATTGCCGACTCATCTTCATTACACAACACCGAAAATACCAAATTAATACAAGTTCATACATAAAGTTCATACACACTTATTCTCATAAAACAACATAAAACTATCTTGCTAAAGCATTTAAATGCAACAACAAATGCGATCAAAATCACAACTAAGGTAATAATTGATCCAACAGCATAATGATACCAAGCCTCTTTATTAACGGCATATTTTCTAATCTTTCTAATCTTCAAGCGCATTGCATCCATCTTGATCTTGTGATCATCGACGACATCGGCAACATACAACTCCAATTTCATCTTCTCTTCTTTAATTCTTTTCAAATTTTCTTTCAAATACTCGTTTTCTTTTTCAACTAAATTTAACTTCTCGACAAGAGGGTCGGTTGCAATTTCCGGTTCACATACCTCCTAGATAAAAATATCTATGTCAACTTGATGGGCATAATTGTCATAAACACAAAATGCAACAAATAGTTATAAAACAGAATATACCACATCCGAATCATAAACCGGACGAGGGCCGATGGGGACGGATATCAAAACCATGGAACTATGTATAACAGACAATCATACAAGTAAGAAAATTATACAAGTAACTATCTAAATCATACAAATAAGATTTTTTTTATAAAAAGGATAAGAACAAGAGGCTCACCAAGGTGGTGCCGGCGACGGGACGGTGCGGGAGATCGATGGTGGTTAAGACGGGGACGGGAAGGCACTAAGTAAACCACACCTACACATATGCAAACTAAGAAGTTAATTTGAGATCAAATTGCATATAAATCAAATAAACTCCCACATAATTACTCCCAAACTAAAACCCACAAATCACTATACTTATAGAGCATTGCACGAGCTAATCTAGCAATGAGAGATGAAAGGACAAAGTTGCTAACCTTTGTGAACACTTGGATAGATGGGGTGCCTCAAATCTTGACAAATCTTGGCAAAAATGGAGGATGAGCTCGAGCAAGGGGAAGAGAACAGAGGAGAGAAAGGAGAAAACAGAGAAAGGAGAGCTTGGGCTCGGGCTGGATGAAGCACTATATATAGTGATATCTTTAGTACCGGTTGGTGATACCAACCGGGACTAAAGGTCCATCTCTAGTCCCGGTTGGTGATACCAACCGGGACTAAAGGGGCTCGCAGGGGCCCCAGCCTGACGCCAGGCTGCCACCACCCCTTTAGTCCCGGTTGGTAACACCAACCGGGACTAGAGGTCACAAATGAACCGGGACTAAAGCCTAGCCGTTGGAACCGGGACTAGTGGTCACATTAGTCCCGGTCCAAAACCCGACCGGGACTAATGCTCCGGACGAAAGGCCTATTTTCTACTAGTGCCTCAAGCCATTTGTCGGAATCCAGGCTCATCATTGCTTCTTCATAGTTCGTAGGTTCCCCGTTGTCCAACAACATGACTTCCAGGACAGGATTACCTACGAAGTTCAGTAGTAACTTGATCCGAAGTTTGATGATCATCATCATTAGCTTCCTCTCCGGCTGCTGTAGACATCACGGGAACTTCTTTCTGTGATGTGCTACTTTCCAATTCGAGAGAAGGTACAATTACCTCATCAAGTTCTACTTTCCTCCCACTCATTTCTTTCAAGAGAAACTCCTTCTCTAGAAAGGACCCATTCTTAGCAACAAAGATTTTGCCCTCGGATCTGTGGTAGAAGGTATACCCAATTGTCTCTTTAGGGTATCCTATGAAGACACACTTCTCCGCTTTGGGTTCGAGCTTATCAGGCTGAAGCCCCTTGACATAAGCGTCGCATCCCTAAACTTTAAGAAATGACAGCTTAGGTTTCTTGCCAAACCATAATTCATACAGTGTCATCTCAACGGATTTAGACGGTGCCCTGTTTAAAGTGAATGCGGCTGTGTCTAATGCATAACCCCAAAACGATACTGGCAAATCGGTAAGAGACATCATAGAATGCACCATATCCAATAGAGTATGATTACGACGTTCGGACACACCATTACGCTGTGGTGTTCCAGGTGGCGTGAGCTGTGAAACAATTCCACATTGTCTTAAATGCATACCAAACTCGTAACTCAAATATTCACCTCCATGATCAGATCGTAGAAATTTAATTTTCTTATTACAATGATTCTCCACTTCACTCTGAAACTCCTTGAACTTTTCAAATGTTTCAGACTTGTGTTTTATTAAGTAAATATACCTATATCTACTCAAATCATCTGTGAAGGTAAGAAAATAACGATATCCACCGCGTGCTTCAACACTCATCGGACCACGTACATCGGTATGTATTATTTCCAACAAGTCACTTGCCCGCTCCATTGTACCGGAAAACGGGGTTTTAGTCATCTTGCCCATGAGGCATGGTTCACATGTCTCAAATGATTCATAATCAAGAGATTCCAAAAGTCCATCAGCATGGAGTTTCTTCATGCGCTTTACACCAATATGACCTAAGCGGCACTGCCACAAGTATGTGGTACTAGCATCATTAACTTTGCATCTTTTGGCATCGATATTATGAACATGTGTATTACTACGATCGAGATTCAACAGAAATAAACCATTCACCAAGGGTGCATGACCATAAAAGATATTATCCATATAAATAGAACAACCATTATTCTCTGTCTTAAATGAATAACCGTCTCGCAATAAACAAGATCCAAATATAATATTCATGCTTAACGCAGGCACCAAATAACAATTATTCAGGTTCATAACTAATCCCGAAGGTAAACGTAGAGGGAGCATGCCGACGGCGATCACATCAACCTTGGAACCATTTCCAACGTGCATCGTCACCTCGTCCTTAGCTAGTTTTCGTTTATTCCACAGTTCCTGTTTCGAGTTTCAAATATTAGCAACTGAACCAGTATCAAATACCCAGGCGCTACTACGAGCACTACTAAGGTACACATCAATAACATGTATATCATATATACCTTTGTTGACGTTGCCAGCCTTCTTATCTGCCAAGTACTTGGGGCAGTTCCGCTTCCAGTGACCATTCCCCTTGCAATAGAAGCACTCAGTCTCAAGTTTGGGTCCAGCCTTGGGTTTCTTCACGGGAGCGGCAACTGGCTTGCCATTCTTCTTGAAGTTCCCTTTCTTTCCCTTGCCTTTCTTCTTGAGACTGGTGGTCTTGTTGACCATCAACACTTGATGCTCTTTCTTGATTTCTACTTCCACGGCCTTTAGCATCGCGAAAAGCTCAGGGATCGTTTTCTCCACCCCTTGCATATTATAGTTCATCACGAAGCCTTTGTAGCTCGGTGGCAGTGACTGGAGAACTCTGTCAATCGGTACTTCATCCGGAAGATTAACTCCCAACTAATTCAAGCGATTATAGTACCCAGACATTTTGAGTACGTGCTCACTAACGGATCTGTTCTCCTCCATCTTACAGCTAAAGAACTTGTCGGAGGTGTCATACCTCTCGACCCGGGCATGAGCCTGAAATAGCAATTTCAGCTCCTGGAACATCTCATATGCTCCGTGGTGCTCAAAACATCTTTGGAGCCCCGGTTCTAAGCCGTAAAGCATGGCGCACTGAACTACCATGTAGTCATCATTCCTTGTTTGCCATACGTTCATAGCGTCCAGATTTGCGGGAGCGGGTGGATCACCTAGCGGTGCATCAAGGACATAAACTTTCTGTGCAGCAGTGAGGATAATCCTCAGATTATGGACCCAGTCCGCATAGTTGCTACCATCATCTTTCAACTTTTCTTTCTCTAGGAACGCATTAAAATTCAGGGGAGCTACAGCGCGAGCCATTGATCTACAACATTAATTTGCAAAGACAATTAGACTAAGTTCATGATACTTGGTTCTTCTAATCAAATTACTAAAGAACTCCCACTTAAATCAACATCCCTCAAGTTGTCGAAGTGTTACATGATCCACATCAACTGACCCATGTCCGATCATCACGTGAGATGGGGCAGTCATCAATGGTGAACATGTCCATGTTGATCATATCTACTATATGACTCATGTTCGACCTTTCGGTCTCTCGTGCTCTGAGGCCATGTCTGTACATGCTAGGCTCGTCAAGTTTAACCCAAGTATTCTGCATGTGTAAAACTAGCTTACACCCGTTGTATGTGAACGTAGAGTCTATCACACCCGATCATCACGTGGTGCTTCGAAACGACGAACTTTCGCAACGGTGCATACTTAGGGAGAACACTTTTATCTTGAAATTAAGTGAAGGGATCATCTTAATGCTACCGTCATCCTAAGAAAAATAAGATGCATAAAAAGATAAACATCACATGCAATCAATATGTGACATGATATGGCCATCATCATCTTGTGCTTTTGATCTCCATCTCCAAAGCACCGGCATGATCTCCATTGTCACCGGCATGACACCATGATCTCCATTATCATGATCTCCATCATCGTGTCATCACGTGGTTGTCTCGCCAACTATTGATTCTACAACTATTGCTAATGCATAGCGATAAAGTAAAGCAATTACATGGCGTTTAATGATTGACACGCAGGTCATACAATAAATTAAAGACAACCCTATGGCTCCTGTCGGTTGCCGTACTCATCGACATGCAAGTCGTGAACCTATTACAAAACATGATCATCTCATACATCAACATATATCACATCACGTTTTGGCCATACCACATCACAACATGCCCTGCAAAAACAAGTTAGACGTCCTCTACTTTGTTGTTGCAATTTTTACGTGGCTGCTAGGGCAAACTATAAGAACTGTTCTTACTTACGCAAAACCACAATGGTGATATACAAGTTGCCTTTTAACCTTCTACAAGGACCGCCCTCGTCAAATCAGATTCAACTAAAGTGGGAGAGAGAGACACCCGCAAAGCCACTTTTATGCAATACAAATTGCATGTCAGTCAGTGGAACCGGTCTCTTGTGCGTGGACAAGTAAGGTTGGTCCGAGCCGCTTCATCCCACAATACCGCCGAATACAAATTAGACAAAGGAAGTAAGCAATTTGAACATCAACACCCACAACTTCTTTGTGTTCTACTCGTGCAAATACATCTACGCATAGACCTAGCTCATGATGCCACAGATGGGGAACGTTGCATGAAAATCAAAAATTTTCCTACGAAACACCCAAGATCTAATCTAGGAGATGCATAGCAACGAGAGGGGAGTGTGTCTACATACCCTTGTAGACAGAAAGCGTTAGCGTCGTAACGCGGTTGATGTAGTCGTACGCTTCACGATCCAATCGCGATCCAATCCGATGTAGTGCCGAACGGACGGCACCTCCGAGATTAGCACACGTTCAGCTCGATGGCATCCTCTCTTTCTTGATCCAGCAAGAGAGGGGGAGGAGGTAGATGAGATCGGAACCAGCACGACGGCGAGGTGGTGGTGGTGGCAGCGGAAATCCGGCAGGGCTTCGCCAAGCGCTGACGGAACGTGGAGGAGGAAGAGAGGGAGGGGGCGTCCAAGGGTGGAAGCGTGCTGCCCCCCGCGCCCCTCCCCACTATATATAGAGGAGGAAACTTGGAGGAGGAGTAATAGTGCCGCGTGAACAGTACCACGTGAACAATACCACGTGAACAGTAATCCTCTTGCCCAAGTAATGCCTCTTATCTCCTATTTTAAAGGTATTTGATCTTATCACTTGGGATAGCCGCATGGGCCAAGTGGGGCTGCTGCGCCTGGATGCCCATATTGATTCCTACATATTCAACGAAGATCTTTATCGGTTGAACCACGATGTCGAGGATTCGGTTAATCCCGTATGCAATTCCCTTTGTCCGGCGATATGTTACTTGCCCGAGATTCGATCGTCGGTATCTCCATACCTAGTTCATTCTCGTTACCGGCAAGTCTCTTTACTCGTTCTATGATACAAGATCCCGTGGCTAACTCATTAGCCACATTGCTTGCATGCTCTTTAAAATGTTGTATTACCGAGAGGACCCAGAGATATCTCTCCGTCATACGGAGTGACAAATCCCAGTCTCGATTCATGCCAACCCAACAAACACCTTCGGAGATACCTGTAGAGCACCTTTATGATCACCCAGTTACGAAGTGACGTTTGGATACACACTAACTATTCCTCCGGTGTCAGGGAGTTGCACGATCTCATGGTCTAAGGAACAGATACTTGACATGAAGAAAGCTGTAGCAAATAAACTAAACGATCTGATGCTAAGCTTACGGTTGGGTCTTGTCCATCACATCATTCTCCTAATGATGTGATCCCGTTATCAAATGACAACTCATGTCTATGGTTAGGAAACCTTAACCATCTTTGATCAACGAGCTAGTCTAGTAGAGGCTTACCAGGGACACGGTGTAGTTTATGTATTCACACATGTATTTAAGTTTCCGATCAATACACTTCTAGCATGAATAATAAACATTTATCATGAACAAGGAAATATGATAATAACCAATTTATTATTGCCTCTAGGGCATATTTCCAACACTATCATCAACAATTTGATCATTCTGATAACTTTACTCACAACTTACTTGGAGTACTGGACATATCTGGTTATTTACATACCATGGAATATTATTAACACAAGTGTGATTTAAATCATGTATTTCTCTCATTAGTATTTTAGAATACTAACTCTTGCTTAAAACTCCTTCCATGTGACTTTGTCAAGAAACTCTTCTTGGCGTTTATTCATACTAAACTGCTTTAGTATTCTGTCAATATGTATTTTGGCTAAGCCCGATTAGACATTATTATCTCCATAGATCATTGTGCCTAATACTAGGACTATATATTGCCTATGTACTACTGAAAAACTAGTTTCAATAAAGTCTTAATCTGTGTCAAGAAATTCATATAATTTCCAATCAACAATATGTCATGCACATATAGTATTTAGAAATATTATCATGCTTCCACTTACTTTCTTGTAAATACAAGCAACTTCGCTTTTCTCGATGAAATCAAATTATTTGACCATTTCATCAGAACGAAGATTCCAACTCCACTTGCTTAATTCAGATCATTATAGGATCTCTTGAAGTTTGCACACTTAGTAGCATCCTTTGGATCGACAAAATTACCTTTGACCATATCAAATATACAACCTTGGTTCTATTTCCATCTCATGGGAATCATTTTGACATCCATCTATTATATCTCATAACTAAAATGTTTAGTAATTGCTAGTTTAATCCGAACTGACTTTAAGTATTATTATGATGAGACAATCTCATCATAATCAGCTCCTTTATCTTGTCATAAACTATTTGTAACAAGTCAAGCATTATAAAACATTTTTATGTTTGTCAGTCTATAGATCCATTACTATACTTTAGACTCTATGTCTTTTAGAGGGTCCATAAAGTTCTAAACTTGAATTATGTGTATGGATACTATCTCGGATTATTTTGGCATATAGCCAATACCGGAGTCAGGGCCCATCAACACTTCTCTGTATATTATAGGTTCATTGTTCAACAATATTTCGTCTGCACATCACGAAGGTCTGTATGAATTTTCCCAACCTATATAGCTCAGCTGCAAGTTCGACCAAAGTCTCTATATCTCATGTAGAGTCTTTCGTATCAGTCGTGGTAGGAAATTCTAGAATCACTTCTAGCGTCTCATTTCTTTGACCTGATCACGAAGATTCGGCAATCTTGTCGAGTTGCACTATCCTCCCACTCACTCTTTTGCAGAAAACATTTCCTTCAAAATTTCTGCATTTTGTGTCAAAACACTTTGCCTTAGCGTAGTGATAGAGCAATACCCAACTATTTGGGATAACCTGACAGAGTAGCACTCATACCATTCCATATCTTATATGGTGTTATTTTAGCAGATATGATGGCGCTCTTTTAAGCGTAAAAGCCATAGTCTCTAAAGCATCATATTAAAAGTATATTGGCAAATTAATTAATGTCATCTTTGATCTCGCCATGTCATACATAGCTTGATTATATCTACTCAAAACACTCTACTCTTAGTAGTGTTTTTAGGAGTTGCAAGCTATAAAATACTTTTGACAGCTGCTACTTGTAGCTTGCGTTGGTATTTTCCCCGAAGAGGAAGGGATGATGCAGCACAGTAGAGATAAGTATTTCCCTCGATTATGAAACCAAGGTTATCGAACCAGTAGGAGAATCACACAACACCTCTTTAGCAGTACCTGCACACAAACAACAAATCCTTGCACCCAACGCAAACAAGGGGTTGTCAATCCCTTGGAGATAAGATTGCAAGATTAAATTGTATTTGATAGATTGATAGATTGAAATAAAAATACAAAATAAAATAAGTAAAAGAAAATTTCAGCAATATTTTTAGGGTTTTAGTAATATGAGATTGATAAACCCGAGGGCCATAGGTTTCACTAGAGGCTTCTCTCGAGAAAATAGCATACGGTGGGTAGACAAATTACTGTTGGGCAATTGATAGAAAAGCAAATAATCATGACGATATCCAAGGCAATGATCATGTATATAGACATCACGTCCAAGATTAGTAGACCGACTCTTGCCTGCATCTACTACTATTACTCCACACATCGACCGCTATCCAGCATGCATCTAGTGTATTAAGTCCATAGAAGAACAGAGTAATGCCTTAAGAACGATGACATGATGTAGACAAGACAAACTCACGAATTAATAAACCCAATGAATATATCCCATCTTGTTACCCTTAGTAGCAATGATACATACGTGTCATGTCCCTTTCTGTCACTGGGATTGAGCACCGCAAGATCGAACCCACTACAAAGCACCTCTTCCCATTGCAAGAATAATCAATCTAGTTGGCCAAACCAAATCAATAGATCGGAGAAGAAATACAAGGCTATAATAATCATGCATAAAAGAGATTAGAGAAGACTCAAATAATTTCATGGATAATCTGATCATAAACTCACAATTCATCGGATCCCAACAAACACACCGCAAAAAGTGATTACATCGGATAGATCTCCAAGAACATCAAGGAGAACATTGTATTGAAGATCAAAAAGAGAGAAGAAGCCATCTAGCTACTAACTATGGACACGAAGATCTGTGGTAAACTACTCACGCATCATCAGAAGGGCAGCAAGGTTGATGTAGAGCCCCTCCGTGATCGATTCCCCCTCCGGCAGATTACCGGAGAAGGCCTCCAGATGGGATCTCTCGAGAACAGAAACTTGCGGCGGCATAAAAAGTATTTCGTGGACTCCCCTGAGGGTTTCTGATTTTTTCTGATTTTATAGTGCTGGAATTAGGTCAAACGGAGCTTGGTGGGGCCCACGAGGCACCAGGGTGCGCCTGCCCCCCCAGGCGCACCCTGGTGGCTCGTGGGGCCAACCAAGGTCTTCTGGCCTCCTCTCGAAGCTTCTGGTATTCTTCTAGCCCAATAAAAAATCTCCAAAAAGTTTCGTGGCATTTGGACTTCGTTTGGTATTGATTTTCTGTAAAACAAAAACAGGGCAGAAAACAACAACTGGCTCTGGGCACTAGATTAAGAGGTTAGTCTCCAAAAATGATAGATAATTGCTGTAAATGATTGTAAAAACATCCAAGATTGATAATATAACAGCATGGAACAATCAAAAATTATAGATACGTTGGAGACGTATCAGCATCCCCAAGCTTAATTTCTGCTCGTGCTCGAGTAGGTAAATGATAAAAAATAGAATTTTTGATGTGGAATGCTGCCTAAGATATTCATCACATATTATTTTCTTTTGTAGCATGGACATTGGACTTGTATGATTCAAAGCAATAGTCTATAGTTTGACATGAAAACATAAATACTCAAGCATGCTAACAAGCAACCATGTCTTTCAAAATATCAACGCTAAAGAAAGTTATCCCTAGCCCATTATGCTCAATCATTGATCCATTCATGAAACACACTCGAATATTAGCTACATCCAATGCACAAGTATGACAATAGTGCTCTCTAGTTGGTGCTTTTGTAAGAGAAGATGGAGACTCAAATAAAAATAAAAATTGCATAAAAGTAAATAGATAGGCCCTTCGTAGAGGGAAGCAGAGATTTGTCAAATGTGCCAGAGCTCAAAGCTAAAATTAAAGAGATAAAATATTTTGGGAGGCATGCTTTTCCTGTCAACGAAAACGAATGAGAATTTCCAACATCTTCCATGCTACATACATTATAGGCGGTTCCCAAACAGAAAATAAAGTTTATTCCTTTTCCACCATTCTTTCACAATCCATGGCTAGCCGTATCCACGGGTGCCCTCCATACCATCACTTTCCAAGGAATTTATTAATATGAACATATAAGATTTTTCATTTCATTTCAAATTTCGGGACTGGGCATCCCTATTACCACCATACTCTCGTGCAATGACAAGTGAATAAACACTCATCGTGAGAATAACCCACCTAGCATGGAAGATATTGGCTACCCCCTTCCGCCTAATGAGCGGTATGGGCACACAAAACGAGAAAAATTATTTTGAAATTTAGAGTTGGCACACGCAAATTTACTTAGAACGGCATTGAAATACCGCATATAGGTAGGTATAGTGGACTCATATGGCAAAACTGGGTTTAAGGATTTTGGATGCACAAGTAGTATTTCCGCTTAGTACAAATGAAGGCTAGCAAAAGATTGAGAAGCAACCAACCAAAAAACGAAAACGGTCATAAACATGCATTAAACATAACTAACACCGAATAATGCACCATAAGTAGGATGTAACTTCATTGCATAACTATTGACTTACGTGCATGCATAGGGAATTGCAAACCTTAACACTAATATTCTTACTAAATCACAATTACTCACTAACATGACTCACATATTATCATTTCCATATCGCAAAACTATTGCAAGGAATCACACTCATCATATCCAATGATCTATATGAAAGTTTTTATTATATCCCTCTTGAATATTCATCACTTTGGGACCAATTGCATAACATGTGCAAATTACCGTTACTATTAATTACCAAGTTAACTCTCAAAAAGATTTAAGTGAAGCATGAGAGTGCAAATATTTTTTCAAAATTTCAGTCTTATCAATTCTCAAAATAATATAAGTGAAGCATGAGAATTTATTTCTTCAAAATTTCAATCAAGTCAATTCTCAAAATAATATAAGTGAAGCATGAGAATTCAATTTCTTCAAAATTTTAGCAACTCTCAAAATAATATAAGTGAAGCATGAGAGTTTATTTCTTCAAAATATAGCCACCACCGTGCTCAAAAAGATTTAAGTGAAGCACTAGAGCAACTGCCTAGCTCAAAAAATTTAAGTGAAGCACATAGAGTATTCTAACAAATCATGATGATAAACGTGTGGCTCTCTCAAGATAGGTGTGTTCAGCAAAGATGATTGTGACAAACTAAAAAGATAACAAAGCAAAGACTCATATCATACAAGGCGCTCCAAGCAAAACACATATTATGTGACGAATAAAAATATAGCTCCAAGTAAAATTACCAATGTTTGTTAGAAGAAAGAGGGGATGCCTTCCGGGGCATCCCCAAGCTTAGACGCTTGAGTCTTCCTAGAATATTACCTTGGGGTGCCTCGGGCATCCCCAAGCTTAGGCTTTTGCTACTCCTTATTCCTTCATCCATCGCGATCTCACCCAAAACTTGAAAACTTCAATCACAGAAAACTTAACAAAACCTTCGTGAGATCCGTTAGTATAACAAAATAAATCACTACTATAAGTACTGTTGCAAAACCGTTCATATTTTATTTTTGCATTATACCTACTGTACTCTAACTTCACCATGGCTTATACCCCCCGATACAATCCATAGATTCATCAAAACAAGCAAGTAGTGCATCAACAACAGAATCTGTCAAAAATAGAACAGTCTGTAGACATCTGAATTATGGTCATACTTCTGTAACTCTAAAAATTCTGAAAAATTAGGACAACATGGGAAATTCATATATCAATATTGTGTAAAAAATTCAGAAGTTTCTGACATTACAGTACAGAAAAAAAAATTCCAGCACTGGACGCAAAACTTTCTATTTTCAAACAGCATCAATTATACTATCTTCCAAATCATTCCAAAGGTTCTACTTGGCACAAACACTAACTAAAAACACAAAAACACCATCATACCAGTAGCATGACAGTAAAAACATACCATAACAGAAACTTATAACAAAAATTTATTTTATTCATTGGGTTGCCTCCCAACAAGCGCTATTGTTTTATGCCCCTAGCTAGGCATAATGCATAATTTCAAGTATTGTCATCTTTCAAGTTGATTCCATAAGTGGCCCTCATAATTGATTCATATGGTGCTTTAATTCTTTTCCTAGGGAAATGCTCCATACCTTTCTTTGGTGGAAACTGAAATTTTATATTCCCTTCTTTCATATCAATAACGGCACCTATAGTTCGTAAGAACGGTCTACCAAGTATAATTGGGCAAGAATAATTGCAATCAATATCAAGAACAATAAAATCAACGGGCACATAATTTCTATTTGCAAGAATAAGCACATCATTAATTCTACCCAAAGGCTTTTTAATAGTAGAATCCGCCAAGTGCAAATTAAGAGAACATTCATCTACATTGGTAAAACCTAGCACATCACATAGAGATTTTGGAATTATCGAAACGCTAGCACCCAAATCACATAAAGCATTACACTCATAATTTTTAATTTTTACTTTAATGGTGGGTTCCCATTCATCATATAATTTTCTAGGAATTGAAATCTCTAGTTCAAGCTTTTCTTCTAACGCTTTCATCATTGCTTCTACTATATGTTTAGTAAAAGCTTTGTTTTGCTCATAAGCGTTGGGTGAATTCATCATGGATTGTAACAAACAAATGCACTCAATTAAAGAACAATTATCATAATTAAAATCTTTGTAATCCAGAATAGTGGGCACATCACTATTTAATGTTTTTACCTCTCCAAACCCACTTTTAGCAATTTTCTTATCAAGATTTCCACCCTCCGAATTATGGGAACGCCTACTAACTAAAGTTGACTCGTCTTCAGTTCCCTTTTCATCAAGTTTTATATTGCTAAACAAAGAATCAATAGATGAAACACCAATCATTTTAATATCCTCATCATTACTACGATAAAAATCAGGAGGAATCGCTTTTTCTAAAAATTCCCGTTTAGCTCTTAGCATGGCAGTTCTTTTCTTACTCTCATCCATGGAGACATGTAAAGCTTTAATTGATGCACTAATATCAATTTTGGGTGGCAAAATTTTAGTCTTAAGATTTTCCACAGCATGAATAATTCTATCAATGCTCCTAGACATATCATCAATTTTACTCAATTTTTCTTCTATCGTAGTGTTGAAAACTTTTTGAGCATTAATAAATTCTTTAATATTACTTTCAAGATCAAAAGGTATCCTATTATTATTGTAGGAATTACCATAAGGATTGCCATAATTATTAGAGGAATTTACAGGAAACGGTCTAGCGTTGAAATTACCTCTATAAGCATTATTATTGAAATTGTTTCGCGAGACAAAATTCACATCTACGGGATCATTATTTTGCTCAATAAAAGTGGACAATGGAACATCATTAGGATCAATATTAGCATTTTTACTAGCAACCAATTTCATAAGCGCATCAATTTATCACTCAAAGTATTAATTTCTCTAATAGAATTCACCTTTTTACTAGTAGGAGTTCTTTCGGTATGCCATTGTGAATAATTTGCCATAATATTATCAAGCAATTTAGTAGCTTCACCCAAAGTAATTTCCATAAACGTACCACCCGCGGAGGAATCTAAAAGATTTCTAGAGACAAAATTAATTCCCGCATAAATTTTTTGTATGATCATCCATAAATTTAAGCCATGAGTAGGGCAATTTCTTATCATTAATTCCATCCTCTCCCAAGATTGGGCAACATGTTCATGATCAAGTTGTTTAAAATTCATAATCTGATTTCTTAGAGAAATAATTTTCGCGGGCGGAAAATACTTAGTAATAAAAGCATCTTTACACTTATCCCAAGAATCGATACTATTTCGTGGTAAAGATGAAAACCACATTTTAGCACGATCCCGCAATGAGAACGGGAATAATTTCAATTTCACAATATCATTATCCACATCTTTTTTCTTTTGCATGTCACACAATTCTACGAAAGTATGAAGATGGGATGCGGCATCTTCATTAGGACTACCGGAAAATTGATCTTTCATGACAAGATTCAGCAAAGCAACATTAATTTCACAAGTCTCCGCACTAGTGGCGGGAGGAGAAATCGGAGTACTAATAAAATCATTATTATTAGTATTGGAAAAATCACACAATTTTGTGTTCTCTTGAGACATCGTGACTACGCAAACAAGAGAGCAATCAAGCAAACAAGCAAACGAGAAAAAGGCAAAAAGGCAAACAGACAATATTTTTGTACTTTTGTAAAAACGTTTTAGAAGTGGGGGAGATGAAAAAGAGAGGCAAATGGCAAATAAAGTAAATGCAAGGAGATGAGAGTTTGTGCAAAGGTACTTGATAAATGTTGATGATGTCTCCCCGGCAACGGCGCCAGAAATTCTTCCTGCTACTTGTAGCTTGCATTGGTATTTTCCCCGAAGAGGAAGGGATGATGCAGCATGGTAGAGATAAGTATTTCCCTCGATTATGAAACCAAGGTTATCGAACAAGTAGGAGAATCACACAACGCCTCTTTAGCAGTACCTGCACACAAACAACAAATCCTTGCACCCAACGCAAACAAGGGGTTGTCAATCCCTTGGCGGTAAGATTGCAAGATTAAATTGTATTTGATAGATTGAAATAAAAATCCAAAATAAAATAAGTAAAATAAAATTTCAGCAATATTTTTAGGGTTTTAGTAATATGAGATTGATAGACCCGAGGGGCATAGGTTTCACTAGAGGCTTCTCTCGAGAAAATAGCATACGGTGGGTAGAGAAATTATTGTTGGGCAGTTGATAGAAAAGCAAATAATCATGACGATATCCAAGGCAATGATCATGTATATAGACATCACGTCCAAGATTAGTAGACCGACTCCTGCCTGCATCTACTACTATTACTCCACACATCGCCCGCTATCCAACATGCATCTAGTGTATTAAGTCCATAGAAGAACGGAGTAATGCCTTAAGAAAGATGACATGATGTAGACAAGACAAACTCACGAATTAATAAACACAATGAATAGATCCCATCTTGTTACCCTTAGTAGCAATGATACATACGTGTCATGTCCCTTTCTGTCACTGGGGTTGAGCACTGCAAGATCGAACCCACTACAAAGCACCTCTTCCCATTGCAAGAAAAATCAATCTAGTTGGCCAAACCAAATCAATAGATCGGAGAAGAAATACGAGGCTATAATAATCATGCATAAAAGAGATCAGAGAAGACTCAAATAATTTCATGGATAATCTGATCATAAACTCACAATTCATCGGATCCCAACAAACACACCGCAAAAAGTGATTACATCGGATAGATCTCCAAGAACATCAAGGAGAACATTGTTTTGAAGACCAAAAAGAGAGAAGAAGCCATCTAGCTACTAACTATGGACCCGAAGGTCTGTGGTAAACTACTCACGCATCATCGGAAGGGCAGCAAGGTTTATGTAGGGCCCCTCCGTGATCGATTCCCCCTCCGGCAGATTACTGGAGAAGGACCCCAGATGGGATCTCTCTGGAACAGAAGCTTGCGGCGGCGTAAAAAGTATTTCGTGGACTCCCCTGAGGGTTTCTGATTTTTTCTGAATTTATAGTGCTGGAATTAGGTCAAACGGAGCTTGGTGGGGCCCACGAGGCACCAGGGCGCGCCTGCCCCCCAGGCGCGTCCTGGTGGCTCATGGGGCCCACCAAGGTCTTCTGGCCTCCTCTCGAAGCTTCTGGTATTCTTCTAGCCCAATAAAAAATCTCCAAAAAGTTTCGTGGCATTTGGACTTCGTTTGGTATTGATTTTCTATAAAACAAAAACAGGGCAGAAAACAGCAACTGGCACTGGGCACTAGGTTAATAGGTTAGTCTCCAAAAATGATAGATAATTGTTGTAAATGATTGTAAAAACACCCAAGATTGATAATATAATAGCATGGAAGAATCAAAAATTATAGATACGTTGGAGACGTATCAACAGCTCATCAGACATTCGCTAAATTTGTAACTCAAATATTCTTTTCTGCAATCCAATTGTAGAAACATAATTTTCTTGTTACAATAATTTCTACTTCATTCTAAAAAAAATTGAACCATTTCAAAAGATCCAGATTTATGTCTCAATTAGTAAATATAAATATTTACTAGAGTCATCTTTGAAGATAGATAAATCCACTGCTTGCAACAACACTTATTGGACTACATACATCAATATGTATATTTCCAATTATTTTGTTGCTCGTTCTTTATGGCCCGTGAACGGTATTTTAGTTTACTTCACTAGTTGGACGAAAGTTGCAAGTATCAGATGATTCATAATCAGATGACTCCAAGATCCATCACTATGGAATTTCTCCATGCGAGTTTCTCCAATGTGACTAAATGCAGAGCCACACATATGTGGTATTCTTTTAGTCTCGCGACATTTAGCGTCAGTGTTATGGATGTTCAATTTCATCATCAATATTCATAACTTACATCCTATTCATAATAGGAGTATGGCCTTTTGTTCATTACATCAAACAACTATTGTTCTCTTATGAACAACCTCCCTTCAACTTCTATGCAATGGGCTAGAGTGTACAAAACTCTAAAATGAATTATGACAATAAATACAGAGGTAATATGCTGATGAAAAGTATCATAACTTTTTACAAAGTTTTGAACACATATTTAACCTCATTAAATTGTTGGTCATTAGGCCGTAGTAATACTTGCATCGATTTGTAATGACATACAATCGAGTCGGTATCCTTGTGATCAACTTTTAACAATTTAATCACAATTCTCAATAATCACACTTTACTTGACTGACTTTTTCTACATCTTATAACTTGTATGACATTCATACCCGAGCTGAACATTCCAGTCTTCTTTTCTTTTTGCCTCTAAACTTCTTATAGTTTTACTTTCAATGTTTCTCCCACTTAACAAAAGAATCATCTAACTTTTAAGAGTAGCGTGAGCCCTGAACTTCCCTAGGCATGTAATTCTCATTACATCCTTTGGTTTTGTTCTTTCTCTTTAAGTTCTCACCATCAACTCATGTCTGGTGTTCTTCTGGATCTTACACATTTCAGTCTCAAACATAGTTGAATGCTTCACTAGAATTTGCAAACAAAACACTTCTTTAGATATCACATATCTCTCAATGTTTGTTTCTGAAAACAATTTTCAGTTCCAAGAATATCACATAACTATCCCAAACAATTTTGAAGTTTGGGTTTCTCGAAAGCAAGCAGACTGTAGTGTAATTCTAGCCTTTTGGATCGAAAGACGTGAGTCTCGTCATCCATAGCATCAACAGGAGAGTATTGCAAGCATGCAGTAGGACAAAAATCCTTCTTGGCACTCTTAGAGTACAATCCTCTCATTATGTTACCATTCATAAAGATTCAACCAGATAAATAACAGTAAATCAATTTCAACATCAAAGGTAGAACTGTGAACCAATATTCTACAACTATAATGCAAACTACACATAGACATTGTTCATAATTAATTGCACTAGTGATTAAGCTAATTTTAATATAAAGTGCGCTCCCACTCATATCAATATCTCTCATAGTTGAAAGTGAGTGATTCATGATCCTGATCTAGTTCTCAGCCATTGATGTGGACATCACTGATGACAAGAATTTCAACCGGTAGGTAAACTTTTGTCGATCATATCTCCATATGACTCTTGTTCATCTTTGGATGCTTTGTACTCCGAGCTCAGAACGATTCTGCCAGAACTTCAAGACAACCGAGTGCTATCTGCTTGCTCAGTCTGACCTCGCCCGCCTTACACCTCACGATCCGTTTGTGCTCATGTGGACATGATCCACTCCGGAAAGCTATGTGTTATAGGCGGTAGCAACACTGGGAAGAGCACCTTTTAATTTGATATTTACTGTGAGAGATCACCCTAATAATTGACTACTGCGCAAACAAAGGATGGAAACAACAAAGGGATAAACATCTCAGGCAGTTCATAAAAGCATGATATGGTATAGCCCTGGGTGCTGGGAATCCTTCATGATCATCTTCAATCTTCAGTTGAAGCGTTGCCGTGACGGCCAATATTTCGTTGCCGTGGCAACCGTTTCAAAAACGTTGTCGTGGTGGCAATTTCAGAAAACATTGTTGTGGCGACCATTTCAGAAAATGTTGCCGTGGCACCAAATTCAGAAATTCCACCGTGGCATGAGATTATAGCTCCTCGTCCCGCGCCTTGTACACATTCTCCATGTCGGGGTCCTTCGTGTATGCTTGCCACCGTTACCTGTAACCTATAGGCTATCTCTATGATATTTACATTAACGTGGCTCCAGCCATCATGCCGTGACGCACAGGCCACTTAACATTACAACATATAACCATCTCATACATAAACTCATTATCATGACGAAGGCTATACCACATCATATGCGTACTCTGCAAAACCAAGTTAGACGTCCTCTAATCGGTTTTAGAAAATTTTAATTATGCGGTTAAACAATTAATACTAGCTACCTACATCCACAACATAGGTCATGAATTTTTATGCTAGATTAAGTTTCGGGGTGTGTGAAACAAGAGACTTAATTAAAAAATCTCTAGCCCCACACTAAACTTCGTCAAATACGCGTGACCCCCTAGAGGATCATCCATCTTCAGCACCCTCTTGTGTATGCGACGGTTCACTATTCTCAACTATGATGAAGTCCAAGGAACTGCTAGCAGATCATCTACAACGAGAGCCGATAGATTGTCAGAACCTTGTACAAAAGCTACATCATGCTGTCGATGAATTGAACCGAAGCAACACTCGAGGGAAGCATAGCAAGAACATCAACCCTCACATCCACATGTGATCTAGCTCGCAACCTACATCTGCTCATATAACTGCTCATGATGCCACTGTTGGGAAACATAGCAGAAAACAAAAAAAATCACGCCTACGCACACACAAGATCAATATGAAGATGCAGAATGGGTTGTGATCACGATCGTTACCATCACTGAGTTGCAGCGGAAGAAGAACATGCCGGTGTAGATCATACTTGGAGTCCCACGAACCGTTGATGAACGATCCCGCGAACCACCCACGAACAGCCCCTCGAACAAAAGACCGAAAGCATGGCCTCTCTACTTGGTTGCAAGCATGCAGCCTTCACGATCCGGCAGCGCTTCGCCGTCCAGAGCTAATCGTCACCGGAGAATTAGAGGGGGATATTAGAACCACACTGGGCTTCTAATTATGAGGATTAGAGAATTGGGCTAGCTCTAATTAGTCAAGTAGGACCAACTAGAACTAGAACTAGAGGGACTAGAGGAGGCTCCAAACTTGTATATCAAAAGAGCACCAAACCTCAAGTATATTTAGGTTAGAGGGGAGAGGGAGGGCTGCCACCAAGAGGGAAAGAGTCCTCCTTGGTGCGCCGGCCAGGGGGAGGAGGAGTCTGACTCCTCCCCTTCCCCAATTCACGCCTCCCACTTGGGCCCTTGTGGCCCAAGATGCCTTCCACCTCTTGGCCTTTTAAGGCTCGTTGATATTTAATTAAATGTAAAATTGTTCTAAATTCTTTCAGACCATTATATATATAATTTAACATCCCCGGAAATATTTTTCACCTATATATTATTTATCGGTAATACCTGGTATTACCCGATATTCACCGAAACCCTTCCGGTGACCCCGAAATGCTTCCGGATCCTCTCGAAACTATTCTGAATATTAATGAAACTATTCCACAAATATATTCTCATCACTCCCATCCTACTAATACTAAGCATATTGTGATTGAACTAAGCTTGTGACCCCATAGGTTTGGTAACTCACAGACATGAACGAAACCCCTTCGTTCAATGGCCGACAGCAGAACCGTGGACGTCCATATCAGTCCCTGTGAGCACACGAATGATATTCGAGTGAACCTATGGTTATCATGTGATGTTCCCTTTGCTTCGCGATACTTCACAAAACCCGAGATGTGTCGGTATCCTCCTGAGTCATCACATGCTCATTATACCGTTATCCTCATTACCGATTTTGTTCTTCTTTCTCATTATTGTGTTCCGGCATCCCCGTGACGAAGTCAGTTGTGTCTGGCCATACGATGATGGATGCCGTCACACGGAGAGGGCCCTAAGAATATCTCTCCATCGTTGGAGGAGCAAATCCCACTCTCGAGCTATCTAGTCACTTGTCAAACTTTCCGATGAACCTGTAAGTTGTCGTTATGATCACCGTGTTACAGGTGACGTTTGAGCAACCCCAAAGCCCATTGTATGGTAAGAAGTGAGTACGATGCTCTCATGGTCTAAGGAGCAATATCACATGTTAACACTCCGTGTTATTACAATTGAATATAGACGATATTAACTCAATTCATAACAGACAAGTTTGGGTCGATTCAATATGATCGTTCTTCTAACGTCATATTCTCAATGTTGTTTTAGGACCATCATTACACTTAATGATATCCTAAGATCCGGAAAACGTGATCACCAATAACACTTGAGCTAGTCTTAGAGGCGAGACTAGAAACCTTTATTTTATCCGTGTATCATTTCACACGTGCTTATGAGTTTTCCACTGAATCGCATATTTCAGGATCATAGCAGTTATAACATGAAATATAAACACTTAATTATGAATATGGAAATATAATCATACAATATTATTTCCTCTAGGGAATATTTCCAACAATTACATATAATATCTCAATACATGTCCCTTTCCTGCATACCGTATATCGAAATCAGAGTGGAAATTATAAACTACCCGAGGAAGGGAAATGTGGGGTGGCGGTCGAGAGGTGCACAGGGAGCATGCAAATACATCTCATACCATCGTCTGGAAGAGAGAGGAAGGTCACCATCATTGTGATCACCATCATGGGGAAAGGAAGAGCTTGGTTGGTTTTCTTTCGTAGACGTGGTATACCTAGATGGGAGGGACTCCACTTTGACTATCGCAACATCTCTTGCCATTAGAATCCTGCTTTCTCTTGGTTACTAGACCTTTAGGAGAACTAGGGCAGATGTGAATGGCAGGGTCAAGAAGAATGGCAGAACAAGAGCCACCCAAACTGCCGGTAAGGGGAGATGGAGATCAAGTGAGGATATAGTAAGTGGTCGTGTCATATGTAGGGGAGAGTCTCAATGTAGATCGAACCGCAGAGCGGCGAGTCATGCGCGTGTCTGTGGGTAGGGCTGGGCAGCGTGAGGTTGACGCTGGTGTCGCTCCCAGCATGTAGATGCAGATCGTGATGACGAATAACCGGGCGGGTTGCCGACTTTCCGCGTGTTGAGGTCCACACAGGAGATCCGCACAAGAGACCCGTATAGTGAGGTGATAATCCCCAAGTGCAAGGAATCATCGTAGCAATTTCCAAAGATGGAAGTGGTAAGTATGGAATGTCGAACCCACAAGGAGCTAAAGGTAAGATCAATATTCTCTCAAGTCCTATCTGCCACTGATACGACTCTACGTACACCGAGCGTTTGCTTTTATCTAGAAACGAGAAATAAAACTACGTTGTGGGTATAAAGAGGATAGCTTTGCATGATATCGGAGAACTAAAACATAAAAATAGGTGCTGCCTAAATAAAGTTAGAATATATTACAATATATTACAAATAGCGAGTGTGGAATAATGATGGATCGGTGTGCGGAATTGTCCTAGGCAATTGATAACAAGATCGGTAATCATTATTGCAATTTTATATGAGGGGGAGGCATGAGCTAACATACTTTCCGTACTTGGATCATATGAACTTATGATTGGACCTCTAGCAAGCATCCGCAACTACTAGAAATCATTAAGGTAAACCCCAACCATAGCATTAAGTGTTAAGTCCTCTTTACTCCCATACGCAACAACTCCCTTACTCGGGTTTGTGTTTCAGTCACTCACGAACCCACTATAAGCGAATCATGAACGTATTAAAACAACCTACAGCGGGAATCCACCATGTGTGTGCGGCACGAAAGGCACCGTCGGACAGCACCAAAATAAAACATACAACTCAAACCAATCAAGATCATCAATCAACCCAAAGGACAAAAGAAATCTACTCAAACATCATAGGATGGCAACACATCATTGGATAATAAATATGTGGCATAGAGCACCATGTTCAAGTAGGGGATTACAACGGGGTGCGGGAGAGTGGACCGCTGAAAAGATATGAGGGAGATGATGAAGACGGTGATGTTGATGAAGACGATCACCGTGACGATGGTTCCCCCGGCGGCTCTCCGGCACCAACGAGAGAGAGAGGGAGAGAGTGTCCCCCTCGGGCTTCCTCCTCCATGGCCTCCCCCTAGATGGAGAGAGGTTCTCCCCTCTGGTCCTTGGCCACCATGATGCTCGGAGGGGCGGGAGCCCCTCCGAGATTGGATCTCTCTCTCTCTCTGTTTCCTTCTGTTTCTGCGCTCCTGCTTCTGGCCAAAAACCGTTTCTTATATTCCCGGAGATCCGTAACTCCGATTGGGCTAAAATTTTGAGGGGATTTTCTTCCAGATATTATCTTTCTTGCGGAAGAAGAAGGGCCCCAACCGCCTTACAGGGGCGCCACAAGCCTGCCAGGCGCGCCCTGGGTAGGGGGGCGCGCCTTTTGAGCTTGTGGGCCCCTCGGGCATCGTCTCGTGTTGATTCTTTTTTCCCAAAAATCACATATATTCCAAAATAAATCTCCGTAAATTTTTATCGCGTTTGGACTTCGTTTGGTATGGTTTTTCTATGAAACAAGAAACATGCAGAAAACAGGAACTGGCACTGGGCACTGGATCAATAAGTTAGTCCATAAAAATCATATAAAAGTGCACCAAAACCATATAAAACTATTGTAATCATGGCATGAATACTTCATAAATTATAGTTACGTTGGAGACGTATCAGCATCCCCAAGCTTAATTCCTGCTCGTCCTCGAGTAGGTAAATGATAAAGGTAATAATTTATGAAGTCTGAATGCTAGCATAGTGCATAAGTTTGATCAATGATAATTTCAAACACTTTTTCTAGCATCAATATATATCATAAACAGTAGCTCATCTCATAAAACTTCTCATGATCAAGTAGCAAGCTATTCACATGTTTAAAGTGTAGACCATAAACTTTCTTGAAAACCAACAAACTATGCTCTCAGTCATCAAACAATTACAATTCATCTTATTTTCAGGAAGGGTCTATGTAAGAGCTTTGTTTTAGCAAATTCCACATACTCAACTATTATTTAGTCTTCCATGATTGCTGACACTCAAAGCATATTTTTAGAACAAACCATTTCAGTGAAACACATAGGAAGATAGGGGCTTAATGTTTCGCCTCCCAACTTATTTATCTCAGGGATAATGTCAACAATAATGACTCATGATCACCTATATTCAACTGGATATAAGTGCCTGGATCATTCCCTACTACATGATGCTTGCCCACTAGAGAATAAATAGAGCGGAATAGGGATAAACATTACTAACTCTTGCATAAAAGTAAATACAGAAAAGTAAAAGATAGGCCCTTCGCAGAGGGAAGCAGAGGTTGTCATGAGCTTTTTATTTTTGGATGTGCAAGCTCTTAATGGAAAGGAACGTCACTTTATATTGCCCCTTGTGATATCAACCTTTATTATGCAGTCCGTCGCTTTTATTTCTTCACCATCACAAATTCGTACAAAGCTTATTTTCCCTTCCAATAAAAGATCATACATATTTAGGAGCAATTTTTATTGCTTTTTGCACCGATGAACTTACTTGAGGGATTTTATTCAATCCATAGGTAGATATGATGGACTCTCATGACAAGAAACTGGGTTTAAGGGTTTTTGGATGCACAAGTAGTATCTCTACTTAGTATGAATTTTTGGCTAGCAAAAGGTCCTAAGCAAGCACCACATGTTAGAGGATCCATGACAATATAACTTCTATGTGAATATAAACAAACATAACCCATTACGTTGTCTTCCTTGTCCAACGTCAACTACTTGATCAAGCTTGAAAATAATTAATGGGGGCTCACAATCATAGAAGATGTCCAAGATAGTATATTTATATGTGAAAATTCTCTTCCTTTAAAATTCTTTCATGAATTGTTCAAGTGACCAATGATGTGTTTGCTAACTTTCAATAAATTTTACCACTATATAATTCTTGTATGTGAAGTCATTACTCCCCATGGGACAAGCATATGAAGCATATATAATTTCATATTTATGACATTCAATTCATTCAACAATTCACTCTTAGGATATAAGTGAAGCACGAGAGTGAATGACAAACTACTCCGAGAGATGTAAGTGAAGATCAATGAGTAGTCAATCAATTAAGTAGCTATGTGAGGACTCTCTCCAAATCAACATTTTTTTGATCCAAGTATTTTATTCAAACATCAAACAAAATAAAAATATGCTCCAAGCAAAACACATATCATGTGACGAATAAAAATATAGCTCCAAGTGAGATATACCGATAGTTTTGAAGACGAAAGAAGGGATGCCTTCCGGGGCATCCCCAAGCATAGATGCTTGATTCTTCATTGAATATTACCTTGGGGTGCCTTGGCATCCCCAAGCTTAGGGTCTTGCCACTCCTTATTCTCCTCATATCGATATCTCACCCAAAACTTGAAAACTTCAATCACACAAAACTTAACGGAACTCGTGAGATAGGTTAGTATGATAATAAATAAATCATTCACTTTTGTACTGTCAATTCAAGATCCATAATTGTTCTCACATAATGCCTACTGTACTCTATCATTTCCACAATTTATATCACTCAATATAAGCTATGGAAACGCTAAAACAAGCAAAATATGCAAACAAAACAGATTCTGTCAAAAACACAACAGTCTGTAAAGATCTGAACTAAAGTCATACTTCTGTAACTCCAAAAATTCTGAAAAATTAGGAAAACATAAAAAATTTGTATACCAACGTTGTGTAAAAAATTCAACAATTATTGACGTCCAGTACAGAACCAAAATTTCAGCACTGAACGTAAAAGTTTCTGTTTTCAAACAGCATCAATTATACTATCATCCAAATCATCCCAATGGCTTTACTTGGCACATTATTGAAATAAAAGGTACAAAACATGATTACTACAGTATATTAAACATGTGAACACACGAAAACAGTAAGGATAAATATGGGGTTGTCTCCACACAAGAACTTTTCCTTAAAGCTTTTTAGCTAAGCATTTATATTTTAACTAGCATAGGAAGGTATAACAAGTGCAAATTTCAAAATTTCAACACATGGATAGGGAACTTAGTATTATTGAGAGGATATTCATAATTATGACAAATTTTATAAGAATAATTACTACTTTAAGTACCATCACAATAATTATCATAAGTAGCAACTTTGTTCTCATCATAATCAATTGAAATTTCTTCCAAAATTGTGGAATCACCACTAGATAAAGTTATGACCTCTCCAAATCCACCTTTATCATTATTCCAATAAGATTCAACACCCTCAAAAATAGTGGGATCATTGCTACATAGAGTTGACACTCTTCCAAACCCACTTTTGATGATAATTTTATTCATACTCTAAAAGATATAAGTGAAGTTCATAGAGCATTCTACAATGAATATAGAGAGACCAATATCCAAGCTCAAAATATATAAGTGAAGCACACGAAGCATTCTTAAACTCATACTCAAAAGAGTTAAGTGAAGCACAAAGAGCATTCTATAAAGCCATACTCAAAAGATTTAAGTGAAGCGCATGAAGCATTCTATAAATAAACCAAGAACCATATGAAATCATCCCCAACAAGCATGGTGCATAAAAGAAAAGGAAAAAAAAAACAAAATACGCTCCAAGAATTTACGCATATCATGTGAACAAAACAAAAACCGAGACATACCGATAATTGTCGAAGAAGAAAGATGGGATGCCTTCCGGGGCCTCCCCAAGCTTAAACGCTTGAGTATCCTTGAATATTTACTTGGGGTGCCTTGGGAATCCCCAAGCTTGAACTCTTGACTCTCCTCATTTTTCTCATATCGATACCTCCTCGATCTTCGAACACTTCATCCACACAAAACTTAACCAAACTTTTTATTAGAGGTGTTAGTACATATAACATCAAATCCCATCATGTCCTTCTGTAACATTATTGTATAATTATAATCAAACATTACCCACTGTATGCTTTCACAATTCTATGGCTCCCAAGTCAATGGGGCTCAACAAGATTTCAAACATAAGCAAATAAAGAAACTAAAACAGCAATTTGTGAAAACAGGACAGTCTGTAAAGATGCAGATGGTACATATACTTCTGTAACTCAAAAAATTCTGAACAATTAGGACAAATTAAACAATTTGCATAGCAGTAGTGTGTAAAAATTTCAGAATTTTTGCACATTCCAGTAAAATATAGAAATTCAAACACTACAGCAAAAGTTTCTGTTTTTTCACAGCACACACCAAACAAGCAATTTAAACATCCTAAAGGTAAATCTTGGCACATTATTTTTATAATACAATGGATTTGTACAAGGGGATAATTATTTTTGTTGAAAAGTTTCTGTAATCAAGGTTCACAAAGTTTCCATGGGCATGAACAAAGTTCAAGGCTAGCCCCCACTTCCACATTGCTCATCTGTCTCACTTTAACTTTTCTTTTTGCAAAAGTTTTAAGTTTCCATCTATATTTTTTGTTTTTAAATATTTAAATGTCACACATAATAAAGTTTATATTACATAAAATAAGAAAAATACTCTCTAAAACTTTCGGGTTGTCTCCCAGGCAGCGCTTTCTTTAAAGCCATTAAGCTAGGCATAAGAGGCAAGTAATTTTTTTGTATTTTGCATTTTTTATTTTTTTTGTTTGTTTCACCCACAACTAAACAAAGAAAAAAAGAAAACAAAATCAAAAGAAAAAATAAAATCTACTTAGTGATGAAAGCAAACAAGCATACACAAAAATATTAACCCCACGCTATTGCTCCCCGGCAACGGCGCCAGAAAAGAGCTTGATAACCCCCAAGTGCAAGTAATCATCGTAGCAATTTCCAAAGATGGAAGTGGTAAGTATGGAATGTCGAACCCACAAGGAGCTAAAGGTAAGATCAATATTCTCTCAAGTCCTATCTGCCACTGATACGACTCTACGTACACCGAGCGTTTGCTTTTATCTAGAAACGAGAAATAAAAGTACGTTGTGGGTATAAAGAGGATAGCTTTGCATGATATCGGAGAACTAAAACATAAAAATAGGTGCTGCCTAAATAAAGTTAGAATATATTACAAATAGCGAGTGTGGAATAATGATGGATCGGTGTGTGGAATTGTCCTAGGCAATTGATAACAAGATCGGTAATCATTATTGCAATTTTATATGAGGGAGAGGCATAAGCTAACATACTTTTCGTACTTGGATCATATGAACTTATGATTGGACCTCTAGCAAGCATTCGCAACTACTAGAAATCATTAAGGTAAACCCCAACCATAGCATTAAGTGTTAAGTCCTCTTTACTCCCATACGCAACAACTCCCTTACTCGGGTTTGTGTTTCAGTCACTCACGCAACCCACTATAAGCGAATCATGAACGTATTGCAACACCCTACAGTGGGAATCCCCCATGTGTGCGCGGCACGGAAGGCACCATAGGACAGCACCAAAATAAAACATACAACTCAAACCAATCAAGATCATCAATCAACCCAAAGGACAAAAGAAATCTACTCAAACATCATAGGATGGCAACACATCATTGGATAATAATATGTGGCATAAAGCACCATGTTCAAGTAGGGGATTACAACGGGGTGCGGGAGAGTGGACCGCTGAAAAGAGATGAGGGAGATGATGAAGACGGTGATGTTGATGAACACGATCACCGCGGCGATGGTTCCCCCGGCGGCACTCCGGCGCCACCGAGAGAGAGAGGGAGAGAGTCTCCCCCCTCCTGCTTCCTCCTCCATGGCCTCCCCCTAGATGGGAAGACATTCTCCCCTCTGGTCCTTGGCCTCCATGGCGCCCGGAGGGGCGGGAGCCCCTCCGAGATTGGATCTCTCTCTCTCTGTTTCCTTCTGTTTCTGCGCTCCTGTTTCTGGCCGAAAACCGTTTCTTATATTCCCGGAGATCCGTAACTCCGATTGGGCTAAAATTTTGAGGGGATTTTCTTCCGGATATTATCTTTCTTGTGGCAGAAGAAGGGCCCCAACTGCCTTACAGGGGCGCCACAAGCCTTCCAAGCGTGCCCTGGGTAGGGGGCGCGCCCCTTGAGCTTGTGGGCCCCTCGGGCATCGTCTCGCATTGATTATTTTTCCCAAAAATCACATATATTCCAAAATAAATCTCTGTAAAGTTTTATCACGTTTGGACTTCGTTTGGTATGGTTTTTCTGCGAAACAAAAAACATGCAGAAAACAGGAACTGGCACTGGGCATTGGATCAATAAATTAGTCCATAAAAATCATATAAAAGTGCACCAAAACCATATAAAACTATTGTAATCATGGCATGAATACTTCACGGAGTAACGAGGTTGGCTCCACGGAGTAACGAGGTTGGCTCGTCGAGGATAGACGTGACCAGGTTGAATCCACGGTGGCAAGGTCAGCTAGGTGGAGAGACGGCATGACAGGGCTCGCAATGATCACGATGGGAAACCTTGCACCATGATCCAGGGCCGTCCATGGGCCTGTGCGAACAGTGCGACCGCACAGGGCCCCCAAATTCTAGCCCCCCCCAGTTCTAAGGCGAGGCTGCATAGTTTTGGGCCGTTGGCCTGTTATAGTCGCTTGAACCACCCTCGCACAATGGACACTCAGCCCGCACGCTAGGTGTCGATGGTAAAACCGGCAGACCTCGGGGTAGGGGTTCCCGAGCTGTGGATCTCGGATCGGTGGTAACAGGGATGAAGGAGACAATATTTACCCAGGTTCGGGCCCTCTCGAAGAGGTAATACCCTACGTCCTGCTTTGATTATATTGATGATGATGTAGCGAGTACAAGCTTGATCTACCTCGAGATTCTAAGGAGAGATCTAACCCTAGGTCTAGGTGAATGGTAATTGTGATTGCCCTTTTCCCTACGGGCTAAACCTTCTGGCTTATATACACACCAGGTAGGGCATCTAGGGTTACATAGTCGGTATCCAGGGATGTGTATGGAGGCGGCAGGAGATGTCTTGGAGTATACACCAAGTCTTCGGTAGGTGCGGTCTTGATCACATCCAGGTGTGTGGCTTCCGGAGTCCATCAGAATGAGAATGAGGGCCTACAGGCCTAGCCCGAGGACTATGGGCCGACTAGATTTGCACCCCCTAGTCCAGGACACCGTCAATAGCCCCTGAACTGGTCTTCGACGCCGAGGATGACATCTTTGAACTTTGGCTCCGGAGTGTTTGGCTCGACAGGCGAGTTCCTGCTTATTATCTTTTAGCTCGCCTTGAAGTCTTCGGTATGATCGACAGTTTTACTTGGGGTCCGGCCCCACTACACGTGGCTTCCAGTCCCTGACCTTGATCACCGCGCCTTCTGGGGAATCGAGTCGCTTTATGGCGAGGCGTCGAAGCGTCGGCCTCTTTTATTTATAAATACATAGCCCAGGATTACGACAAAGCGCATCTTAACCTCCTTTCGACAATCCACGCAAGCCTTTCCTTCTATTCCCAGGTCCAACCCCGAGAGCTCTAAACAATGTTAAGCGACGCAGGATCCTCGAGGCGACCCCATGGCCCCCTCAAGGGCGACTGGGGAGCTGCACCATCACGCGTCTCCAACTAGAGCGCCTAGCCACCCAGGGCTATTTGCCAGATTCAGATCTTGCTTCCACTCGCCCGGGATTAACAGCCACGAACGGGCAAGCGCATGCCAAGAGTCACCCTACCCCACGCGGGGACGAGCGGGTATGCTTCGTTCCTTTCCTACTCCGCGGCCTGGGATTTCCCATTCATCCCTTTCTTCGGGGCTTGCTTGAATTCTATGGGCTACAACTCCACCAGCTCACCCCCAATTCAATCTTACATATCGTGGGGTTTGTTGCCCTTTGTGAAATGCACCTCGGATGCGAGGCACACTTCGGGCTGTGGCGGAGGTATTTTTGCATAATGCCCTGCCCCCCAACCGGGAGGCTATACGAAGTGGGGGCAGCCGAGGTCTGCTGAATTGACGGGACTGACTACCCATCAGGTACCCCTCGAGAGGATTCCGATGTCTGGCCATCTGAGTGGTTTTACATAGACGACGTTCCACTATATGACCCAGCTCGGCCCGGGCTCCTAGCATACTCCTCGGAGCCCCCGAAGAAGCGCTACATCTGGAGACCGCGGAGCGTCGCTCAGGAGGACGATGCCAATGTAGCCAGCCTAGCGGCTCAAGTGAAGCGGCTATCCGGCACCGGCCTCACCATCATAGATGTAATGGCAACGGCGATCAACCGAAGAGTCCAACCACTTCGGCAACTCCAGCACCTGTTGTGCATGTATAACGGAACCGAAGATGCCTCCCGATCGATTCGGGAGAGTTTCAATGATCAGACGGCCTTTGGGGCCGCACTAGCCGGTATTTACCAGGGTTCAGCGGAGGATTTTGCAAGGCGGCAGTTTCGAGACGGGCTGTCTTACTACAACCCTGCCGATATAGTAAGTTTTCCTGGATTTCCTCGTCTATCCAAGTTGTTTCATGGTTAATTCTTCTGACCGACCTTTTACTAAATCCAGACAGAGATGGAGCCGATGGGTCGAGACTTTAAGCAGCCCCGCACCTGAACCAGAGACACATCGTCGGGCGGAGGACCCCGTCTTCCATGAAGATGAGGAACTGTCCCTTATATATGAAGGGTTCTATCTCGAGAGCCTTGACGGCTCAAGGGTAGCCGTTACTCCCGATGTACCGGGAACGCAGCCGGCCTCATCGGTAAAGCCCCTTACCTCTACTCAAAAGAGAGCTTCTCGTCCTAAGGCTCCTAGTCCTATGACTTCTTCTCCAAAGGGACGACATTCAAAACATCCACGCGGAGAACCGACACCTTAAAGGAGCCCTCCGCTAGAGACGCGCGGCGCTCGGGCACCCGTGGCGGCCGTGGAGGCAGACCGAAATGCTTCCTCAGTTCACAGGTAATATGCTTGTTATTGTGCCCCCGAGAATGACGTCCCGGATTTCAATTCTTTTAATCCATTTGCCGACAGCCGGCTCCTCTTCCGACAGCGGAGGATACAAGGGCCGAGGGGACATCGGCTCCGAGCAGTGGTGTGGGACCCCACCCCACCTCGGGAGCTACTCCCGAAGTACCCCAATCAGAGGATTCGGGAACCTGTTCGTCCACCCCATCCGAGGTCGAAAGCGCCATGAACCATCGATGACGGAAGGCCTCCCTAAGGAATTCTGCCTTCACGAATCAGGAGTTTAACGCTCTTAGTTCGGTGGACGCATACCTCGGCGTGACCCATTCTGTCTTTGAGAAGGCAGTGGGTGTTCTATCATCGGGCTTGCAGGTAAGGCCCCGCCCAAGTCTACGTTGTTTTCGGAGATCTCTTGTGCTCGTCGTAATTTGTTTGCTTAAAGGGAAACTAAACTGCCGAACACGGCAGTAGCCCCTAAGTCTTGATATGGGCACTGCCGACCGTATCGAGGCTTGTAATGGTAATAAAAATGATGCCTTTGACAGGGTGCTCGGGAGAAGAATGATCGTCTCGCCGAGGTGCTTTCCCGGACAGAAGGGCAGTTGAACGCTGCTCTAGCCGAGGTAGAGCACGTGAAAACTTTCACCAGAGAAGCACACGGTAAGTGCTTCCGTTTCACATGGTATTCTTGTGGTGAAGATCCTTGGGTCATGTAACAACATGATGTATTGAAGCAGCGGAAGCCCTTGGTCACCTGGAAAGGGATCTTAAACAGGCCCGCGAAGATTTGCTCTATACGGAGTCGCAGTGGCAGGCTGGCCAGCATGTGTTAACCCAGAGGAGGGAGGATGCGAGCGCGCTCAAGGCGGAAAATGCCCGACAGGCTTAGGAGATCGAGAACCTGAAGGCTCGACTAGCCGCCGCCGAGGTGAAGAACCGACAAACAAGTGAAGCAATATTTGGTAACCTTTTGTTTCCATTTTAAGATGGTTTCCCAGTTATAGGATTGCTAGATGTGATCGGCAGGCTAATATGTGATTCCTGGTAGCTTCCCTAACCGGTCAGCCCCTAGAGGCCCCTGGCCCATTGCCCGAAGACGCCGTAACTCATCTGTCCGTGGTGCATGAAAGCGCACGGAAGTCGATGAAGGGAGTATTTAAGGCTTTATGGCCCGAGGAGGAACACGTGCCCGAAGACATGTCAGTCCTTGCCGAGCGTCTTAAGAGAGCTCGGCGCCGGATTCAGGCCTGGAAGATATCGGCATGCCATGAGGGAGCGAGGGAGGCCTGGGCCATGGTCAAGACGCGATACACCGGCGTGGATACATCACACCTGGCCGAGGTAGGGCCCATAGGGCCTGACGGGGAAGAAATACCCACCAGCCTGGTGTATGAAAATGTCATGCCTGCGGCTCGCTTTTCTCAGAAAGACTGCGCCCTAGATACCTTAATAGATGGGCTGGACCAAGTGTAGTTAAATATTTTTGTATGACTCTATGTATCAACGTACTTTACGTCATTAATGAATCAATCTGCGCATCCAAACTCTGTCAACCAGCCATCGGCTTCTACCTCCTCGTCCAGTGGCCGAGGAGTGTCCCTTACTACTGGCCGAACTAGTCAGACTAGATACTTTGGGTGACAAGGCAATCCGGCTATATGGTTCGAAAGACAAGAGTGGGGCAGAGAGTTATGTTATATTACTTCCTAATGTAAGAAACATCTTTCGAGAAAAATAGTTCTTCCAACAGTTCCTTTTCTTGGGTGATTGTGTCAAGCACTTGTGTCCGAAGACGAGTGACCTCGGGGGTAAAGCCCCTGGTCGGGGTTTGAAAGACCCCCTCCACTCTACTCCTATGTCGTGGCCAACCAATTTGTACGTTTAAGACAGCTAGCTTTCGGCTTTATCCGTCTGAGGTACTGCTCCGGGTGACCCAGGAGTAACAATCATAGCAGTGCTCCCTTTGCCCCTTAGCCGAATAATCGGGAATGTAAGGGGCAAGCACAAGAGCCAGGCAACCCAGCTTGGCCAAATCTTAAGTCAAATTGGTGTTTATTTTGGCTTTAAGGACGATAGGATAGAAGAGATGGAAAAGACGCATGTTTTGAAAGAACATGCTATGTTTTGGCCTGGCCCTCACGGAAGGACAAATAAAGATGCCCTCGAGGTGGCCAAAAATGAAAGTAATGCTAAATGCAAGAAGGAAAAGAAAAGGTATGTACATGGGAAGAAGATACTGAAGGTTTTACCCGTAGAAACGCCGGAGCAGTGCGGCGTTCCAGGGATTGGGCTCCAAACGCCCGTCCGTCGGATCCCGGATTCGATAGGCGCCTCCAATTAGGACCTGGTCAATGATAAATGGCCCATCCAATTTAGGTGAGAGTTTATGCTTTTGCTTCTCTGGGTGGAGCCTCATGACCAAATCGCCTATGTTGAATTCCTTCGCACGGACTTCCCTGCGGTGATAGCGTCTTGCTTGTTGCTGATAGATCGCAGAACGTGCCCAGCCTATGTTGCGTTCCTCTTCCAGGGCGTCCAAGGCATCTTGCCGTTCTAGCTCGGCCTCCCGTTCCTCGTACATGCGTACCCGAGGTGCATCGTGGATTATGTCGCAAGGGAGCATTGCCTAGGCGCCGTATACCATGAAGAATGGGGTGTACCCCGTAGATTGATTTGGCCTGGTGCGCAGACTGTAGGAGATATGCCCTAGAGGCAATAATAAATGTTGTTATTTATCTCCATGTTCGTAATTATGTTTATATTCCGTGCTATAACTGCTATGGTTCTCGAGTCTGCAATAACCACGAGGCTCGGAGGGAAACTCATATGCATGTGTGGAATAATAAACGGTAAAATGTATTCCTAGTCTGGCCTCTAAGACTAGCTCAAGTGTTGCATGATGGTTCTGTTTTCCTGATCATGGGCATGACTATGCCGGCAACTTTGAGGACACAATGTTAGAAGAACACTTGTGTTGAATCGACCCAATTGATGTTATGCTATGAGATACATTCATCACGAGTTAATGGTTAATAACACAGAGAAAGTTAATGTTTGCATAATTCCTTAGACCATGAGAGTATCGAGTTCCTTCGCACTTGCTTCATGAACTTTGGGGTCTGTAAAACGTCATCCGTAAATGGGTGGCTATTACGGCGGCTTACGGGTTCATGGAAAAGTATGACAAGTAACTTGATAGCTCAAGATTGGGATTTGCTCCTCCGACGATGGAGAGATATTCTTTGGGCCCTCTTGGTGTTACAGTATCCATCATCGTCTGGCCAGACACAGCGTGATATGATCACGGGGATGCCGAAACACGGGAACGAGAAAAGAGAACAAAACCGGTAACGAGGCAACTGGCATAGTGGACAAGTGTTGATTCACGGGGATGCCGATAAATCTCACCTCGGGTATTTGTAACATATCGTGAAGCAACAGGAATAGCACACGGCAACTGGAGGTTCACTCGAATATTTATTCGTGTGGGTAAAGGGGTCAATATGGGTGTCCACGGCTCTGAGATGTTGATCATTGATCGGAAAGTGTTCCGGTCATGTCTATATTTCACTGAACCTATAGGGTCACACGCTTAAGGGTCATCTATCTGCTGAATACTAGACAGGGAGTCTGAGAGAAAGTCACCGAAAAAGTTTCGGAGACAACGGAAAAGTTTCGGAGAGAACACCGAAAAAGTTTCGGTAAAACTGAAAAGTTGTTTCGGATTAAACCATTGAGCCAAAAAGGTTTTGGCACGCGTCGGAAACTTTTTGGAGGTTGCCAAATTGTTCTGGTAACTTCTAGAATTTTTCCGGAGAATAAAACCAGAAATGTTTCGGAGCTGCCGGAATTGTTTTCGGTGTAAACGAAGATGTTTCTAAATTAAACCACCATACTGGAAATGTTTTGGAATGTGCCCAGAATAATTTTAGAGGGTGCCAGAAATGTTCTGGGACCTTCCGGAATTTTTCTAGAAAAAATGGTCGCGGAAAACATCTTGTCCCGGCGCAAGGGGACAAGATCCCACGAATCGTGGGCAGCTTGTTTGGTGGCTTTTTGTCTAGGGAGCATCATTGTTTCATGGAGGCATGTTTGGTGGGATGTGGGCCCCCCCCATGGGGGGGGGGCAACGTGTTGGCCGGCCCAAGGGGTGCTCCCCCATGGAGCACCACTTGCTTTCCAACTTTGCCCTTGTGAAGGGCTCACCTCATGGGTATTGCTACTTGTAGCTTGCGTTGGTATTTCCCCGAAGAGGAAGGGATGATGCAGCATAGTAGAGATAAGTATTTCCCTCAGTTATGAAACCAAGCTTATTGAACCAGTAGGAGAATCATGCAACACCTCGTTAGCAGTACCTGCACACAAACAACAAATCCTTGCACCCAACGCAAACAAGTGGTTGTCAATCCCTTGGCGGTAAGATTGCAAGATTAAATTGTATTTGATAGATTGATAGATTAAAATAAAAATACAAAATAAAATAACTAAAAATAAATGGCAGCAATATTTTTAGGGTTTTAGTAATATGATTTTGATAGACCCGGGGGCCATAGGTTTCACTAGAGGCTTCTCTCGAGAAAATAGCATATGGTGGGTAGACAAATTACTGTTGGGCAATTGATAGAAAAGCAAATAATCATGACGATATCCAAGGCAATGATCATGTATATAGGCATCACGTCCAAGATTAGTAGACCGACTCCTGCCTGCATCTACTACTATTACTCCACACATCGACCGCTATCCAGCATGCATCTAGTGTATTAAGTCCAATAAAGAACGGAGTAATGCCTTAAGAACGATGACATGATGTAGACAAGATAAACTCACGAATTAATAAACCCAATGAATAGACCCCATCTTGTTACCCTTAGTAGCAACGATACATACGTGTCATGTCCCTTTCTGTCACTCGGATTGAGCACCGCAAGATCGAACCCACTACAAAGCACCTCTTCCCATTCCAAGAAAAATCAATCTAGTTGGCCAAACCAAATCAATAGATCGGAGAAGAAATACGAGGCTATAATAATCATGCATAAAAGAGTGCAGCAAAGACTCAAATAATTTCATGGATAATCTGATCATAAACTCACAATTCATCGGATCCCAACAAACACACCGCAAAAAGTGATTACATCAGATAGAACTCCAAGAACAACGAGGAGAACATTGTATTGAAGATCAAAAAGAGAGAAGAACAATCTAGCTACTGCCTATGGACCTGAAGGTCTGTGGTAAACTACTCACGCATCATCGGAAGGGCTGCAAGGTTGATGTAGAGCCCCTCCGTGATCGATCCCCCTCCGGCAAATTACCGGAGAAAGACCCCAGATGGGATCTCTCTGGAACAGAAACTTGCGGCGGCGGAAAAAGTATTTCGTGGACTCCCGTGAGGGTTTCTGATTTTTTCTGAATTTATAGTGCTGGAATTAGGTCAAACGGAGCTTGGTGGGCCCCACGAGGCACCAGGGCGCGCCTGCCCCCCCCCAAGTGCGCCCTGGTGGCTCGTGGGCCCCACCAGGGTCTTCAGGCCTCCTCCAGAAGCTTCTAGTGTTTATCTTCTTCAATAAAAAATCTCCAAAAAGTTTCGTAGCATTTGGACTTTGTTTGGTATTGATTTTCTGTAAAACAAAAACAGGGCAGAAAATAGCAACTGGCACTGGGTACTAGGTTAATAGGTTAGTCTCCAAAAATGATAGATAATTCCTGTAAATGATTGTAAAAACATCCAAGATTGATAATATAACAGCATGGAACAATAAAAAATTATAGATACATTGGAGACTGTCGTGGTGGTACGACCATCTATGGGGCCATGCAGCCCCTTGTGGTTCGGTGGGGAAGATCGACGTGCACAAAGAGCATGAACAATGGAACACGAGGGATTTTACCCAGGTTCGGGCCGCTGAGAAGCGTAAAACCCTACTCCTGCTTTTGATGTATTAGTGGGATGAAAGCACAGTACAAGGAGTGCTTCTCCCGGCAAGATGTGAGGAGAGCAGCTACACGAGAGGTGCTTGTGTTTGAAAGGGGTCCGAATCCTCTAAACTGTTGCCTTGGCCCTCCTTTTATAGTTCAAGGGGTTACCACAGTGGCAAAACAGTAATTACATCGTGACTAGATAGCAAACAGTGCTATCATACCTAACTCTGCCAGTATAGGACAAATGCATTAAATGCGCCGTTAGGTGTCGTGTGGACAGGTAGCCCCGCCAAGGTTTCTGCACCGCTTGCCCATCTACCTCGTATTATGCTGACACGCGTCCTGGATGGGTGTCTTTTAGGGGCAAATCTTGTCCCGGTGTGCTGACACGTGCTCGACAAGCCTTACCAAACAGCCCGCGTGGTCGACACCTCATCCGTTAGTGAACACCTGTACGGTGAGGTGGAGCGCTGGGTCTGGCACAAGCTTGCCGGCACAGGGCTTGCCGGGTCTTCCCCTTGCCGGTTAAAGCTTACCGGCAAGGGACGTCCTTGTCTTCGGTAGTAGTTGGGTGTTGTATCTTGAGCTTCTTTCTGGTGGCTTCTTCGGCTGGACTTCGAATCTTGGTCTTGGCAGTTCCCGGCAAGGCCTTGGCCGGCAAGGGGGTTGCTACTGTCTGTGCATAAGTCAGGGTATAAAATACCCATGTTTTATACACCGACAGGAGCCCCCGGGCCTGGGCCGTACGCGCGTCCGAAGCGGCGTTGGGCTAGGCCCAAACAATGCACAGACACGCGGTGGGAAACCGCCGTTGCGATTTTTGCCATGATGGCTACCGCTCTTTGAGATCTTCTTTGCTTCTTCACTAATCTGGACTTGGGTGTGTTCTCAGCCGTCTTTTGGTAACTCTTGCCGTCGGGCTAGGTATGAAGCGGCGCGCGGCTATGCGTAGCAAGGAGTAACTGCCATATCTGTCTTTACTCCCCTCTTTTCTGCGCCCCTCCATTACGCGCGTCTGCAAGCATGCAGGGCAGCGGATTGGTGGAGAAGGCCGGTTGTTGGGGTGGTGCACCTGGTAATGGGCGCAGAACGCGGGATTGGCGAACTTGGACGGTCGCTGGAGTAATGCGTCCGCCCGTGAGTGCAGAGCGCAGGATTGGGGAGGCTGGGCGGCCGCCCGAAGACGGTGAAGAGCCAGCTCCCGTGCTTTCCCTATAAAGAGGGGGGCCACGGGATGCGACGCTCATCCACTTCCTCCATCCCGTCCTTTCCGCAGCCGCCATCTCCATCTTCTCCCCCTTCCTTTCCCCTTCTTCCGCGATCACCATGGCGAGGGGGAGAGGGCGAGCTCGTAGATCCGCCGTCGCCACGAGAGCCTCTCTTTGGGATCATGCCGGCGCTTCAGCTACGGCCGCGGAGGCCGCCCCCAGTGCTCAGGGGGGAACCGCGGGTCGTTGTCATGGAAGGCGCGGTGCCCGGGGTCGCGGTGGCCGTGGCGGTGCGCTCGCCACTCCGTCTTCGGCCATCCAGCCCCCGGCAGAGGGCCATATGGAGGACACGGCGCGCAAATTCGTCATAGAGCTGCGCGACCGGCCACGGAGCCGGCTGCGGCTTCCCCGCCCTTTTGCCAGGGAGATGGAGGGCGTCGACTTGCGTGGCTTGTGGTTGCGCGTTGATGGTTGTTGTCACGGCTCGGTCTGGGTGGCGGTCGAGACTTCCGTCAACGGCATCTTGTACTTCACGCGGGGGTGGAAGTCCTTCGCCCGTGCTCGCTGCTTGGGGCAGGGGCATCTCCTCCACTTCAGGTTGGACGGGCCCGACACGCTCGTCGTGAAGTTCTTCGGGGCTTCAGGCGCTCATCTGGAGTGCTGCGCGGAAAGCTCGAGCGACTCCGACACCGCTTCCTCCAGCGAGACTAAGGATGACGATGATGACGGCGGCGCTCCAAGCGTGAAGGTCGAGGACGACGGCTCCGACTCCTTCGTCTCGTATTGATCGCCGGAAGCACCATTATCTGGCTCTCCGGGAGCGGCCCGCCTAGGTGCCCGTTTTGCCCTTGTATTGCTCTTGAGATAAACCCTGGCAAAGGGCCAAAGAAAATGTAATTGAGCGCTCTCTTAATGAAAACCTCATCGTTGTCGGGTTTAGACAAATGCATGCTGTTTCCCTTGTTTCATTCGTCTTTACATGAATGTGTCCCCTATGCTTGTCGGAAGCTTGCCGGTGCGCACACTTGCCGTGAGCGCTTCGAGGAACGGGTCCTTAGCGGCCTGCTGGAAGCGCTGCTGCCGGCAATGCAACTTGCCGGGTCAGAACGCAGCCGCCAGGTCTGCCGAGCGGACTCGAGGCAACATAGGACGCGGACTGACCACGACAAGGCTCCTCTCGCGTGCAGGTTTCTCATACAAAGTGCAAAATCGTTCAAGGGAGAACGCGAATGTAATTTAAGGAAAATTTTCAAAGTTTTCCAACTTAGCTTTTCTTTGCGTTGTTTCTCGTTCCTCTTGTTGTATGAGATGATCACTTGAACGTCATTAGGAATGGTACCCATCTCCACTCCCCCCCGGGAAACTTGCGCGCGAGGGATTCCCTTGTCCTTTTAAGAAAAAGAAAGAAGAGAAAAGAGCGTTTTGGGAACCTTGACGGTGCATTAGCCATTTCATACAACTGGAGCGTAAATCACAACATCACAAGCATCCATATATAGATGAATATGCATAAGGAGTTGCGAAATACTTAGCTTTATTATGCACATGGTCTGCGCCTGGCTTTGTACAAAGGGTTACATGTCCTGCTGACAAGGCTTGTACAAAAGGGGTTGCCGGGAGATGTCCCGGCAACTGCGCCTCACGGGTAGAACTTGCGAAGATGCTCAATATTCCATGAGTTTTGCACTGGAGTGCCATCTTTGGTCTCCAGGCGGACTGCGCCAGGCCTGGTGACTCGTACTACCCGGTAAGGGCCTTCCCACTTTGGCGTCAACTTGTTTGATCCCTTGGCAGATTGGGCACGCCGAAGAACAAGGTCGCCTTCCTCAAGGCTTCGGGCGTGCACTTTGCGGCTATGGTAGCGGCGCAAGGCTTGCTGGTAGCGTGCAGCCCGCACAGCCGTCCGAAGACAATCTTCCTCAAGGAGCAATGCGTCGGCTTGCCGCAGTTGCTCTTGCTCAGCTTCATCATAAGCGAGTACTCGAGGTGACCCGTATTTGAGTTCCGTGGGGAGCACCGCCTCTGCACCTTAGATTAGGGAGAAGGGTGTCTGGCCGGTAGCTCGATTTGGTGTCGTCCTGAGTGACCAAAGAACTGCCGGCAACTCATCAATCCAGCGCCTTCTGCACTTGCGCAGCTTGTCGAAAGTTCTTGTCTTGAGACGACGCAGCACTTCAGCATTCATCCTTTCTGCCTGGCCGTTGCTTCTCGGGTGAGCGACAGACGCAAAAGAGATTTTGCTGCCAAGGTCTTGAATGTATTGCATGAAGGTGCGGCTCGTGAATTGCGTGCCGTTGTCGGTGATGATCCTGTTAGGAACCCCGAAATGGTAAACTAATCCTTTGAAGAACTTGACGGCTGATTGCGTTGTCACCTTCCTCACTGGCTCCACCTCAGGCCGCTTTGTGAACTTGTCGATGGCGACGTACAAGAACTCAAAGCCCCCGGCAGCGCGGGGGAAGGGGCCCAAGATATCGAGCCCCCAGACCGAAAAGGGCCAGGAGAGAGGGATCGTTTGGAGAGCTTGAGCTGGTTGATGTATACTCTTTGAATGGAACTGGCATGCTTCACACTTGGTTACTAGCTCAGTCGCATCCTGGAGGGCGGTGGGCCAATAGAAGCCTTGCCGGAACGCTTTGCCGACAAGGGCCCTTGATCCTATGTGAGAGCCACATATGCCTCCATGTATCTCTGCCAACAGCTTTAGTCCGTCTTCCCGGCAGATACACTTCAATTTCACACTGTTTGGTCTTTTTCTGTATAGGATGCTATCCACAAACTGGTACATACTCGACTGACGGGCTACTTTCTCGGCTTCTTCTTGCTCATCGGGAAGTTCTCCTGTTTGAAGGAAATGGACTATTTGCTGCGCCCATGCCGGAGCCTGCGGCTCGACGACAAGGACCAAAGGCATCTCTTCGGTTCTGGGAGCGCTTGCTTCTACGGCAAGAACCCGAGGTTCTGCGCTGAGCCGCTGCTCACCGTTAACCGTGTCATTGTTCCCGGCAACATCCTTGTCGGCGGCTTCCGGGAGCTCTGCCGGAAAATACTTGCCGGTACTTAACTTCCTTCTTTTACTGGCCTGCGTTGATGGAGTAACTGTGGGTTGATTCAAATGGAGCACAAAGGTTCCTGGTTCCACGGGAAGCTTTTGCGCGGCGCACTTTGACAGGCTATCGGCAATGCTGTTTTCCGCACGAGGGATGTGCTCCGTTAGCAGTCCGTCAAAGTGTTCCTCCAATTTCCTCACTTCTTCCACATATGCTCTCATCAATGGGCTCTGGTAATCCTTTTTTACTTGCTTCACTACGAGCTGTGAGTCACTGCGGATGATTAATTTCTTGATTCCAAGGTCCACTGCGATCCGAAGACCGGCAAGGAGCCCTTCGTACTCAGCAGTGTTATTTGTAGCTTGCTCCCTGGGGAAGTGTATTTTGACCACGTACTTGAGGTGCTCCCCGGTGGGTGCGACAAGCAGCACTCCGGCACCGGTGCCTTGCAGCGAGAAGGCACCATCAAAGTACATAACCCAGTCTTTTGCCGTTTCCTTGCCGGGGAGAGCCGTTTCTTGAATCTCTTCGTCTTGCGTTGGCGTCCATTCAGCAATGAACTCCTCCAAGGCTCTGCTCTGGATTGTTGAAGTGCTTTCAAACTTGAGTGCAAAGTTTGACAATTCCAACGCCCACTCCACTATCCTGCCGGTTGCCTCTGGACTTCTCAAGATGCGTTGTAGCGGGAGCGAGTGACAACGGTGATCTCGTGTGCTTGGAAGTAGTGACGCAGCTTTCCCGAGGCCACTGTATTCCAGAGTATCTCGATCTAGCCCCCTGCAGAAGGGAACTAACGAAATACACCGGTTGCTGCAACATTTTCTTCTTTGGCACCACTTGCTGATCAGCTTCATTTGCTTGTGTTGTATCTGCCTTGTTGGCGTCAGACCTCGCCGGAGAAGATTCCGGTTTGTCGCTGGACGGGCTTGCCGTGGTTGCTTCCTCGTCACTGATTTCTCTCTGTGCCACTAATGCAGTGCTAGCCACTTGATTCGTTGCCGGCGCATCTTTGCACTCATCTCACCGCCAACTTAAACAGTGGGCTCGTGAAGTTAACGCGGCAGAGCCGACAATGGGCTCTCAAAAGCCACTCAAATGGTCACACACGCCTATCGCAACGGCGGTTTCCCACCTCGTGTCTGTGCATTGTTTGGGCCTAGCCCAACGCCGCTTCGGACGCGCGTACGGCCCAGACCCGGGGGCTCCTGTCGGTGTATAAAACATGGGTATTTTATACCCTGACTTATGCACAGACAGTAGCAACCTCCTTGCCGGCCAAGGCCTTGCCGGGAACTGCCAAGACCAAAATTCGAAGTCCAGCCGAAGAAGCCACCAGAAAGAAGCTCAAGATACAACACCCAACTACTACCGAAGACAAGGACGTCCCTTGCCGGTAAGCTTTAACCGGCAAGGGGAAGACCCGGCAAGCCCTGTGCCGGCAAGCTTGTGCCAGACCCAGCGCTCCACCTCACCGTACAGGTGTTCACTAACGGATGAGGTGTCGACCACGCGGGCTGTTTGGTAAGGCTTGTCGAGCACGTGTCAGCACACCGGGACAAGATTTGCCCCTAAAAGACACCCGTCCAGGACACGTGTCAGCATAATATGAGGTAGATGGGCAAGCGGTGCAGAAACCTTGGCGGGGCTACCTCTCCACACGACACCTAACAGCGCATTTAATGCCTTTGTCCTAAACTGGCAGAGTTAGGTATGATAGCACTGTTTGCTATCTAGTCACGATGTAATTACTGTTTTGCCACTGTGGTAACCCCTTGAACTATAAAAGGAGGGCCAAGGCAACAGTTTAGAGGATTCGGACCCCTTTCAAACGCAAGCACCTCTCGTGTAGCTGCTCTCCTCACATCTTGCCGGGAGAAGCACTCCTTGTACTGTGCTTTCATCCCACTAATACATCAAAAGCAGGAGTAGGGTTTTACGCTTCTCAGCGGCCCGAACCTGGGTAAAATCCCTCGCGTTCCATTGTTCATGCTCTTTGTGTAGGTCAATCTTCCCCGCCGAACCACAAGGGGCTGCACGGCCGTCACAACCCCCTGCTCGACACTCGCCGCAGGATCCTGTGCCGCAGCAGGCCTGGCCCGCTTTGACCGGCGCTCGAGCGGCTCTGGGTCCCTGTCATACCTAACTCTGCCAGTTGAGATCTTCTTTGCTTCTTTACTCGCCCTTCGCCTTTCTCCTAGGAATCCAAGCAATGCTGCCGGAGAGAGATTTATCTTCGATCCGGGGGATGAAAAAGTGCCAGAACAGATCCACATTGGGCGCCACTCCGACGAAATTCTCGCATAAATGGGCGAAGACCGCCATGCAAGTCATCGCGTTCGGAGTGAAGTCCAGCAGCCTGAACCCGTAGCTGAACATCGCAACGGCTCTTGTGGTCTAGGCGCAACTAGTGTTGGCGCAGAGGAGAGGTATCTTTTCAAGTCTTGCAGCGCGGCCTCCGCTTCCGGAGTCCATTTCATTGGACCTGCCTTTTTCAAAATTTTGAAAAACTGCAAGGCGCGCTCGGCAGATCTTGAAATGAACCTACTCAAAGCAGCAACACAACCGGCAAGACGCCGCACATCCTTGATGCTTTTTGGTGCTTGAATCTGCTCAATTACCTTGATCTTGTCGGGATTTTCCTCAATTCCCCGCTGAGATACAAAGAACCCGAGAAGCTTGCCGGATGGGACGCCAAACACACACTTCTCGGGGTTGAGCTTCAGATTGATCTTGCGCAAGTTCGTAAATGTCTCTTCCAAGTCTTGAACGAGGGTCGATTTGTCCTTGGTTTTGACCACTATATCATCCATGTAGGCTTCTACATTTCTGTGCAGCTGGGGCCCAAAACCAACCTGAACTGCTCTTGCAAATGTAGACCCGGCACTCTTTAATCTGAAAGGCATACGCAGGAAGCAGTACGTGCCACATGGAGTAATGAATGCGGTTTTCTCCTCGTCCTCCTTGGCCATGAATATCTGATGGTATCCAAAATATGCATCAAGGAAGGAGAGCAGATCACAGCCAGAGGTGGAGTCCACAATTTGATCGATGCACGGCAACAGGAAAGGATCTTTTGGACAAGCTTTGTTGATATCGGTGTAGTCTATACAAAGTCTCCACTTCCCGTTTGCTTTGCGCACCACCACTGGATTTGCCAACCACGTGGGATGTAACACTCCTCTGACCAGGCCTGCCGCTTCAAGTTTCTTGATTTCTTCGGCAATGAACTGCTGCCGCTCCAAAGCTTGCTTCCGGACTTTCTGTTTGACGGGCCGAGCGTGGGGACAAACGGCAAGGTGGTGCTCAATTACCTCCCTGGGAACGCCGGGGATGTCAGACGGTCGCCATGCGAACACGTCGACATTCGCCCGCAGGAAGGCAACGAGCGCGCTTTCCTATTTGTTGTCAAGGGTGGCGCTGATGGTGAAGGTATCGTCCGCGCCGCCTTCCCTTGCTGGCACTTTCTTGGTTGCCGGTGCAGTAGCTTTAGATCTCTTACCAGTAGAGCACTCCGGCACGTCTTCAACGGGTGCGCAGCACTCCGAAGAGGTGTGCTTCCCGGAATCCTTGCTAGAGGTCTTGTCGGGGTTCTTCTTTTCCTTCTTCTTGGCGGGAGCTGGCACCTTGGCTGCCTCTGCTGCAACCGCGTCCCTGTACATCTTGTCGACGCAAATGACTACATCTTTTTTGTCGGAGTTGATGGAAATGACACCCATCCGCCCTGGCATCTTCAATGTGTTATAAGCGTTGTGAGATGCTGCCATGAATCTTGCCAAGGCTGGGTGGCCAATAATTCCATTATATGGCAGGGGGATCTTGACGACGTCAAAGACAATCTTTTCCGTCCTGTAATTCAGTTCCCCGCCAAACGTCACCGGCAATGTGATCTTCCCCTTGGGCTGGCTTCTTCCCGGGTTCACTCCCTGAAACGTGCCCGTTTTCTCGAGTTCCTCGTCGGGGATCTGCAGCCTCTTGATAACTTCCGGAGAGATCAGGTTCATGCCGGCCCCACCGTCAACTAACATCTTTGTTACCTGGAGGTTGCGAATCGTTGGTGAGACCAACAACGGCAAACACCCGATCACAGTTATGCGATCTGGGTGGTCGTCAACATCAAAGATGATAGGCGTGTGTGACCATTTGAGTGGTTTTTGAGGGCCCATTACCGGCTCTGCCGCGTTAACTTCACGAGCCCACTGTTTAAGTTGGCGGTGAGATGAGTGCAAAGATGCGCCCCCGTCAACGCACATGGCGTCAGTCGCCTTCTAGAATTCTTGTTCGCTGGTCTCATCGTCTTCCTCTTCCTCTTCACTTCCACCATCTCCCTCTTTCTTTTCACGGCCTCTAGTAGGCTTTTCCTTCTGCTGCTTGGCCTTGCCGCGGCAGCCTCCTCGACCACCGCGGCCTTTCTTGCCGGACCCACCAGCACCATCTTGACCCTTTTCCTTGTCGCGCTTCTCATATTCAGCCTTCTGTTTCTCGACAAGGTGCTCGACTTGCCGGCACTCTTGGAGGTCATGGCCCTTGGTGCGGTGGATCTTGCAGTATGGCCCATCGGACTTGCCGGCCTTCTCGTTTGCCGCTGCCTCCCGACAAGCGGCGCATGCAGCTGCCTCCATGTCGGGACTCTCTGTTTTGGCTTTCTTGGCGGACTCAGAGTTGCCGGAACCTTCGACGGCCATCACAGTTTTGCCTTTGTGCTTCCTATTGTGCTTTCGGCCCTTCTTCCTCGGGGTGGCAGCATCGTCGTCTTCGGAATCTACTTCGGCACCAGCGTCTTCCCCGGGAAGCCTTCTTCCTTCCTCTGCACGTGCACACTTATCCGCTAGCATGTAGAGCTCGTTGATGGTCTTGGGCAACTTGACGTTCATCTTCTCCCGCATCCTCCGATTGCGCACATTCGTGTGAAAGGCGGCAATCACGGCTGCGGGGTGCACGTCTGGAATGTTGCGGTGCACACGGCTGAATCTTTGGATGTATATGCGCAAGGTTTCTCCATCTCTTTGCGGGATCACCTGCAGATCGCTGGGCTGTCCAGGAGCCTTGTGGCCCCCGGTAAAGGCACCAACGAACTCATTGCAGAGGTCTGACCACGAAGAGATGGAGTTCTCCGGTAAGTTCATCAGCCAAGACCTCACGTTGGGTTTCAGTACCAACGGAAAGTAGTTGGCGAGGATTTTCTCATCTCTTCCCCTGGCAGCTTGTACAGCAATCATATAGATGCCCAGGAATTCTGCCGGGTTCAGCTTGCCATCTTATTTTTCCGGTACTTCTGGCTTGAAGGCTCGAACGGACGGCCATCAGACTTGCCACAACTCATGAGTGAAAGCAGGACACCCAACCTCGTAAGGTAGGTATCCGCCAATCCCTGGCGTAGGCTCATCAACGATGGGGTCGTTACGCGCGTCGGATTGACGGCGCGCCTCGTGGCGTCATTCGATGTTGGTGCGGGCATCTTCAGCCCGCCTGTCTTGCAGCACTTGCCGCTGATCTTGCCGCGCTCGTGGATCCGAAGACGCGATCGACATCTCATCGGGTCCAAAGGACTGTTGGGCTTGTCGCAGCTGTTGGCGTTGCTGTTGTTGAGGCCGTTGCCGCGGCGGCGACTGCACCGTTAGTGTAGTTCCATCAGCGCGGCCACCAGCTGGAGATGCCGGCGCCGGTTGCGGACGTCGTGAGGGTTCCGCTTGCTGCGATTTACTGGCTTCGGCAAATCCAATCAAGCTCTGGATGGTGGCCCTCCACTCGTCCATCTTCTATGCGCCAGAGGGAAGTTTAGCAGCATCTGAGCCCGTGCCATCGCTTCTGCCGCTGTGGCTGGCATGGCTGGGAGCGAAGAGCGCGACATCGCTCAACTCCTGGCAGAGCCAGTAGGAGCGCCATCGCGGTCCTGCTACCGCGGCACATGATCAGCAGCAGGTCGTCGTGGCGGAGGCTGCGCCTGAGGATCTGGGATTTGATCCACAGGTGTCTTGCCGTGAGGTCGCCGCTGGCCGGAGTCGTTGGCACCACTTGGGGCCGTACCGCGCCCATTGTGTGAGGGGCGCGGCGTCTGTCCTGAAGCAGCGTCCTTGGATGTCGCCGCAGTGGGGTCTCGGCTCGTGTCGGTCCGGGCGTTGCCACTCCGGTGGCTGCGTTCATCGTTGCGGCGAGAAGGAGGAGGAGGAAGACGCCCGCCCGCTCCGCCTGCGCCGTTGCGGCTCCGTTCGCTAGAGGACCGAGGAGGTCGACCGGCTCCGTCGTGCTCGTCCCTTGCGCCGACCGTGGTGGGCGTAACGACTGCGCCGCCCGCGCTAGTTGTGCCGACCGCAGTACCCGCGCCGCCCGCATTGGCTGCGCCGCCTGCGCCGCCTGCGGACGCGTGCGAGGCGGCCGTCATCGTGATGCCCTTCTTTTTGGGCGCCATCGACGACGAGGAGGACGGAGATGAAGTTGATGATGAAGATGAAGAAGACGCGCGGTCCACTGATCAAGGTTCGCACAAGCGCTACTCTCTTCCCCTACCTGGCGCGCCAAAGATGTCGTGGTGGTACGACCATCTATGGGGCCATGCATCCCCTTGTGGTTCGGCGGGGAAGATCGACGTGCACAAAGAGCATGAACAATGGAACGCGAGGGATTTTACCCAGGTTTGGGCCGCTGAGAAGCGTAAAACCCTACTCCTGCTTTTGATGTATTAGTGGTATGAAAGCACAGTACAAGAAGTGCTTCTCCCGGCAAGATGTGAGGAGAGCAGCTACACGAGAGGTGCTTGTGTTTGAAAGGGGTCCGAATCCTCTAAACTGTTACCTTGGCCCTCCTTTTATAGTTCAAGGGGTTACCACAGTGGCAAAATAGTAATTACATTGTGACTAGATAGCAATCAGTGCTATCATACCTAACTCTGCCAGTTTAGGACAAAGGCATTAAATGCGCCGTTAGGTGTCGTGTGGAGAGGTAGCCCCGGCAATGTTTCTGCACCGCTTGCCCATCTACCTCGTATTATGCTGACACGCCTCCTGGACGGGTGTCTTTTAGGGGCAAATCTTGTCCCGGTGTGCTGACACGTGCTCGACAAGCCTTACCAAACAGCCCGCGCGGTCGACACCTCATCCATTAGTGAACACCTGTACGGTGAGGTGGAGCGCTGGGTCTGGCACAAGCTTGCCGGCACGGGGCTTGCCGGGTCTTCCCCTTGCCGGTTAAAGCTTACCGGCAAGGGACGTCCTTGTCTTCGGTAGTAGTTGGGTGTTGTGTCTTGAGCTTCTTTCTAGTGGCTTCTTCGGCTGGACTTCGAATCTTGGTCCTGGCAGTTCCCGGCAAGGCCTTGGCCGGCAAGGAGGTTGCTACTGTCTGTGCATAAGTCAGGGTATAAAATACCCATGTTTTATACACCGACAGAGACGTATCAGCATCCCCAAGCTTAATTCCTGCTCGTCCTCGAGTAGGTAAATGATAAAAATAGAATTTTTGATGTGGAATGCTGCCTAACATATTCATCACATATTCTTTTATTTTGTAGCATGGACATTGGACTTGTATGATTCAAAGCAATAATCTATAGTTTGACATGAAAACATAAATACTCAAGCATGCTAACAAGCAACCATGTCTTTCAAAATATCAATGCTAAAGAGAGTTATCCCTAGCCCATTATGCTCAATCATTGATCCATTCATGAAACACACTCGAATATTAGCTACATCCAATGCACAAGTATGACAATAGTGCTCTCTAGTTGGTGCTTTTGTAAGAGAAGATGGAGACTCAAATAAAAATAAAAATTGCACAAAAGTAAATAGATAAGCCCTTCGCAGAGGGAAGCAGAGATTTGTCAAATGTGCCAGACCTCAAAGCTGAAATTAAAGAGATAAAAATATTTTGAGAGGCATGCTTTTCCTGTCAACAAAAACGACCGAGAATTCCCATTATCTTCCATGCTAGACACATCATAGGCGGTTCAAAAACAGAAAATAAAGTTTATTTCCTTTCCACCATTACTTTCACGATCCATGGCTAGCCGTATCCACGGGTGCCCTCCATACCATCACATTCCAAGAAATTTTGTTGTTATTAATTTGATTCATGTGGGACTGGGCATCCCTATTACCAACCATTCTCTCGTGCAATGACAAGTGAATAAACACTCATCATGAGAATAACACACCTAGCATTGAAAATAATGGCCACCCCCTGCCGCTACTTGAGTGGTACGGGCACACAAAACGGAAAAATTATTTTAAAATTTAGAGTTGGCACACGCAAATTTACTTGGAACGACATGGAAATACCGCAGATAGGTAGATATAGTGGACTCATATGGCAAAACTGAGTTTAAGGATTTTGGATGCACAAGCAGTATTTTCGCTTAGTACAAATGAAGGCTATAGCAAAAGATTGAGAAGCAACCAACCAAAAAACGAAAACGGTCATAAACATACATTGAACATAAGTAACACCGAATAATGCACCATAAGTAGGATGTAACTTCATTGCATAACTATTGACTTAACGTGCATGCATAGGGAATCACAAACCTTAACACTAATATTCTTACTAAATCACAATTACTCACTAACATGACTCACATATCATCATCTCCATATCGCAAAATTATTGCAAGGAATCACACTCATCATATCCAATGATCTATATGAAAGTTTTTATTATATCCCTCTTGAATATTCATCACTTTGGGACCAATTGCATAAGTTGTGCAAATTACCGTTACTATCATCATCTCTCAAAAAGATTTAAGTGAAGCATGAGAGTGCAAATATTTCTTCAAAATTTCAATCTTAGAAATTCTCAAAATAATATAAGTGAAGCATGAGAATTCATTTCTTCAAAATTTCAATCAAGTCAATTCTCAAAATGATATAAGTGAAGCATGAGAATTCATTTCTTCAAAATTTCAATCAACTCTAAAAATAATATAAGTGAAGCATGAGAATTTATTTCTTCAAAATATAGCCACCACTGTGCTCAAAAAGATTTAAGTGAAGCACTAGAGCAACTGCCTAGCTCAAAAAATTTAAGTGAAGCACATAGAGTATTCTAACAAATTATGATGATAAACGTGTGGCTCTCTCAAGATAGGTGTGTTCAGCAAAGATGATTGTGACAAACTAAAAAGCAAACAAAGCAAAGACTCATATCATACAAGACGCTCCAAGCAAAACACATATCATGTGACGAATAAAAATATAGCTCCAAGTAAAATTACCGATGGTTGTTAGAAGAAAGAGGGGATGCCTTCCGGGGCATCCCCAAGCTTAGACGCTTGAGTCTTCCTTGAATATTACCTTGGGGTGCCTCGGGCATCCCCAAACTTTGGCTTTTGCTACCCCTTATTCCTTCATCCATCGTGATCTCACCCAAAACTTGAAAACTTCAATCACACAAAACTCAACAAAACCCTCGTGAGATCCGTTAGTATAACAAAATAAATCATTACCATCAGTACTGTTGCAAACCCATTCATATTTTATTTTTGCATTATACCTACTGTAATCTAACTTCACCATGGCTTATACCCCCCGATACAATCCATAGATTCATCAAAACAAGCAAGTAGTGCATCAAAAACAGAATCTGTCAAAAACAGAACAGTCTGTAGAAATCTGAATTATCGTCATACTTCTATAACTTCAAAAATTCTGAAAATTTAGGACAACGTGGTAAATTCATATATCAATATTGTGAAAAAAAATCAGAAGGTTCTGAAGTTACAGTACAAAAACAAAATTCCAGCACTGGACGCAAAACTTTCTGTTTTCAAACAGCATTAATTATATTGTCTTACAAATCATCCCAAAGGTTCTACTTGCCACAAACACTAATTAAAAACACAAAAACTCCATCATACCAGTACCATGACAGTAAAAACACACCATAACAGAAACTTATAACAAATAATTATTTTATTCATTGGGTTGCCTCCCAACAAGCGCTATTGTTTTATGCCCCTAGCTAGGCATAATGCATAGTTTCAAGTATTATCATCTTTCAAGTTGACTCCATAAGTGGCCCTCATAATTGATTCATATGGTGCTTTAATTCTTTTCTTAGGGAAATGCTCCATACCCTTATTTAATGGAAATTGAAATTTTATATTCCCTTTTTTCATATCAATAACGACACCTACAGTTCTTAAGAACGGTCTACCAAGTATTATGGGGCAAGAAGAATTGCATTCAATGTCAAGAACAATAAAATCAATGGGAACATAATTTCTATTTACGAGAATAAGATAATCATTGATTCTACCCAAAGGCTTTTTAATAGTAGAATCCGCCAAGTGCAAATTAAGAGAACATTCATCTATATTGGTGAGACCTAGCACATCACATAAAGATTTTGGAATTGTAGAAATGCTAGCACCCAACTCACATAAAGCATTACACTCATAATTTTTAATTTTAACTTTAATGGCGGGTTCCCATTCATCATATAATTTTCTAGGAATTGAAATTTCTAATTCAAGCTTTTCTTCTAACGCTTTCATCATTGCTTCTACGATGTGTTTAGTAAAAGCCTTGTTTTGCTCATAAGCGTTAGGTGAATTTAACATGGATTGTAACAAAGAAATGCACTCAATCAAAGAACAATTATCATAATTAAAATCTTTATAATCCAAGAGAGTGGGCACATCGCTATTTAAAGTTTTTACCTCTCCAAACCCACTTTTAGCAATTTTTTCATTAAGATTTTCACCCTCCGAATTATGGGAACGCCTACTAGCTAAAGTTGACTCTTCTTCAGTCCCCTTTTCATAAATTTTTATATTCCTAAACAAAGAATCAATAGATGAAACACCAATCATTTTAATATCCTCATCATTACTACGATAAAAACCGGGAGGAATCGCTTTTTCTCAAAATTCCCGTTTAGCTCTTAGCATGGCGGTTCTTTTCTTACTCTCATCCATGGAGACATGCAAAGCTTTAATTGATTCACTAATATCAATTTTAGGTGGCAAAATTTTAGTCTTAAGATTTTCCACATCATGAATAATTCTATCAATGCTCCTAGACATATCATCAATTTTACGCAATTTTTCTTCTATCGTAGTGTTGAAAACTTTTTGAGCATTAATAAATTCTTTAATATTACTTTCAAGATCAGAGGGCATCCTATTATTATTATAAGAATTACCATAAGGATTGCCATAATTATTAGAGGAATTTCCGGGAAACGGCCTAGCGTTGAAATTACCTCTATAAGCATTATTATTAAAATTGTTTCGCGAGACAAAATTCACATCTACGGGATCATTATTTTGCTCAATCAAAGTGGATAATGGAACATCATTAGGATCAATATTAGCATTTTTACTAGCAACCAATTTCATAAGCGCATCAACCTTATCACTCAAAGTACTAATTTCTTCAATAGAATTCACCTTTTTACTAGTAGGAGTTCTTTTAGTATGCCATTGTGAATAATTTGCCATAATATTATCAAGAAATTTAGTAGCTTCCCCCAAAGTAATTTCCATAAAAGTACCACCCGCGGAGGAATCTAAAAGATTTCTAGAAACAAAATTCAATCCCGCATAAATTTTTTGTATGATCATCCATAAATTTAAACCATGAGTAGGGCAATTTCTTATCATTACTTTCATCCTCTCCCAAGATTGGGCAACATGTTCATGATTAAGTTGCTTAAAATTCATAATTTGATTTCTAAGAGAAATAATTTTCGCGGGAGGGAAATACTTAGTAATAAAAGCATCTTTACACTTATCCCAAGAATCGATACTATTTCATGGTAAAGATGAAAACGAAATTTTAGCACGATCCCGCAATGAGAATGGGAATAATTTTAATTTCACAATATCATTATCCACATCTTTTTTCTTTTGCATGTCACACAATTCTATGAAAGTGTTAAGATGGGATGCGGTATCTTCATTAGGACTACCGGAAAATTGATCTTTCATGACAAGATTTAGCAAAGCGGCATTAATATCACAAGTCTCCGCACTAGTGGCGGGAGGAGCAATCGGAGTACTAATAAAATCATTATTATTAGTATTGGAAAAATCACACAATTTAGTATTTTCTTGAGACATCGTGACTACGCAAACAAGATAACAAGCAAGCAAACAAGCAAACGAGAAAAAGGCAAACGGAAAAAATATTTTTGTGTTTTTGTAAAAACGTTTTAGAAGTGGGGGAGATGAAAACGAGAGGAAAATGGCAAATAAAGTAAATGCAAGGAGATGAGAGTTTGTGCAAAGGTACTTGATAGATGTTGATGATGTCTCCCCGACAACGGCGCCAGAAATTCTTCCTGCTACTTGTAGCTTGCGTTGGTATTTCTCCGAAGAGGAAGGGATGATGCAGCACATTAGAGATAAGTATTTCCCTCAGTTATGAAACCAAGGTTATCGAACCAGTAGGAGAATCACGCAACACCTCGTTAGCAGTACCTGCACACAAACAACAAATCCTTGCACCCAACGCAAACAAGGGGTTGTCAATCCCTTGGCGGTAAGATTGCAAGATTAAATTGTATTTGATAGATTGATAGATTGAAATCAAAATACAAAATAAAATAAATAAAAATAAATGGCAGCAATATTTTTAGGGTTTTAGTAATATGATTTTGATAGACCCGGGGGCCATAGGTTTCACTAGAGGCTTCTCTCGAGAAAATAGCATACGGTGGGTAGACAAATTACTGTTGGGCAATTGATAGAAAAGCAAATAATCATGACGATATCCAAGGCAATGATCATGTATATAGGCATCACGTCCAAGATTAGTAGACCGACTCCTGCCTGCATCTACTACTATTACTCCACACATCGACCGCTATCCAGCATGCATCTAGTGTATTAAGTCCAATAAAGAACGGAGTAATGCCTTAAGAACGATGACATGATGTAGACAAGATAAACTCACGAATTAATAAACCCAATGAATAGATCCCATCTTGTTACCCTTAGTAGCAACGATACATACGTGTCATGTCCCTTTCTGTCACTGGGATTGAGCACCGCAAGATCGAACCGACTACAAAGCACCTCTTCCCATTGCAAGAAAAATCAATCTAGTTGGCCAAACCAAATCAATAGATCAGAGAAGAAATACGAGGCTATAATAATCATGCATAAAAGAGTGCAGCAAAGACTCAAATAATTTCATGGATAATCTGATCATAAACTCACAATTCATCGGATCCCAACAAACACACCGCAAAAAGTGATTACATCGGATAGAACTCCAAGAACATCGAGGAGAACATTGTATTGAAGATCAAAAAGAGAGAAGAAGCCATCTAGCTACTGCCTATGGACCCGAAGGTCTGTGGTAAACTACTCACGCATCATCGGAAGGGCAGCAAGGTTGATGTAGAGCCCCTCCGTGATTGATTCCCCCTCCGGCAGATTACCGGAGAAGGACCCCAGATGGGATCTCTCTGGAACAGAAACTTGCGGCGGCAGAAAAAGTATTTCATGGACTCCCCTGAGGGTTTCTGATTTTTTCTGAATTTATAGTGCCGGAATTAGGTCAAACGGAGCTTGGTGGGCCCCATGAGGCACTAGGGCGCGCCTGCCCCCCCCCCCCCAGGCGCGCCCTGGTGGCTCGTGGGCCTCACCAGGGTCTTCTGGCCTCCTCCCGAAGCTTCTAGTGTTTATCTTCTTCAATAAAAAATCTCCAAAAAGTTTCGTAGCATGTGGACTTCGTTTGGTATTGATTTTCTGTGAAACAAAAACAGGGCAGAAAACAGCAACTGGCACTGGGCACTAGGTTAATAGGTTAGTCTCCAAAAATGATAGATAATTGTTGTAAATGATTGTAAAAACATCCAACATTGATAATATAACAGCATGGAACAATCAAAAATTATAGATACGTTGGAGACGTATCAGGTATTTTGGTATTTCCAAGTCCCACCCCACCCCTTGCCTTGTTCTATATAAGGAGGTGGAGAGGAGCTCTCCACACTCACTCCTTACTCTCAAACAAATGCCATGCATGATCTGGCCTTCTCTCCCCCTCCCACGAAATAGTTTCGTAGAGCGGAAAGGCTGTCTGGGTTCCGGTGGGAACTAGTTCTGGACGGCGAAGCCCTGCCGGATAGCTGACACCATATGTGTGCAACCCCGTAGAGAGGTCGTAGATTCGATCTTTTGCCCAAGAGGCTGTTCGAGTGTCCTCCCGAAGGGTTGTCCGAGTGACCGTCCGAGTTTCGAGGGTCCTCCCGAAGGGCTGTCCGTGACACCATCCGAGGGACTGTCCGACCACCTCCCGGAGGGCTGTCCGGGGGACTGTCCGAGGAGCAAATGAGGGAGTACATCCTCGCGGTTGGGAGGTTGTAAATTCCTAGCTGCGGGGATCTGCACCAACGATCTTCACCAACTCTACTTCCACTGCGCTATGAGTTGGTAACGATCAGATCAAAAACCTTGTATGCATCTCCGTAGTGGTCCTGGGCTGGTGCGTAGGTCAGAAATTTTTTGTTTTCTACTGTGTTACCCTACAGTGGCATCATGAGTCGTGCTATGCGTAGATGCAGGTTGCGATCTAGAATACATGAGATGTGTGGGTGTTGCACAATATAATTTGTAGTAGATGAGTTCTATTGCTGAAAATTATTTGTGCAGGTAGCAGATGAAATCTATTACCCAATGTTCTTGTTGCTTCCCTGGAATTTGCGTAGTCCTGATCTTGATGGCATGGTGGAATCTTACAAAGTTCTGGCAATCCGCGATCCTTCTAGCTGCTCCTGAGCATGACTAGTTGATAGATCAACTAAGTGCTTCAGTGTCTTTGGGTTCCACCATAGTTGAGAAAGATGGATGTTTCACAGACTAAAGGGCAATGCAGATATGATCTGCACGGGGATCATGCGTATGACGAAGTTCAGTATGGGGCTCGAGATTTTTTATCTCGTGTTTCATACGCTCCTCAAAGTTAATCTAGCGACTTGAATAATCATACTTGATGATGAACGTTGGTAGCTTCGGTTTGTTTTGAAACCTTAGAAGCCACGTAAAATAAAATTTTGCATAAACCGATTAGAGGCATCTAACTTGGTTTTGCAAGATGACATGTGATGTGCATGATATGTGGTATAGCCTTCATCATATTCAATTTGATTTTGTATGAGATGACTATATAATGTATATTAACATGACCTGCGTGTCATGATTCGGCATGATGGCTGGAGCCATATGATTGTCACTTTAATGACCTGCGTGTCAACCTTATGTAATGCACTAATTTTATTAGCTATAGAGATAGCAATATTATCTGGTGCATCGAAAAGGTGGTGGCAATCTTCGCGAAGGTGAACACCGACGCAGATCCCGAAGACGAAGAAAATAAAGACTTCTTCGTCAGAAAGGGCTATACCATGTCCTGCTATTATGAATTGCCTGAGATGTTAATCCCTTATGATGCACCCTTTTGATTGCGCGGTAGTCGCTTTTTATTAGGGTGATCTCTCACTTAAAATATCAAGTAGTTAGTGTTCTCCCAAGTGTAGCACCGTCTGAAATATGTGTCTTTTCGGGGTGCGCCATGCAAACATGGGTACGAACGAATTGAAAAGTATGAGGCGGGTGAAGGTCAGACCTCACTGCGAGATCACTTGGTTGTCTTGACGTTCTGGCTTGATCGTCCTGAGATCGGAATTACACGCCCATCGAAAGATGAACAAGAGTCACATAGAGATGTGATTGGCAAGTTGGCCTACCGATTGAGATTTTCGTCATCAGTGATGACTAACATCAATGGTGTTGGATTTCAAAGCGGGTCTTGTATCACTCACAATCAATTATGAGAGATATTGATTTGAGTGGGAGCGCACTGTAGAATTAACTTGTTTAATTCTTAGTGCAATTAATTATGAACATTGCCTGAGTGAAATTTGCATAATAGTTATAGAATAATGGCTTGTGTTTCCACCTTCCCTATTAAAATTGAATAGCTGTTAAATATCTGGTTAAAACTTTACGGTTGGTATCATAATGTGAGGATTGTCCTCAAGAGTGCCGAGAAGGACCTTGTCCTATCGCATGCTTTTGGTATTCTCCCGCTGATGCTATGGATGATGTGACTCTCGTCCTTCGATCCAAAAGCTAGAATTCCATTACAGTCAAGTGCAATATGTTTGCTTCGATGAGACCCGAACTTCAAAAGTTTGGGATAGTTATGAGATATTCATGGAACTGAAAATTAGTTTCAGATGCAAACAAAGGCGAAAAGATATGTGATATCCAAAGCAATGTTTGTTTTGCAAACTATTAGTAAAAGTATTTACTATGCATTAGACTGATAAAAGAGGGATCCAGAAGAACGCCTGTCATATGATGAAGGTGAATAAAACAACAACTTAAAGAGAAAGGAAATGTCTAAAGGGTGTTAGTGTGACTTACACGCCTAGGAAGTCCGGGGCTAACGCCACTCTTAAAGTTGGGTGCTTCTTCTGAGAGTAGGAGAAATACTGAAAGTTAAACTGTTAGAAGTATAAAGGCAAAAAGAGAGAAGACAAAGACTGAAGTTGTCAGATCTGTTGGACAAAGACTGTACCACAAGCGAAGCATATTTTACACCGGCATGCCATAGGTGTAAAGTGCATTAGCATTGACTAGATTATTGAGTCTAGTGCAAGTGGGAGTCTGTAGGAGATATGCCCTAGAGGCAATAATAAATGTTGTTATTTATCTCCATGTTCGTAATTATGTTCATATTTCGTGCTATAACTGCTATGGTTCTCGAGTCTGCAATAACCACGAGGCTCGGAGGGAAACTCACATGCACATGTGGAATAATAAACGGTAAAATGTAAAAGTAGCGAACGCGAATCAAATAAACATGATGAAAGTGACTAGATGAAATTCCCATGTGTCCTCGAGAACGCTTTACTTACTATAAGAGATTATTCCGGCCTAACCTTTGCTACAAAAAGGATTGGGCTATATTGCTGCACTCTTTGTTACTATTGCTACTTGTCACTTGTTACAAATTATCTTGCTATCAAACTACCCATTACCGATAATTTCAGTGCTTGCAGAAAACACCTTGCTGAAAACCGCTTGTCATTTCCTTCTGCTCCTCGTTGGGTTCGACACTCTTACCTATCGAAAGGACTACGATTGATCCCCTATACTTGTGGGTCATCAAGACTCTTTTCTGGCACCGTTGCCGGGGAGTGAAGCGCCTTTGGTGAGTGGAATTTGGTAAGGAAACATTTATATTACGTGCTAAAATTTACTATCACTTGTCACTATGGAAAGTAATCCTTTGAGGGGTTTGTTCGGGGTATCTTCACCTCGACCGGAAACACCAAGAGTTGCTCCTCAACCTACTGCACCTATTGAAAACGATATTGAATATGAAATTCCTCCGGGCATGTTAGAGAAACTGCTAGCTAATCCTTATGCAGGAGATGGAACGGTACATCCAGATATGCACTTGATCTATGTGGATGAAATTTGTGGATTGTTTAAGCTTGCAGGTATATCCGGAGATGGAGTTAAGAAGAAAGTATTCCCTTTATCTTTGGAGGGAAAGGCATTAATATGGTATAGGCTATGTGATGATACTGATACAGGGGACTGGAACCGATTGAAACTAGAATTCCATCAGAAATTTTATCCTATGCATTTGGTTCATCGTGATCGGAATTATATATATAATTTTTGGCCTCGTGAAGGAGAAAGCATCGCTCAAGCTTGGGGGAGGCTTAAGTACATGATGTACACATGCCCCAATCATGAGCTCTCAAAAGAAATTATATTACATAATTTTTATGCTCGGCTTTCTCATGATAATTAAAACTTGCTTGATTCTTCTTCGACTGGCTCCATTATGAAGAAAACTATTGAATTCAGATGGGATCCTCTGGATAGAATTAAACGCAACTCTGAAGATTGGGAACTCGGCAAAGGTAATGAGTCAGGTATAATACTTGAGTTCGATTGTGTTAAATCTTTTATGGCCACCGATGCTTTTCATAAGTTTAGCACTAAATATGGACTTGACTCTGAGATAGTAGCTTCCTAAGGAGTTAATTTGGGAATCATTTGCTTTGTGAATCATTTGCTACTCATGTTGATCTCCCTAAGGAGAAGTGGTTTAAATATCATCCCCCTGTTAAAGAAAAGATTGAGGAACCTGTTAGTGTTAAAGAAGAAACAATTGTTTACCATGTTGATCCTGTTGTGCCTACCGCTTATATTGAGAAACCCCCTTTTCCTGTTAGGATTGAACATGCTAAAGTTTCAACTGTGGTTAACAAAAGTCATATTAGAGCACCTAGACCCTCTGAACAAATTAAAGTTGAACCTAATGTTGCTATGGTTAAAGATCTCTTGGTCGATAATATTGATGGGCATGTTATTTACCTCTGCGATGAAGCAGCTAGAATTGCTAAACCTGATCCTAAAGATAAAAACAGACCCGTTGTAGGCATGCCTGTTGTCTCAGTTAAAATAGGAGATCATTGTTATCATGGCTTATGTGATTTGGGTGCTAGTGTGAATGCTATTCCGTTTACCTTATATCAAGAAATTATGCATGATATTGCACCTGTTGAAATAGAAGACATTGATGTTACTATTATGCTTGCAAACAGAGATACCATTACACCACTTGGGATTGTTAGAGATGTTGAAGTCTTGTGTGGAAAAATAAAGTACCCTACTGATTTTCTAGTCCTTGGTTCTCCACAAGATGATTTTTGTCCCATTATATTTGGTAGACCTTTCTTGAACACTGTTAATGCCAAGATTGATTGCGCTAAAGAAACTGTTAGCGTTAATTTGGGTGGTATGTCTCATGAGTTTAATTTCTCTAAGTTTCGTAGACAACCTCATGATAAAGAATTGCCTAGCAAAGATGAAATTATTGGTCTTGCTTCTATTGCCATACCTCCTACTGGTCCGTTAGAACAATATTTGCTAGACCATGAAAACGATATGCATCTGAATGAAAGAAATGAAATAGATAAGATGTTCTTTGATCAACCACCTATCCTTAAACACAATTTGCCTATTGAAACTCTTGGAGGCCCTCCTCCACCTAAAGGTGATCCTGTGTTTGAATTGAAGCAATTGCCTGATACATTGAAATATGCTTATCTTGATGAAAAGAAGATATATCCTGTTATTATTAGTGCTAACCTTTCAGCGCATGAAGAAAAGAGGTTACTAAAAACTCTAAGGAAGCACCAAGCTACTATTGGATATACTCTTGATGATCTTAAGGGCATTAGTCCCACTCTATGTCAGCACAAGATTAATATGGAGCCTGATGCTAAACCAGTTGTCGACCACCAACGACGATTAAATCCTAAGATGAAAGAGGTCGTAAGAACTGAAATATTAAAACTTCTGGAAGCAGGTATAATCTATCCCATAGAAGATAGTAGATGGGTAAGTCCCGTTCATTATGTCCCTAAGAAAGGAGGCATTACCGTTGTTCCTAATGATAAAAATGAACTCATTCCACAAAGAATTGTAACTGGTTATAGGATGGTAATTGATTTTAGAAAATTAAACAAAGCAACTAGAAAAGATCATTACCCCTTACCTTTTATTAATCAAATGTTGGAAAGATTGTCTAAGCATACACACTTTTGTTTCCTAGATGGTTATTCTGGTTTTTCTCAAATACCCGTATCACAACCCGATCAAGAGAAAACCACCTTTACTTGTCCCTTTGGAACTTATGCTTATAGACGTATGCCATTTGGTTTATGCAATGCACCTGCTACCTTTCAAAGATGTATGACTGCTATATTCTCTGACTTTTGTGAAAAGATTGTTGAGGTGTTCATGGATGATTTTTCCGTTTACGGAACTTCTTTTGATGATTGCTTAAGCAACCTTGATCGAGTTTTGCAGAGATGCGAAGAAACTAATCTTGTCTTGAATTGGGAAAGTGTCACTTTATGGTAAATGAAGGCATTGTCTTGGGGCATAAAATTTCTGAAAGAGGTATTGGAATTGATAAAGCTAAGGTTGATGCTATTGAGAAAATGCCATGTCCCAAAGATATTAAAGGTATAAGAAGTTTCCTTGGTCATGCTGGTTTCTATAGGAGGTTTATTAAAGACTTCTCTAAAAATTTCTAGGCCTCTTACCAATCTTTTGCAAAAAGATGTTCCATTTGTTTTTGATGATGATTGTCTAGAAGCCTTTGAAACACTTAAGAAAGCCTTAACCACTGCACCTATTGTTCAACCACCTGATTGGAACTTGCCTTTTGAAATTATGTGTGATGCTAGTGATTATGTTGTTGGTGCTGTTCTAGGACAAAGAGTTGATAAGAAATTAAATGTTATCCATTATGCTAGTAAAACTATAGACAGTGCCCAAAGAAACTATGCTACTACTGAAAAAGAATTTCTAGCAGTTGTGTTTGCATGTGATAAATTCAGATCTTATATAGTTGATTCTAAAGTAACTGTTCACACCGATCATGCTTCTATTAAATATCTTATGGAAAAGAAAGATGCTAAACCTAGACTCATTAGGTGGGTTATATTGCTACAAGAATTTGACTTGCATATTATTGATAGAAAGGGAGCTGAGAATCCCGTAGTAGATAATTTGTCTAGAATAGACAAATGTTCTTGATGACCCACTACCTATTAATGATGATTTTCCTGATGAACAATTAGTTGTCATAAATGCTTCTCGTAATACTCCTTGGTATGCAGACTATGCTAATTACATTGTTGCTAAATATATACCATCTAGTTTCACATACCAACAAAAGAAAAAGTTCTTCTTTGATTTAAGAGATTACTTCTGGGATGACCCACATCTTTATAAAGAAGGAGTAGATGGTATTATTAGACGTTGTATAGCTGAGCATGAACAGGAACAAATCCTACGGAAGTGTCACTCCGAAGCTTACGGAGGACACCATGCGGGAGACAGAACTGCACACAAGGTATTACAATCTGGTTTTTATGGGCCTACTCTTTTCAAGGATGCTCGTAAGTTTGTCTCCTCTTGTGATGAATGTCAAAGAATTGTTAATGTTGGTAAACGTCAGGAAATGCCTATGAATTATTCACTTGCTGTTGAACCATTTGATGTTAGGGGATTTGATTATATGGGACCTTTTCCTAAATCCAATGGGTATACTCATATTTTAGTTGCTGTTGATTACGTTACTAAGTGGGTAGAAGCTATTCCATTTAGTAGTGCTAATCATAACACTTCTATTAAAATGCTTACAGATGTTATTTTCCCAAGGTTTGGAGTCCCTAGATATTTAATAACTGATGGTGGTTCACATTTTATTCATGGTGCATTCCGTAAATTGCTTGCTAAATATGATGTCAACCATAGAATTACATCTCCCTATCATCCTCAAACTAGTGGTCAAGTTGAATTGAGCAATAGAGAAATAAAATTAATTTTGCAGAAAACCGTCAATAGATCTAGAAAGAATTGGTCTAGGAAACTTGACGATTCATTGTGGGCTTATAGAACTGCTTATAAAAATCCTATGGGTATGTCTCCTTATAAAATGGTTTATATAAAAGCATGTCATTTACCTCTTGAGTTAGAACATAAAGCTTATTGGGCAATTAAAGAACTAAATTATGATTTTAAACTTTCCGTCAAAAAGAGGCTATTTGATATTAGCTCATTAGATGAATGGAGAACCCAAGCTTATGAAAATGCCAAATTGTTTAAAGAAAAAGTTAAAAGATGACATGATAGAAGAATTCAAAAACAGGAATTTAAAGTAGGTGAGCAAGCTCTATTGTACAATTCTCGTTTGAGATTCTTTGCAGGAAAGCTCCTTTCTAAATGGGAAGGACCTTATATCATCGAAGAAGTTTATCGCTCCGGAGCCATCAAAATAAACAACTCCGAAGGCACTAATCCGAGAGTGGTGAATGGGCAAAGAATTAAGCATTATATTTCAGGTACACCCATTAATGTTGAAACTAATATTATTGACAAAATTACACTGGAGGAATACATAAGAGAGACCTTCCGGAACACTCCAGAACCATGAAAAGGAAGAGGTATGTGATACGGTAAGTAAACCGACTCCAAAAATTCCATAAAAATATTTTCTGTCAGTTTTGGAATATTTAAAAAAAATACAAAAATAAGAAACAGCCGGGGGGACCCACCTTGTGCCCACGAGGCACCAGGGAGCGCCACCCCCCCAGGCGCGCCCTGGTACCTCGTGGGCCCCACGTGTGCCTTCTCGACTCCGTTTTTTTTCTGGATTACTTGTTTTGCAAGATAAAAAATCTTTATATATACTTCTAGATGTTTTGACCACCATATCGCAGAAATCTCCTCTGTTCTTGTTTCGTGCTATTTTCCTGGTAGATCCGAAAGTATGTCGTCCCAAGACTCAAATGGGGAGAGCTTTGTACCGCACTATGTTGCAAATCCAAAGATCTATGGGGATATAGACCCCTATGGATGGTCCGAGGAGGAGGATCAAGATGCCAACGTAAAGGGGACGGAGGACGTGAGCTCGGATGAAGACGATACTCCTCTACCCCAACCAGGAGATGTGCATGTGGATTTCAAGAAGTCGAGCCTCCCAAACACAGTAAACAAATCTAAGATCCAATTTATCCCATCCCGTTTTCTGCAGGAAAGCAAGGAGGCATTGTGTAAAAAGGTATTGAAACTTGAGCAAGAGGTCAATGATTTGAGGGAGGAAAATTTTATCCTCAAACGTAAGCTGACAAGCCCACCACTTCATCACCACCACCATCACCGAAGAAGGAAACCTGAGCACATGGGTATGGGCACTCCCCTTGGCTTGTGCCAAGCTTGGGGGAGGTGCCCCGGTATCGTATCACCATCACTTTTATTATCATTACCTATTTTTAGTTCGATCCTTAGTTATTTCGTGATCTAGTTGAATAAAAGTTTAGTATGATCTATTTTCGAGTGTTAGCTTCGTGATCCATCTATCTATGTAATCGAGTTGAGAGTTATATAATAAAGAGTAGTTTGAGTTTTTGCTTCTTTACTTTCATGTTCCAATTCTAGCAATGAAAATAATGAAAAAGATCATATGCTAACCTTATGTAAAGTAATGACATTACATAAAGAAAAGTATAAGTGGTAAAATTTATTGGAAGTTAACAAACATAGTATTAGTCAATGATGCAATTCATGAAAGAATTAATAAGGGAAGAGAAGATTCACATCCAAATATACTATCTTGGACATTTTTTATGATTGTGAGCCCCCATTAAGTATTTTATGCCAAATTGTTGACGTTGGACAAGGAAGACAACGTAATGAATTATGTTTGTTCATATTCACATAGAAGTTATATTGTTATAGATCCTCCAACATGTGGTGCTTGCCCAATATCTTTGCTAGCCAAATATTCGCACCAAGTAGAGATACTACTTGTGCATCCAAAACCCTTAAACCCAGTTTCATGTCATGAGAGTCCACTATATCTACCTATGGATTGAATAAGATCCTTCAAGTAAGTTGTCATCGGTGCAAAAAGCAATAAAAACTGCCTCTAAATATGTCTGAACTTTTATTGTAAGGGAAATAAGCTTTGTACGAACTTGTCATGGTAAAGAAATAAAAGCGACAGACTGCATAATAAAGGTTGCTATCACAAGGGGCAATATAAAGTGATGTTCCTTTGCATTAAGAGCTCAAGCATCCAAAAACAAAAAGCGCATGACAACCTTTGCTTCCCTCTGCGAAGGGCCTATCCTTTACTTTTATGTATTTACTTTTTATGCAAGAGTCAATAGTGTTCTCCTCTACTTCCTTTTTATTTTTCTCTTTTGCAAGCATCATGTGGTGGGGAAAGATCTAGGCACATATATCCAGTTGGATATGAGTGATCATGATTTATTATTGTTGACATCACCCTTGAGGTGAATTAGTTGGGAGGCAAATTCACAAGCCCCTATCTTTCTACGTGTCTGGCTGAAACTTTTGCTCAATATAGATGTCGTGAGTGTTAGCAATCATAGAAGACTAAATGATGGTTGAGTATGTGGACTTGCTAAATAGCTCCTACATGAGACCCTGCCTGAAAATATGATGAATTGCAATTGCATTGTTGACTAAGAACATAGTTTGTTAGTTTTCAAGAAAGTTTATGCCTTATACTCCATTGTTGTGATGAATTGTTACTTGCTCATGAGAAGTTTATCATAGTAAATATTGCTGTTATAATAATGATCATGATGCTTCTATGTCCGTATTTTGTTTTTATCGACACCTCTCTCTCTAAACTTGTGGACATGATTATCGATATCGGCTTTCGCTTGAGGACAAGCGAGGTCTAAGCTTGGGGGAGTTGATACGTCCATTTTGCATCATGTTTTACTACTGTTATTTATAGTGTTTTTAATCAATATAACACTTTGTGGAGCAATTCTAATGCCTTTTCTCTCTTAATATGCAAGATTCACACAAGGAGGGAGAATACCGGCAGCTGGAATTCTGGACCTGAAAAAGCTCTGTCAAGATACCTATTCTGCACATCTCCAAATGAGCTGAAATTTCACAGAGAATTATTTTGGAATATATAAAAAATATTGGATGCAAAAAGTACCAAAGGGGGCCACCCAGGTGCCCACGAGGCACCAGGGCGCGCCACCCCCCCCCCCAGGCGCGTCCTGGTACCTCATGGAGCCCCTGGCCCACTTCTGGCCCCCATTTTCTGGTATATAAGTGCATTTGACCTAAAAAATTTATAGAGAAGACTTTCGGGATGGTGCACCACCGTCTTGAGGTGGAACTTGGGCAGGAGCACTTTTGCTCTCCGGCGGAGAGATTCTGCCGGAGAAACTTCCCTCCGGGAGGGGGAAATCGTCGCCATCGACATCACCAGCGATCCTCTCATCATGGGAGGACTAATCTTCATCAACATCTTCACCAGCACCATCTCATCTCAAACCCTAGTTCATCTCTTGTATTCAATCTTTGTCTCAAAACCTCATATTGGTACCTGTGGGTTGCTAGTAGTGTTGATTACATCTTGTAGTTGATGCTTGTTGGTTTATTTGGTGGAAGATTATATGTTCAGATCTATTATGATATTCAATCCCTCTCTGATCTTGGATATGAACATGATTTGTGAGTAGTTACTTTTGTTCTTGAGGACATGGGAGAAGTCTTGTCATAAGTAATCTTGTGAATTTGGTATTCGTTCGATATTTTGATGATATGTATGTTGTTGATTCCTTTAGTGGTGTCGTGTGAACATCGACTACATGACACTTCACCATCTTTGGGCCTAAGGGAATGCATTGTGGAGTAGTAATTAGATGATGGGTTGCTAGAGTGACAGAAGCTTAAACCCTAGTTTATGCGCTATTCCGTAAGGGGCTGATTTGGATTCTTATGTTTAATGCTATGGTTAGAGTTATCTTAATTCTTCTTTCGTAGTTGCGGATGCTTGCGAGAGGGGTGATGGTGTCCTGTATTAGGGGGTGCCAACCTGGCTGGCCCGTCTCCTCGGTTGGGCCGATATGCCCTCGTAACGTGATCAAGATGGACTCCAGAGGCCGAATATGGGAGACGTGATCAACACTATCTCTACCAATGACTTGTAATACACTCCAGGATCTTTCCAGCCGCCTTACTCCTAGATACCGACCTTGTAACCCTAGATACCCTCCCTGGCGTATATATAAGCCATAGGGTTTAGCCCGTAAGGGACATCAACGTCATATCGCTCACCTAGCCCTAGAAGTTAGACACACATTACGATCTCGAGGTAGATTAACTCTGTACTTGTTACATCTCCATTGATATAAACAGAAGAAGGACGTAGGGTTTTACCTCTATTAAGAGGGCCTGAACCTGGGTAAACATCGTCTCCATTGTCTCTGTTACCACCGATCCGAGGTCCGCAGCTCAGGACCCCCTACCCCGAGGTCTGCCGGTTTTTACACCGACACTGGTGCTTTCATTGAGAGTTCCGCTGTGTGATCACCAGAAGGATTGATGGCTCATCTGCAGATCAACTGCGTCAACGGCTGTGGGGACGTCTACGCCCGCGAACAGCTTTTTGTCTTCGGCAGCACGGTATTTTGCGCCGACTCGACGGGTCATCTGACCTCTGTCGACAACTACACCCCAGGTCGGATCGTGACCTTCGGTGGCCTCGAGTATACTGCTGATTCCCGTGGTGAGCTCATCCTATCAGGGTGGACGCCTGGCCGGATCGAGAGCTCGGCCGGTTCTGGAGGTTCGACTACGGAACCGAACTCTATCACGGTACCCCTTGAGGCCCCTGACTCCGCCTCTCCAGCTAGTCTCTCCCCGACTGCCAGTCCGGAGATAGATCCGGCTCCCGCTCCCGAAATCACATAGGTGTCAGAATTGATCTCGGCACAGAAATCGGAACTATGTTCAGATTCCTCTCTCTCTGGAAACGCATCCGGTTACACACCGGGCATACTACAGATCAGCCCTGCCTACGGTGCATCTATGGATCCCGAAGAGTTATCTCACCTCGATGAGATGCTCGACCGCATCCGGAGCATGTCCATCTTGGACGGCAAGACTTCGGTTTACAATCAGATCGGACTTAGAGCCGACGACAGGGAAATTTATATCCCACCCACCACCCACCTAGTCGCCACGATCGATGACTTAACCGACGTGTTGGACTACGGCGAACCCTCCGACATGGAGGAAGATGCTGATGGCCCCATCGAAAACACCTTACCCCCGGTAAACGCGGGCAGGTGGACCACCACGTCCACCTATGATGTTTACATGGTGGACACCCCCAAATCCCCCCCCAAGACGTCGGCGAAGGCGCCGAAGAGGAAATAATGAGGAACCCAGTGGCAATGACGCGACAGCCAATAATGGCGACGCCGATAACGGCGACGCCGATAACCAAGAGGAGGAAGTTCAAGCCTCCCCAGTAAGGAATGGCACGCCAGACCGACCTCTCGGAGACTCCGATCCCGATGACCTCTTCGAAGGGGCCGACGACAATTACATGCCAGAGTCCGAGGAGCATGAGAGCCTCGGTACCGAGGACTACATCGTCCCCGAAGACCCCTTTGAACAAGGAACGCTTCCGGCGTCGCCTTGTTGCGACGGCCCGGAGTTTAAAGCGCAAGCAGCAGCAGCTGCAGGCGAATACCGACGCACTGAACGAAAAGTGGGTCGAAGTACTTTCTGCCGGGCAAGACATGGAGAACCGATGCCACAGTGCGCCAAAATCATACCCACGCAGGCGCCTTCTGCCGGAGTTCGACGAAGAGCTCGCTGACGACCTTGATTGGCCCCCTAGAGGCCGAGACAGGCCAAGACGAGAAGACCCCGGTGAACGGCCACCCCCACGCCGTCATGGCAAAGACCCTGTGGACTACCTAGATCCACACGACGCTAGGCGTCGTATCGAGGAAAATAGGGCTCCCCCTAGGTCCATCTACGAATCAAGGGGACGTGCGCCCGCTGGGCACGATGGCTACGATGCCTGGCTGGACAGGAACGGCCGTACCCGAGATCAAGCTTATCCACGGCTTTCCCCCGACCTCCGACGAGACGCGCCTCGGTCCAGAGGTCCGGCCCACCCAATCTGCTTCACGGACAGGGTAATGGAGCATCAGTTCCCAGAAGGGTTTAAACCCATCAACATAGAATCATATGATGGCACTAAGGACCCCGCAGTTTGGATCGAGGATTTCCTCCTACATATACACATGGCCAATGGAGATCATCTCCATGCCATTAAATATCTCCCGCTCAAGCTCAAGGGGCCGACGAGGCATTGGCTTAACAGCCTCCCCCCTCACTCTATCGGTAGTTGGGAGGCCCTGGAAGACGCTTTTCGAGCAAACTTCCAGGGCACATATGTCCGACCTCCGAACGCCGACGACCTCAGCCGAGTCACCCAGCAGCCAGGCGAATCAGCCCGGAAATTCTGGAACCGGTTCCTCACCAAGAAGAACCAGATCATAGACTGCTCTGAAGCCGAGGCCATCGCTGCATTTAAAAATAATATTCGAGATGAATGGTTGGCTCGACAACTTGGCCAGGATAAGCCGAGGACTATGGCTGCCCTGACCTCACTGATGACCCGCTTTGCACGGGAGAGGATAGCTGGCTCGCCCGAAGTACCCATAACGGCGAGACTGGCACCTGGGAAACTCGCGACGCCAATGGAAAACCAAAGCGCAATAAAAATAAGCGCAGGTATAAAAATGGCGGAAGCGACACTGAAGACGCCGCGATCAATGCAGGATTCCCCGGACCTAAATCCTGGCAGAAAAGAAAACCCTTTAAATTGAACAAAGATGGAACTAGCCAGCTTGACAGGCTCCTGGACCGCCCATGTGGGATTCACGGTACCCAGGAAAAACCAGCAACCCACACTAACAGGAATTGCTGGGTGTTTAAGTAAGCCGGCAAGATAGCGGCAGAGGGACAAAATAAAACCCAACACCGCAGCGACGACGAGGATGAACCTCGGTAGCCCAATAATGGAGGGTAGAAAAAGTTTCCTAATGAGGTAACCGAGGTCAATATGATCTAGGTCACCCACATCCCTAAGAGGGAGCGAAAACGAGTACTTCGGGATGTATACGCACTGGAGCCAGTCGCCCCGAAGTACAACCCGTGGTCGGCCTACCCGATCACTTTCGACAAGCACGATCATCCGACCAGCATCAGGCACAGCGGATCAGTGGCGCTCGTCCTGGACCCCATTGTTGATGGTTACCATCTAACACGTGTCCTTATGGACGGATGAAGCAGCCTTAACCTCATCTACGAGGACACAGTTCGGAAGATGGGCATTGACTCATCTCGGATCAAGCCGAGCTCTACCACCTTTAAAGGTGTCATTCCGGGCGTCGAAGCCTGTTGTACTAGAACAGTCACCCTAGAGGTAGTCTTTAGTTCGCCCGAAAACTTCAGAAGCGAGGAGTTAATCTTCGATATCGTCCCCTTTTGGAGTGGATACCATGCACTCTTAGGGCTCACAGCCTTTGCACACTTCAACGCAGTCCCGCATTACGCCTACCTCAAGCTCAAAATGCCGGGACCCAATGGCATCATCACTGTCAATGGTAACACAGAACGTTCACTCCGGACATTGGAACAGACCGCGGCTTTTGCAGCCAAGGTACAAGCGTCCGAGGAAGCAGCCCGTAGCGATAAACGCGCCGCCCGCTCTTTGAAGCGCGCCCGGGCTGCACAAATCGACCTCGGCCAGATACCACCACACCCGAAATAGGGATGCGGGCTCCTCGCGTGCCCTCCTTGGAGTGGGCACTACGTCCCCAGAGTGCATAACTTCACACTCAAAATTCCCTGGGGCACCGAGGAGCCAGAACTACTAACCAAAATGTCGGCGCGGATTAACCACGCAAAGACGAGACTTAGAGCCCCTGCACAGGCAAGCATCTGTAAAAGAAACTGCCAAACATCTATGTGGTCTCAAAACCACAGGGTGACTTCGGCCACACTTCCCTTTAAGGAACTCGGTCAATCAAACACCTAGAGTGTATAAAGTGCCGGAAGGGCATCGACCTTCGCAAGTCCTTCACCATCACTGGTGACGATCTGGTCAATAGTTCGGAAACGCAGATGTGTGGCAGGTATCGGCCGGATCCTTTAAAATCCGTTAGCAATTATCCGACCTGTTTTCTTTTCTTCCTCTTTCTATACCACTTACATTGTACTCTTTCAACTGCTCTCGTCACCACTGGGCATGTACACGATTTATATTACGAAATAAAGAAACTGTGCCCTTTCAAGGTTCCTATTGTATTTCTTTATCAGCATAGCTCTGGGACGATGAAGTTCTTTAAAAGATGCAATTGTATAAACGAAGCCCGTTGTATTCGGCGTCTTGGATTTTGGCCTTATATGCATCAGTTTCGAACCTAGATTTCGGTCAATAGTTGGGTTGCCCGGCTCCTATGTGTACCCCTTACATTTCCGATGAATTTGGCTAAGGGTGTAATGGGAGAACCACTGTGATTGTGCTGCCAGGTCAATTGGCATGGTGCCTCAGTGGAGAAAGCCGAAAACTGACTATCTAGGTCTGCGTAAACTGGTCCGCCATCCAGAGACCGCGTCAAGCGATGTGACGGTAGAGATCACCCATGTCAAACGAAGGGATTCCATTCCTAGCCGAAGTGTGCTCTGGCATAGACCTCAGCCAAGCTGCCGAACACTTCTCACATCGGGGGCTGGTTATCAACCCCCACAGTCAAACTCCTATGACTAAATCAAAGACATCAAGCCACTATAGTCCGATTGCCTGGTTCCTATAAGTCACCGACCGCCTCCGGGTACCGAGACGTCGGCTAAGGGTCCAGTGTGACTTAAGGAACACCGTTTGTATGACCTACACTGGGGCTGAAGCCGACGATTGGCCACTCTCATTTTGAAGAGACATAAAGGAGGCATAATTACAATTATAAAACAGCACAGATGGAATCTTAGGACATTCTCATTCAACAAACGGTAAAGTTTTTACATTGTACACCCCGGCATTCCGGGGTATCATCTAAAAATACAAAGCGTCTTTTGGACACATGGCCTCGGTGATCCGAGCTCTCGCTTCCACCTCGGCGAATAACTGCTCGGCGGTCCGCGGCTTGTCGGCAGGGGGGCCGGCAGCACAAGCCTCCGCTTCAACTTTGTGGAAGTGAGTCTTCACGCAAGCATATGCCCTCCGAGCCCCTTCGAAGCACGCGGACCTCTTCCAGCGATCAACGCAGGGCACGGCATCTCGGAGACGAGCCGTCAGGCCGAAGAGGCTCCTCGGCATGGCTTCAGCAGGCCATAGAGCAATGCAGAGGTCTTGGAGCGCCGGCCTCGTCATGCGAAACAGCTCGACCAGCTGCTTCACTCGATGATTTAGCAGCTGCGCGGACGGGGACCCTGGGAACTGCCCCCAGAAGGCCTTCTCCGCCTCGTGCCTCGCTAGCTGGCCGAAGTATGCCACCGCATCCTCCGTGCTCTGCGGGAGATCCTCGAAGACCTCTGCGGAATGCCATAACTGGGTGAGCTCGACACACCCCTTGCTGCCAAACGCACACTGCAGGAAAAATATCTTACCCGAGGCGATTTGCTCCACTTGTTGGAGCACCTCGCGATCCGCTCGGGCCGAGGTCTTGAGCTCGGAGTGGGCACGTTGAAGCTTCTCGAGCACCTCTTTCGTCCGCTGCCCCTCCTCCTGAAGTTTGTCGCATGTTTCAAACACGCCCTTCAGGGTCTCCTCGACCTCTAGCACCCGTGCCTGGTGCTTCTCCCCGGCCGCCTTCTCGGCGGCCCACGCCTTCTCGGCTATGGCGGCGGCAGCCTCCTGCTACCGCACCTCCTTCCGAGCCCTTTCGAGCTCGGCCTTGAGCGTCTCCAGCTCTGCTATCAGCATAGTTCAGACTTAGTTGTTTTCTTTACCATACAAAATACAAGGCAAGTTTAAACCTTGCTTACCTTGAGATCGCTTAAGTCTCCGGTTCATCTCCGCCATCTCTTCGGAGATGGAGTCTGGAACCGAGGTCGAAACCTGGAATGAAACAAATCCTTGTTAGAAAGAAAATGGTTCAGACCATTAACAGGCTCCAGGACGGCTGCCTCGAGTAGCGTCCTGGGGGCTACTCAACAGGCTCCTACTTACTCAAGCGACCCCGATGTCGGTTTCTTCAAACCGACTTCGAGCTCGGGGGCTACTCACTCACTAAGCCGCTCGGTAGACGGTATTTTTATGTCCTCGGACAAAAGTCATAAAATAAACAACTCAAATAAGCAAATTTGAGTACACAGAAAGCGTACCTCGAAACCTGCTATGAGGTTCTTGAAAACCTCATGCAGGCCGGCTCTTGCGGACCGATAGCTTTGCAGTGCCGTGCCTATCAAAGCACGGTGCTCCTCCTTGATGCAAGAGCCCTTCAGAGCGTCCTCCATCTCCTCGGTCCACCCCACGCCGGCCCGTCCTTGGGCAGTTGGCTGGGGTGGAGGGATGACCTCGGATGGATCCACCCTAGGAGCCTCTGCCTGGGGAGGCGGTGCCGAGGTGGATGCCGGCTTGGCCAATGGCTGGCCCGGCCCTTCTTCTGTGACCTCGGGGCGCTCCGACCTCGGGTCTTGTTGGGCCGAGGTTTCGACCTCGGCCATGATCGCCACCTCGTCGGCCCCCGTCGTGTTGACATCGGGGGCCAGGGTGGATGTTGCCTCCCCCAGACCGACATGCGTCGGGGGAGAGGCGGCGTGCTCTGGAGTCCCGCTAGCGGAAGGCAACCCGCTCGAAGAGCCGCTAGGGATCACCCTTGGCGGACTGCATGCGAAAAGTTGTCTCTGTAAGATTTCCCTTGCTGAAACAATGACTCAAGTAAGGAAGACAAGGATAAGGGCTTACCCTCGAGGTGCCGGTTTCTTCCTCCCCATTGCAAGGGGGTCTTCCTCTAAGTCACCGGAGAGCTCGGCTCTCTCTGACGACTTGTGGGCAGCCTCAGATGAGGGTCGCCTTGGCCTCTTCGAGCCCTTCGGCGGCATGCCCACGTCGGCGTCTTCTAACACCAACCTCTTCCCCTTTGGAGGGGGAACCTCCTCCTCCTCTCCCTCCTCGGCGCCGCCGTCTTGAGCGGCGGAGGTGTGGGTGTCTTCTGACCGGGTGACCGAGGTCCCCCGGGTCCGAGCACTGGACTTCCCCGCCTGGGACTTCATCCCTTTGGAAGCCACCACATGGGGCTCCTCAGTCAGAAGCGCCGAGAGCAGGGGAGTTGGGGGCTGTTCCGGCAGTGGGGCTGGGAATCGAACCCCTTTTACCCAGGCCGACCACTTCTGCAGAATGTCAAAACACGACGATTCATAAAAACCTTCCAAATAAGCAAAGAGTAAAAGATTGAAGGATGGAACCACTTAACGGGGGGGCCTCATAGCCGTGCTCGAGGCCGCAGTCCTCCCCCTCCTTGGGGATTTTATCCTTGGCCAGCTTCATGAGCTTTGCCCACATGGTGGCCAAGGTGGAGCGGAAGAAGGTGTTGATGGTGTCCATGTCCTCGGGCTTTTGTGCCCACATCGGAGTAGCCCGAAGTTGGAGGGGGAGGATGCGGCGGTTGAGCATGACATTGATGACGTCGGCCAGCTCAGCCTTCCCCGTGGTGGTCCACCACAGGATCCTCTCGACCAGAGTCTCCACCTCTTCGAGCTTCCCCCAGGCGACGCCCTTCTCCTTCCAGGACTTGAGTTTCCTGGGAGGCCCGGCTGAGAAGGCCGGGACCTCGGTTTGACCAGTGGCAAGGGGCTCGGTGATGTAGAACCACTCCCTTTGCCACTCCTTCACCGTTTCGATGAAGGTGCCTTTGAACTAGGTGGCCCCCTGGTTCTTGCTGATCATGGCCCCCCCGCACTCCGCGAGTTCTGAGCCACTTGATTTCGGTTTGATCCCGAAGAGCTTCAGCCATAGGCCGAAGAGTGGCTCATAGCGGAGGAAGACCTCGCAGATTGTTATAAAATCGGCGAGGTGGAGGATGGAGTTGGGGGCTAGGTGATGGAAATCTAACCCGTAGTAGTACATTACCCCGTGCACAAAGGGGTGCAGCGGGAACCCCAGGCCTCGGATGAGGTGGGGGACGAAGACAATCCGCTCCCCGGCGTTGGGAGTGGGCACCAGCTGGTCGGCCGCTGGAGCACGGGCGGCAATGGCGGGGGTCAAATACCCCGCATCGCGCAGCTCGGCGATGGTCGCAGCTGTCACGGTGGAACCGCCCCAGTGTCCCTTGAGGGTGTCGGCCATGGTGGGTGAGGGAGTTGAGCTTGCAAAAGAGAAAGGCGTGTGTGCTGGATCTGGGCGCTGGAGCTAGACAAAGCAGCAGCGAGGGAGGAATGGGAGCGTAGGCTATCGCGCTATTCTCCCCTTTGTTTTTATAAGCCTGTAAAAGGCCAAGAGTCCCCTCGCTGCGCCGATAAAATCCCGATTGCCATCAAAAATGACGTTGAAGCATATGGGGGAAACAAAATCTTGATGATATCCCTAAAGAAGCGGGCACGATCTCTGCCTCGACGGGACGTGCCAGTAAAAAGGCTGCCTCGAACCGCGATTTGAGGGGAGGCAGTAACTGCTCGACCCGTCGTGGGGCAAGCCTCTCCAATAAAGTTGTCAGGCCGAATTGGATCGTTCATACCTGTGCAGCGAAGCCTTCAAGGCTAAGATATCTACACACTTCGGGCAGGGGTCAAGCTCGGTTGGACCACGGATGTTGATGCTCCGATTAGGAGACTCCGAAGTGCAAAGTCGAACTCGCCTGTCAAGCCGGTGACTCCGGATCCGAAGTGATGTCTGCTGAGAGTCGTCCTCGGCTTAGAATATCAGTTCGGGGGCTACTGACGGTGTCTTGGATTAGGGGGTGCCAACCTAGCCAGCCCATCTCCTCGGTTGGGCCGATACGCCCTCGTAACGTGATCAAGATGGACTCCGGAGGCCGAATATGGGAGACATGATCAAGACTATCTCTACCGACGACTTGTAATACACTCCAGGATCTTTCCAGCCGCCTTACTCCTAGATACCGACCTTGTAACCTTAGATACCCTCCCTGGCGTGTATATAAGCCATAGGGTTTAGCTCGTAAGGGACATCAACATCATATCGCTCACCTAGCCCTAGAAGTTAGACACACATTACGATCTCGAGGTAGATCAACTCTTTACTTGTTACATCTCCATTGATATAAACAGAAGCAGGACGTAGGGTTTTACCTCCATTAAGAGGGCCCGAACCTGGGTAAACATCGTCTCCATTGTCTCTGTTACCACCAATCCGAGGTCCGCAGCTTGGGATCCCCTAACCCGAGGTCTGCCGGTTTTTACACCGACAAGGGGGTAATCATAATTGGGAGGCTTGTTCAAGTAAGAACAGCACCCAAGCACCGGTCCACCCACATATCAAATTATCAAAGTAGCGAACGCGAATCAAATAAACATGATGAAAGTGACTAGATGAAATTCCCATGTGTCCTCGAGAGCGCTTTACTTACTACAAGAGATCGTTTCGGCCTGTCCTTTGATACAAAAAGGATTGGGCTATATTGCTGCACTCTTTGTTACTATTGCTACTTGTCACTTGTTACAAATTATCTTGCTATCAAACTACCCGTTACCGATAATTTTAGTGCTTGCAGAAAACACCTTGCTGAAAACTGCTTGTCATTTCCTTCTGCTCCTCGTTGGGTTCGACACTCTTACTTATCGAAAGGACTACGATTGATCCCCTATACTTGTGGGTCATCAGTGGGATGTGGCCCCCCCATCGGGGGGGCAAGGTGTTGGCCGGCCCAAGGGGTGCTCTCCCATGGAGCACCACTTGCTTTCCAATTTTGCCCTTGTGAAGGGCTCACCTCATGGGTATTTTGGTATTTCCAAGTCCCACCCCACCCCTTGCCCGTAAGGAGGTGGAGAGGAGCTCTCCACACTCACTCCTTACTCTCAAACAAATGCCATGCATGATCTGGCCTTCTCTCTCCCTCCCATGAAATAGTTTCGTACAGCCGAAAGGCTGTCTGGGTTCCGGTGGGAACTAGTTCTGGACGGCGAAACCCTGCCGGATAGCTGACACCGTATGTGTGCAACCCCGTAGAGAGGTCGTAGGTTCGATCTTTTGCCCGAGGGGCTGTTCGAGTGTCCACCCGAAGGGCTGTCCGAGTGACCGTCCGAGTTTCGAGGGTCCTCCCGAAGGGCTGTCCGTGACATCATCCGAGGGACTGTCCGACCGCCTCCCGGAGGGCTGTCCGGGGGACTGTCCGAGGAGCAAATGAGGGAGTACATCCTCGCGGTTGGGAGGTTGTAAATTCCTAGCTGCGGGGATCTGCACCAACGATCTTCACCAACTCTACTTCCGCTGCGCTTTGAGTTGGTAACGATCAGATCAAAAACCTTGTATGCATCTCCATAGTGGTCCTGGGCTGGTGCGTAGGTCGAAATTTTTTTGTTTTCTGCTGCGTTACCCTACAGTGGCATCATGAGCCGTGCTATGCGTAGATGCAGGTTGCGATCTAGAATACATGAGATGTATGGGTGTTGCACAATATAATTTGTAGTAGATAAATGGCCCATCCCATTTAGGTGAGAGTTTATGATTTTGCTTCTCCGGGTGGAGCCTCATGACCAAATCGCCTATGTTGAATTCCTTCGCATGGACTTCCCTGCGGTGATAGCGTCTTGCTTGTTGCTGATAGATCGCAGAACGTGCCCGGGCTACGTTGCGTTCCTCTTCCAGGGCGTCCAAGGCATCTTGCCTCCCGTTCCTCGTACATGCGTACCCGAGGTGCGTCGTGGATTATGTCGCAAGGGAGCACTGCCTCGGCACCGTATACCATGAAGAATGGGGTGTACCCCGTAGATTGATTTGGCCTGGTGCGCAGACTGTAGGAGATATGCCCTAGAGGCAATAATAAATGTTGTTATTTATCTCCATGTTCATAATTATGTTTATATTCCGTGCTATAACTGCTATGGTTCTCGAGTCTCCAATAACCACGAGGCTCGGAGGGAAACTCATATGCACGTGTGGAATAATAAACGGTAAAATGTATTCCTTGTCTAGCCTCTAAGACTAGCTCAAGTGTTGCATGATGGTTCTGTTTTCCAGATCATGGGCATGACTATGCCGGCAACTTTGAGGACACAATGTTAGAAGAACACTTGTGTTGAATCAACCCAATTGATGTTATGCTATGAGATACATTCGTCACGAGTTAATGGTTAATAACACAGAGAAAGTTAATGTTTGCATAATTCCTTAGACCATGAGAGTATCGAGTTCCTTCGCACTTGCTTCATGAACTTTGGGGTTTGTTAAACGTCATCCGTAAATGGGTGGCTATTACGGCGGCTTACGGGTTCATGGAAAAGTATGACAAGTAACTTGATAGCTCAAGATTGGGATTTGCTCCTCCGACGATGGAGAGATATTCTTTGGGCCCTCTTGGTGTTATGGTATCCATCATCGTCTGGCCAGATACAGCGTGATATGATCACGGGGATGCCGAAACACGGGAACGAGAAAAGAGAACAAAACCGGTAATGAGGCAACTGGCATAGTGGACAAGTGTTGATTCACGGGGATGCCGATAAATCTCACCTCGGGTATTTGTAACATATCGTGAAGCAACAGGAATAGCACACGGCAACTGGAGGTTCACTCGAATATTTATTCGTGTGGGTATAGGGGTCAATATGGGTGTCCACGGCTCCGATGTTGATCATTGATCGGAAAGTGTTCCGGTCATGTCTATATTTCACCGAACCTATAGGGTCACATGCTTAAGGGTCATCTATCTGCTGAATACTAGATAGGGAGTCTGAGAGAAAGTCACCGGAAAAGTTTCGGAGACAATGGAAAAGTTCCGGAGAGAACACCGGAAAGGTTTCGGTAAATCCGAAAAGTTGTTTCGGAATAAACCATTGAGCCGAAAAGGTTTCGGCACGCGCCGGGAACTTTTTGGAGGTTGCCAGATTGTTTTGGTAACTTCTGGAATTTTTCCGGAGAATAAAACCGAAAATATTTCGGAGCTGCCGGAATTTTTTTCGGTGTAAATGAAGATGTTTCTAAATTAAACCACCATACCAGAAATGTTTCGGAATGTGCCCAGAATAATTTTAGAGGGTGCCAGAAATGTTCTGAGACCTTCCGGAATTTTTCCAAAAAAAAAAACGGTCGCGCAAAACATCTTGTCCCAGCGCAAGGGGACAAGATCCCATGAATCATGGGCAGCTTGTTTGGTGGCTTTTTGTCTAGGGAGCATCATTGTTTCATGGAGGCATGTTTGGTGGGATGTGGGGGCCCCCCCATGGGGGGGACAAGGTGTTGGCCGGCCCAAGGGGTGCTGCCCCATGGAGCACCACTTGCTTTCCAATTTTGCCCTTGTGAAGGGCTCACCTCATGGGTATTTTGGTATTTCCAAGTCCCACCCCACCCCTTGCCTTGGCCTATATAAGGAGGTGGAGAGGATCTCTCCACACTCACTCCTTACTCTCAAACAAATGCCATGCATGATCTGGCCTTCTCTCTCCCTCCCATGAAATAGTTTCGTACAGCCGAAAGGCTGTCTGGGTTCCGGTGGGAACTAGTTCTGGACGGCGAAGCCCTGCTGGATAGCTGACACCATATGTGTGCAACCCCGTAGAGAGGTCGTAGGTTCGATCTTTTGCACGAGGGGCTGTTCGAGTGTCCTCCGGAAGGGCTGTCCGAGTAACCGTCCGAGTTTCAAGGGTCCTCCCGAAGGGCTGTCCGTGACATCGTCCGACCGCCTCCCGGAGGGCTGTCCGGGGGACTGTCCGAGGAGCAGATGAGGGAGTACATCCTCGCGGTTGGGAGGTTGTAAATTCCTAGCTGCGGGGATCTGCACCAACGATCTTCACCAACTCTACTTCCGCTGCGCTATGAGTTGGTAACGATCAGATCAAAAACCTTGTATGCATCTCCATAGTTATAAGACTGTGGGGGATACCATAGCGGTGTACTACCCCAGAGATGAACTCAATTACTGTGACTGCTCCAGCCGAGGTGACTGGTTTTGCTTCGATCCATTTGGTAAACTTGTCTACCATGACAAGTAGATACTTATTTTTTTGTGACCCTCCCTTAAGTGGGCCAACCACGTCAAGCCCCCAGATCGCAAAAGGCCAAGTGATCGGAATAGTTCAGAGGGCTGTAGGGGGCATGTGGCTTTGTTTGGCGAACACCTGACAGCTGGGGCAACACTGTACTAGCGTTGTAGCATCAGCCCCTGCTATCGACCAGTAAAAACCAGCTTGGAATGCCTTGCTAACCATGGTCCGAGCAGCGGCGTGATGTCCGCTCATGCCGGCGTGTATTTCGTTAAGCAGCGATCTCCCTTCCTCTTCGGATATACATCGATGGAGGACGCCCGTGGTGCTTTGCTTATAGAGCTCACCCTCGTGGACCTTGTAGGCTTTAGACTGCCTTATGATCCGACGTGCGTCGGTTTGGTCTTCGAGGAGCTCCTTGCGGAGTAGGTATGCGAGGAGGGGCTCGGTCCAGGGTGCAATGACTGCCATGACCTCGTGAGCCGAAGCCGTTTCCTGGATGGCCGATCCTCCAATTATATCTTCTTCCATTTCATCCTCGGGTGGGGCGGATTGCCCTGCGTCGTTTGACTCAGACGCTTCTTTGTCATCCTGCCAGACTACGGATGGCTTGAAGAGCCGTTCGAGGAAGGTGTTTTCAGGGACCTTATCCCGTTTAGCGCCCATTCGGGCGAGGATATCGGCGGCCAGGTTGCTATCACGGGGGATATGATGAAATTCAAGCCCCTCGAACCTGGCCAAGATTTTTAGGACTGCATTCCGGTAAGCTGTCATTTTTGGGTCCTTTGCATCGAACTCGCCATTTACCTGGGAGATGGCGAGGTTAGAATCTCCTCGGACCTTGAGGCATTTAACGCCCATCGAGACTGCTATCTGGAGCCCGTGCAGGAGGGCTTCGTATTCGGCAGGATTATTGGAGTCGGTGTACGTGATCTGTAACACGTATCGGATGTTGTCGCCTGTTGGCGACGTGAGCACCACTCCCGCCCCTAGCCCAGCGAGCATTTTTGAACCGTCAAAATACATGGTCCAGTGCGAATATGTGTTGTACTCTCTAGGGAGCTCGGCCTCTGTCCATTTGGCTACGAAGTCTGCCAGCACCTGAGATTTAATAGCTCGGCGTGGCCAGTATGTTATTTCGAAGGGTAAGAGATCTATGGCCCACTTGGTTACGCGCCCCGTCGCATCCCTGTTATTTATTATGTCACTTAAAGGGCCTTCGGATGCCACGGTTACCGAGCACTCTTGAAAGTAGTGCCGAAGTTTTCATGACGCCATAAAGACGGCGTAGGCTATCTTCTGATAGTGCGGGTAGCGTCTCTTGCACGGGGTTAAGACCTCGGAGACGTAATAGACTGGTTTTTGAACTTGGAACTTGTGGCCCTCCATGTCTCGTTCGACCACGAGCACTGCACTGACCACCTGGTTGGTGGCCGATATGTACAATATCATCGGCTCACATATGCCTGGTGCCGCTAAGATGGGGTTTGTGGCGAGGAGGGCTTTAATATCTTCCAGGGCAGCTGCTGCCTCATTAGTCTATTTAATTTTTTTTGTTTGCTTCAGTAGCCTGTAAAGGGGTAAAGCTTTTTCCCCGAGTCTTGAGATAAAACGACTTAGAGCGGCCATGCAGCCTGCTAGCTTTTGAACATGTTTGAGCTCGGTTGGCACCTCTAATCGGGCCAAGGCTCGTATCTTTGCCGGATTGGCTTCGATTCCTCGGCTGGACACGATAAAACCGAGGAGTTTGCCTGCGGGTACTCCGAAGACGCATTTCTCCGGGTTGACCTTAATCTGATACTCCCGCAGGCTGGTAAATGTGTCGCGGAGGTTGTTGACCAGCTGCCCGGCGTGTTTAGGTTTGACCACCACATCGTCGACGTAGGCCTCAACGGTTTTTCCGATGTGTTTTTCCAAGCATGTTTGGATCATGCGCAGGTACGTCGCACCTGCGTTTTTCAGCCCGAAAGGCATTGTGTTGAAGCAAAACGGCCCGTAGGGCGTAATGAAGGTGGTCGCCGCCTGGTCGGATTCTTTCATCTTTATCTGATGATACCCTGAGTAGGCGTCTAGAAAGCACAACGAATCGTGCGCAGCTGTGGCGTCCACGATCTGATCAATGCGTGGTAGTGGGAAGGGGTCTTTGGGGCAAGCTCTGTTAAGGTCCTTAAAGTCGACGCACAGGCGCCAGGACCTATCCTTCTTGGGTACCATGACCAGATTGGCGAGCCAATCGAGGTGTTTTATGTCTCTTATGAATCCGGATTCAAGAAGTTTGGCCAGTTCTTCGCCCATTTCTTGACGCTTGGGCTCAGAGAAGCGCCGAAGTGCTTGTTTGACAGGCTTGTAGCCCTTCAGAATATTCAAGCTATGTTCGGCAAGTCTGCGGGGTATCCCTGGCATATCTGAGGGATGCCAGGCAAATATATCCCAGTTTTCTCTAAGGAAGTTGCGTAGGGCCTCATCGATTTCCGGCTCGAGATTTGCCCCAATTGACGCCGTTTTAGCTGGGTCCATAGGGTGCACTTGGAATTTGACTATGTCGTCGGCCGGCTTGAATGAGGTCGACTTCGGCCTCTTGTCGAGGATGATATCATCCCGGTCGACTTCGGATCGTAGTGATGTTAATTCCTCGGCCGCGAGGGCTTAGGATAGGGACTCTAGGGCGAGCGACGATGTCTTATTCTCGTCCTTGAGTGCTCTGTCGGGGTTACTCGTGATTGTAATGATCCCGTTTGGGCCCGGCATTTTGAGCTTCATGTAGCCGTAGTGTGGAATTGCTTGAAACCTTGAGAAGGCGTCCCGTCCCAGGAGGGCGTGATTGCCGCTTTTGAAAGGGACAATATGGAACGTCACTTCTTCGGATCGGTAGTTATCAGGCGTTCCGAAGACCACATCCAAGGTGATTTTTCCACTGCAACGTGCTTCTCGTTCCGGTATTATACCATTAAAGGTGGTATGGCTCTGTTCGATGCGCGATTTATCGATTTGCATCTTGTCCAGAGTATCTGCATATATTAAATTTAAGGTGCTGCCCCCGTCCATGAGCACCTTTCGAAGACGGCAGCTGCCCACGATTGGGTCAAGAACCAGTGCAGCGGGGCATCTACTCGGGGTAGACTTCGGTTGATCTTTATGATCAAAGGTAATTGGCGTGTCTATCCATGTGCCCCGAGCTGTTACTTGCCGGATTGAATTGACTTCCCGGAGAGCCCGCTTCCTTTGATTATTGGACGTAAAGGTTTTGTAGATCATCAGGACCTCGTCATCGCCCGAGGAGTCCTCTGAATGCCTAGGCATGCCAGTGAGGAGGGTTAGGCCTCCCCTAGCTACTTGCCTCATCACCCAGCAGTCGCGAAGGTTGTGGGTTGGGCAGGTGTTTAGCATAACGGAGTGGTTCGGGCATGGCTTATCCTGGAGGCCATCGAGGGCGGTCCTAGATCGGCCAGCGGTTTTCTTCTTCTTCCGATGTCGCTCGACTATTGTGCATTGCGCACGGGGTTCGCGACGAGGTGTGAGCCTGTCACACTTCAATTTGTTGTCACAGATCGAATCCGTTTGTTTTTCCTGGGCCAGCCAGGCGTCTTCGATGGTACAGAATTTCGACACTAGATCGGATAGCTCCGGGAGTGTTTGAACACAGCGGCGGGTGAGAGCGTTCGAAACGCCTTTATCTTTGCAGCCGCGCTGAAAGGCTGCTATTATTTCTGAGTCCCGGTAATCCGGTATGTCGTTTTTGACAGACAAAAACCTGGCCCAGAAGTTCCTGATCGATTCGTCAGGTAGCTGTCGCACATAGGCCAGATCCCAGACATCGGAAGGGCCCGAATTATCGGGGCAATATTCGATGTGGGAGGTGGCTGGGAGAGGAATTTCGATCTCCATGGACCGTGGGCTTGAAGCCCCGACGTTCTTATCCTGTGAGGGATACGTAGATGCCGGATCGGCCGAGCTGATTTGAGGATCAGACTTGTCGGCTGTTTCTAGCTGGCCGCTGTCGGGATCGTTCTCCAGAAAATACCTCAGCCCTTCGCCCTTTATGGGGGATTCGGCCGGGGCGGAAAAAAAGGTCATGGACCGCTCCTTGCTCGTAAAGGAGACAGTGTGATTCGGTGATGGGGGTTTCGAGCACAGAAACAGTGTCCTGAGGGTTGAAGTCATTGACCAACAATCCCATCGATCCTTCGTTGATCTCACAGCGGAACTCTTAATGAAAGCACCAATTTCGGTGGTAAAACCGGCAGACCTCGGGGTAGGGGGTCCCGAGCTGTGGATCTTGGATGATATTGACGATGATGTATCGAGTACAAGCTTGATCTACCTCGAGATCGTGAGGAGAGATCTAACCCTAGGGCTAGGTGAATGGTAATTGTGATTGCCCTTTTCCCTACGGGCTAAACCTTATGGCTTATATACACGCCAGGTAGGGCATCTAGGGTTACATAGTCGGTATCCAGGGATGCGTATGGAGGCAGCAGGAGATGCCTTGGAGTATACGCCAAGTCTTCGGTAGGTGCGGTCTTGATCACATCCAGGCGTGTGGCTTCCGGAGTCCATCCGAATGAGAATGAGGGCCTACAGGCCCAGCCCGAGGACTATGGGCCGACTAGATTTGCACCCCCTAGTCCAGGACACCGTCACTAGGCAACCCTTACTAAAAAAGAGTGATGACTTGTCCAAATGAGCAGTTGAATGAAAAATATCTTGGCATGCCCTCTGATGTAGGGACCTCAAAACACGGGGCTTTCAAATATCTAAAAGATCGCTTGTGAAGCAAAATATAGGGGTGGATGGAGAAACTCTTGTCGGCAGCAAGTAAGGAGGTATTGATTAAATCAGTGGCCCAAGCCATCCCAGTTTATTCTATGTCTTGCTTTAAACTCACTAAAGGATTGTGCTAGCAATTAACATCGATGATCAAATCCTTCTGGTGGGGTAGTAAGCGAGGCGAAAGGAAACCTTATTGGGTATCTTGGGAGTCCATGGGCATACCAAAATATATTGGCGGTTTGGGTTTCCGAGACTTTGAAATTTTCAACTTGGCTCTTTTGGCTAGGCATGCGTGGAGGATTCTTGAAAACCCTGGTTCTCTGAGTGCCAGAATCTTGAAAGCAACATACTTTCCTGACACAGACTTTCTGTCGGCTGGGCTTGGGGGCGACCCATCTCAAATATAGAGGTGTGGTTGAAGGTTGGGACTCTTTGAAGATGGCACTGATAAGGCGAATAGGCAACGGCAACTCCACTCACATCTGGAATATGAACTGGATCCCCAAGAGGGAAAACATGAGACCCATAGTGTCTTTAATTGCTCAGCCGCCTCATTTGGTTTCTGAACTGTTGGACCAGGCAAATGCAAGATGGAACACGCAACTAATTCAGCAAGTCTTCCTTCCTTATGATGCATCGGCCGTATTGCAGATCCTAGTGAGTACACGATCGATAGAGGACTTCTAGTTGTGGGGTTTTGAAAAGAACAGAATATTTTCCGTTTGATCAGCATACAAGATGATAGTTGCAATAAAGAAAAGGAGGGATGACTGGTCAGAAGAAGGGCTGGATCATCGAACAATAATGAAAATGAGAAGTCATGCGACACTCTGTGGAAGATAGCAGTGCTGGCAAAACTAAGGACATTCTTATGGCATTTAGCAAAAAACTCACTCCCAACCGAAGATGTCCGCAAGCAAAGAAAGATGTCTCACCACGACACTTGCTTTGTGTGTGGGTCACATGATTCCTGGAGACACAACCTTCTCGAATGCAACATGGCGCGGTGTGTCTGGGCCTTGGTAGACCACGATCTCCTTGACCATATGATCGCAACCTCTGAACCTTCGGCGCAAAGTTGGTTGTTCTCCATGATAGAAGTTTTGAGCCACGAGGAGCTGGCACGGATGTCCGTGACTTTATGGGCCATATGGTATGCTCGCAGGAAATTATTCCATGAAGGGATCAACCAAAGCCCGTATCCCACACACAATTTTGTTACTAGTTTCATTGCAGAACTTGATCAACTTGTATCACCACCAGAACCGCATGCGATCATGGCTGCAGTTCCTCAGCAGACTAGAGGACAGTGGCTGCCACCATCGGAGGGATCGATAAAAATCAATGTGGATGCAGGAATTTCTATAGAGCGTAATGTTGGCACCGCAGCTGCAGTTTCGCCGCGATCGGGATGGCACCTATCTGGGCTCTTCAATGCTGGTCATTCAAGGACGTGTTGATCCTCCAACACTCGAGGCTATCGCATGTAGGGAAGCGCTCTCTTTGGCACAGGACCTAGGAATGCAACATCTTCAAGTGGCATCGGACTGCAAGCAAGTTGTTCATCATATCCATCAAGGTGCAGGAGGTGATTATGGCATTATCATCAAGGAAATACTAGAGACAGTTAGTTCTTTTAGTTCGTGCGTTTTCTCTTTTAAATCTAGAGTTTTTAATTTTGAGGCTCATAGTCCAGCTAGGTATGGTGTTTCTTTCCCACTTTTTTTGAGGGAATGTGTCTCTCTCCCAGTCTCCCTCTTTTTTTTGAGAAACATGTCTCTCTCCCTCATGGGAGGCACCTTTGGTTGGGTACCCCTCATGATCGAATTGTAATTCCTGCAAACATTCTGGCTAGGCCTAGCCAGCTTTTCTAAAAAATAAAGCACGCACACGAGGACTTCCTGAGTCTTCCGACTGGACATACTCGAGCCCCTCGACTGGACCAACTCGATCATTCTGCGCTACACCCTTCAATCAAAAGAAAAAAAAAGATCGTTCTGCCCTATCAACGGGAAAAAGTCCAAAACAAACCTTAAACTTGTAGATGAAAGCTAAATCAAACCTTGAACTTTGAACCCCGGAAATTGGCAACCTGAACTTATCAATCCCGGTCTATGTTGAACCTTGAGAGTGTTTAGCTTATATTCGCTGAGTCGGGCAGGCCCATTAGTGCAGTCGCTCGCGCCGCTCATGCAAAGCAGTAGGTTCGCTCGCTCTGCTCTGTTTTTTTCCCTTTTTCATTTAGCTTTTCTTTGATTTTTCACCAGTTTTCTTCGGTTTTCTTTTTTTCCTTCATTATACTTTATGTTTTCACTGGTTTTTTTTTTGTTTTTTCTTTCTTCGTTATATTTTTTGTTTTCTTTTGTTTCTTTCTTTATTTCCTTTGTATTTTTTCTTTGCCGGTTTTATTTGGTTTTGTTTTTTTACCAAGTTTTTTACTTTTTCTCATATACAATGTACATTTTTAGCGCACATGTGTAATATTTTTTTAATAAACTTGGACATTTTTCAAATACATTATGTATATTTTTAAAAATCCAAGTTTTTAGCATATTTTGAATACACGGTAACATTTTTTGAAATACACGTTGTACATTTCTTAATGACAATAAACATATTTTTAAACTTCCCTAAAATACTTCCTCAAAAAAAACTTCCCTAAAAACTTTTTTTTAATACACTTTGGACAATTTTCAAATACATTATGTACATTTTTAAAAAATACATATTTTCAGGGTAACATTTTTCGAAATAGACGTTGTACATTTTCTTAATGACAATAAAACATATTTTTAAACTTCCCTACAAAACTTCCTAAAAGAACCTCCCTAAAAACATATTTTTTTTTAAAAAAACACAAAAGGAATTGAATTTGTGCCAAAAATAGAAAACAGGAACATTTTTTAACTTCAGAACAATTTTAGAATTGCGCGAACATTTTTAAACTTCACGAATTCTTGTTGTGGTATAGTGGGCCGGCCCAAATTCTCATCCGTGAGAGTAGCAGGTTATCCCGGTTGGGATTGTGGTATTCCCAGTGTGCCAAACAGGTCTAGGGTCCAAAATAGACCGGGATTACATGTTCAGAGTGCCAATTTCCGGGACTCAAAGTTCAGGGTTTGATTTAGCTTTCGTCTACAACTTTAAGGTTTGTTTTGGACTTTTTTCCTATCAGCGTGATCAAAGGGATTCTGCGTTATCAACATGATTTATTGCATCCTGGATAGGAGAATCGAATCTAGGAGTATCTGCTTGCGAATATCCATTTCTGAACGCGGGCTCGTCTGCACCCGGTTAAAAGAAAATTCAAAAATAATAATAATAAAATTCAAAAAATCCGAATCATGTGAAAACTTATAGTTGACGCGTGAGGCAACCGAATCCATGGTCTTCACCGGGACTGTTGCCGTACAGCCTCCGCCACACCACACGCTGCTACCTGTCTTCCGTTAGGCTAGGGAGAACGAGGAGGAACACCAAAAAAAGAATGGTGAACGGCGAAATTGATGGTAAAATATTTGAGATGGTGTTTCCAACAAACTGATACCAGAAAATTTACTCTGACTATCTCCCGCAGTTATACGCGTTCAAGACATACAACCATACCGGTGGAGTTGGGTTTCATGTAATTTGTAACATGTAATACCAACGTGGAGGGGCTCTTCCCCATCCCTTCTTTAATATATAGTACGTATGCTCGTACGTATTCGAGAAAAGACATACAACCATACGTACGGCGCCACGCACAGCGGCGACCACTCGTACCCTGCACCGAGCGTGCTAAGGTTTCTCCTACCTCCCGCCGGCGCCACCGTCGGTCTACCTCATCTCCTGTGGTCTTAGGACCATGGAGGCGCGGTGGATCCCAGCCCTTGCCGGCGGGAGGGCTCCGTTTTTAATTTTATATTTTTTAGGTTTGTTAGGGTTTGTGTCCTTAGAAATGCGAGGTGACGGTGGCTCTATGTAGATGGAATAAGGTCCTCCCCGCGCAGCCCCTTTCCAGTGGTGTTTTTAGCATCGTCGGAGGGCGTGTGGTGGTTTGTCTTCGGCGGATCTTGTGGGATTCGGTCGGTGTTTGTCTTCGATGGATCCACGTGGATCCGGTCTTCGTTCGTCTGTGTTCGTGCTATGGGGCCTTAGCACGACGACTTCCCGACTGTTTACTACAACAAGGTTTGCCGGCTCCGATGAGGGAGGAGCGATGACGGCGTGCCTTCGGCTCGCTCCAGTGCTTGTAGTCGTCGCTAGGAGGCCTACGTACCTAGATGCATTTTTTATTTCTGATGTTTTTTTGTACTATCTTGATAGTTGATGAATAAATGAGAAGTTTTCTTCGGAAAAAAAATACAGCCATACAGGGCGGGAGTACTGAGCAATTCTGACCTGGTCGATACTCACAGAATCATGTGCGTCTGAAATGAAACGTGCCGATGTTCACGTGCACGCGCAGTGCATTTATGCAGCAGAACAGTTAGGTCCGAAAGGACCAAGATGGGCGAAGTGAGAAGAGACCCCGGGTTCAATAACTTTCCATCTTAAAGCAACCCTACCGGCCCATCGTACTCTCATCTCATAAATCACAGCTCCGTGTAGTCACAGTCCCCTCCAACTCTAAAGTCCAAACCCATCTCCCCTCTGCTTTCTTCTCCCATCTCAAGAACAGTAGCCTTCGATCTTGGCAGGTCTCCATAGGGTGCAGGCCCACCGTCGCCATGCTGCTGGTGCAGATCGGCTTCGCCAGCAAGATGATCAAGATGGCGTTGGACAGCGGCGCCAGCCCGTACGTGCTCATCTCCTGCCGGAGCCTCATAGCCGCCGTCTTCCTCGCACCCTTCGCCGTCTACTTCGAGAGGTGCGTACCTGCTTGTCGACTTACTTCCAGTGTGTCTACAACAATTGACAAGTTGAGAGACCATTTTCTCTCGGAAACAATCAGGAGGCTTTGGTAGTTCTTGCAACAGAGCGTTCAACACTGACGGATCCTGCTAGTTTTTCATTTACACTTTTGCTGGCCATAGTAGGATTTACAGCAAGGGCTCCAGACTAGCTAGTACATATATACTATAAATGAATGATGATCACCATGACAGTAATTATGTTAATTGTTTTCAGTTACTTTAAAATGTGTTATTCGATAATAATCAAGGTAACCACCTACCTGACATGACCCTAGCCGCCGTCCTCTCGGCTCTCCTCCGCCTCCACCTCTCCTCGCCGCCGTCCGCAGCGCCGCCGGGCAAAGCTTGGCCGGCTGGGCGGCGGCGGGGCATCTCTCCCCCTTGTCCGTCGCGGCTGGCGCGGGGCAGCCAGATCGGGCGGGGCGCCGGGCTAGCGTGGGGTCGGGCGGCGTGGCGGGCGGGTTTCTTGGCGACGTTGTGCGCGGCGCGGCGGCGGCGGTGGCCTGCTCGCGGCGTGGTGACGGCTGCGTGGTGGGCAAGATCGGTGGTCGCGGGCGCTGCCGGGTTCAGATCGGATCCAATTCTGGGTCTTGGGCTTGAACGCCGTCGGCCGCCGCGGGGTGGTGGTGGTCGTCGCTGACCACACCGGATCGCTGGATTCGGCGCCTGGAGATCTACGATGGATTCTTCTCGATCCTCCTTCATGGTGGGTTGAGCCCCATGGCTCTCTCATCTTTGCAGGTTTCGGTTCGTGGTCCGTTGCCGGATCCGGAGCCGACGGAGGTTTGGTGGTATAGGATGGAGACCGGAGGAAACTTTGATCGGCTTGTTCGGTCCGGCATCGGCGACGTCTCTCGATGCCGTTACCCTCGGTGGAGGCGATGTCGAGGTCTCTCCTATCCACCTCCGAACCCCTCCCGGACGAAAGTCCAAAATTCAGTCTGGATTGGGCGGCGGCGGCGTCCTTCGCGTCGTACCCTCCATGGAGGCGCCGTCTTGGGAGTCCGCGTAGCTCCAGCAGCGGCGACGGTGTGGAGGTTGTCAGGAGGTGCGGCGTTGTTTCTACCGCGTCGATGACGACGAGTATTGGCGGCATGGTGCAGCTGGATATCCACGACAGATGCGGCTGGATGGATGAGCGCAGGGCGGTGGCACTGTCTGGCGCCATGGTGGCGTCGACAGCTGACCTGGAAAGGTCTTTGCGTCGGTACCTGCTCTGAAGATGATTAGGTGGATGACGACGGCGGTAGCCTCGGTGAGTGCGCCGGACCGATGTGTGACCCATTCCCGGTATGTGGCTGGGATGGGGCATCCGGCATTAGATGTTAGGTTTTGGTGCGATGTCTGTTTGGTATTAGGTTCGGACATTCGGCACCCCTGCATCAAGGGGATAGGAGTAGCGACAGGTGTCGCCAAGATGGTGGCTTCAGGCTTACTGATGTAATACTTTGTAAGGTCTCTGAGAATAATTAATAAAATGGCTGCATGCATCGCCGATGCAGAGGCCGGGGATAATCCTCCTTTTCAAAAAAAAAGAAAAAAAAGGAATAAATGGGCGATGATCACCAAGAAAGTAATTATCCAGATACTCATTTCGTCCACTCTCGGGTATGTATGTACACGTATCATTTCAGCAAAGTAATTATTTCTCACTGCACGGCACTTGATTCACTACTGGAATCTGGGGCTACGCCGACGGCCCCCGTCGGCATAGCCCCGTCGGCGTAGTATACGTCGGCATACCAGGCCTGACAGTCGGCATAGAAAAGCCGTCGGCATAGGTCTCTATGCCGACGGTGTCCGTACGGCCGTCGGCATAGTTTCCCCGTCGGCAAAGTTTTCCGTTTCACGGCGGCAGACGGCGCCGTCGTCAAACCGCGGCGAACCAGCGAGTGCCACGTGGCATTACTATGCCGACGGTTAAGCTTAATTTAGTTATTTAAAAAAAATGTTTTAAAAAAATTAAACGAAGCTATGCCGACGGCATAGCTCAATTTATTTAATTAATTTTTTTAAAATAAAAATAAAAAATGAAACGTAGCTATGCCGTCGGCATAGCTCTGCGCCAGAGCTCCCAGTCGCCGCCACGTGGCAGATATGCCGACGGTTAAGCCGTCGGCATAGGCCCACACCTATGCCGACGGCTTAATCGTCGGCATATCTGCCACGTGGCGGCGACTGGGAGCTCTGGCGGTCCCTATGCCGACGGTTAATCTATGCCGACGGCTTAACCGTCGGCATATATGCCACGTGGCGGCGACTGGGAGCTTTGGCAGTCCCTATGCCGACGGTTAAGCCGTCGGCATAGGTGCTGTCAATTTTTTTTTCTTTTTTCTGTTTTATTTCGTTCCAATTTCACAGCACAGATATATATATTCAAATTCACAGCACAAATACATATAACATCAACATCACATAAGTACCACCATCATCACATAAGTATCATCATCATCACCACAACATAATAGAGAACATCTTCACAACATAAGCCAAATCATCACAACACAAGTCGAATCATCACAACATAAGCATCTACGCCAACATAATAGACAAGCATAAGAGATAGAAGTCACCACCACCAAGAGGCTTAAGCCATACGACGTCCACCAGGACCGCCAAGCTCGTCACTGCCAAGACCACCAAAGCTGAGGTCGTCACTGCTACCGGCACCGCTACCGCCACCGCCACCTCCTCGGTGGATCGGAGTGATCACCGGGCTCGACTCGGGAGTGATGCCATCATTGGCACCACCACCACCATTAACGGATGATCCATCGGTTCCCTGGATGTTCGAAAAGACATGTTAAGGGGCCATATATGATTGTGCTGAATAAACGGTAAGCCGTGGTTGATGAGTTTGGGGATGTACTAACCGGAGTAGGATTGTTCTGTGTCAGAAACTCCTCAAAGGTAAGGAGCACTGGTGGTGGTGGTGGTGGTGGTGGTGGTGCTGGTTCCATCGTAGGAATCGTGTCGTTCGTCATGCACTCAACAATGCGCTGCATGTGAATTGACCAAGCAACCACGAAGGTCAGAAGAAATGAAAGTGCAAGTACGGAAGTGAAATGAAAGGGGCTAAACTAACCGCCATCATGCGATTGGAGTGCTCTGACTGCAGCAAGGCAGCTCTCGTCTGCCACGCCATGTTCTCCTGGCGTGTGTAGTCCATGTAGGCCTACAATATGACATGATGAACTCATATAACATCTCAATGCGGAAAATCATGTGAGCGAATAGGAAGATAAGAGGGAAAATACTTACGCTGGTCTGCTGGGTTAGGAGGGACTGTGACTGTGACCGTGCAGGCGTGCTCGTGCGCTGGCTCACGCTGGGGTCGGTAGCTCGGAGCCGTGTGTAGGAGATAGAAGGAGTGACCACTTGATCCAGAACCTTCTGCCGACCATGATGCTTCGGGCCTAGGCCCACCACCACCCTCTCGTCCGTAGGTGCCTTCATGGGGTCAGGTGTGTCAGGATGTGCCCTCAGATACCCCTCCTTGTAGGCGTTCAGGTCATCCTCGCTATTGCCGTAGTAGGACTTGCCGTCCTTGGGCTCTGGCCGCAGTTTGCTGAGACCCCACGACTCTATGTCAGAGAGCGGCCGCTTCAGTTTCTCCTCCTGCACCACCAAACAGAGGTTAGTGATACATAAGAAAGTGACGGTGAATAGAAGAAGAAGAAGAAGAAGAACGTTTCATGTACATAGATATACCTGAACTGCCTTGTGGCTGAAGTGGTTCCGGTTTCCCTGACCATGCGTTCCGTCGGTCCCTCGGTTAGCCCGGTTTCTCAGGCTCTTAGCAACCCACTCTTCATCCTGACCGACCCACAGATCCACCAATGCAGCCCATGACTCGTCCTTTCCAAAACACCAAGCAGGAGGCACCTACATAATGAAAGCATAATGACATGTCAACACGAAACGATGAAATTTACCACAAACTATGGAATGAAAAGTCTGTTATACTTACGGCCAAGTACTCGTCCCTATCCATGGTAACGCCCAGCCACTTTGCATCTTTCTTGGTCATCTTCATCTGAAGAACGACGTGATGATACGTCGAGATGGCCACAAATTTGGCCTCGTACTGCAGCTGACGGGCCTTTCTCCTCGCTTGGCGGTACACGATCTCGTCGGCAGCGGAGTTGTGCTCCTCAAGAACTCGATAGTATACCTACAATCATTCAGAAAACCAGAATGGAAGAAGCCATGAGTTAAACCATTCGATGATAAACTACGAACGAAACTCAAGACTCGTGCTTCTGAAGAGAACTTACGCAAAAATTTGTGATCACGGCCTTAGCATACGTGCCATGGTCCGGGTGGGGGGCCGCTTCCCAGTGCTCCCAGCTCGTGGCCAAAACCCGGCGCTCAGGGTGCCTGACTGGATCCGGAGGGAACAGCCCCGGCCAGTGCTTCTTCAACAAAACGGTGATGACGCCGTTTGGAAGACGAGCATCTTTCGGAATTATCCAGTTGCTGCAAAAGATAGAATGAATGAAAATATGAGCATGCGTACAATCAAAAGAATGAAAATATTAGCATGAGTGGCACTTACTCTTTCCCCTTGGGCTCAATGAGCCACTTCTGCGCCTCGGTAGCAGGAAGGGGAGGGAGCTTGGCATTACCACGCAGCCACCCCTTCTCGCTGCTGCCACCACCAACCTCCCCGCCACCAGAATCCTCCTCACATGCCTCCTCCTCCTCCTCCTCGTCCCCCTCCCCAAGCTCCTCCTCCTCCTCCTCCTCCTGAACCTCCTCCTCCTCCTCGGCAGAGGGTACCTCACTAGAGGAGGGTACCTCAGTAGAGGAGGGCCTCAAAGAGGACACCCCTAAGTCGGTGAGGGAGCGTTGTTTCTATTTCTGGCCCCGACCCCGTCCTCCTCTAGGGGCTCTCCCCCACCCCCTCCACCTGTAGGGGCACCTCTCCCTCGACCTCCCTGTGAGGAGTCATCCTCAGCTAGTCGGGGGGAAGATTACGGGCTCGACCACTCCGAGTAGCCATCGTGGTGATTCTGGATAGTAATCCCTTGCCGTTGTCCTTCCCCTTGCCCATGTTTAGCGAACCTGCATTGAAAAGAGAATAAACAGTTAGTACATTAATAATGAAGAAAAAAGCATAATAATAAGGAACAAAAAACACATTAATAAATAATCATCACATAAAAAGGCATATTAACAAACCATAGAAAAAAAGACATGAAACGTACATCTGCTAGAACCCATACGAATCATCACTATTGTAATCTCTTCCTCGATCGGTCTCATCATCACTATCACGCATATCATCTTCGTTGTCTGACGGAGGTGGAGGCTCTTCCTCGTCGTCGGCGTATTCGTTTAACTTTTCTAGCATAAGTATGTCCTTTTCATTAACAATGGTCTCACCATCATTCTGTGCATCGTCATCGTTTGGATCCACTTCATCATCACCCAAGGCGTCAGCGTCATCGTTTCTGACCACATCATCATCAGGTTGCTCTTGATAGAACACTCCCTCGTATGTCATGGGGTTAATGTTGTAGTAATCGTCCTCGTTCGGGTCCGGTAGCTTACCATGTGGCGACACCTTGAACACAACTTCCCAACCCTTTAGGTACTCTTTCTTGCATGGGTAAGGCAGGTAATAAACTTGTGTGGCTTGGGTAGCCACAATAAAGACATCGGCTCCGGCATACACGGTTGATGGTTTAACTTCGACCAAACCAATGGAAGACGTATATCTGAGCCCCTCTACTGGGTCGAACCATCGGCATTTGAACACAGGGAGACTTAGGGTTTCGCGCCCACGGCTAAATGTAAGCTCCAATATTTTTCCTACCCTTCCATAGTAGTCAACTAAATTTTGACCTGGGGTGTACACTCCGGTATTTATAGTTTTGGGATCAGGGCGGCTATTCTGGTGCTCCTCTGTATGGAAGCGATACCCATTCACATCATACTTTTCACATGTCTTGACCCGAGGGTCAAAACCCATGGAAACCCATCTCAATTCATCATCCATGGATATGTTCGGATCTCCTCCCTACAAGTTTAATTGAAATTGCTGGGTGCATTAGTTCGGTAAACTAATAAATGTTGAACTGGGTATTTAATAGGGGAATGTGAAAGTTTACTTTCTCATGAACCAAGCAACAAAATTTTTCCTTCTAGGGTTTCCATGCCGGAGAAGAGTAAGTTCCTCCACCTCAGTAGGAGGAATCATTCCCGTCCACTCCTCACGAACGAATTGACTAAAAGAAGAAAAGCGGTGTTAGACCGGGACTAAGTGAACATAGAACATGATGTTGTGCAAGGCATAAAGGAATGGTATTACCTCATCCACACATCCGCAACTTCCTTGATGTTGTGCAAGACATAGAACATAAGGTCCTCCCACTCTTCTTTTGGCATCGTATAAGATTTCGAGCCCCCAGCCCTGCCACCTTGCCCGCTGAACAGATGGAGCTTGGGTTTATACTTGGGCTCTTCTATGTTGTATCGAGGCACCTTATTATGCAGAGTGGGAACGTGGTCTGGATAGTACGATGTCCTGAGGTCTGACACCTCCTCTAGGATAACTGCCTCAGCTATGGAAGCTTCAATCTTAGCTTTGTTTCCACATTTCTGTCGGAGATGCTTGTTCTGTCTCTCAGGGCCGTACTGCCAACGATTCTGCACAGGCCCCCCCAACAATACCTCGTTCGCGAGGTGCAAAATGAGATGTGTCATCGGAGTAAAGAAGCCTGGCGGAAAGATCTTCTCTAGCTTGCATATCAACTCCGGTGCCTTCTTATGCAATTGTCTAATTACCTCGGGACATACTTCTTTAGCACAGAGCATGCGGAAGAAATGGCTTAGCTCCGCAAGCACTCGCCAGACACGCTCGGGGACATAGCCTCGAACCATCACCGGCATTATCCGCTCAATCCATACATGATAGTCATGACTCTTGAGCCCAGTCACTTTGCCCGTTGAAAGATTGACTCCCTTACTTATATTCGATGCATAACCATCAATGAACTTCACTATGTGTTTGAGCCACTTAAGTACCTCCTTCTTTTCTGGTGGTTTAAGGACGAAGTCAGCATCTGGCTTGAACCAGTTTCTTCGACCGCCTGTGGGAGGCCGCATGTTTAGATGTGGTCTATCACAAATTTTCTGTTGATCGGCTCTAGCTTTAACGTTATCCTTCGTCTGATCAGGAATGTTGAGGATCGTGCGGAAAAGGGACTCTGCGACATTCTTTTCGGTGTGCATCACATCGATGTTGTAAGGAAGTTTGAGGTCCTTGAAATAGGGAAGCTTCGTGAAGGGGGTAATGTGAGTCTAGTTATGCGTCTCACCATATCCCTCGAAGCCTTTGGCTTTGCCTTTGCCTTTGCCTTTGCCTTCGCCTTCGCCTTCTCCTTTCGCTTTGGCTTTGGCTTTGCCTTTGCCTTTGCCTTCGCCTTTAGGCTCGAGAGCTTTTAGCTGAGCAAGAACATCTGCCCCTAAAAACGTTGGAATCTCGTTTACTTCCTGGACAACCAGGCCTTTCGTGAAGTTCTTCTTGTCTTCCCTGTCTGGATGGTCTGGACGGAGGAACTGTCGATGCAGGTCAAATGCTACATACTTGCCACCCTTCTTCAGCCAAATTAAACGTAGAGCCTACATGCACACTGGGCATGGCATCTTCCCACTTGTACACCATCCGCAGAAAAGGGCATAGCCGGGAAAGTCATGCATGCAATAGTGCAACCAAACTTTCGTCAAGAAATTTCTCTGCAGATCTCGGTAGTATGTCAACCTCGGGAAGTACCAAGAATGGTGCAAATCATCCACCAGCGGCTGCATAAACACACCCAAATTCTTCCCCGGGTATTCAGGCCCCGGAATGATGAGCGACAAGAACATGGTCTTGCGTTGCATTAGGGCACCGGGAGGGAGATTGAGCGGAATAACAAACACGGGCCAGCAGCTGTATGAATTGGACGACATACCATATGGATTGAACCCATCACCTGATATGGCAATTCTTACATTCCCAGCCTCGGCTGCTTCCTCGGGGTATTCTTTATCGAACGACTTCCATGCTTCGCCTTCTGATGGATGTACGATTTTATTTGAATGGTACCGTATACCTTCCTTGTGCCACTTCATCATTTTGGCAGACTCCTCCGTGATGAAAAGGCGCTGCAGTCTCTCTATGAAATGGAGATACCGAAGAACTTTTGCGGGGATGCCTAGCTGCCTCTTCTCACCATCGTCACCGACCACCTCAAGGTACCGAGAGGAACCACACTCCCTACAGTACTTGTCATCCGCATACTCGTGCCTAAACAAAAGGCAATTATTCGGACAAACATGTATTTTCTCATAATCCATAGAGAGTGCCTTCATGAGTTTCTTCGTGGCATACATGCTTTTCGGCAGTTCATGACCATCGGGCAGGCTATTAGCCCATACTCCCAGAAATGCTTCGAAGCATTTCTGGCTACAGCTGTACTCAACCTTGACTGCCATCAGTTGCGAGATGGCATCCAACTGAGAGACTTTGGCACCCGCATAAAGAGGTTTCTTTGACGAGTCCAAGATATCCAAGAAGGCCTTTGCGGTTGCCTCTGGCTCCTCCGGTTCATTCTCTGAAGGTGTCGCATGTGCCATCTCTGCAATAATGACATCATCTAGCATGTCTCTGACCCCGTCGTCCTCATAACCACCGATGTGTTGTCGCATCACCTCCTCTCTACCATGGTCCCGCTCGGCAAAGTTTATCGGCGGCATCTCAAAGTTTGGCATATATCCGTGCATGCGAAGGTGGTCAGACATGTCCTTCTCATCTTTACGGTGACGTCTTTCACATCTCGCACAGGGGCACTGTGGGATAATTCTCATTGGACGACGGAATATCTCCTTCAAAAACACATCGGTTCTCGCGACCCACTCTGCTGTAACTCGATTCCGGCGGATAAAACCACTGTACATCCACTGATTATCTGCCATCCTCTACTTTATTGGGAGCCACACAACAAAATTAAGGATTCATTTAAATTAAGCCGGTCAAATTTTTATTTTCTACCGCGTTGACGACATTGAATCCACCTACATCTCTAATAGGTAAAGATAGGTCCTAATCCCACCCGAGGATGTGTAGATTGAGTACGTTCTCCATGCTCTACCCCGTTCCGAGACAAAATTTCGGCAGCACCTCCCCGCTGTTCTCCAGATACACGTCTCGGCAAATAGCCGAGAGAATGTGCTCCGGAGAACAACGGGGAGGCGCCACCGAAATCTTGTCTCGGAACGGGGTAGGGCATGGAGAACGTACCCAATCTACACATCCTCGGGCTGTCCGTGGAAAACGCTGGACAATCCGAAAGAGTTGCGGTGATAAATATGCAATTGAATGCATATTTATCGATGCAACCCTTTCGGACGGGAGACGCCTAGGTTATGCGACTTGACGTGATAATTAAATCTAGTGACATGATTAAAAGAGCGTAGGAGGTGAAGGTGACTTCGTAGCTCACCCTTGGCTGTAGAGGAGGTAGTCGAACAGCGGCGGGATGATCGGGGACCAACAACTCCGACGTCGATAATCACTCCTCGGAGATGCAACACCACAAATCTGTAAATTGCACCGACTTCAAAATTTAGACCATCAATTATTTTCTACATATTCGCATGAGATAAATAGCTCCAAAAATATCTTCTCAAATTACAAAATGGCAAATAATGTGTCTTATGAATCAACATGACCTAACACTAACTTGATCAACATCCATCCATCCATCCATCTATCATTAACTTGACCAACATCCATTCATCAATATTTGTAAAACTAAGTTTCTAAAAAAATTGACCAACATCATCCATCCATCCTTCTATGAATCTAGCAACATCCATGCATCCGTCTAACACAATTAATTTCATCCATGCATATATCCACCTAACAAACAGTAGCTAAAAACTGAGAAAAAACTTGAAAAAAAAATGTGCTCACCACGCACGGGGTGGCAGGCGAGGGGCGGGGCAGTGGCGTCGGCCGCCGGCGCAGTCGGGGACGGGGCGGTCGCAGCCGGGCACGGGGCGGCCGGGGACGGGGATGGGGCGGCTCGGCGGCGGCGGCGGTTTTGGAGCGGGGGCGGGGAGGCGCGAGCGGTGGGGGAGGGGATGGGGGCGGCGCGGGCAGTGGGGGCGGTGCGGCGGCGGTGTTGGGGCGGGGGCGGGTGGCGCGGGCGGTGGGGGAGGGGATGGGGGCAGCGGTGGTGTTGGGGCGGGGGCGGGGCGGCGCCGGCGGTGGGGCAGGGGCTCGAGGCCGGGGGCGGGGCCGTGGGCCCGACATAGCCGTTAATTTTTTTTATTTTTTTATTTTTTTATTTTATTTAAAAAAAAGAATTAAAAAAATAAATTTAGTTAATTAAATTGTGCCTTCTTGTTGCTGCTCTCGGTGTTCTCGGAAACCCGCGGCCGCTTGTTGTGCTCGTCTGCCAGTTTCTTTATATCCCGACGTGGCCGTTCCCCCCCCCCCTCCGTGCAACGGCGGCGGCGACGTCGGTGAGGGGGGTCACACCACTGAGCACCGTGCCGGGTGCTTGCACCCGCCACCGCACTTCTGGACGTGTAGGAGGGCCCAACTAAAGACCTGGCGGCATAGCTACCCCCCCCCAAACTACACCTGTCCCGTCTAACCCTGGAACCGTTGACCGGGCGGTCTACGCCTTTGACTTTCGCCAGACGGGGTTTGACCGATGGACATTTTCACCTGGGTGTGATAGCCAAGCACATAGGTACACTTCGGATCAAGGTCCAAGCACAACCCACCGCAAGATTCCCTCCGTTACTGCCCGACGTGGCCGTTCCCCCCCTCCGTGCGATGGCGGCGGCAACGTCGGTCAGGGGGGTCACACCACGGAGCCCCGTGCCGGGTGCTTGCACCCGCCACCGCACTTCCGGACATGTAGGAGGGCCCAGCTAAAGACTGGCGGCATAGCTACCCCCCCAAACTACACCCGTCCCGTCTAACCCTAGAACCGTTGACCGGGCGGTCTACGCCTTTGACTTTCGCTGACGGGGTTTGACCGATGGACATTTTCATCTGGGTGTGATAGCCAAGCACATAGGTACACTTCGGATCAAGGTCCGGGCACAACCCACCGCAAGATTCCCTCCGTTACTGCCCGACATGGCCGTTCCCCCCCTCCGTGCGACGGCGGCAGCGACGTCGGTGAGGGGGGTCACACCACGGAGCCCCGTGCCGGGTGCTTGCACCCGCCACCGCACTTCCGGACGTGTAGGAGGGCCCAGCGAAAGACCTGGCGGCATAGCTACCGCCCAAACTACACCCGTCCCGTCTAACCCTGCGAGAGTTGACCGGGCATAGCTACGCCTTTGACTTTCGCCGGAAGGGGTTTGACCGATGGACATTTTCACCTGGGTGTGACAGCCAAGCACATAGGTACACTTCGGATCAAGGTCCGGGCACAACCCACCGCAAGATTCCCTCCGTTACTACCCGACGTGGCCGTTCCCCCCCCTCCGTGCGACGGCGGCGGCGACGTCGGTGAGGGGGGTCACACCACTGAGCACCGTGCCGGGTGCTTGCACCCGCCACTGCACTTCCGGACATGTAGGAGGGCCCAGCTAAAGACCTGGCGGCATAGTACCCCCCCAAACTACACCCGTCCCGTCTAACCCTAGAACCGTTGACCGGGCGGTCTACGCCTTTGACTTTCGATAGACGGGGTTTGACCGATGGACATTTTCACCTGGGTGTGATAGCCAAGCACATAGGTACAATTCGGATCAAGGTCCGGGCACAACCCACCGCAAGATTCCCTCCGTTACTGCCCGACGTGGCCGTTCCCCCCCTCCGTGCGACGGCGGCGGCAACGTCGGTGAGGGGGGTCACACCACGGAGCCCGTGCTTGCAGCCGCCACCGCACTTGCGGACGTGTAGGAGGGCCCACAGAAAGACCTGGCGGCATAGCTACCCCCCAAACAACACCCGTCCCGCCTAACCCTGCGAGAGTTGACCGGGCATAGCTACGCCTTTGACTTTCGCCGGACGGGGTTTGACCGATGGACATTTTCACCTGGGTGTGATAGCCAAGCACATAGGTACACTTCGGATCAAGGTCCGGGCACAACCCACCGCAAGATTCCCTCCGTTACTGCCCGACGTGGCCGTTCCCCCCCTCCGTGCGACGGCGGCGGCGACGGCGGTGAGGGGGGTCACACCACTGAGCACCGTGCCGGGTGCTTCCACCCGCCACCGCACTTCCGGACGTGTAGGAGGGCCCAGCTAAAGACCTGGCGGCATAGCTACCCCCCCAAACTACACCCGTCCCGTCTAACCCTGGAACCGTTGACTGGGCGGTCTACGTCTTTGACTTTCGCTGGACGGGGTTTGACCGATGGACATTTTCATCTGGGTGTGATAGCCAAGCACATAGGTACACTTCGGATCAAGGTCCGGGCACAACCCACCGCAAGATCCGTGACGTTACTGCCCGACGTGGCCATTCCCCCCCTCCGTGCGACGACGGCGGCGACGTCGGTGAGGGGGGTCACACCACGGAGCCCCGTGCCGGGTGCTTGCACCCGCCACCGCACTTCCGGACGTGTAGGAGGGCCCAACGAAAGACCTGTCGGCATAGCTACCGCCCAAACTACACCCGTCCCGTCTAACCCTGCGAGAGTTGACCGGGCTTAGCTACGCCTTTGACTTTCGCCGGACGGGGTTTGACCGATGGACATTTTCACCTGGGTGTGATAGCCAAGCACATAGGTACACTTCGGATCAAGGTCCGGGCACAACCCACCGCAAGATTCCCTCCGTTACTGCCCGACGTGGTCGGTCCCCTCCTCCGTGCGACGGCGGCGGCGACGTCGGTGAGGGGGTCACACCACTGAGCACCGTGCCTGGTGCTTGCACTCGCCACCGCACTTCCGGACGTGTAGGAGGGCCCAGCTAAAGACCTGGCGGCATAGCTACCCCCCCAAACTACACCCGTCCCGTCTAACCCTGGAACCGTTGACCGGGCGGTCTACGCCTTTGACTTTCGCCGGACGGGGTTTGACCGATGGACATTTTCACCTGGGTGTGATAGCCAAGCACATAGGTACACTTCGGATCAACGTCCGGGCACAACCCACCACAAGATTCCCTCCGTTACTGCCCGACGTGGCCGTTCCCCCCTCCGTGCGACGGCAGCGGCGACGTCGGTGAGGGGGGTCACACCACGGAGCCCGTGCTTGCACCCGCCACCGCACTTCCGGACGTGTATGAGGGCCCACAGAAAGACCTGGCGGCGTAGCTACCCCCCAAACAACACCCGTCCCGCCTAACACTGCGAGAGTTGACGGGGCGGTAAACTGGGCCCAAGAGACACGCGTGGTGTATCTATGTGTGTTTATGTATAGATAAGGCACAATTTAATTAATGAATTTTTTTTTGAAAAAAAAATATATAAAAAAAAAGTTAAAAATTTTTTGAACTTAGCTATGCCGACGGCTGCATAGCTCAATATTGTTATTTTTTTTAAAAAATATATTAAAAAAAACAAACAAAATTAAAAAAAATTGAACGTAGCTATGCCGACGGCATATAAATTGATTTCGATCGGCGTAGCCGTCGGCATAGCCCCGGGCCCACTGTGCCGCGGATCGATGACGTGGCGCAGAGAGGTATGCCGACGGCCGACATTAGGGCCGTCGGCATACGTTTGACGGCGTCAACCGGCTGTTAAAACCGGGGCGGCCGGGCCCGCACATATGCCGACGGTTATGCTACGCCGACGGCCACCGTCGGCATAGACGGAGGTATGCCGACGGCCTAGATACGCCGACGGCCACCGTCGGCATAGAGTGAGATATGCCGACGGCCTGGATACGCCGACGGTTGGCTCTAGGCCGTCGGCATACGGCCGTCTATGCCGACGGTGGCCGTCGGCATAGACAAGGCCGTCGGTGTCGGCATAGATTCCGGTAGTGATTAGTTGCATCAATGATCTCCCGAAAACTAACAAAAGACAAAATAGCCAAATATGACATCTGAGAGGGAGGGAGGGAACGCGCGTCTTTGTGTTTCGCGAAAGAGAAGGGAACGCGCGTCTTTGTGTTTTGCTCCTGCCTATCCTTTTTCTGTTTGCTGTTGCCGGCCTACACACACATATGCCAGCTGAATATTGTTGGGTGTGCGTCACCAAGTTGATGATTGCCATATATATCGTGCTCACACACAACACGGACACTAACAAACCAAAGACTGGTCAACCCAAACGGTTTGCCCGATCATCCTTTGCGTCCTAAAACGGATTTTATATTGCAGACTTAAGCACTTCCCAAGCTTGTTTAGATATATTTTTTCTAGATGACGGTACAAAATTTTAACTGATGGAATAACATCCCTAAAGAGATGAGATGTACTCCCTCGTTCCTAAATATAAGCCTTTTTAGATATTTCAATACGAACTACATGCGGATGTATATAAACGCATTTTAGAGTGTAGATTCACTCATTTTAGAGTGTAGATTCACTTATATTTAGAAACGGAGGGAGTAATAAATATTTGGGATAGGTCCATCGTCACATATGGTTTTCGCCCAAAGTCTTACGAAACAAGCACAAATAAGTCCCCAAAACCATAAAAGGCCCAACCAACTCAGCCATCCCCGCTTCCGGTTCAAAACCTACCCCTTCGGCTCACCCACACTCAATTGTTCATCCCCTCCTATCCCCACTCCGATTCCAAACTATCTTTTCCGGACTTCTCTCCTGACTATCCCTTCCTTCCCCGGCTGGCTCACAAGATGCCTAGCCAGCCCCATGCCAACAAGAAAAGAAGAAGACAGAGGCCCTAATATCGAGCTCTAGGGTCCACTTCAGGCACCTCGAGTTTCGTTGGAGTGCTACGATTTTCACATCAGCTCAGCCTTAGCGTCCCCAGGGCCATTGTCTTGCTTGAGCTCCTGCTTAGCGCCATGGGCGTGCTCGGGCTCTACCTTGATAGCTCTCAGGATAACCTCGCCCACCTTCCTATACAACAATGACCCAAAGGCAAAGACAAGATGTCGATGATGACACAACCACGTAGACACGTCCCCACAACGACAACTAGAGGCGGTATGTATTATTTTACCTTTCGTGCAGGCCAATTTTTATTAGTGCCACTAACATTATTTTTTTTTTTGAAACTAACGATTAATACTCATGTTAGGAATCTCTATTTGTTTAGTATAAACTAGGTGCCACTAAGAAAATAACAAGATAACACTTCATCAATTGTTGTAGCATCGTAAACTACATAATATAATCTTGGCGAGTTCTTTGGGATACCCAACAAATTGTTTCTTGCTGGTTTTTCTTCGTTCGCTAATTATTATTATTTTGTATAAAAACGGTTTTCAGTCTCGCTTTAAAACATTAACGAGGACTCAAACAGCTGCTAAGAAGACGAAGACTCAAACTGCCAAAATAGACAAAAAAAAGACGAAGGGAGGGAAGCTTACTCTGCTGCGGTTTTACCAGAAAAAAATAGCCAGATTCACCAAACTGAAATTTATTGTAGGAAATTTTGTAAGCACAAACTATACTAGACAAACATCGGACAAGATTCATTGCGCGCCGCACCAGCCCGGCTAGCCTTCTAAAAAAAAAAGACATATAAAAAAGCTGAACACACCATGTCGGTCTGCTAAGAGAGGTTGTGAGAGTCACAACCCAGGAATCATTTATCATTGATTGCAATTTTTGTTGATAGCTTACCAAGCTGACCACTTGGTGTCAACTGCACTAACAATCAACATTATAAACATCTGCAAAGAAGTTTGCATAAGCAGTATGGGACTAATCAGTAAGACCTGGGACAAAAATTCAGCAGCACCGGTAGACGATAGTAGTCGTGTTGGTTGGGTCGGCCAGGCGAGCACGCTGGGCCTTAGCCCAATAACAAGACAGACACATCCATTCCTTCCGATGCGGGTGACCTCGGCCGTTGGATCTGCTACGATCTCTATCGTGCGTTGCTGCTGGGCGTCAGATGCGGGTAGCTTGCGTCGCTATCCGTTCGATTTTCGGTAGCAGTGAATTTGAGGGATTAGCTAGTCCAGAATGGATTCCAGATTTTTTTGCTTTGAGCGGTTGGATTCCAGATGATTGACCAGCTGCCGTATGCTTATTTGGGCGGGCATGCACGCGCAGAATGGCGGTGAGCGAGGTGCTCTTCTTCGTGGGGTTCCAGTCCACCGGCCCGACCGTGGCCTGCGCGATCAGCAACATCGTCCCGGCCCTCACCTTCGCCATAGCCGCCGCGCTGAGGATGAAGGCGGTGCGGCTCGGGACACTCGCCGGGAAGGCCAAGGTGGCCGGCACGCTCGTCTGCGTCGGCGGCTCCATGATCATGCCCTTGTACAAGGGCCCGCTCCTCAAGGTCCCGGCCTCCCCTCTCCACTGGCGCTACGCGGAGCACGTCGCCATCGCCGCGGCGGCTGTGCCACAGGCCAGTACTGGCCTCGGCGACGCCCTCGTCATACTCAGCGCCGTCGCCTGGGCCGCCTGGCTTGTCATGCAGGTGCGATCGAGATCAGTGACGTTGGCCGTACGTGACGTGATGATCGATCGTCTAATTAAATTTGCTTTGCAGAACAAGACGTCGGAGGATTTCTCGGCGCCGTACACCAGCACGACGATCATGTCCCTCATAGTATAGGTTGAGTGCGCGGGCGTCAGCGCCGCCGTGGACCGGAGCCTCGCCGTGTGGAACCTTGGACTCGGCATCAAGCTGTACTCCGTGCTCTACATGGTAATTACTACGCCAATCATCGTCTCACTCACCATTGAGTGGCGGGCGTGTCCACTGCAGTTAACAAGAACATGCATCTTTAGGGGATCGTCGGCTGGGGGGTCACGTTCGCAGTGATGACATGGTGCATCGAGGTGCGCGGCCCGCTCTTCGTCTCCATGTTCAACCCGGTGGTGCTCGTTGTCATCGCCGTTCTCGGGTGGGCTGTCCTCGACGAGCAGCTGCACGTCGGAAGGTATGTTCGTTCGTCAGGACGACATTGTTCAGCATTTCTTCTTCTGAGGGACGTCTTTCACTTCTGTCGCTGCAGTGCTATTGGTTCTGCTCTCATCGTTGGCGGGCTGTACATGGTGCTGTGGGGCAAGGGGAGTGAGATGAGCAGACCGGCGGCCCTAGTCGATGACAAAAGTGAAGCAAAGATCACCGAGAAATGCCTGGAGGCGAAGAACGACGACGCTGATCCCTCCTCCTTGCCGGTTTGATAGTAGGATGTACCTCTGAATGTTTCCGAGGATTGACCACTGCCACGTTCTGTTATTCCAATTGGGAGCTGATGTACCACCCTTTCGACACATTCATTGCGTGACTAATGAAATGCAAATCATACATGCGTGATCTGGTGCACCCGGCCGGCGAATTGGACCCTCGCTGCCGACGGCTCTAGCTATTTGCCCTCTTGCCGCCGGCCTGCGTCACTGCCTGGGAGCACCTAACTGCTGCCATGCTGTATCGAACCGACCTCGTCTCCTTCCTCTCCGGTCAGCACCACCGCCGCCGCCGCAACCCTCGACTCCGGTGACTTCTTGCGCGTAGAGCCCACCAACGGAGGTGCTAAGGGAAAGCCCAACAAGCGCGCGTGCCTGCACTCCGGCGAGCACGCCAGAGCCGGAGCCTCACGCGCTCGCCTAGTCCCCTTCCTCGCCAGCCACTCAATTTCTCACTGTTTTGTTTCAACACCGCACTCCCTCATGAAAGTGAACTTCTTACCTTTCCCCGTCCATTGCAATAAGTCAGCACAAAGACAACATCTTTTTTCCATCTTCCTCTCCTCGCCGTCGCCCAAGCCCCAAGTCCAAGTCGCACGCACCCCGCACGCGGATGGATGATTCTTTCTTGTATATATAGAGATGGTCTTAGACGATGAGGCCGCGGATCAGTGAGGTGGCGCAAAGCCAAACCCTGATGGCTGGATGGATGGGCATCCCTAGGGCGTTTAATGACCCTGTTGGGCACGCTCGGAGGCCATTCATTTCACATTTGAATGAATACACTGGTAGGTAGCGGCCCAACTGTCCGGTTACCTTAAGCTAGTAGTTTATTCCGAGCGGTCAATGAAAACTGGTATAGCTTCCTTTATTTATTGATGTTGGGAGGTTGCCGAAAATTAGAATTAGCAGGCTGGATGAGTTTTTGAATAGTGTGCTCAGCTACTTGGTTCCACATGTTCGTCCATTTCCGCAACATGAAAAATGAGAGAACATTTAGCTTCATAAATTTGAAAGCAATTGCTGCTAAAAAATCATGAAAACGACAATTAGCTGCAGAACATATGATGTTTGAGGACACACGATAAACAATTAGCAGTAGCTTCCCAAAAATCATGAAAAAGGGACGATTTGGAATTAAAAAAACCCTGCCCAAGGATTGTAGGCGTTTGCTTTGCAGGGGGCTCCGGTGCATCATAGGCCGATTTCATTAGCATACTAGATGGATTTAAATTTCAAGCAGAATGCGAACCTTAGTTTTGGGACATGGAAAATAACGATTGAGCCAACAACAAACATCCACGGGGAAGGATGGATTCATTCAACCAGTAGTAGTTCCTTGTAAACCGTACGTAATAACAAATTTTCCAGGCTGAATAAAGATAGCCGATGGCTTTACCTGAAACAAAAAACAGCATTCATGCAACAACCAGCCAGCCAATCTATTTGGTATACCAAAAATACTTCTCGACATCGACCAACTCCGTGCTGCCCAGTACAATAACAAACTTACAACGGCCTTCTTCAACATGACACAACATCCCTAAGGAAAGATGAACTTTTATTTTACCAAACACCAGGATGATTAGCTCTTCGGTATTCATAAAGCAAAACCCAGAGGATGATAATCCATCAGTTCATACATTGGATTACTAAAACAAAAGAGCATACTAATATTCTGGTTCCGGTTCAAAAAACAAACATCACGTTGTTTGAAACTCTGACCATCCCACGACAAAGCATCATTTTGCGAATTCCCAAATGCACCTCTCGTCTCCCATAGAGAAGCATGGCATTGCGTTTCAAAGAGACATCTGTTGGACACAAAACAAGTAACTGTTCGGAATAGTGTCGTGCGTACGACCATCTATGGGACCATCGGGCCCCTTTACGGTTCGGCTGTGGGGATTACGCAAGCGCAAAGAGCAGATTCAGCAATCAACACAAGCTATTTACCCAGGTTCGGGTCACCGTGAGGTGTAAAACCCTACTCCTGCTTTGTTGTATTGGATGTGTTTGAGAAGTACAAGGAGCGCAGCTTGCCGGCAAGAGTGTGCGGGAAGTGCTGCTACGCATGCAACTGAGCAAAGTGTCGACCCCTCTACCAGTTGCCTTGGCCCTCCTTTTATAGCTAAAGGGGTCACCACAGTGGCAAAAAGGTAAATATATCTTGATTAGATAGCCAACAGTGCTATCATACCTAACTCTGCCGGATTAGGACAAAAGCATTAAGTGCTCCGTTAGGTGTCATGTGGAGAGGGAGCCCCGGCAAGGATTCTGCACCGCTCGCCCAGCTACCTCCTATAAACTGGACACGCTTTCTGGACGGGCGTCATTAAAGTTAATCTTTTTACCAGTATGTTGACACATGCCCGACAAACCTCACCAAACTGCCTGCCCGCTCGACACCTCATCGATTAGTGACTAGCTGCTCGATGAGGTGGAGCAGCGAAGGGCTTAGTAAGGGCTTGCCGGCACGAAGCTTGCCGGGTCTTCAGCTTGCCGGCGAATATCTTGTCGGTGAGCGACGCCTCCATCTTCAGTACTAGCTAAGTACTTCTTGGTGGTTTGTCTTGATACCTTCTCTTGTGGCTTCACAGCCACGTCTTCAATCTTGCCTTTGGCAATGCTCCGGCAAGCCCTGGCCACCAGGAAGGCTGCCATTGTCTGTGCATAAGTCAAGGTATAAAATACCCATGTTTTATACACCGACAAGAGCCCCCGGGCCTGGGCCACACGCGCGTCCGAAGCGTCGTTGGGCTAGGCCCAAACAATGCGCAGACATGTGGTGGAGAATTACCGCCGTAAATCTGTAATGATGATTTCCTTCGCATGCCCACGTCGCGCATTAAATGCGAGTCGTGGGAGAGGTGGACTGGAGCGGCGAAGTGTGGTAATGCGCCTGCAAAAGCGCTGCCACGTCGGACAGTAAAGAGCCAGCCCCCCCCGCTCCTTCCCCATAAAAAAGGTAACCGCGGGGGAGGCGCTGCTCATTTACCCTTGCTCGTCTTGCTCCATCGTCTTCTTCCTCGCGCCATAGCAGATTCCTCCGCCGCCGCCGCCGCCAATTCGCGTCTCTCCATCCTCCCTTCTCCTTCCGAACGACCATGGCGCCCAAGAAGGCCGAGGCAGAGGGGAAGAAACCCGCCAAGCCCGTTGATCCGGAAGCGGAGAGGAGGAAAGCGGAACTGGCGCAACGGCGGCAGGAAAATGTCGTCTTCTCGCCGCCGGCGCTGAACAAGAGCGTCTCATTGAGAGGTACGCGTATATGTGGGGGAGAGACACCAGAGACCACGTAACTCCGTTGGTTTTTCCCGCAGACAGCAAGCCTTCTGGAGATGCATATCCCTTTTTCTGCGCATATTTAACATAAAAGATAAACTCTCTTTCTACTATTCTCCTCGACAACAAGTTCGACAACTTGTGCCATTTACTCGAGGTAGATACTTCAGGCGATCTCCATAACCTTCATAGACTGTCTTCGCAAACCACAATGATTCTTGGTTGCTGAAGACTTTGACACCTAACCGTCTAGAGAGTTAGTAGCTCTCAAGAGTAATAGGTCGAGCGTACTAGACTTAGATCTCGTCATGATCAACCACTATCTAGTTTTTCGGCTCTGGGGTTTTCTCTTAGTGGATTAACTCTAATTTTTCGGAGAGAGGGTGCTCTAACAACTCGTCAATTTTCACACGGAGCAGCCAACCTTCTCGAAGGCGCGGGGTGGCTCTTTATAGCCTGTGCAATTCCGAGGGGGAAATGATCGTTCTGGACATGACGTCCAGCCAACCAACTGACAACCGACATGTATCTAACGGTCGGATTTCAAACGCACCCGACAACTTTACTTGAGGAACAAGTTAAGCTGACTTCTCGATTCGAGCATTTCTCTCGCAGCCGAGAAAATCTTCGTCTCTGGCTGACAATTAAATGCCTCGAAGCACAAAGAGATTTCTCCCACATCTCGCATAGGATATGTTTCGGTTAAGCATCAGAGAGACATAAGTTTTGAAATGCATCGACCCCTTTTAGTAGTACGGTGGTCCTATGACTCAAGAAAGAGAAAAAGAACTACAAAAGAAAATGCTACGTTTTTTCTCCGTCTGCTTTCTTCTCTGTTGCAGTCGATAATCTTCGGACGCCTTCACAGCAATTGCTTCGCGTCAGCATTTTTTAGGGGTTACTTCCGTCACACAATATCTTCGATAGCAATCTTCTCGATTGCCTTAGCATTCTTCTCTGTTGTGCAGATAATAATCATCAGAGTTTATAGCAAACTCCTCTGTACTCCAAAGACCTAATCTCTCTGTGTGCACTAGCAAACACAATAATTAGTCTCTCATTGTTTCTGTCCAACAATCTCCAAAACTTTCAAGGCACTCAATTGCACCAGCAATTAGTTCTTCAGTTATATTTATTTTTCGTTAGTTAGGGCTATATGTTTTTTGCTCGGGGCCCCAAATTTCAGAGACGACCATGTTCCCATATCTGCCATTTTTTTCAATCGCCCCAAATAATCGTGCCCTATCTTCTTTTCTCTGTATACCCATATGATCTGGTGGCATTTTCCTCTCACGATCCTGGCAGTGCCGCCTCTCCAATGGTCGTGTTATAATGCATAGTGGGCACCACATATTTCCCCCTTGCACCACTACACGCGGAGGCTACTTCCTAGCCAGCTGCATGGCACCTTCGTCTGGGGGAAGACCCTTCCAAGAAACTTTCTCTCGATATCGATGCAACCAGCGAGGCGTGGGAGGGAACTTCCCTAGACGCCGCATGACACCTTCATCTATCTTGGCAAACACCCTTCCAAGAAACATTCTCTCGACGTTGATGCAGCCCGCGAGGCGCGACAACGTGACCATGACTAGGACCCTAACATTGGCGCTCCTCATGCTGGCAAGCCGCGGGAGTAGCACTCGCACAAGAAGCATGTCCTCGTTGTTGTCCCCAAGCATCCCCTCCTCTTCCAGTGTCGCCACCTCCCACGCCACCATGCTTAGCTTAGGCTCATCGCCGTTCTTGACATGCATCAGGAGGTCCTCCACGTCTACCAACCGCCGCCCCACTCTTTGCATCGCACCGCGCCGAGAAGTGAATGTGTGGATGCAGAGGGCGATCGTAGCTTCTACAACTAGTTGTGGCACAGTGGAGGAGAACTGGGCGTCGTATAGCGAGAGGAGGAGGAAGGGGGAAAGAAGATATCAAGTGGTCCATGGGGGAAGGACGGACCGGCCCAAGGCCTAGAGAGGCGGCGGGGTTGATGTCTGTTCACCTTAGCTTTCTAGCTTTTGGGACATGCAGTGAATGAAGTGAGCAAGATGGGTGGTTTCACTTTCTTCGTGTGTTTTACTGGTTATTCGACTGGTCGGCCGATAGAACTACAGCTATATTACCAAGCTTCCCGTACCGTTTAGCTCGTTCTTGTTAAGGCTCGACTCATTAAGCTTCTGAGCGCTCATTAATAGACTATGGTGTGTTACAGCCTATGGGGTGAGAGTGTGCGTATGATTTTTTGAAGGAAGATGATAACTACAGGAGGATGTGCACTAGTTTGCTGCCTCCAATGGGATGGGTTGGGTTAATTGCATTGAATAGATGGGTTAAGGCGCCACGAAAATGTTTGTCAAGTAAGATAGGAATATGTGTTGTAATGTATTAATGAGCTTCCTATGACACTCGTTAGCTTGTTAAGTTTAACAAGCTGAAATCTGTGATTGGCCATGTTCATTGAGAAGTGCTTAAATCAATTTAGGACGGAGCACAATCGAAGGAAGAAGAAGGACAATATGAACTTCGTTGTATTTTTTTCCTAGTCATTGTGTGTCATGTTGTCTTTCCATTGCACTGACTACTATTTTTCTTATAATTATCAGATATAAGATGCCCTTCGGGTGCCTCTTTTAATTAAAATAGAAAATGAAATTTCAATCATGGAAATCGACGTAATCTTAGGTGATACAAATTATTACCCGCTCCACTATCCAACATTAATTTTTGTAATGATATCATGTGTGCTAACAAATTTGACGGTAATATAGCACATTTAGCTAATAACCAATATACATATGTTCAAACATACTTTGTAATTGGCATGTCAAAGCCACATTTCCACCACCGCATAGATAATTCATAGCATGAAAAGAATTAACGGCTTGACTCAAAATTTCGACGAAACTTACAAGAAATAAAATATTCTTGTTGCATTTGGGGAATGCTAGTCATCCATGCATGACATGTGCTCACCAGAACTAAGATAAACACAACATTCCACAAACGGATACACCTTGAAGATGTTGTATAGTTTGGTGCATCCATCACTACTTGAGGAGAGCTCACGTGACATCTTCACTGTCACTCTTGTAAGCATTGGTGCGGACTTAAATACCAATTCCACGAAATCAAATTCATGATCCTCTCCAATGAAACCATTGATTTCCATCTCCTTGAGGGCAGTCAAGGAGATGGTTTTGGTTTTCCAATTCGTAGGCTGACAAAGACAATATGTTGGGCATCCTTCTTTCTCCTAAAACGAAAAAAATAGGATAATAACTATACAATTTTGATTATTAAGATATATATATAAACAAACAAATAATTACCTTTGATCTCCCTAGGACAACCTTGAGCCTCCGCATAGCACTACGAATACAATTCATCCCAATGAGATGAAACACGAATGCTCCGAAAAGATGCCCAACTGTTTCAAGACGTATCTCCAAAACAGAGAATGCGGTCACCATATGCTGCTGAATCGCATGCGCACAATCCCATGGATCCGAAGAAATATACAATTTCTACAAAAAAAATCAACATATATAGTATAATTTATAAGTTTTAATTAGTCTAGTCAGCAACTTTATTAAATTGAGAAGAAAAGGAGACACACGTTGGAGGTATAGGCATGAATGTGTAACGAAGTGGGTTGTCCCTGTCTTTGAGCCGTCTGCAGCCGCATCCTGTGGAGGAACCAAAGACCAAAACCAGTTTGCTCAGGCCCTGCGGCATACAAGCTGTCCCACTGCCAAGAGACCTTTTCCACCATTGGTGCCAACATGGAGATGCTGAGGTCAATGTGGGACCTTATGGACATGGTCACTTTCTTAAGCAAGGGGGCGACGATGTCTAAACTGCGTATCCATACATTCTCCACTGTAAGCTCCTGCAGTGACACCGAGTGAACCTTCAGGGCTCGGTTGTGAGTCCAGAATTTGGTCAGCTTGAGTTCACGCAGGCGCGGACAGCGGGAGAGCATCGTGTGGATGTCGACGCTGCAGCCCGAGAGGGACAACGTCCCGAGCGCGGGGAACTCACCGGCAGGAACGTAGAGGTAGAGCAAGTACGAGTCGAGCATGATGGAGGTGGCCCGATGGAAGCATGGCAGTTCCACCGAGCTGGAAATTGGTACTGAGCTCCACGGGAGGGTGAAGAGGAACTCCTCCGGATCGAGCCGCGAGGCCGCGCGCAGCAGCGATCTGATGCTGGAGGCCTGGGGTCTAACCCACTCGCGGGGGCTAGGAACATGGATCTCGATGAGGGAAACTTGGGGAGGGATGTCGTCGAGGGCCGCTTCGAGGGAGTAAAACGCGACGCCACAGAAGACGACCTTGCGGAGGTGGGTCCAGAGGCTGCACCACCGGCGGGACAGGACGCCGGTGCGCGCGGCTGTGGCGGCGCAGCGGAGGCGGGCGAGGACCAGGAGGAGCAGATCATCTGGTAGGGCGCTGATGCGATCCGCTCGTAGCTGCTGCTGCTGGGAAGGACGCAGGCGACGCCCTGATCTCAACTCCATCGATCGGTGCCCTGATAAATTCTTAGCTCTCTTCTTTTGGAGTCTTGGTTGATAACTTGATATGCGCTAGGTCTTGTCTGGTCCTTCATCATCAGATCTTCACCACCAATCCAAAGAAAGAAAAAGAAATCCCAGAAAAAGCGAGAGAGATGTTTTGTGCAGCGTTTCGAGGGTGCACCCGGAACATTCAAATTTTGTGTGCTTGAAAATTTATTTGAAAAGAAACTGAGGCATATATGCATCTTGCGTAAGAAAACAAACGGTTTTGCTAAATCTCAGTTGACTAAGATTTAGCTATGTATAAGTCACCTTTTTACCGGAGAGGTTCTATTTAAGCTTATTGCGCCCTTCACATAGGGCACGCCGCCTGCCTATCAGCAACACAAGCGAAGCGAGCAGGAGGGGCCGAAGCGCTGTAGCGAACCTGAACTACAACACCATCGATGTAGCGAACCGTCACTGTGGCAACTATTTTTAAAAAATTCTAAACATATTTGGAAATGGGAACATTTTTCTAAATTTGCAAACATTTTCAGAAAATGCGAACATTCACTAGTACAAAACAGGGCTTTGGTCCACCCTGAAAAGCCCATTAGTCCCGGTTCACTCACGAACCGGGACCCATGGGGGCATCGGTCCCGGTTCGTGAGGCCAGGGCGCCGGCCGGGCCTCGTCTGAACCCCTTTGGTCCCGGTTCCAGACACGAACCGGGACCAATGCGCCTCGTGGGCCATTGGTCCCGGTTTGTGGTTGGAACCGGGACCAAATGGTGAGGCTTTAGTCTCGGTTGGTAACACCAACCGGGACTAAAGGGGTTGAGGCTTTAGTCCCGGTTGGTGTCTCCAATCGGGACTAAAGGTTGACCTTTAGTCCTGGTTGGTAACACCAACCGGGACTAAAGGGGTTCTGAAAGTTTTTTTTCCTGTTTTTACATTTGTTTTCTGTTTTTAGTTTCTGTTTTAAATTGCTTATATCTTTTAAGATATTTGATGTTTTTGAGTGATTCTTTTTGCATTAGATTCAAAATTTTGTCTAGTTTCTGTTTGTGCCATTAGTTTTCAAATTTGAATGGTTTAAATTTGAATGGTTTAAATTTGAATTTGTTCAAATTTGCTTCAAACCCTAGATTGTGAATAACTTGAGTTTACAAATAGTTTTTAATTTAATTCTTTTTGCTACTAGTCACGTGTTAGATTGTTGTCACAGTAAGATTTATTTGGTTATTTTTAGAATAATTTAAATTAGGATTTTAATTAAAACAATACTGTTTTGCTTATATAGTTGTTTTAGTCATTTAATTGTTGTTTTTTATTATTTTTAGTTAGTTCTTTCTGTAGATTTTAACATGTTGTAGTATGGTGCATATTGAATGCACAAAAAGTCTGGAGTTGAAATAAGTTTAAAAAAATGAAATGCATTTGTAACAGACGAGTTTTCGTCCGAAACCTTGATACTTCGAATGAGATGGTCCAGTTTGTACACGAAGTGCATCCAGTTTTTGCCGTAACCCTCTCAACTTTTTAGCGCATGCTATGTGGATGAAATGATGATACCATGCCAACTTTCAACCTTTTCAGAGTTCATTTGTAGTGCTTTTCAATTTCAGGGTCATTTAGCTCAAAAAAATCAGTAAATGCATGAAAAATAGCAAATGAAGTCAGAAAGGGTTGAAATTTGAGGATGTGTCTTTCAATGGTGCATAATGAACACACAAAAAGTCTGGAGTTGAAATAAGTTTAAAAAAATGAAATGCCTTTGTAACAGACGAGTTTTCGTCTGAAACCCTGATACTTCGAAAGAGATTGTCCATTTTGTACACGAAGTGCATCCAGTTTTTGCCGTAACCCTCTCAACTTTTTAGCACATGCTATGTGGGTGAAATGATGATACCATGCCAACTTTCAACCTTTTGAGAGTTCATTTGTGGTGCTTTTCAATTTCAGGGTCATTTAGCTCAAAAAAATCAGTAAATACATGAAAAATAGCAAATGAAGTCAGAAAGGGTTGAAAATTGATGGCGTGGCTTCGAATGGTGCACACACAAAAAGTCTGGAGTTGAAATAAGTTTAAAAAAATGAAATGTCTTTGTAACAGACGAGTTTTTGTCTGAAGGGGTTCTGAAATTTTCAAACTCTAACCCCCCCCCCTGGATCGCCTTTTTTAGTTTTGTAGAAAATAAACAAAAATGATAAAATCTTCAAAAAATAAAATCCTTCGAGATGTAGTTAGGTTTTAGTGTCTAGTTGGTATAGAAATTTTGAAATATGAATTTTGACCTTTTTTGCAAAAAAACAAAAAAAAATGTAAAACGGCCATAACTTTTGCATACGACGTCGAAAAAAAAAGTTTCATATATCAAAAAAAACTAGAGAAAAATTGGGACTCGATTTCACCCGGGTTTACCCGGTGAAGTTTTCTCAGACTCTCAAAATTCCAAAAGGAAAAAAAGTTATTTCAAATCAAAAATAAGATGTCATATTTGGATTCCTCACATTTTTCTGATAATAATGGATATATTATTTGTCGAATTTCGATTTACAGATTTAAAGATATTAATTATGTCATATTAAATGAATAAATGGCAAAAAAATGAATAAAATAATATTATTACTTATTTTATTTTCATTGAAATTCAATATTATTAGTACTTATTTTGTTTATTTCAATAATTGTTTAGAATTCAAAAAATTAAATCATGTGACATCAAGACCTAATGGTTAACAGGATTGATAGCTTAAGATTGTCAGGAAAACAACAAGTGCAGACTTGAAAACTAGGGGAGATAGAACCTGAAAGTTAAGCGTGCTGGGGCTGGAGTAGTGAAAGGATGGGTGACCGGCCGGGAAGTTAGACGATTTGGAATGAGTGCTGATTAGAGACTAGAGATTAAATTCTAAAGCAGTGAGAAGGGGTGATTAGAGATTAAATTGTCAAATAATTCAAAGATTTGAAATTCGGAATAAAACTTAAAAACAAATCAAAAAAAAATTTAAAAAAAATTCAAAAAAAAATTTCAATTTTTTTCCCCCCGGCAAGAACCTTTAGTCCCGGTTGGTGTTTCCAACCGGGACTAAAGGTGGAGCCTTTAGTCCCGGTTGGTAACACCAACCGGGACTAAAGGTCCTCCCTCCCCCGCTCCAGGTAGCGCCACGAGGAGGGCCTTTGGTCCCGGTTCGTAAGCAAACCGGGACTAAATGTTTTGGGCTTTAGTACCGACCCTTTAGTCCCGGTTCCAGAACCGGGACTAAAGGCCCTTACGAACCGGGACAAATGGCCCTTTTTCTACTAGTGATTCTTTTACTAAAAATTGAACATTTTTAAAATTTGTGAACAAATATGGAAAAAAGGGGAAAATAAATCTTAACAATATTTGAAACAATATTTTTTTTGATTTTTTGATTTTTTTTCAAAAGAGTGAACAATTTTTGAAATTCCCAAACATTTTTGGAAAAGTCCCAAACATTTTTGGAAAAGTCCCAAACATTTTGGATTTTTTAGAAAACCGAAACATGTTTTGAAATTCTTAACAATATTTGAAACAGGAACATTTTTGAAATTTCTGAATTTTTTTTGAAATTTCCAAACACTTTTAAGAAAAAGGGAACTTTTGAAAAAAAAAACAAATAGAGAAGGCCGGTAAAAGAAATGGCAGGAAAAAAAGTAAAAAAACTCCGTGAAACCTTCTCGGAACCAGGAAACCAATGTACAGCTAAAAGGGTCGGCCCGTTTTGGTTGCTCCCTCGGCTCTCCTATGCGATTCAGCTCCAATCTGCCGCAGAGAAGCGGCAAATAGGATTTGCCATTTTATCGGTCTGATCAATGTGCAGAGATTCGTGCTGGCCTAACGAATGCTTTCCTCGTACATGACCTTGGTGGGGGCAATCCAGTTCACAGGGCATTTCTTCGTGCGCGGCGGGCTGGGCCTTCATGGCATGATTTTTCCTTTTTGGATTTTCAACATTTCTTTTCAAAAATCCATTGATTAAAGGAAGGGTTTACAAGAACACTATCAAAGAAGGAAAGCACCACAGAACAGCAAGTGCAAAAACAAGAAGAAAGGAAAATGACTGCTCGGTTTATTGAAGAAAAACCTAGCGAAAACCTGAACAATGGGAAGTCAAACCTAGCTAGACTAGGTCTAAAACACCACATATCATACAGATGTTGGGAAAACCGACACCACAAGACACGCAACCAGGCACTCGAGCGCCACCCGCTACCAGAGTGCACATCGAAACTAATACATCAAGCTGGTCTGCCATGAGCAAATTCGTCAACCTCGTCGATACCGGAGAGAGAAAACATGCCCAAAGGGAGGCGGACATATGCCGCTTCGATCACACGAGAAACGACTAATTCGGCTCATCCCATGCTCCTTCCACATGAAGGGTGCGAGAGGCATAGCAACGCAGGATAAAAAAATGCACAAATCTCAGCATCCCAGATTGTATCGAGCACAATTTAGATGAGACACCACTAAATCTCATCTAAATGAAAATTAGCAAATCAAAAGAATGAAGAAAAAAATAGGTGATAAAAAGAGATGAAAAAAAAATCTGAATGCACGTGGAAGCCATCCTAGGAAACCGCAAGAGGCGAAAAGGAAACTGCCCAAATCCCTTGCTCCGCTAACGGCCGGATCGGCGGTTCCATCCCTCTCCGGCCGTCGTTGCAGCGGCGGTAGAGTGGAGGGACCGTCGATCTATGCGAGAGGCGTGTAGATAGTAGGGTTAGGTTCCCGGCGGCGCTGACAAGGTGGTGGTAGCGGCGGCGCTGTGGAATAATGGTGTGGGGAGCTTGTTCCCCATCTCGGCGAGGTCACTTGTGGCGGCGCTGACAAGCTTCCGGCGTTATATTCTCCTGGATCCTTCGCGGTGGGCGTTGGTTTTTCTAGGGGTGGTCTTCGCAGCGAAGGCGACGGCTAGCTAGGTGAGATTTTGTCCCTCGATCCCGACTTCACCATGTCAAGGTGGCTCTTGTTCTTGCTGTGGGGGTGTTGGGGTGGTGTGGTGTGATGCTGGTGGTTGCCGCCGGTGGATTTCGCCGCTTGTACAGGAGTTCTTCGTGGACTTCAGAGTTGTGTTGTCGCTGGCGTGATGAAGTGATGGTCATCCTTCCTTTCCTTCCGACGTGGAGACTTCCCGTCCGTGTTCAATACGACTACAGATTTCAAGGTCGCGCCGGCAGCCCGTGGTGGATGGAGTGGCTCGATGGTTCCCCAGGGATCTGGTTCTGATTTTCATGTTTGCTGGGGTGCTTTGTATCATTGCTCCGTTTCAATGTAATTCTGAAATCCTTTTCAAAAACGAAAGAAAGAAAGAAATAGGTATCTCTCTCTCCCAGCAGTCAGCAAACACCAACCCAGAATCCCTTGCGTTCCACGGCCTCGTCACGGGGTCACCGAATCGGAGCCACGGCGAGGACGATCCTAATTCCTACGTCCCTGAATCGAGGAAGCACGGCTTCGTTCCGATTCCCGTCGGCCATGGCGGCCTTGCCGTGCAGCTCCGGCAGCAGGAGTAAGGGGGCAGCTTCAGGCGGCGGCGCCTGGAGGAGGCCGTCGGCGTCAGCGCGACGGCGTCTGAGATTCGACTAACAAGACAGCTTCTTACCGTGAGGTTTCCCCTGTCCCGTGAAAACGACAAAATTGGCCCTTTGGGCAAAGTTCAGCACAAAATGAACCCTTTTTGAAATTTTTTCACAAAATGGCCCCTTTTGCATGACGCCCGCACCCGGGGCGCCATGCTAGATTGCATAACGCCCTGGTCAAGGGCGCTATGCAACGGCGCTGACTTGCCACGTCGGCTACGTCGGGGCCCATCTGTGGTAGCATGACGCCCTGGGACGGGGCGCCATGCGGGTTACCATGACGCCCTGGGCCGGGGCGCCATGCCCCTTCGATTGAAACTGCCCCCGCTGACGCGAATCGCTACAGACCCGAGGCAGAGGCTTCTCTGTTCTTTTCTCCCGTTCGCCCAGCCCGTCGCCCCTCCCTCCCCCCTCCAAATCCGTGGCGAAAAACGACAGATCGAAGGGGAAAAGTGGTGGATCTTCTTCCCCTCCCAATCCTCAAGGTAATCCCCCAACTTTCTCCCCTTTTTATTGGTTAATTTTTTCGCATTGACCCCATGTGTAGAAACCCTAGTTCATCTCCTTTTTCAAAAATTGTTGATATTTGCACTTGTCTTAGAAATGTATGGGTAGGGATTAGTATGGTATGATTAGGATTTGGTACTTATAGTAGGTTTTTTTAGTTTTTATGTATGGGTTATTCTTTGTAGCAAATTTGACATAGGGAATACTAAGGTTGTTTGCAAATGTGTGTGTGCATGTTCACTTGTATGGATGATTTGGCTTAGATGCATATTTGCACTTGTATGTATCCATTTGTTGTATGGATATGGATATTTGCACATGTATGTATGTTTGTTTTTGCACTACTCCGGATATGATATTTACAAAATGACAAGGAGGCTTACAATATACATTGTAATTTTGTAGGATGGCTTCTCTTATCCATCCATCGTATGATCTATTTCATCGTGGACGGTACATGGCAGATGAAAGAAGGGTTTTTGATCAACTTCACTTGAGGTCCGGTGCGGTTCATGACAAGATGCGATATGACGAGCGATACACGGAGTATATCCGGAAGACTGGGCTTCTTCCGTTTATCTCACTCGTGTCTCGTTCGATGCCGAAGATGAACCCATGTGCAATCACGGCACTTGTTGACCGATGGCGTCCTGAGACACATACTTTCCACTTCTTTGCTGGAGAGATGACGGTGACTTTGCAGGATGTTACCATGATCACTGGACTTCCTATCAAAGGAGAGCCTATTTGTTTTAGCACAGATTCCGATGGATGGCGTGAGACTATGGTGGGACTTATCGGGAGGGAGCCGGGGGTGCAAGGGAAGTCCGCCGGTGCAAGTTATCATTGGATTGCTCAGAACTTTGGCGAGTGCCCGGATGATGCTGATGATGAAACGGTGCAACAGTATTGCAGGGCATACTTGTGGTATGTAGTCAGTCGAACTCTTTTCTCAGATGGCACTGGCGTGAACGCTTCCTTTATGTGGTTAAAGCTGTTTGCTGGGTGGGAACATGGACTCAGTTGGGGTACTGCGGCACTAGCTTATCTGTATCGGCAGGTAACTAGTTTTGCATAGTATCTTCACAATGTAGATATGTTATCTAGTTTGTATTGACATATTTACTGTATGTGTGTAGTTGGACGAGGCTTGCCGTAGGGGCGTGGATCCAAAGAACACTGCCAAGGCAAAGGAAGCCAATATCGGTGGTCCCATGCTTCTCTTGTCGATTTGGAGTTGGGAACGCTTGCCAGTTGGGCGGCCAACGCCTGCGGGTGTTGGTTATGAGCCATGGGATGATCATAATGACCCGGACCGGATGCCTACATGGGCGTATAAGTGGGACAAGGTTGAAGGTTTTGTTGGCAATTCAAAGATCATGTATTTGCACTATTGCAACGAGCTCGACATCATGACCCCGGAGCAGGTTAGTTTGTTGACTTCATTGCCCCTTCGGTTTTCCAAAAATCATACTAAGCATTTATTTTATTATTTCACGCTATAGGTGACATGGGAGCCATATGGAACGGCGGGCAATATTGGCAGAAGTCTCACTTTCAGATTGAACCGAAAGTGTGTAGAAGAAGCACACCTATGGCGGATGCGTTGCCCATTGATTTGTTACTATGCTATCGAGTTTTATCAGCCACAGCGGGTTATGACACAGTTTGGCTTATATCAGGAGACCCCGCCAAAGTACAAGGACACTTCGATACATCTGCACAGGTAAGTGCTTAATACCACTTGAAGTACTCTTTTCATTGTTTCACGCTAGTAACGAAAATGAATTTGAATATGCAGTCTCGACAAGATGAAGCAAAAGAGTATAAAGAAGTGGCATCGTGAGCATGACATGTATATCCAGGAGTTCAAGCAGAAGATCAATAAGATTGAGCTCTCATTGCGTGAACCTACTTCTAAGCCTCCCCCGCGGTCTTTTGATACGGAAGCATTCAACCACTATCTCGTGTGGTTTCGCTCCGTTACTCGTACCCAAATGAACCCGCCGGCATTTGATCCGGATGACATATTGCATGAACCGAATCCGGGTTTCGACCGGATGGCCAATATGGAGTACAACAGACTTATCAGAGATGGTAGACGGTATGAATCGGCGCATGTTGTCCGCTTTGTGGTAAGTTACCATTATCTCACATCGCCAACCGGCCATTATCTCAGCCGAAAATGATTTATATTGTCGTTTTCAACAGCAATCCGAGCTCTCGAAGCATGTCAACGACGCCGGCGAGCCACTCAAGTACCCTCCAGGTGAAGAGTCGTACAACAAGCTTAAAGCTTTTGTTGAGGTAGGATGTTTGATAAATTGATTTCCATACACATTTGTTAATCTTTATATCTCCTAACGTTGATATGTCTATTTCACAGCGGAGCAAGTCTTGGGCACGTGGCCTGGGTGCTCTACTAGGCTGCCGCTCCACCGATGTCGCCCTGCCTACTACGTCGAGGTCGAGATCATCATCAAGTGGCGCACAGCGCCCACTCGACGACTCGGTTGATGGCGAGGGGGAGGAAGGCGGGGGGGGAGGGCGAGGGGGAAGAGGGCGATGCACAGACGCATGATGAGATTAACACCTCGCAGATGCCCGATGCACCTCAGCCTAGTCAAAGGCCTGGCAAGTATACTCCGCACAAATACGCAAGGAAGGCACGTAAGGACCCGGTGATCGAGGCCGCTTCAGAGGAGGAGGAGGAGGTGCCGCAGCTGCAGAGGAGGAGGCGCTTAGTGAAGGGGGAGGATGCTGCACCGTCTAAGAGAGGGAAAGAAAGGAAATGATGCATTTGTCGTGAACTATGTACGGAAAATGTCGGGAGTATCTTTATGGAGGGTGAAAATCGATATGCAATGAATTTGGAGGTCAATTGACGGTGATCATCCTTTACATTAGCATCATCAATATCCTTGCCACTACATCGGTGGCGAAACTCGGAACTTGTAATCTTCCATTGCGGCCCGCCTTTGACACGTCTTGCACGGATAACCCAAGGGCAATGATTCTTGTGTTCCTCACATTTGACCACATAACGCAATTTGGAATTTGACTTGTCCACAAAGAATGGTCGATGAAACTTAACCGCGTAGTCCTTGACCCATATTTGAAGTTCTACCAAGCTTTCAAAGATTGTTCCTTCACTAACACCATACACACTTGCCCCGGTATCTCGCTTTGAAGTTAACCTTGGTGCAAGAATTTTACTTGTGCCACCATCAACAATCGCCTTATCGGCTAGGCTTAGATCACGGAACAATGATGTCTTGTGATCCCGGCCTATTACCTTCTTGAAAGCATTGGCTTCTATAGCTGTCAAACCATCCTCATCTATTTCTTCATCCGGGCCTTCGTCCTCCGAGTCCCCCGCATAGGACCTATTGTATGGAATGTCATGGTCCATGTCCTCTTCCATGCAATTTGCCTCCACATCGCCAACATAATGGTCACGAAGATAAGCCTCCGATTCATCACCCTCAAACTCACCACCATCCATGTGCAAGTCTTGATTATCAAGTTGGTCATTCCCGACGGGGCTCAAAGGTTGGGTCATTGGAGGTTGGCTCATTGTTGTGTCATGCACATCCGGATTGACATGTGTTGAATCTCGAACCGGGCTTCTAACATCACATGAAGATGCACACCGATTCAAATCAATGTGCAACCGAGCACGAACAACCTTTGTGGCAAATAACTCAAATGATTTATCTTGTGAGGCCAACACACTCTCCTTATATGCTTCCCAATGAAACTCGGAGTCAAGAGGCATTATCTTCCAACGAATATGTTGCCCATATCCAACATTATACCTTCCGACAAAGTCTACTCCATCGCTTTCTTCCATCCAATTCAACCTTCTTCGAAGCTCAACCACAACCTCCTCAAGGCTAGGACTTGTGGGAAACACCATCACTACCGGCCTCTTCTTCGGGTCACCATACTCCGCGTCTCCCTTCTCAAAGGAGACAAAGTCCACATGATGCACATTCACGATCCTCGCCATCTACAATCATCAACACCAAAATGCATCAATGAAAATTGCAAAATTGGATGACCTAGGGTTTCCCCAAATCGTCACAATACGAACATTTCAACCAACAAAAAGAGGAGGAGTGAGGGAGAATACCTTGAGGGGTCGAAGGGGAGGATAAATCACCGATTTGGAGCTCCGATCCGCGAAATTTAGTGGGCATTAGGGAGGGGCATGAGTGGGGCGGGCGGGTGTGGAGAAAGGGGGAAAAGATTGTGTTTGGAGGAAAACAGAGGAAACAGAGGAGGCTGGCCGTTTTGTTAATTCCAGGGGCATGGCGCCCTGGGCTGGGGCGTCATGCTACTGAGCATGACGCCCTGGTCTGGGGCGCCATGCACCCAGCCCTTGCCAACGTGGCAAGTGGTCGTTGACAAGCATGGCGCCCTTGACCAGGGCGTTATGCAATCTAGCATGGCGCCCCGGGTGCGGGCGTCATGCAAAAGGGGTCATTTTGTGAATTTTTTTGAAAAAGGGTTCATTTTGTGCTGAACTTTGCCCAAAGGGCCAATTTTGTCGTTTTTCACCCCTGTCCCCCTCTCCAATCTGAATCCGTAGTAACAATTTCCCTTTTGCAGGTGCAGCACGGTGCTGCGCTCAAAGTCGTCGCTGTCCTCATCCACGAGTCTCAGTCCAGACTTTTATATTTCCTCGAGGTAAAACAGTACTACTCCTACATTATTTCAAGAATGAAAAATATTTTTTTTTACAGTAGGTGGCAAGACCAATTCTCGAGCTGATGCTTATACTTTTCATTAACCGTATACTGAACCATGGATATAGGAAGTTTCTGCTGCCAACTTGGAGTTCCCGGTCAATGCTACGGTCCAAGTTGCTGTCCTCGTCCATGAGTCTCAATCCAGATTCCAGACAATATATGTCTCTTCCAGGTAAAATAGACATCAGTAGTACTCCATCAGTAGTAAATCAGACAATATATGTTCGGGAGTACATTATTTCAAGAATGAAGCACAAATTTCTTACAGTAGGTGGTCTACTGGTCTGACCACTTCTTGAACTGAAACTTATACTTTTTCTTAATCCTATGCTAAACAATGGGTACCTCATGACTCTCCAACTATGCTGCACGCGTAAAGGAAAACCGTTACTACGGATTCAGATTGGAGCTTGATGTAAGACTTAACAGGGCGACAGGGAAACCTCACGGCAAGCTGCACTTTGGCTAGTTGTTGGGAGGCCGTCAAGCTGGCCATGACGACCTCCTCCCGTTGCCCATGCCACCTACTGAAGCTGCCCCAGAAGCGGCCCACATTGTTTGATTTGCTGCTTAACGGATCTAACGACAAACTCCAACGACGTTGGATTTAGGACTGGGGAGTTAGGATGGTGCTCGCCGTAGCTTCTTGCAGGCGTATTTGCACATGAAAGATAAGAGCAACCAGGGCATACGGAAAATAATACTGATGTCCAAACCGAAACATTAAAGATCAAGAGAATAGATCACAGTACACAACTAGCTCTACTAAAAGCTGGCAAACATCTAACGGCCACTTAGCGTTGTGATGCTTATCCCATTCACAGAATTTTCCATCTGTTCTGTCGTTTCTCTGACTTCACAATTACCTAGAGCATAATACGCGGGTTTCTTTGGTGCTGGAACCAGTGCACTTCCGTTCTCCAACATAAATATAACGGATGACATTAGGGGGCGATCATCAGGATGGTTTTGAACACACAAGAGTCCTACATGAATGCACCGTACAGCTTCTTCTAGAGGACACCTCTCTACGACTGAAGATTCCACCAATTCAGCCGCCTTTCCGTCTTCCCATAGTCTCCATGCCTGAACCAGCAACCGATTTAAGTTATGATCAAGTTATCATTACATTGCTTGGGCCAATGAAATTTTGCGCTTCAAATATACTTACATAAGCTATAAGGTTGGAGAAGTTGGTCGTGAGTTCTGATGAGCTGATCTTGAAACCACTTACAATTTCCAAGAGAAGTACACCAAAGCTATAGGTGTCTGATTTTACAGAAAAGGCACCTCCCATCACATATTCTGGTGACATGTAACCACTGTTTACATAAATTCAACACCAATAAGTGCACAGTGTGAGCAAAACAGTACACAGAAAGGGAAAAAAAGTAAGTTAAGGGTTGGCTAAGACATTTGGTTACTTACTATGTACCAACAACTCGCGTAGTCTTTGCATGCTGCTGGTTTTCACCAAATATCCTTGCCATACCGAAATCTGATATTTTGGGATTCATTTTTGTATCCAACAAAATGTTACTTGCTTTGAGATCTCTATGAATGATAGTTAATCGTGAATCTTGGTGGAGATAAAGAAGCCCTCTTGCTACACCTTTAATTATATTAAACCGTGTGGGCCAATCAAGCACAGATTGTCTTGCAGCACCTTTCAGTAATAAATATCAAATGAAGTATACCATTAGTCATCAAAATACCTTTTTACGTTGTATGAACTTCTAGTGATGTGTAATCGAATAAGGACATACCAAAAAGGAAAGCATCCAAACTTTTGTTGGGTAAGTATTCATAGATCAGTAGTCTCTCATCTCCGTGAATGGAGCAGCCAAGAAGTCTGACTAAGTTTTTATGCTGCAATTTAGCAAATAGAACTATTTCATTCTTAAACTCCGCAATACCTTGCCTAGAACCCTCACTAAGCCTTTTGACAGCAACTTCCTTGCCACCTTCCAGCAATCCCTACATGTTTGCATCATTATTAAATGTAAGATGCTGAAAGTGAGCGTTTTTCACTGGGACAATTATCCTTAAAATGAGCATACTATTGTCATGGATGTAAAACTTTATGTTACCTTGTAAACTTTGCCGAAACCTCCCCTTCCAATTTGGTTGGAGTCAGAGAAATTATCTGTTGATGTAGCGATGTCTTCGAAGCTAAAAAAGGGAAACCCCACATATTCGCCTCCAGTTTCATTTGAAGAGCTTACATATCTTAACATCTGTCTCTGTTCGATTTCCTTGTTTCGCCGCTTGCCTAATAAACATCAAGTTTTTTGTCAACACTTAGACAACAAAGTTGAATTCTGTAATCAGGGACTCATGTTTGTTCTACCTCTGTATATGCATACCGTTACAAAGGCTATGCATGTCAGTATCACCAGACTTGCAATAATCGGGGGTACAACCTTTACCAAATTGTTGTTCTTTTGATCTGCAAAAATTACGGCATCACTTTTTCAGGGATAGACATCAAGCATTACTTGCGAGACTACATAGTACCATGACTGATCTCTACTAACTGAGTGAACATAAAAACATGTATGAGATTTTCAAATAGCATCGCCCTCCCATACCGAATACTTGCAAATGTACTCATTCTACAAACACCTCGAGGTTACTGTTATGCTGTTAAGTTCACAAGAATTTTACATTTAGCACTCCCTGCCAAAGAGTTGGTGTCCAATGATGTGAAGGCTACTTGATTGATATAAAACCTGTCAAGTGCAGTTACACAGCACCTTAAGGACACGAAGAAAATAATGCTAGGGCTCGACGGTGCATACCTGGAGATTCAGCAAGCCGGAGGTACAGATTCTCACCATTGTTGCTGAACTTCCATGTGTCAACAAGCTCCCCTGTCCAGACTAAGCACCTTGACGGGTCTTTATAAGTGCCATCACTGCTCAAGTTGGCATATGCATATGCTGTACACGAGCAATTGCTGCTGCACTCAGCCGCGCACTGGTCGAAACTTCTGTTCTTGATGTGCAAGAAGTTGGCCGGGACCTTCAACACAGGCAAAGCCACAAAATGATTTGGCTTTCCACATTTCAGAGGTTCCGTTCTCCGACATCCTCTGGAGAAGTCAAGACCATCAAGCTCGTACCCATCAAGGCACTGGCATGTGTGGACAGTTCCAGTGAAATCACAATAGCTGAATGAGCCACACGAGGCGTAGAAGTCGCAGGCAGTGGGGACCTCGCCGATGAGTGTCCATGAAGACAAGGAGTTGCTCCAACTCAATGTCTTCCATTTTCCAGCGTAGTCAAGCATCAGACGCACATATGGTGAGCCATCGGAGACTGTGTACACATAGTAGTACTCGTCTCCAATGTCAGTGGCTGTTTGGTACGCGATGGAGCTAGTGTTGCTCCGATATGTTCCTCCACTTACAGTTATACTGTTCCGAACCATGATGCGGCAGTACAATCTAGTTCCATGCCAAATTACTACCTGAAGGTTTGTAGTGGGGTCAAGGCCAAGAGAAAAATCTCCATCGGAAGGGTCGTCAGGGCCCTTCCAAGCAACAAGACGCCCAACCACACGATCTTTATAACTCAGCACGAACCTCATGCCAGGAAGGAGGGTGTCCGTCGGGTGATCAAAGCTTTGCCATATGACTGTGCCGTTGGATGACCGGAGGACCAAGTTCCCCGTGTCGAGGATCACCGCAGCAACTCCGGTATCTCCAGCGGTGATTTTGTTGTTGGCTGCCCAAACAGTTTGGCCTTGGGAGTCAGACAAGATCAGGCCAGAAGTTTTGCTGATGGCAAGCTCTGCAGAAACAGAGGAGGCGATTGGTTTGTTACGGTTTGCAACCCAAACAACTGTGTGTTTGGGGATATTGTGGTACCATATGCCAAGGTAGAGGCTACTGTTGGAGCTGGTCGGGAAGAAGAAGCCAAGCCCAAAGTCCCCGCCCGTGGAGACGAGAGTGTCGCCTGAGGCGAGTGGCTTTGCATATGTCAGCTGGTCATCGGATTTGCAGAATGAACTCAAGGATAGTAGAATCAAAATGGGGATGCAGGCCATATCGGATTTGCAGAATGAACTCAAGGATAGTGTCTTCTTGGTCTGCTTGTGTGTCAAGTCGACGAAATAGCACAGAGTACAGATAATCGATAAGACTGACTAGGCACGGTTTTTGGCAACAGTTGGGCTGCAGGGGGTGAATGAATGTGTGGTTGGGGCACCCTCTGTCCGTCGCTGTGAAGTCGACGCGCTTGAATTATCAACGAAATTATGACATGATTTTCAAGTTTTAACAAGCGCCAGAAACTTGCTCATGACTTGGAGTCTCCGGTCAATGCTACGCTTCAAGTCCTTGCTGTCTTCATCCATCAGTCTCAGACAAGTGTTTCTTGGAGGTGACAGTTGTACATTATTGAAGAACTAAGCAATAATTTTGTACTCCCTCCGTCCCAAAATAAGTGTCGCTGATTTAGTATACTAACTTTGTATACTAAATACACTTATTTTGAAATGGAAGGAGTACAATGCATGGATGGTCTGACCACTTCTCGAACTGCCGCTTATACTTTGGGACTACCTACTGCTCAGGTGCCTGAGAAACAACGTTTTCTCAGTCACCCATCAATTAGCCGTTAGTTTTTTATTAACGTTGATCCTACTTCTTGAGAACAAAAGCTTCTTTCTCAGTCGATTCGTATTTTTGGCTTATGTTAGCAATTTTTTAAGGGAATTTGTCTTGTTTTAGCTATTTTACGTTGCTGTTTCAGGCTATGGCCCGCTTAATTTTTTTTGTTGAGAATTATGGCCTCCTTAATTAGTTGACTAGAGTTTCTGCTTCGGCCTTTGGGCTTTGGGCCGCATCTTTCAATGTCAACCACACACACGGCAACTAAACCATCAAATTCAACACATTTCCCTAAAAAACAAATTGAACACATGCGTGAATGATGAAAGCAACAAATTCATAAACAGTCAATGAAAGAAATCTCAAAGTAAAGACATTGATCCAAAAGGAAAAAAAGATGCACGATGACAAGAAACTAACACATTTTTTGGTTGTTTGCTCGGCTGCGTTTTTGGCGTGTCCTAACCATTATGGCATTTTTTTTCATAGGCCCCGGCTGCGCCATTGACTCCGCCTCATTTACCCTAACTGCTATTATTATACTTTAAAGAACACAAATGGGTCAAAACACAAACAACTAAAGAAGACTCTAGTTCTAGAAAAGAACAACAAACAACAAAACATATGGTAAAAAACACTACATTGTTCAAGGCCGTGTGAAACAGGGTCGCTACCATGGAAATGACCTGGAAGAATATGCCTGCAAGACCAACATTATGAAAAATAAAAACCAAACAAATCCAAAACCCAAAACGCGAAAAAAATAAGACTGTATTTTTGCTTCAGAAAAAGGGCAAGCCCATGGCCGGAAATCCCATCCCAGGCCCAATAGACAGGATAAGCAGCACACGAAAAGCAGAAATTTAGCCCACAGAAGTCAAGACTGAAGACCCGCACAGCACGCAGGTACGAAAACCTGAACCAACGCCATGTGCGACTCAGAATGAACGGTTGATCGGAGCAAGTATAATAAAGTGACTGACATAAGCAGGCTATAAGAGTTTAAATTTTATATTCTAACTTAGTTGGAGGAGTGAGAAGATAAGAGACAAAGAAAGCGGGCTATAGATTAAAAGTCAGCTATAACATGGGCTTCAAAAGACTTTGTGAGGTTGTGACGCTGTAAGAGTCTTGCCGCCATTTGCATACTTGCAATAGTCCCCTAGAGACTGAGCTGGCTGCGTGTATGGAGGGCATCGCCTTGAGCCATGAGTGGAGCACAAAACCTTTTATCCTTCAAACCGATTCCGAGGTGGCAGCCAATATGATCAAATGACGGGAGGTTGACCGATCCCCCACGGCCTCCATTGTTAGCGAGATAAAAAATCTCCATTGTTTAGAGAGATTGCACTCCATCACCTCAGTCCGCCGTGCAAGTGATATTGTTGCTCATCGTCTAGCTCAAATAGGCCACCATGACATGCGAACGGCTGTCTGGTTGAGGTCTGGTCCTCCTGAGATTGAGTTGCTGTACCAAAATGACTGTACTTCCCCTGGTTAAGCAACGAAAATCTCTTTTCCCGCAAAAAAGGTGGGCCAATTGTTAATAAAGTAATACTCCCTCTGTCCTAAAATAAGTGTTATAAAGTTGTTACTAAATCAACGACACTTATTTTGAGACGGAGGGAGTACATTTTTATAACTTACTACTATACATGCTGGCTATTAGATTGGTTATAAGTGACACTAGATCAGTGGTGGCACGTGTTGCCATGCTCATCTATTTGTATAATAAAATAATAATATTGTTATAAATTTGTTGCATATGAATTACACAAATTAAATTTGCATAAATAAACCAATATTAGTCACTAATTGAGGGGAATTTCACACTCAGTAAAAGCTTTCACATACAATTTGGCTAGGTATACAACATACACAACAATCTTATGCGATGTTAAATTGACAGAGAAAACAAAATAAAATTAGAAAACACTACATGTGCATGCTTTTCTGGTGACAAACATAAATAGCATCAAGGATAATACAAACATTCTCTAAAAAAAATGATAATACAAACATGATAGAGTAAAAAGGAAGCAAAAAATGAAGAAATAGAATGTTCATTAGTACATACATGGTTGCATGAAACATGTTAATTTTCCATGCATGTACATTTGCACAAAATGACAGATATTTTCGTAAATACATGGCCACATGAAATGAGCAATCTATGCACATTAATGGGAAGAGAAGCTGCAAAAATGTACAATAAAAATTCACATTCTATACTCTTGAGAGGCTAGCACCTTCTGCTCTTGCATAGAATTTAGCTCTTGGAATTTGAACATATCATTCTTGAGAAATCCTTGTAGTGGAATATTATCCTAAAATTCCCTGGCATTCATGAAGCTAACTATCTCCTTAAGTATGTATAGACTAAACCATAAGATTTTAAAACCTAATTGCCAATGATACTTTGAGATAGTAGCAAGAAAAAGTAAACAAAAAACCTAGCAATCCTACATTTGATCAAGCCGAGAGCAGCCAAATCCATCAATCGAAACAACAAACCATTGGATTGCCTCACCATGAGATAATGGACTTACCTTCCTGCAGGAACAAGAGCACACAAATTTTCTAGAGAAGGAATCAATGCAAGTCTTCAATAACTAAAGAAAGGGAACATTCAAATATAGACAAACTATGACAAAACCAAAACAAGCAATTGGCAATGTGATTTGATCTAAATAAGCCCTAGCCTGCTGAAGTATATGATGCTTCATATGTTGGGAAGGCAAACAATAGTCACTGCAATAGAAAAATCAATTCACAGTCTATTCATCACAATAGATGTGATATTTTATATTAGGAAGGAGGGTATAGATGAAGATACGTTACTTTTTACCTGCCTCACAAGCCACATCAAGATGCTTCATCCCAGAAAATAGATCCAACTTTGAAATCAACGTGAAAAAAAAATCAGCCAGTCAAACTAATAACACTAATACAAGAGCCTTAAAGCACAAGTCAACAAAGTAATGAACAAAATAAAGGTTACAATTAATAGTTTCTTCATTATCAGGGAGGTTCCTTGCTGCTTACCTTTGAATATTAAGGACATGAATGAACCAACAATATAAACATTACTTCTGCCTTTGAAAACCTTGATATATTTTGCCTATTTTAGCACATTTGAACTCTTTTAAAAAGTCAAGCATGATTGATTTTACCATTAAGATTAGAACATTTAGTCTGCTCAAACACACTGGTTATCTAGATTCTACTATCATGTACGTAGTTGTAATTTTATGAAACAACGTTCTTGAGAATTGTTACGTGGAAAAAGAGTAGAATAAAATTGTTTGTTATGCCACAAGAAAATCAGATATACATAAGGTATAGTAAATGTTGTCTTAGCTAGCCCATAGGAAATTAAACATAGAGAAATTACATATAACATTATCTCAATACATGTCCCTTGCCAGCATACCGTATATCGAAATCAGAGTGGAAATTACAAACTACCCAAGGAAGGGAAATGTGGTGTGGCGGTGGAGAGGTGCACATCTCGTACCATCGTCTGGAAGAGAGAGGAAGGTCATCGTCATTGTGATCACCATCATGGGGAAAGGAAGACATGGTTTACCTAGATGGGAGGGACTCCACTTTGACTGTCGCAACATCTCTTGCCATAAGAATCCCGCTTTCTCTTGGATACTGGACCTTAGGAGAACTGGGGCAGGTGCGAATGGCAGGGTTAAGAAGAAAGGGAGCAGAAGAAGAGCCACCCAAACTGCTGGTAAGGGGAGATGGAGGTCAAGTGAGGATATAGCAAGCGGTCGTGTCATTATGTAGGGGCGAGGAGGTAGGCGGTAAAGAAACGGTCTTGCATTACAGTCAGAAGGGGAGACAGTGGAAGGGATGAGCACCTTGCACGCCATTAATTTGTGCAATATGTGCTAAAAACAATTAGAATAGATGGCACTTGATTATCTTGTGAATTTGTTCGATTATGCAGGTAGCTATTGTCGGCTTCACGTGAAGTAGTATTGTGTCGTTGGTCGAAGAAGAACGCTTGCATGCGGCGGCGGCGGAAACACCGGGCTTTCCTGGACCAGGCGACCAATTAGCCCTCGTTTGGCATTCGAGTCTCGATGTAGATCAAACCACAGAGCGACGAATCACGCGCGTGTCTGTGGGCAGGGCTGTGTGGCGCGAGGTTGACGCTGGTGTCGCTCCCAGCATGTAGATGGAGATCGTGATGACAAATAACCGGGCGGGTTGCCGACTTTCCGCGTGTTGAGGTCCACACAGGAGATCCGCACAAGAGACCCATACAGTGAGGTCCGCCAGGAGATCCACGTGGTGAAGTCCGGTCACTGAGATACACCAGTAGATCCGCGTGGTGAAGTCTGGTCACTAAGATCCATCGAGGAGGTCCGTATGGCAAGTATGGAGTCCGCGGAGTGACTTTACGATGTTCGTGAATTGATCGACCTCCACGGAGTAGCGAGGTTGGCTCGTCGAGGATAGACGTGACCAGGTTGAATCCGCGGTGGCAAGGTCCGCTAGGTGGAGAGACGACACGACAGGGCCCACAATGATCACGATGGGGAACCTTGCGCCACGATCCAGGGCCGTCCATGGGCTTGTGTGAACAGTGCGACCGCACAGGGCCCCCAAATTCTAGCCCCCCCCAGTTCTAGGCCGAGGTTGCATAGTTTTGGGCCGTTTGCCTGTTCTGGTCGCTTGAACCACCCCTCGCGCAATGGACACTCAGCCCGCACGCTAGGCAACCCTTACTGAAAAAGAGTGATGACTTGTCGCAATGAGCAGTTGAATGAAAAATATCTTGGCATGCCCTCTGATGTAGGGAGCTCAAAACATGGGGCTTTCAAATATCTAAAAGATTGCTTGTGGAGCAAAATACAGGGGTGGATGGAGAAACTCTTGTCGGCAGCTGGTAAGGAGGTATTGATTAAATCAGTGGCCCAAGCCATCCCAGTTTATTCTATGTCTTGCTTTAAACTCCCTAGAGGATTGTGCAAACAATTAACATCGATGATCAAATCCTTCTGGTGCGGTAGCAAGTGAGGCCAAAGGAAACCTTATTGGGTATCTTGGGAGTCCATGAGCATGCCAAAATATACTGGCGGTTTGGGTTTCCGAGACTTTGAAATTTTCAACTTGGCTCTTTTGGTTAGGCAGGCGTGGAGGATTCTTGAAACGCTGGTTCTCTGAGTGCCAGAATCTTGAAAGCAGCATACTTTCCTGACACAGACTTTCTGTCGGCTGAGCTTGGGGGCCACCCGTCTCAAATATGGAGAGGTGTGGTTGAATGTCGGGACTCTTTGAAGATGGCACTGATAAGGCGAATAGGAAACGACAACTCCACTCACATCTGGGATATGAACTGGATCCCCAGGAGGGAACACATGAGATCCATAGTGTCTTTAATTGCTCAGCCGCCTCATTTGGTTTCTGAACTGTTGGACCAGGCAAATGCAAGATGGAACACGCAACTAATTCAGCAAGTCTTCCTTCCTTATATTGCATCGGCCATATTGCAGATCCCAGTGAGTACACGATCGATAGAGGACTTCTGGTTGTGGGGTTTTGAAAAGAACAGAATTTTTTCCGTTGATCAGCATACAAGATGATAGTTGCAATAAAGAAAAGGAGGGAGGACTGGTTAGAAGAAAGGGCTGGATCATCGAACAATAGTGAAAACGAGAAGTCATGGGTCACTCTGTGGAAGATAGCGGTGCCGGCAAAACTAAGGACATTCTTATGGCGTTTAGCAAAAAACTCACTCTGAACCGAATATGTCTGCAAGCACAGAAAGATATCTCACCACGACGCTTGCTTTGTGTGTGGGGCGCATGATTCCTGGAGACACAGCCTTCTCGAATGCAACATGGCGCGGTGTGTCTGGGCCTTGGTAGACCACGATCTCCTTGACCATATAATCGCAACCTCTGAACCTTCGGTGCGAAGTTGGCTGTTCTCCATGATGGAAGTTTTGAGCCACGAGGAGCTGAAACGGATGTCGGTAACTTTATGGGCCATATGATAAAAATCAATGTGGATGCAGGAATTTCTATAGAGCGTAATGTTGGCACCGTAGCTGCAGTTTGCCACAATTGGGATGGCACCTATCTAGGCTCTTCAATGTTGGTCATTCAAGGACGTGTTGATCCTCCAATGCTCGAGGCTATCGCATGTAGGGAAGCGCTCTCTTTGGCACAGGACCTAGGAATGCAACATCTTCAAGTGGCATCGGACTGCAAGCAAGTTGTTCATCATATCCATCAAGGTGTAGGAGGTGATTATGGCATTATCATCAAGGAGATACTAGACACAGTTAGTTCTTTTAGTTCGTGTGTTTTCTCTTTGGAATCTAGACTTTTTAATTTTGAGGCTCATAGTCTAGTTAGGTATGGTGTTTCTTTCCCTCTTTTTTTTTGAGGGAGTGTCTCTCTCTTTTTTTTTTTTGGGAAATGTGTCTCTCTCCCTCATGGAGGCACCTTTGGTTGGGTACACCTCATGACCTAATTGTAATTTCTGCAAACATTCTAGCTAATCAATAAAAGGCCTAGCCATCTTTTCTAAAAAAAAAGCCCGCACGTAGGACTTCCCGAGTCTTCCGACTGAACATACTCGAGCCCCTCGACTGGACCAACTCGATCGTTCTGCGCTACACCCTTCAATCAAAAAAAATCCCTCAAAAAAATCAAAAGAAAAAAAAAGATCGTTCTGCTCTATCAACGTGATCAAAGGGATTCTGCGTTATCAACATGATTTATTGCATCCTGGAAAGGAGGAAAAGAAATACTATTTGTTCCATTAAGGATGAAAATGATGTGTTGCATTTCAAACCTAGTGCTGTCACTAATACATTTGTCAACTACTTTAGATACATCTTCTCTTCTCCTAACGATAACACTGGCAGGCCTTTTCTCACTACTCAGTTGCCTAATAGCTATTTGGATCCTACTTATGCCATTCCAGATAAACATGAGGTCTTGCAGATTCTCAAAGAGATGAAGTTGAATGCTTCTCCCGGTCCGGATGGATTTAATGTTGAATTCTATTTGGCGGCTTGGGATTGGATAGGTGACGAGGTCACTCAACTTGTGATTAAATTTTATGAAACAGGTATTTTACCTCCTCATATTAATGACACCAATATTGCTCTCATTCCGAAGAAGTTAGTTCCTCAAGTTCCTATGGATTATCGTCCCATTAGCCTTTGTAATGTTGTTTACAAAATCATTGCGAAATCTTTAGCTAACAGGATTAAGCCTCATCTTCCAGACTATATTGATCCTGCTCAGCAAGCCTTTATAGAGGGTAGAAGAATTAGTGATAACATTATTATTGCTCAAGAAATTACTCACTCTTTCTCTCTTAAATCTTGGAAACATCATGCTTTCATGCTTGAAATAGATCTTGCTAAAGCTTTTGATCGATTAGAATGGAACTTCATTGTTTCTGCTCTTGCACGTAAAGGGCTGCATGGTCATTTTATTAATCTCATTCATGCATGCATCTCTTCTCCTACTTTCTCTGTGCTTATTAATGGGCAGCCTTCGCATAAATTTAAAAGTTCTCGAGGTATCTGTCAAGGCTGTCCAATGTCTCCTTATTTGTTTGTTATCGCTATTAATGAATTGTCTATTGTTCTCAATGAGGCTCTTGCTGCTAATCAGCTGCAAGGAATTTCTCTTGGTCCAAATTGCCCTTCTGTTCATTCCCTGTTGTTTCCAGATGATCTCTTGGTTTGTGGTCAAGCTACTGTCCAAGAAGCAAATTCAATGGCCCATCTCATCCATCACTTCTGTTCTATCTCTGGTCAAACTCCAAACTGGACTAAATCTGCCATTCTTTTTAGTTCTCATGTTAGTCAAGTTACTATTCAGGAGATTAAGAATATTTTTCATGTTTCTGCTATGGATAGTAATTTCACCCATCTTGGTCATCCGCTTATTCTTCCTGCTAAAAATAGAACTGCTGCTTACAACTTTGTGCTTGACAAGTTTAAGAATAAACTGCCTGCTTATAAAGCTAATATGCTTTCTCATGTTGCTAGGTTGGAATTGATTCGTTCTGTTTTCTCTGCTATTCCTGTTTATTATATGGCTAATATATTGTTCACCAAGAAGTTTCTTGCTAAGCTCACTGCTGTCATTAGGAATTTTTGGTGGACAGGTGTTAGGGAAAATGATTCGAGCAGGAGTCTTTTTCTTCGAGCATGGAAAGATATCTGCAATTCTAAAAAAGAAGGTGGCCTGGGTATAAGGAATTTGAAAGCAATTAACGAAAGTCTTGTTCTTGTAGCTGTTTGGAGAATTGCTAAATCCCCCTCCTCTCAGCTGTATTTACTCCTTCAGGCTAAATATTTTCATGACTGTTCTATTTGGACAGCCACTCCTTCCTCTCCGAAATCTGCTTTTTGGACCTCTGTTTTAAAAATGATGCCTAAGTTAAAAGCTCATTCTTTTTATCAATTAACCAGAGGTAATATCTCAATTTGGAGTACTCCTTGGTGCAATCTTTGGGCTAGCATTCATGACCATCTTAATATTCAGCATCCAGGTTTTATTTATCCTTCTTTAGTTAGGGATCTTTGGCTCCCTGGGCAAAAAGTTTGGAATAATGAGTTAATTCATTTACTTTTTCAGCAGCCTATGGCTTCAATCATTGTTCAAACTGATATCATTGATGACGATGGTCCAGATGTGCTCTGTTGGGATCTGACACCTAATGGAATTTGTTCTTCCAAATCTGCTTATAAGCTTTGTTTGCAGGAAATTCATGCAAATCCTAGAGATGCACCTTCTGTATTATCTTCGGAGCTCAAGGATCTTCTTAAGCTGGTCTGGAAACAAAAGGAACTCCTTCCTAGGGTGCAAACTTTTGCCTGGAGGCTTCTTAGAAGAGCTTTACCTACAGGTTTGCGGGCAGGCCGTTTCTCTATTCATATCTCTTCAAATTGTAGTAGGTGTGGCATTCAGGAGGATGAGTTCCATTTATTTTTCCTATGTCCTTTTGCTCGAGCAACTTGGTTTGCTTCTCCTTGGTTCATTAGATCTGATGTTTTAGTCCAAGGACATTCTACTATGCATTCTATTTTCATTGCCTTTCTTCGCATGGGACATCCTTACGGTTCTATTTCAAACATTCTCAATTTCTTGTGGTGTCTTTGGAAGGCTAGAAATGATTATCTCTTTGACAGGAACAAGGCTCCTCCTCATCATGTACACCTTGCGGCTAAAGCCTTGTCCTGTGATGCTTATAATGATTTACCTCATTTGTCTCAGATGCAGGTGATGCCACAAGTACAACTTCCTTCTGATCAGCTTCCTATGCAGGGACGAACTCTCAGGTCGGATCTGCTTGTTATGGGTCCCAAAATTTACTCTGATGCAGCTTTCAGAAGTCGGAAAGTTCCTGGTCTAACGCAAGGAGCAGTTGTAACTGGAGTGGGAATTTATGTTTCTTTGCCTCAAGATCAGTTTGAAATCAATGTGCAAATTCAAGCTTCTGCTCCTCCTACTACTTCTCCTCTACATGCTGAAGCTCTGGCTCTCTCTTTTGCTGCTCAAGTGGCTAGTAAGCTCAACATTCTTCGGCCAACCTTTCTCACGGATTGTCTCTCATTATCGTCGGTGGCTGCTATTGGAAGGATTGTATAATCTTCCACTCCTTGGTACATTCGAAAGCCGTTGGCTACTTTCTTCAAACATGCTACCAATTTGCAGCCCCAGGTCTTCCATATTTCCAGAGAGATAAATGGCATAGCACACAATGTAGCTCAGCAGGTTCTGCATTCACATATTGAACCTGAAGTTTGTTGTTATACTTCAGCTCATAGGCATAGTTCCTGTCCTGTTGTATCTCTTCTTTCCAACTTTCAGGATCAGGAATTTGTAATTCACGCTGTACATTGTTACTGAGCTGAATGAATTTGGCGCTTTGAGCGCCTTCTGTTGTTCAAAAAAAAACTAGGAGTATCTGCTTGCGAATATCCATTTATGATCCCGGGCTCATCTGCACCCGGTTAAAAGAAAATTTTAAAATAATAATAATAAAATTCAAAAAATCCAAATTATGTGAAAACTTATAGTTGACGCGCGAGGCAACCGAATCCATGGTCTTCACCGGGACTGATGCCGTACAGCCTCGGCCACACCACATGCTGCTACCTGTCGTCCGTTAGGCCAGGGAGAACGAGGAGGAACAAAAAAAACGGTGAACGGCGAAATTGATGGAAAAATATTTGAGATGGTGTTTCCAACAAATTGATATCAGAAAATTTACTCTGAATATCTCCCACAGTTATACGCGTTCAAGACATACATCCATATGTACGGCACCACACACAGGCGCACAATGGCGACCGCTCGTACCCTGCATCGTGCGTGCTAGGGTTTCTCCTGCCTCCCGCCGGTACCGCCGTCGGTCTACCTCGTCTCCTGTGGTCTTAGGACCATGGAGGTGCGGTGGATCCTGGCCCTTTCCGGCGGGAGGGCTCCGTTTTTTAATATTTTTTTGAGGTTTGTTAGGGTTTCTGTCCTGCTTAGAAATGTGAGGCGACGGTGGCTCTCTGTAGATGAAATAAGGTCCTCCTTCCCAGCCCCCTTTCCGGTGGTGTTTTTAGCATCGTCGGAGGGCGTGTGGTGGTTTGTCTCCGGCAGATCTCGTGGGATTCGGTCAGCGTTTGTCTTTGGTGGATGCACGTGGATCCGGTCTTCGTTCGTCTGTGTTCGTGTGTCTACAGGTTGGATCCTTCAGATCTATGCTTCTCTTCATCGGCGGCGGTTGCTGTTCTGGTGCGCTGGTCCTATGGGGCCTTTAGCACGACGACTTACCGACTGTCTACTACAACAAGGTTTGCCCGGCTCCGATGAGGGAGGGGCGATGACGGCGGCGCGCCTTCGACTCGCTCCAGTGCTTGTACTAGGTGGTATGTATTTTTTATTTCTGGTGTTCTTTGTACTACCTTGATAGTTGATGAATAGGTGAGAAGTTTTCCTCGTCAAAAAAAAAGACATACAGCCATACAGGGCGGGAGTACTGAGCAATTTTGACGGGAAATTATCCTGTGATACCATATATCACATGATACCATGATACCATGTCACAAAAATCACATTTGCATGTTTCAAAAAATTATGAAAAAAAACTGAATGTTCACAAGACATATGTCTACTATCCCTAAAAATTTCAGATCTAAATTCGAAATGCACAATGAGAAATAAAAAAGACAAATTCAACATGAATAGTGTCACAAAAAGACAAAAGCAGAAATGACACTATTCACATGTGGATTTGTCTTTTTTGTTTCTCCATGTGTTTTCGATTTTGGATTTGAAATTTTTAGAGATTGTGGATACATGTCTTGTGAACACTGATGATTTTTTTCGTGATTTTTTTAAACGTCAAAAATTGAGTTTTGTGACATGATACCATGTAATAGTTGGTATCATGTGAAATCTTCCCCAATTCTGACCTGGTCGATAATCACAGAATCGTGTGCGTCTGACGGCAAAAACGACAAAATTGACCTGAGGACGAAAAGAATTTACAAACTGAACTGTGTTTGAAAAAATTTCACCCAGCTGACCCTTTTGTGTAGCGCCCGACAGCTAGGCGCTGCACTCCACTGTGTAGCGCCTGTCTACACAGCTTTTAAGTAGTGCCGAAGCCATAGGCGCTATACTCTGATGTGCAGCGCCTAGCTGTCGGGCGCTGCACACATCATTTAGCCATATTAAAACCGCTATAACTTTTAATCTGTGCATCCGATGAAAACGTGCCTTATATGAATGTTGTGCATTTTTTCGTGTTCTACGCAATGATGGCATTTTCATCTATGTTGGGATCAATTTGCTTGATGAAAACTCTGTTGGAAAAGTGCATAATAATATAACTGACAGAATCTGTTAAAACTTGGGCGGGCAGCATGGCGGTGAGCGAGGTGCTCTTCTTCGTGGGGTTCCAGTCCACCGGCCCGACCGTGGCCTGCGCGATCGGCAACATCGTCCCGGCCCTCACCTTCGCCATAGCCGCCGCGATGAGGATGGAGGCGGTGCGGCTCGGGACTCTCGCCGGGAAGGCCAAGGTGGCCGGCACGCTCGTCTGCGTCGGCGGCTCCATGATCATGCCCGTGTACAAGGGCCCGCTCCTCAAGGTCCCGGCCTCCCCTGTCCACTGGCGCTACGCGGAGCACGCCGCCATCGCCGCGGCGGAGGCGCCAGAGGCCAGTACTGGCCTCGGCGATGCCCTGGTCATCCTCAGCGCCGTCGCCTGGGCCGCCTGGCTCGTCATGCAGGTACGCGTGTCATCAGTGACGGTGGGCGTAAATGACGTGATGATTGATCGACTAATTAAATTTGCTTTGCAGAACAAGACGTCGGAGGATTTCTCGGCGCCGTACACCAGCACGACGATCATGTCCCTCATAGTATCGGTTGAGTGCGCGGGCGTCAGCGCCGCCGTGGACCGGAGCCTCGCCGTGAGGAACCTTGGGCTCGGCATCAGGCTGTACTCCGTGCTCTACATGGTAATTCAGCCGGGCCGATCATTGTCTCGCCCGTCCACTCCAGTTGACTTGTGCGTGCATGTTCAGGGGATCGTCGGCTGGGGTGTCACGTTCGCGATGATGACGTGGTGCATCCAGGCGCGCGGCCCGCTCTTCGTCTCCATGTTCAACCCGGTGGTGCTCGTCGTCGTCGCCGTTCTCGGGTGGGCCATCCTCGACGAGCAGCTGCACGTCGGAAGGTACGATCGTGTCTTGAGGCAAGGTAGCTGCCGTCCTCACATTGTTCAGCGTTTTTCACTTGTGGGAATCCTGATGTTTATCGTTTCTGTGCCTGGTGGGCTGTACATGGTGCTGTGGGGCAAGGGGAGTGAGACGAGCGGACCGGCGGCCCTACTCGACGGCAAAAGTGAAGCAAAGATCACCGAGAAGGGCCTGGAGGCGAAGAACGACGACGCCGATCCCTCCTCCTTGCCGGTTTGATAATATATAGGCTGTAAGTAGAGCGGTCGCTGCGCCCCTGAATGTTTCCGAGGATTCACAACTGCCAGGTTCTATTGCTCCAATATGCATGGGAGCATAGCTACATTCATTGCATGACTAATGAAATGTGGATCATACATCCATGATCAGGTGCAAGTAGCAAGTCATAGCTCCTTGTCATTTGAATATAATCAGCACTTTAGCTACATGTAAGTCGTCTGAAAATTGATTTTAGGCAATCACTTTATTTGCCGTTGATTCCTGCTTTGAGATTTGTGCTATTTTTTTTCTTGGCTTTTTTGTGAGCTGGTTTTGAGCTGTTTCTTTTTTTTTAGGGAAGCCAAGACTTTATTACTCGAAGATTACAGAGTGTGGAATACAAAAGGGATATATTTGAGTCAATCAATTTGCTACTGGGCTGAAGCCCATTAACTCTATCCCCCCCCCCCCCCCCCCCCCCCCCCCCCTCTCTCTCTTTCGTTTGTATTTTATGTTTTCATGCGTTTTCTCCTTTTCTTAGTTTTTTCGTCTGTTGTAGGCATTTCTAGGACGTTGGCCGAGTGTAAATGTATACACACAAATGCTACGTAACATGTAGAATAATTACACTATTATATGATTGCTTTTTTGCATGTTACAGAAAGTGCAGTCATAGTGCTAAGTTGTGTGCATTTTTTTAACTTTTCATCATTGTCTTTTTTCTTAAAGAGTAATGCTAATGGCACCAATTCATTGTTCCTTATAAAACTTCATTATTATTTTGCTTTAGTTATTATTTTATTTTCTTTCTTCTATTAGGGTAATACCGATGTCACTTTTTTTTTTTGAGGAATCGGCAGGAGCACTGCCTATTTTCATTAAGAGAGGAAGAGGTGAAACCATATGTACACAGAGTTGCACGTCTTGTGCGAAAACATGGCTGTCACTAATTCATTCCTTTTTCGGAAACTTATTTTTTTGCGTAAATTCTACTATTATATTCTTATTCTTACATATTTTAAAAAAACATCATTTTTTGTGTATATTGTGTGCAAAACTTGTCATTGTTTGTTTAATACCAATGTCACCAATTCATTCTTTCTAGAAAAACCTCATTATTTTGATTTTTTTATAATTTTTATTTTATTTTCTTTCTTCTTAAAGGTTAATACCAATTCCTCTAATTCATTTTTTCTTATAAAACTTCATTGTTATGATTTTGTTTTACTTACTTTTTTAAAGGTAATACCAATACCACAAATTCATTCCTTATTAGGAAATTCTTTTTTGCGAGAAGTCCACTATCATATGCTTATTCTTGCATATTTTTAAAAAAGCATCATTTTTGTGCATATTGTGTGCAAAATTTGTCATTGCTTGATTTTTTAATATAATTTTTTTTCTTCTTAAAGGATAATACCAATTGCACTAATTCATTCTTACTTAGAAATTTTAATTTTGATTCCACTTCATTTCTTCTTAAAGGGTAATATCATAGCCACCAATCCATTATTTCTTAGAAAAAACTATTATTATTATTATTATTATTATTATTATTATTATTATTATTATTATTATTATTATTATTATTATTATTATTATTATTATTATTATTATTATTTCTTAGAAAAAAATATTATTATTATTCCACTTCATTTCTTAAAGGGCCTATATGGGTCGGAGGGAGTATGAATGATCGATTTCAATTGGCATATAGGAGTAATAAAGAAAGGTGAGAATAAATGGCGTGATCAGTAGGGATAAAAGAGTAACGGGAGATTCAAAAAAAAATGAAGGAGAGAATAACACAAAGAATTGGTATTAATACCAAGGGCGTGGCATGCGTGCAATGCAATAATAAAAAGGAATTATACTAAGGGACGTGGGAGGGGCACGCATATATGCGTTACTGCGCAATGTGCGATTGTTATGTGCAACAGAAATAAGAGCATCGAGTTGCATGCAACGAACTAGGGTCGTCTCACTCAGACATAGACAATTTTTTTATTAATCTTCAAGCGTGTGCATAGATGGCCTAAAACACATTTAATAGAATCCTTTTATTGAGATCAGAATATTCATACAAAAACCGTACCAAAAGTATGTATGTGTCCCATGCTTCTTAACGTACTACTGATATGAATTTCTGCTAGACCTCAGCGTGTGCCTCTTTGCCATGGCCGGGCACAATTCGGATGTTGTTGGGCCGTGCTGACGGATATTTCAGTGCACACGTCAATTATCTCTCCCGTTGCAACGCACGGGCATATGTGCTAGTATAGGTAAACTGTGGAAGTTAATAATACTCATGTAAATATTTGCAAAAAAAATCCCAGTAAAATTAAATAATTATATATCCAGTAAAATAAACACAATAAAACTGCATAAGGAAACCATGATTAAAAGTAGTCGCTTTTACAACCAGAACGAAGTCAGAATAGAAACAAGATTATCAATAAAAGAGCCTACTCTCTCCATATCTTGCATTAGCCACTAATCCTAGCTTGCAAGCCAAACACAATTGTGTTGTCCATATTCTAACAGAATTAATCCTTTAGCGGAATTAACCTGGTAAGGTGAAGGGGCTAGTTTTGTTTTGTCGGCGATGTCCGTGCTTTTAGCCGAGAACTGATCAGGCATGTGCATATCACCGGCTAGTAGTAGAAGAGTTGTGCCACAGTCATCTTTTAGTTCTGCGGATCCCCGGCGACGGAGACCGCCGCCACATCGTCCGTTGCCTCCTCGTCGGAGAGACGTAGCGAGAACTTCACGGCATTCCGCTGCCTCGCCGCCCGCCGCTGCCGATTGACATGCCGGGCGAAATACTTGGCCACCTCGGATAGCAATGTCTTTGTGTCCATCGCTAGGGCTGCCGCAACTCCTACCTCGTAGAGATCATCAGTGTCTTGATCGGCGACCCCCGAGACTTCGCCCCTCGCCGGAGCTTTTTGGGCAGCGATGATGGCGTCGAGCGGCATCTCGTGCGTGCTCAGATTGTATTACAAAGGCAGGTACGTACGTGCATGTATATTAGGGTAGCACCTGACCTACTCCGACTCGGTGATGAATTCGATTCGAACCATGTCTCATTCTCATCTCCGGTACGTAGATAGCCTGGTTTGATTTTGATTTATTTATCTTCTGGATTTGTGCGACCGATCGATCTGAGGTCTCCTCCAGGGTTTTACAACACCGCAAGCGATCGATCGAGCCATGGCTTCGCCGACGCACCCAGCAAAGCGCCGTGCCCGAGCCCCTGCACCGGCGGCAGAGTCCGCCGACGTCCTGAGGCAGATCTTCCTCTGCCTCGACTCCCCAGTCAACCTCGCGCGCGTCTGTGCGGCCAGCACCGCCTTCCGCCGCGTCATCACCGACCCGGTATAGAAACTGACGTATTCAAATGTGCACTTGCTACCACAGAACCTCTCCAGCTGCAGTGTGCGGAGATCAAGCAAGAAGCACACCATATCCGTCCTAGACACCGCGTACAGATCCTTGTCTTCCGGTGTCCCCTCTAGCAATAGGTAACCCCGGGCCACCCCGATGATCGCCTCCGTTTCCCACTCATCCCCGCTTTCCTCCCGCAGGAGGGCATACGTGAGGTGAAACACTTGTGCTTATGGTCGTGCTTGCAGATCCTTACCATTGTGAGCCTCTCTTGTTCGCCAGCTGCCTCCACGAAGGTCTTGCCGATACAATAGGAATTAGGCGGAGAGTCCATGATGGAGAGCTCCGGCGTGCTCCTCCGTGCGTCGACCCCGCAATCGTTCGGACTGCACGATTCAGATGTGTTTTGTCATCCAACGCGAGCCTGTATCGGTCCACCTATCGGTCTGGACACGCTTTTTCCCGCAAATTAGAAGCAAACTGGGGGGCTTTGCGGGAGTCCGGACCGCCGCCACATAGGACTCCGACACCCCGGCCCACTCAAATCCCCTATCGGTCCCATTCTCTTCCACTCCGACCCTGCTTGCCCTTGCTTTGCATCCGTGCCCTTCTCCCCCGACGCCGTCGTTGTCCCTCTACGGCCGTCACCCAGGCATTGTCGGACGTCCGCAACCACCATCCATGCGCCCGCTCGCCCTGTACTTCAACGTCGTCCACTCAGGATCCGTCCGCAGCCAGGTACCCTCCTCCCCCCTATCGATGACGTCCATGGCGGACACCACGTCCGGTAGGTGTTCGATCAAATGCCATTGGGTTTCTTTTCGAACTTCATGTCGTTTTTTAGAGTACGAAGGATGGAGGGTAGTCGAGCATGGAGGATGAGTTGTTGTGCAATGCGTGGTTGGCCGTATCTATGGATTTTGTAGGCAGGAGCAGATGGGGGCTCTTTTGGCAGCGCGTGCATGATTCGTTTCACGCGCGAAGCACATTGCGCCCTATGACATGCACATCATCCATGAAAGCAATGTGAAGTCGTTAGTGTATCGATAGTACACCATCTAGACCATCATCGTTAAGTTTTGTAAAGCGGTTCGACCGGCTGGAGGCAATGTGGCCATTACGTGTGGCAACCGTGGAGATCGTAAGTTTTGCTTCTTCTTGCTTAACTTGTTGATTGATTCATTCATTCACTCAACTTTGCTCTACACGTTGCGTAGCATGTACACACTGCCGTGATGTACCACAGGACAGATGGAAGACCGTTTAGCAAATACATTGTTGGATGAAGCTCAATGGGCAGTATGTGTGGGAAGACATGATCCGTTCATGAAAAACTTGTTGAACATCCGGTTAATATCGTTGAATTTGTACTATTTCTCATTGAATTTGAACTATTGTTGTACTAGACTTATTTGCATTCTATGTATGGATGATTTGTGCTATTTTCTATCCGAACTTTGATGAATTCCTTCTTGTTTGATGGATTTCGTCCGGTTAGTTGAAATGTGGTTTGAAATGTATGCGATAGCCTTGGATGGACGGCTCCCACATCCGTGTTCACGGACTGGTCCCCCCCTCTCTGCGGACGGATGCAGTGTCTGGTTTGTGGGTTGGCGTTGGAGATGCCCTAAGGAAAGTTTTGATTTGTTCCAGTTTTTGTAGCTTATATTGTTATAAGAGGGAAGAAGATATATATGTATGACCGCATGAAAAGGCAATGTGATTAAAGAAATCTATTTGTTAAGAAAAAATTATAAATGTAATTTGATACTTAAATTGGATCATGTGCGTCTGCATTGGAATCCATCTATCAAGGTAAAGAAAGTTTTGGTCCGTTTAGATTTTTGCAATTTATTTTGTTAAGAGCGAAGCTCGAAAAATCAGTATAAAAAATCGAAAAGTGGGTTCAGTTAAGAAAAAATAGGTGCGAGTGCGCAAGGGAGAGAAAAAACAACATGAAGGGGGTGGTCGGAGGTAAGGTAAAAATTAACCGACGAGGCAAAAATAAACCGGAGCAAAGGCGACACTACCAGCTTCACGTTTACGAGTAAAGATGATGTCACGTCAGATTTGCACCTATGTGACATGCTCTTCGTTGAGAAATAACTGTTACTAGTAGAACGCCCGTGCGTTGCTACGGGCTACAATGTATATAAATGAATCAAACAAATGATTAAGGTCGTCTTCAAGGTCGAAGCTCATCTGTTCCTCATATGCTTGGACGTGTTCAGACATCAAACTGGCGCCCAACGGCTCCCCAAAATCCAACCGTCTGGGCAATCCAGCTGATATGTGAGGGAGAAATGTGGTTGTCCGGAATATCCGCCCTGTTATCTCCAACACGCAATCCCAACACAAAAACCAATCTCCATGACCCACCCTTCCCTTTTCCTGCCCGACCCTCCCCTTCCCGTTGGGTTTCCCACCGTAGTGGGACAATTCTTGATGGAGCCCTCTCCTTTAAAACCGGATGATGCTCACCTCATCATTGCCATAGCTCCCTCTATCCTTCACACTATATTTCCCCACGGACTGCCAAGGAGGAGTCCCCCTCCAACCACACCGCTCTTCGTCCTGCTCCCCTCATCCCGTATTCGTGTGGATCCATCACCGCCATCAAGGGGGACGAGGCGTGTGCCGCCCCGTGACGCCCCCCGAGCCAACAAGGCAATTGTAACATACAATTGAATGGCGTGCATTACCATGAAACAAAAGTATGATGTCCGTTGTTGGGCATACAAGTCTGTTATTAACTCTTGAAGCAACCAGCCAATACATTTTTCTTTCTATCCTAACCAAAAATTTGTACGATTTGGGGGGAAAAAATGAACCGCTCATTCATGCAATTTGCTACAAAGCCATCTCTAATAAAATGCAATTTGCCACATTTTCAAAAGTAGGAAAATTATTCCACTCAAACAGCCGTAATTGAGCAAACCAACCCCAACACCCAACCTGCTCATTCTCAATTGACTCTTATCACAAAATCTACTTCGTCGTGTTCTAAGTGAGCCAGTGATTGACACCGCCGTGGCAGGCCAGCAGCAAGGGACAAGGGCAGCAACCGCCTTCCTATCTTAGTGCTAGGAATCAACATGCACATTTTTATAGAACTAAAATAAAAACGAAAATTGCATGTTATACCAAATAAAAAATCAACCGCACTTATTGTGCGAATTGGACACGGTGGAACACAACCTTTGCCTTTGTCCCCATGGTCACCGGTTGTCCAAGTAACAAACATGGTTGTCCAAGTAACAAACATGATGGTATTTACTTGGTGGATGACAAATCAAAAGAGAATACGCAAAGGACTCTGCCAGCAGCCGTGAGCCGTCAGACCTAGCAGCCACCCGCGCCATTCTCAAATTGTTGTTCATATGCACAAGATGGAATTGTTCCAGCAAAATGGCATACATGTACGTGTTCTACAATGAAATGTACGTATATCTGTGTATGGATAATGTAGCCTACACATTTTGCACACAACTTTATTTTAAACAAAACTCAGCCGTGGAAATTGCTAAGCTACTGGTTATGTCTTGAATATACTGAAATTGACTTCACTGGATCTATGGCTTGAAGGTGGGCAGGATCTGCATGTTGATCCAGCACACAAGAACATCCCCTGCTCCCAGTGTAACCCAACTGACAAACGTGAATATACATATCTGATGGATTGCATTACCTGAAGCGCACATAGTCGGGGTTCTGGGCAAAGTGTTGCTTCGACACGTGATTGACGCACCAAAGCGCGCACACCTAGGAAGGAATCACACATGTATACACACACAAAAAAACTTCTTCCAATAGCTCAGGGCCAACTCACTTTGGAGCTCCACCACTGTGATGCCGGGCCAGTAGCAGCGCATGCCGAGCCTATAATGTCTCCTCACATCTAGACAAAGCAAAACATACAAGATGACCGGTAGCCGATCATCATCAGGAACAAAACAAGGATATTCATCCACTTGGCGCCTGTCGACGATGATATGCCATACGAGCCTCGAACAGACTGCATGCCGGGTATTTTCCTCGTGGTCCCAACTGCAAATGATGTACCGACATACTCATTCTAGATCAAACCCTACAGCAGCATTGCTCGTTAGCATGCCAGACCCGGTCGAGGCAAGATAGGACCTGGACAACGTATGTGTGGAATGAGATGTAGGACAGCGGATAGTTCCACACGGTCAAAGGTATTGCGTCTCGGATCTGAAAATACCCAGCCACCAGCATAATGATAACCTGAAGTAGCCATGGTTATTTAATTGTGGTTCATTTCAATATTTGTGCCCACTTGGGGCTCGTTCGGTTTGAAGGAAAGCAAAACGTAGGAATTAGTAGTAGTATAGGAATTTGATAGGATGGCACTTGCCATTCTAAGGAATTGACTTGCCTCGTTCCTATGCGTAAAATGAGCTTTGAGTGGATGTGTAGTTTCCTCCAAAAACATAGGAAATGAATAGTATTCCTACGAAATTCCTACACGCATTTCCTACAAACCGAATGCATCTATAGGAAATTTTTCTTTGGAAACCTTGTTCCTATGTTATTCCTATGAAAATCCTCCAAACCGAATGAGGCCTTGAAAGAAGAGCAGGATGGAAACTTACATATAAGCAAATGAGGGTTAGGGTGCACTTGTAAGTCTCGAGCCAGATGTACGCAGCAATCATCACAAGTTCTTCGTTCACCAATAGGCACATAAAGATGGTGATTATAAGTACATAAGGAAGCTGAACTCATTCCTGAGGCCTAGCAGGAAGTAGAAAACCAGCGACAACGAAATGAACACCAGAAATACGAAGGGAATGTTGGCTAGGTAGTGGCCTAATAGGAAAACCAGTGTCCCGGAATGCCGATTTGAATCCTCATGGGAATATATCTGCATAGGAGGAAACCGTATGTTGATATGATTTTTGGTGCTTATTGTTTTCACCAACAGATTCTAGGTATAAATCACATATTCTTCAGATAAAATTATAGGAAGGAAGTGGCGATAATGTTGCAATTCCGCTTTAAAGAAGAAGAAAAACCGACCTTGATCTCATCAGTATGAGCAGGCACTCCACAAACACTCAGAAGGATGACAAATGAACAAACACAAATATTGCAGAAATCTTAACCTGTCAAAACAATGCAACCTTTGAGCGTCAAATCGTAAGTACCGTAAATTTACTCGAGAATAAAAATGTCCAGTAAATTGAAATGTAATACTGCAGTGAAACTAACCACTACAGATGACAATAACTGACCAATGTCGATAAATATGGTGCCAATTGAGAGAGCAATAAGCATATACAAGACAAGTCTGCTCCAGAAGTACTTCCAGTCTCTCGACATAATTAACAACGATCTCTAAGTGAGAATCCCAATTGTTGCTGCATCACTGGCCCTTCCTTTACTTTTCAAATAAGGACCTTCCTGCATTACACCTTGTATCGTTCTGGTTTATGGATACTGCAGTGTCATATTTCCGCACATAGGATGTCAATCTAACATAGTTGATTGTGGCATTACTACTCTGATCAGCGACAAGACAAATATGCAGTAGTTTAGTACCTTCTCAATCAATTTTGCAATCGTTGATTCAACAGAGGGAGCTTCAGCCAATGACTTGTACGTCGCTTCTAATGTCCGGATTGCCACAGCAGTGTCCATGCTCACTGATAAGAAATCCCCTTGATCATCCAGTTAATAACTACAAAGCTTTTTATCTCTCACAACGAAGGAACATTTGGCCATCAAGTTGACTAAAATGGTTGGAGATAATATCAGAATTTATGTCATCAAAATCAAAAGATACCTGCAGATTTTTGCACATGGCTATGATTCTGTCGAAGACGGTATGATTGCCCTCAGGAAGTGGTCAGATGGACTTTGCATGATTGGACATGGAAACCCAGCATTTGAGAAGTGCCATAACAGAACAAGGCCAAGTAAGGAGAGTCCAGAAAACCATAGGATGAGATATGGAAAACAGAGCCATCTACAACAGGAATAAAGATGTAGCAATAAGGATCATACAAGAAAAGAGACACTATTTTCATGGATATATAGTTTTTTAAAAGGGATATATATGTGACTGCAGGACAATTGAATGAGCTGCAGTAATACGGATCACACAAGAAAGGATAAACTGCTCTCATGAATATATTGTGAGCGCACATTACCTTGTACAGGCTTGTTTGTTCACAATTCATCTTGGACATAGACATCGCTGATTCAGTGAATCAAGCAAATAGCATCCCACTCGAGTAACAACTCATGCGATCTTTAGCTAAGATAATCCGTGTATCTAATGTTGAAAGAATTACCATAAATGACAGTAATGTTGAAAGAATTAGCATAAATAATTTAGTGATACAATAAACTTGATGGCATGATTAGGTAAGCCATTACCGCTCATTCTCACCTTACTGACTCATAACGATCAAGCGTAAAAATCACATGATCTGACCATGGACAAAGCCAAATACAAAATGGCAAAAAAAAAACTATAAATAGAACTGCAGCAACATGATCGCGTACGAAAAAAAATTACATGGCAGTGTGATGGTAATGTGCATTCAAGCCTGGTTTTTTTTATAGGCCACTTGCAATTGGACAAGGATTCAAATCATCAAAAGTTCAATACATCAGTCCGCAACAAGTGTGTACCTGCAAAGAGAAAATGATCATCAAATTACAATAGAGAAACATGGTAATGTGTGGCATGTATCACTATCAGAATCATCAGAATACATTGACCTATCAGAAAAATAAGAAGTCTCTGCAATGGCAGGTAGCACGCACATACGCATCCCGTTGTTCTCATCCGCATTCAGCACCATCAGCTGTACCTGCACCCTCAACTCACTGAATGAGTTCCCGAACCACATACAAAAGCAAAGCAGCCACTCTACCATGTAAACACAGGCATCAAACAGCATAGATCGAGCGAGGTGTATGATTCTGCTAAACTTCCTACACAACCTGACCTGTTATAGATGATCATCTAGTCTTCGTATACATGTTGGTACACCCATCAGGTGATAAACAAAAGGTATGTATCAGGTAGTTCTGTGTGTATGGTTCACGCATGAGAGGGATTTTGGCCGCCTCATAGAAATTCAGTGCATGCTGAAACTTATTAGTTGGACCTTCATGAATCCGATCCATAGAAAATGAGTTAGCGATGACCTCGCCATCGTCGGGGAGTTCTGCACCTGCCGCAGCCGCGGATCGAGAAGGTTGAGTCCTCGTGGTGAGACTCGGATCCAGCTGCCCCGTGGTATCTGTTGTTCCAGGCCAGCGGGTGGGATTCGGATCCTCCGCCGCCGGGCACAGCAGCAGCAACAGGTGGAGGAGAAGTAGCAGACGTCCTGGGTGGACATGGGCGCAGGAGAACGAGCTCGCCGCTGCTGCATAGATCGAGCGAGTGTATGATTCTGCTAAACTTCCTACACAACCTGACCTGTTATAGATGATCATCTAGTCTTCGTATACATGTTGGTACACCCATCAGGTGATAAACAAAAGGTATGTATCAGGTAGTTCTGTGTGTATGGTACTATGGTTCACGCATGAGAGGGATTTTGGCCGCCTCATAGAAATTCAGTGCATGCTGAAATTTATTAGTTGGACCTTCATGAATCCGATCCATAGAAAATGAGTTAGCGATGACCTCGCCATCGTCGGGGAGTTCTGCACCTGCCGCAGCCACGGATCGAGAAGGTTGAGCCCTCATGGTGAGACTCGGATCCAGCAACTCGTGGTATCTGTTGTTCCAGGCCAGCGGGTGGGATTCGGATCCTCCGCCGCCGGGCACAGCAGCAGCAACAGGTGGAGGAGAAGTAGCGGACGTCCTGGGTGGACATGGGCGCAGGAGAACGAGCTCGCCGTTGCTGCAGCGGGCTAGGCAGCTGCCGCGGCCACAGACTATGGGGAGGAGGACGCGAACAAGGCAGGGCCGATGGCGAGGGTTGAGATGCGAGCAGCACCGCAGCGGGACGATGAAGGCAAGGCTGCGTGAGTCCAAGGTGAGGCCGGCATTGGAGTGTAGGGAGGGCGGCAGCGGACACGTTTGGAGGCGACGTGCATCCTCATCTCCCTCATCTCCTCCCGCGACCGTGCTCCATCCAGATCAGGCGAAAAGATAGACGAGGGGTTAAACGGGAGACGTGCGGCGGCTAGGGCTTGCGGAAGGGGAGAGGCGCGTGGCGGGTTTCAATGGTGGTTTTTTCCACCGGTTTTCGGTCATACTGCCTGAGGGTGGGCTGGGATATCGGTTTGGAGAAAAAAAATCGGTGGGAGGGTGGGAAACGTGGGCAGGGTGGGCTTTGATAGATGGGAGGGCGGGGTACGAACGAACGACGTACGAACTCCTCCTTTAGGAGTAGAGATATCGGGCGAAAAGATAGATGAGGGGTTAAACGGACGTGCGGCGGCTAGGGCTTGCGGAAGGGGGGAGGCGCATGGCGGGTTTCAATGGTGGTGTTTCCACCGGTTTTCGGTCATACTGCCTGAGGGTGGGCTGGGATATCGGTTTGGAGAAAAAAAATCGGTGGGGAGGGTGGGAAACGTGGGCAGGGTGGGCTTTGATCGATGGGAGAGCGGGGTACGAACGAACGACGTACGAACTCCTCCTTTAGGAGTAGAGATATCGGGCGAAAAGATAGACGAGGGGTTAAACGGACGTGCGGCGGCTAGGGCTTGCGGAAGGGGGGAGGCGCATGGCGGGTTTCAATGGTGGTGTTTCCACCGGTTTTCGGTCATACTGCCTGAGGGTGGGCTGGGATATCGGTTTGGAGAAAAAAAATCGGTGGGGAGGGTGGGAAACGTGGGCAGGGTGGGCTTTGATCGATGGGAGGGCGGGGTACAAACAAACAACGTACGAACTCCTAGGTGGAGATTTTCGGACGGAGGAAGTATTGGGACTGCCCTAATCCGTGCTAGCCTTTTCCTAACTCTGGGATTGCTCGTTTGGAAGGCCACGTCCGGATAAGTATTGTGTTCGGATTTTATTCCGTGGCCGTACGTAAGTCGGAAAAGTGATCTTTGCAAATCTGTACACAAGTACGATTGGTATATAGTATATACATGCTACGACCGACCTCTCCCGATTTCTACGGACCGCGCGCGATCGAGATCGCCCCATGGCTTCGCCGCCGCAGCCAGCAGAACGCCGCGTCCGAGCACCTACGCCGGCGGCAGAGTCCGTCGACATCCTCCGGAAGATCTTCCTCCTCCTCGACTCCCCCGCCGACCTCGCACGCGCCTGCGCGGCGAGCCCCGCCTTCCGCCGCGTCATCACGGACCCGGGCTTCCTCCGCCACTTCCGCGCCCTCCACCCGCCGCCCCTCCTCGGCATCTGCAAACATGCCTTCCTACCTGCCGAGCCGCCGCATCCCTCGGCCGCCGCGGCACGTAAATTTGTGGACGACGACGGAGCCATCGACTTCACGTGCAGATCCTTCCTCCCAGCTGGCCCCGGCCCATGGGATTTCTGCGAGTCACGCGACGGCCGTACTCTCCTCACAGGTGAAATCCAGCCGGGAGGCTGCTGCGGAAGCCACCGCTCCTTGTGCAGGCCCCTCGCCGTCTGCGACCCCCTCCACCGGCGGTACGTCGTGCTGCCTACCATCCCAGAGAACCTAGCCGTGCTGGTCGACCATGGGACACACCTCGACGACTTCAAGCCCTTCCTCGCTCCACACGCCCGGGATGAGCCGGACGGGTTCTTCTCCGCTAATCCTCCCAGTGACCACGATGATGGCGACGGTGAAAAGGATGCATTACTGCAACCATCATACAGAGTGATGTGTTTGGTGCAGTGTGCAGGGCAGGCAAGCTGTCCCTCTTCGTCTTCTCTTCCAGCGGCGCCGCCGCAGGACGACCATGGCGCGCGGTCAAGTGCGACGACTGGAACGCTTTGGGCAATGACCCGCACCACCTATGCAGCAGGTCAATCCTACGGCACAACTATGTGCACGGGCGGTTCTATTGGACAATCTACCCCGGGGCCAAGAAGATCCTTGTAGTCGACGCACGGAAGAGCACCCCGGAGCTCTCCATCATGGACTCGCCGCCTAATTCCTATTGTATTGGAAAGACCTTCATGGAGGTAGCTGGCGAACAAGAGAGGCTCGCGATGGTAAGGATCTGCAAGCACGACTATAAGCACCAAGTGTTCCACCTCCGGTATGCCGTCCTGCGGGAGGAAGGCGGGGATACGTGGGAACTGGAACCACAGGCGATCATCTACCTGCCCTTGCGTTACAATTACTACCGTTTCATTGGGGTGGCCGGGGGTTACCTGCTGCTGGAGGGGACACCAGAAGACTGGGATATGTACACCGTGTCCAGGCCGGATATGGTGTGCTTCTCGCTTGATCTCCACACATTGCAGCTCGAGAGGTTCTGTGGGAGTAAGTACCCACTTGAATACATCAGTTTCTACACCGGGTGCCCACGGTACTTGTCGCCACCAACTGTTTGAAGCCTAGGGTATCTTGTCTTGCTTAGGCTAGGAGGGCATGTTGATCGGACATCAATGTATAAGGATGATGCAAGATATATGATACATGTGTTGTTTCTAAAGTTTGTCATAGGTAGGATTGGTAGCATCGGCGGGATGAGGCGGTGTCCGGTTGCGATGGTCGCTCGGTTGTCAACCCAACCGATTGGCTCGCGTGGACTTTGAGCGGCCAAAGAGGCAGCCCTTGGACTTGTGCGGCTGTAGCATGGGTGGCCACCAGGGCCGGTCCTGGGATTTTAGGGGCCCTGGGCAAAACTTGAATCCGAGGCCCTCATAATATGAACACCAAAATAGTAACTAACATTTGAATGGCATGACGCGGCAACATCGCGCGTTTAGGCAACCGTGTGATGACCATGCCGACCATCTTGAGAGTACGTATGTACTAAGGCTCAACGCGACTTCCATGGCAGGTGTGAACGTTAGTGCAATACAATTTCCGCTATGTATACACATGAAATATTATCAATAAGCACTTAAAAGTGCATAAAAACATGGGAGACGCTACGCGTCGACCGGTGGATAATCAGAAAAGATCCGCCGCTTCGCTGACCATTAGATGGACACACTAATGGCCGTTCGATCTATACACGTAAGCAACCACCTCTTTGCAACAAGAGTGGTGTTGCAGAAAGCCTTCTGCAACAAGATGTTTGTTGTAATCACCTCGAAGCGTTTATTTTCTTCTGAAAAATCTTTGAAACAAAGGTAATGTTGCAGAAAATATTTGCAACAGACGATGTGTTGCAGAAAATCTTGTTGACCGTTTTCTACCGTAATTTTTGCAACAGAGCTCGTGTTACAGAAAACCTTTTGCAACATCGGATATGTGCAAAGAGCATTCTAGTGGTAGTTGTGTGGACCTCGTCGGAGAAGCTCATCAGCGTGCTTGCCGGCGCCAAGCGCCGGCGGCGGTCAGAGCAACACAGGGAGGTGACAGCTCGACGGGGGAGCTCGGTCACTCTGGTTGCACGCCTTGCAAGAGCGTGCAGCTCGCCAGAGAAGCTCGTCGGCGAGCGTCGGTGGCGGCAATCGGAGCAGAATAGGAGGCGGCGACTCGACGGGAGCTCGGAGCAGTGCGGGAGGCGGCGGACTCGACTGGAGCTTGGGAGGAGCACGAGAGGCGACTTCTCTCCAGGATCTAGATCCTGCAACAGGGCCGTTGTTGTGATAAGAGAGATTGCAACAACAGGCCAGTTGCAAAAACTAGTCGTGGTGGTCATGGGACACGTGGTGCGCAGAGAAGACGGCGGACGCGAGGCTGCGATCTGCCGGATGATATATAGTGTTTCCCTAAAAACATTCATATCAAACAGAAAATGTTGCGTTATATGTAATAGAGAAAAGTATGTTTTTCGTCCCTCAAGTTTCCAAAAAGTAGAGACTTGGACCCTCAAGATTTTTTGGTATACATTTGGTCCTTCAAGTCTCAAAACCAGCTAAGTTTAGTCCAAAACCAGATTTTGACCAGGTTTGACCGGGTTTGACCGCCCAGACTTTGACCGGGTTTGACCGAATGAACAGTAGATTCGAAAAAAAAATTCAAAAACAGTTCAAAAAAATCTGAATTTTTTTTTCATGCAATATGCTTACATGCGTAAGGTGCGTGCCAAATTTCCTGGTCTTTCGACACTCGAGGCGCCCGTGGGGAAAAAACAAAAAATATACTCCCAATGAACAGTAAATTCGAAAAAATTAGCAACAAAAAAAAAATCTAAATTTTTTGGGGGTTTAATATAATGGGGTGCGCAAGGCGCGTGCAAATTTTTGGCATCTTTGGACATTCGAGGGGCTCGTGGCAAAAAAAAACAAATTTTCGCTCACAAAAAAATAGCCAAAAATTGTTTTTTTTGCCACGAGCTCCTCGAATGTTGAAAGATGCCAAAAATTTGCACGGGCCTTGCGCACCCCAGTATATTGAACCCAAAAAAATTCAGATTTTTTTGCTATTTTATTCGAATTTACTGTTCATAGGGAGTAGATTTTTTTTTTTTTTTGCGACGGGCGCCTCGAGTGTCGAAAGACCAGGAAATTTGGCATGCACCTTGCACATGTAAGCATATTGCATGACAAAAAAAATCAGATTTTTTGAACTATTTTTGAATTTTTTTCGAATTTACTGTTCATCCGGTCAAAGTCTGGCGGTCAAACCCGGTCAATATCTGGTTTTGGACTAAACTTAGCTGGTTTTGAGACTTGAAGGACCAAATGTATACCAAAAAATCTTGAGGAACCAAGTCTCTACTTTTTGGAAACTTGAGAGACGAAAAACATACTTTTCTCTATGTAATAATATCGTCACGGTGGCCAGTGGGCGATGTACATGCGGTATCCTCTTGGCGTGTCAGCTCGCCTCTCGGTGTGGCCACGTGGGGGCTGGAGATGGGAAATCTCAGAATCAGATGGCAGCACACGCATTCACAGTGGATCCTTGAGGCTGGCTATCTTTTCCGAAAAAACTACGGTCAAAATTTGATTGTTCAACAATTATTATTATCCGATGAGTGTAGTTCACAATTATGTACGAGGGAAAAGATCCAAACAACAGGACTAACAGGAGTCGGTAAAATGTCTATCTACCCAACTCCCAATTGTGTCCTTCCTGAATGAAATTCAGAACAGAAAAAAGATGATGCTGCCCCCTGCGTCGTCCTTTATTTGGTTTTGGTGTTGCTCTACATGTTCCTTTCTTGATACTCATCACATAACGTGTATACATGGAGAACAAATAACGGATTATATCACAGGTAGGGGGAACCATGGATGGGTGGACGAGGGTGGGGGGTCAGGAAGGAGAGTTTGGGTCGTCGCATACAGATTTTCGGCGAGGAACAGCTCTACCAAGCAGCCAAATCTAGGGTTAGCAGCCGTACGGCATGGTCTCGTTGCGGGAAGGAATCGATTGCGTTCCCTAGAATAGAGCGATCTCAGTGTATCGTTCACGTCGCGTGCACCTATGGTTGCTCGTACACTTCGGCCTTACGATACTTTTAAAATTGCATGTTTCAAGCGCACACATGTCACTACTCTATTGCGTTGCAAATTTGCATAGGACATTGAGAATTGTTAGAAGGGATAGAGAAGGATTGGTGGAATCGATGTTTATTGCTTGAGCCTCGTGGGCATATATATATGAGTACAATGACCAACTTGGAGTACAAGACAAAGTAGAATAATATCCTACGCTATCCTATCTCTCCTAATAATCAATATACTTAACATTCCCCCGTAGTCACAACGGTAGCGACGCAGACGGTGACATTGGAGAAGAATCCGAAAGTAAGCCGACGGACCCCCCCCCCCCCCCCCCCCCCACAGTCGTAACGGTCGATGCATCGCGGAAGTCGTGGCTGGAGTGGAAACCGACGAGATTGCTCAAGCAAGGCGGTAGCCCTTTGTGCCGATGTCGATGTAGCCGAGAGCGTAAGGTGGTGTAGCCATGGTCGAGGTAGCCGTGCGAAGAACGCCGTGGTTGATGTCGAGTCGGGGTGGCCGGTGTCGAGGAAGTCGCCATGGAGCCGCGGGCGCAAGGAGGCGCCGAGTTAGTCATGGGCGCAGTGGTGTCGAAGTAGTGATGCGCCGGGAAGAAGACGGTGTTGACGAGGCGTCGCGCCGGGTTTGCCAGGCCCGGGGACACGTCGTGGACGAAGGCACGCATCGGTGTTGCCAGCACCGGGCATGCGTAGACGGACGGAGTCGATGTTGACGATGCGCCGCACCATGCTTGCCAGGCCCGGGAACACGTCGTGGACGAAGGCACGCATCGGTGTTGCCAGCACCAGGCATGCGTAGACGAGGGACCTGCACGAGCTGTACGCCATGTCGAGGAGTCGGAGGCTCCAGCAGAGAAGGAGACTCGACGACGGTTGTGGCGCCAATCGGCGTGGGGCCGATGTCACCAACGGTGGTCGGAGTAGACGAAGTGGTCGGGGAAGATGACGGCGACGCTGGCGACGGGCTGGTGCTGGACGAAGACAAAGGGGGGTGGACGGGCGGCGGCGGCGGCTACGGGGGTAGCAGTGGCGGCGGCCGAAGAAGAGCGACGGCGGCGGCCTGACGGCGACGGCGGCGGCTAGGTTAGGAGCGCGGCGGCGGTGCTCGAAGTAGGCGAGTAACCCGACATCGTGACGAAGACCGGCGGGGACGGTGCCGTTCCGGCGCCATGGGAGGCGGCGCGGCGCATACCACGGGAAGTCGACGAGCGGGGACGGTGGAGTGGACCGCGGGCCGCGGCGCTACGGCCCGAAGGGGCGATGCAGCAGCAGCAGGCAGGTCGGGGCGACGGCGGGAAGACATCGGGGCGGCAGCGTTGACCTCGTGTGCTGCGGGCTAACACCGAAGGGGCGACGCGAGGGTCGGTGCAACCGCAGGGACGGCCTCGGGGCGGCGGCGTGGAACGCGTGTCGCGGCACTACGACCCAAAGGGGCGACGCAGCGGCAACGCGCGAGTCAGTGCAGCCGCGGGGAGAACCACGGGGCGGCGGCGCTGCGGCCCGATGGGGCGACGCAGCAGTAGCCCGTTGCTCGATCGGTGAAGGGGCGCGCTGTACTCGGGGACAGCCTTTACGGGACCTGTAGAGGCGCGTGTAACCGACTGATCAGGTCAGTTGCGCGGCGCGGATGGAGCGGATCGCGGCGGGCGGGTGATCAGTCCGATCGCACACGAGGTCGGGGGCGCTGCTCGGTGATGAGGACGGTGAAGCGGGATGGTCGAGCAGACCAAGGCGTCGAAGGCCGGCAGGGAATGGCGTGCAGACGAGCGCGTCCAGCGCCCGGCTGCCGGCGAGCCCAAGGCAGCCAGCGAGCCCGACGTAGCCGGTGAGGGGCCGGCGAGCCCGAGGTAGCCGGCGAGGGGGCCGACCAGCCTAAGGCAGCCGGCAGCCGGCAATGGAGACGGTGGGTGATGCAAGGATCCGGTCGAGGCGGAGCGGCGACAGCCGGCGCAAAGCGACCAACGGGCAGACGCGTGGAGGCCGCCGGGTTGGAGAAGAGGCCGAGTGGTCGCGCTGATGTCGGAGTAGAGGCGGCGACGACCGGCGTAAACCGACGGGCAGAAGAACGCTGACGACGGCCGTGACAGGCCGGCGTGTCGCGCGACGCCGTCGGGCAGAGTTGAAGCCGGGGGGTCGCGCCGATCTCGGAGTAGAGGCGCGCGGGGGTCGACGGCGGCGGTGGGCGATGCAAACTGATCTTAGATCGGAAAACCAAAAAGAAAAACGCCGATCAAAGCGACTGACGAGAGAGCGAAAAATCCGGATCAAAAGATCGGGAAAAAGACTCTCTAGGGCAACCGGTCAACACGACCGGCGGACGAACCCTAGGTACGGGCGGCGCGGCCCCCGGCGGCGGTCATGGAGGCCGACCGCCCCGGGGGCGGCGCGTAGCGGAAGCGGCGGGCGGTGGCTAGGGTTGGATCGGTTAGGCATGTTAGAAGGGATAGAGAGGGATTGGTGGAATTGATGTTTATTGCTTGAGCCTCGTCGGCATATATATTGGAGTACAATGACCAACTTAAAATACAAGACAAGATAGAATAATATACTACACTATCCTATCTTTCCTAATAATCAATATACTCAACAAGAATGTATGGAAAGTCACATTCGCATACGTGTTGAATTCGGATTCAATTTCTGATATGTTTGAATAGGAAGTTCCAGTTTGGAAAGTCACGTCAGGATACATGTAATATTTGGGAAGAAGATATTGCGATGCAGGTTTTTTTTTCATCTCTTTTTTCTTTTTTTTTTCTTTTTACGGGAAATTCAGAGAACTTTATTCAGCAAAGACGCTCCTGGGGCAGTCAGCCATCAGGCTTGTGATTATTTTTTTGTTTCATCTCTTTAAACGTAACCTAGAGATTCATGTACGTACCCGTTCGGTATACTAGTATATTGCAGGAAGTACTTATACTGTACTTACGTAGCGTGTGCCGTGGCCTAGCCAATATCGATCGATCGATCTGATTTCGAGTTTTGCACACAGAAGAAAAAATCGATCGATGGCATCTGCCCCTCAACCAACCCAGCGCCGCGTCCGGGCATCTGTGCCGGCGGTGGAGTCCGACGACACCCTGAGGCAGATCTTCCTCCTCCTCGACTCCCCAGCTGACCTCGCCCGCGTCTGCGCGGCCAGCCCCACCTTCCGGCGCGTCGTCACCGACCCCAGCTTCCTCCGTTGCTTTCGTGCCCTACACCAGCCACCCATCCTCGGTGTTCTCTCCGACGTCTTCCTCCCTGCCGTGCCGCCACATCCATCTGCCGCCGTCGCCCGCGCGCTCCTGGATGAAGGCGCCGCCGACTTCTCATACTCCTCCCCTCTCCTGGCCCGTGGAAGATCCGCGACATCCGTGATGGCCGCGCCCTCCTCTCCGAGCACCCCGAGGAGAGCTGCAAGTACATCTACGACAAGCATGCCTTGCACTGCCGCCTCACCGTCTGCGACCCCTTGCACCGGCGATACAGCGTGCTGCCTGCCATCCCCGAGGATCTAGCTGCGTTAGTCGTCGTCCCTGAACCAAGGGTGATGGAATTTCAGCCCTTTCTCGCTCCGGCCGCCGAGGCTGAGGAGGACGTGCCCTTGGTTGCTCCTCCTCCCGGTGCCAACGACAATGTGTCGGCGCCGCCATTTAGAGTGATGTGCCCGGCGAGGTGCAGCGTAACAGAACTGATCTTCCTGGTCTTCTCGTCCTCGCGCGCCGGAGGAGAATGGCACGTTGTTAAGTTTGACGAACACTAGTAGAAAACAGGCCTTTCGTCCGGAGGGACTAATGTGACCACTAGTCCCGGTTCCAACGCCTAGGCTCTAGTCCCGGTTCATTTGTGACCTCTAGTCCCGGTTGGTGTTCCCAACCGGGACTAAAGGGGTAGTGGCAGGCTGGCGTCAGGCTGGGGCCCCTGCGAGCCCCTTTAGTCCCTGTTGGTATCACCAACCGGGACTAGAGATGGACCTTTAGTCCCGGTTGGTATCACCAATCGGGACTAAAGATATCACTATATATAGTGCTTCGTTCAGCCCGAGCCCAAGCTCTCCTTTCTCTGTTTTCTCCTTTCTCCCCTCTGTTCTCTTCCCCTTACTCGAGCTCATCCTCCATTTTTGCCAAGATTTGTCAAGATTTGAGGCACCCCATCTATCCAAGTGTTCACAAAGGTTAGAAACTTTGTCCTTTCATCTCTCATTGCTAGATTAGCTCGTGCAATGCTCTATAAGCATAGTGATTTGTGGGTTTTAGTTTGGGAGTAATTATGTGGGAGTTTATTTGATTTATATGCAATTTGAGCTCAAATTAACTTCTTAGTTTGCATATGTGTAGGTGTGGTTTACTTAGTGCCTTCCCGTCCCTGTCCTAACCACCGTCGATCGCCCGCACCGTCCCGTCGCCGGCACCACCTTGGTGAGCCTCTTGTTCTTATCCTTTTTATTAAAAAAAATCTTATTTGTATGATTTAGATAGTTACTTGTATAATTTTCTTACTTGTATGATTGTTTGTTATACATAGTGCCATGGTTTTGATATCCGTCCCCGTCGACCCTCGTCCGGTTTATGATTCGGATGTGGTATATTCTCTTTTATAACTATTTGTTGCATTTCGTGTTTATGATAATTATGCCCATCAAGTTGACATAGATATTTTTATCTAGGAGGTATGTGAACCGGAAATTGCAACCGACCCTCTTGTCGAGAAGTTAAATTTAGTTGAAAAAGAAAACGAGTATTTGAAAGAAAAATTGAAAAAATTTGAAGAAGAGAAGATGAAATTGGAGTTGTATGTTGCCGATGTCATCGATGATCACAAGATCAAGATGGATGCAATGCGCTTGAAGATTAGAAAGATTAGAAAATATGCCGTTAATAAAGAGGTTTGGTATCATTATGCTGTTGGATCAATTATTATCTTAGTTGCGACTTTGATCGCATTTGTTGTTGCATTTAAATGCTTTAGCTAGATAGTTTTATGTTGTTTTATGAGAATAAGTGTGTATGAACTTTATGTATAAACTTGTATTAATTTGGTCTTTTCGGTGTTGTGTAATGAAGATGAGTCGGCAATGGATGTACGATGACCGACGCTCTCCCCAGTTCATTAATGGCGTGCATAGTTTTCTGCGTGCGACTGAGGCCAACAAGCGGAATGGTTTTATGTGTTGTCCATGTGGTGTCTGTAAAAATGATAGGAATTACTCTAGCTCAAAAGTCATTCACGTCCACCTGTTTACGTCCGGTTTCATGTCCGGCTATAACTGTTGGACCAAGCACGGAGAAAGAGGGGTTCTAATAGAAGAGAATGAAGAAGAAGAGGATGATGACAACTATCCTGGGTTCCCTGAATACGATGGTACTACAATGGGGGAAGAGAATGAAGAAGAAGAAGCTGAAGAAGAGGCATCAGATGAGCCCGCTGATGATGTTGGTCGGGCCATTGCTGATGCAAAGGGAAACTGCGAAAGTGAAAAGGAGAAGTTGAAGTTGCAGCGCATGTTAGAGGATCACAAAAAATTGTTGAACCCAAATTACGAAGATGACAAGAAAAAGCTGGGTACCACACTGGAATTGCTGCAATGGAAGGCAGAGAATGGTGTATCTGACAAGGGATTTGAAAAGTTGCTGAAACTGATAAAGAAGACGCTTCCAAAGGATAATGAATTGCCCGACAGTACGTACGAAGCAAAGAAGGATGTCTGTCCTCTAGGATTAGAGGTGCAGAAGATACATGCATGCCCTAATGACTGCATCCTCTAACGCGGTGAGGAGTACGAGAATTTGATTGCATGCCCGGTATGCGGTGCATTGCGCTATAAGATCAGCCGCGATGACCCTGGTGATGATGTTGAGGGCGAGCGCCCCAGGAAGTGGATTCCTACCAAGGTGATGTGGTATGCTCCTATAATACCACGGTTGAAACATTTGTTCCAAAACAAAGAGCATGCCAAGTTGTTGCGATGGCACAAAGAAGACCGTAAGAAAGACGGGATGTTGAGAGTACCCGCTGATGGCCGGAGTTTGTAGGTGACGCAAGAAACTTATGGTTTGGTATAAGTGCAGATGGCATTAATCCTTTTGGGGAGCAGAGCAGCAATCATAGCACCTGGCCTGTGACTCTATGTATCTATAACCTTCCTCCTTGGTTGTGCATGAAGCGGAAGTTTATTATGATGCCAGTGCTCATCCAAGGCCCTAAGCAACCCGGCAACGACATTGATGTGTACCTAAGGCCATTAGTTGAAGAACTTTTACAGCTATGGGACATAAAAGGTGTACGTGTGTGGGATGAGCACAAACAGCAGGAATTTGACCTACGAGCGTTGCTGTTTGTAACCATCAATGATTGGCCTGCTCTTAGTAACCTTTCAGGACAGACAAACAAGGGATACCACGCATGCACGCACTGTTTAGATGATACCGAAAGTATATATTTGGATAAATGTAAGAAGAATGTGTACCTAGGACATCGTCGATTTCTTCCGATCAAACATCTCTTAAGAAAGAAAGGCAAGCATTTCAAAAGTGAGGCAGATTACCGGAAAAAGCCTGACCACCGTACTAGTGATCATATACTTGATATGGTCAAGGATTTAAAAGTAATCTTTGGAAAGGGTCCTGGCGGACAATCTGTTCTGAATGACGCTGACGGACACGCACCCATGTGGAAGAAGAAATCTATATTTTGGGACCTACCCTATTGGAAAGTCCTAGAGGTCCGCTCTGCAATCGACGTGATGCACGTGACGAAGAATCTTTCCGTGAACCTGCTAGGCTTCTTGGGCGTGTATGGGAAGACAAAAGATACACCGGAGGCACGGGAGGACCAGCAACGTATGCACGAAAAAGATGGCATGCATCCAAAGCAGTATCAAGGTCCTGCCAGCTACGCTCTTACCAAAGAAGAGAAGGAAATCTTCTTTGAATGCCTGCTCAGTATGAAGGTCCCGTATGGCTTCTCGTCGAATATAAAGGGAATAATAAATATGGCAGAGAAAAATTCCAAAACCTAAATTCTCATGACTGCCACGTGATTATGACGCAATTACTTCCGGTTGCATTGAGGGGGCTTCTACCGGAAAATTTTCGATTAGCCATTGTGAAGCTATGTGCATTCCTCAATGTAATTTACCAGAAGGTAATCGATCCAGAAATCCTACCAAGGTTATAGAATGATTTGGTGCAATGTCTTGTCAGTTTTGAGTTGGTGTTCCCACCATCCTTCTTCAATATCATGACGCACATCCTAGTTCACCTAGTCGAAGAGATTGCCATTATGGGTCTTGTATTTCTACACAATATGTTCCCCTTTGAGAGGTTCATGGGAGTCTTAAAGAAATATGTTCATAACCGTGCTAGGCCAGAAGGAAGCATCTCCAAGGGCCATGAAACAGAGGAGGTTATTGAGTTTTGTGTTGACTTTATTCCTGACCTTAAGCCGATTGGTGTTCCTGAATCGCGGGATGAGGGGAGACTGAGTGAAAAAGGCACGCTAGGAAAGGATTCAGTAATATGTAGGGACGGGCATTCTTGGGCCCAAGCACACTACACAGTTCTACAAAATTCCACCTTGGTGGCTCCGTATATCGAGGAACACATGGATATTGTACGCTCCAAGAACCCGGAGCAGTCTGACCCCTGGATTAAACGTACACACATGGCGACTTTCGGCGGTTGGTTGCAAACACATCTCATGAATGACGACAGTGTTGGAGATGAGCTGTACTTGTTGGCCAAGTCACCATCTTCGACTATATTGACTTTAAAGGGTACGAGATTAATGGGAATACATTTTACACGATCGCCCAAGATAAAAAGAGCACCAACCAAAACAGTGGTGTCCGCTTTGATGCAACAAACACCAATAGGGAAAAGGACACATATTATGGTTACATAGAGGAGATATGGGAACTTGACTATGGACGTGAGTTTAAGGTCCCTTTGTTTCGGTGCAAATGGGTCAATCTGACAGGAGGCGGGGTAAAGGTAGACCCGCAGTACGGAATGACAACAGTGGATCTCAACAATCTTGGGTACACAGACGAACCATTCGTCCTAGCCAATGATGTGGCGCAGGTTTTCTATGTGAAGGACATGTCTACCAAACCGAGAAATAGGAAGATACGGAAGCGAATACATCATACGGTGAGCCAAAGCGCCACATAGTTCTTTCAGGGAAAAGAAACATCGTGGGAGTGGAGGACAAGACAGACATGTCAGAAGATTATGAAAAGTTTCATGAAATTCCTCCCTTCACAGTGAAGACTGACCCAAGCATCCTGTTAAATGATGAAGATTGTCCATGGTTACGACGCAAAGGGACACACGCGAAGAAAAAGTTTTATACCCCAAGATCCCACTCTGGGATGTGATCGGCTTCACCGTCATCACTTTCTTCTCTAGTGAGTAGCCGAGATAGGCCAGTTTGTACACGAAGTGCATCCAGTTTTTGCCGTAACCCTCTCAACTTTGTAGCACATGCTATGTGGGTGAAATGATGATACCATGCCAAGTTTCAACCTTTTCAGAGTTCATTTGTAGTGCTTTTCAATTTCAGGGTCATTTAGCTCAAAAAAATCATTAAATGCTTGAAAAATAGCAAATGAAGTTAGAAAGGGTTGAAATTTGAGGATGTGGCTTTGAATGGTGCATATTGAATGCACAAAAAGTCTGGAGTTGAAATAAGTTTAAAAAAATGAAATGCCTTGGTAACAGATGAGTTTTCGTCTGAAACCTTGACACTTCGAAGGAGATGGTCCAGTTTGTACACGAAGTGCATCCAGTTTTTGTCGTAACCCTCTCAACTTTTTAGCACATGCTATGTGGGTGAAATGATGATACCATGCCAAGTTTCAACCTTTTCAGAGTTCATTTGTAGTGCTTTTCAATTTCAGGGTCATTTAGCTCAAAACAATCATTTAATGCATGAAAAATAGCAAATGAAGTTAGAAAGGGTTGAAATTTGAGGATTTTGCCTTGAATGGTGCATATTGAATGCACAAAAAGTCTGGAGTTGAAATAAGTTTAAAAAAAATGAAATGCCTTTGTAACAGATGAGTTTTTGTCCGAAACCTTGATACTTCGAAGGAGATGGTCCAGTTTGTACACGAAGTGCATCCAGTTTTTGCCGTAACCCTCTCAACTTTTTAGCACATGCTATGTGGGTGAAATGAAGATACCATGCCAAGTTTCAACCTTTTCAGAGTTCATTTGTAGTGCTTTTCAATTTCAGGGTCATTTAGCTCAAAAAAAATCATTAAATGCATGAAAAATAGCAAATGAAGTTAGAAAGGGTTGAAATTTGAGGATGTGGCTTTGAATGGTGCATATTGAATGCACAAAAAGTCTGGAGTTGAAATAAGTTAAAAAAATGAAATGCCTTTGTAACAGATGAGTTTTCGTCCGAAACCTTGATACTTCGGAGGAGATGGTCCAGTTTGTACACGAAGTGCATCCAGTTTTTTCCGTAACCCTCTCAACTTTGTAGCACATGCTATGTGGGTGAAATGATGATACCATGCCAAGTTTCAACCTTTTCAGAGTTCATTTGTAGTGCTTTTCAATTTCAGGGTCATTTAGCTCAAAAAAATCATTAAATGCATGAAAAATAGCAAATGAAGTTAGAAAGGGTTGAAATTTGAGGATGTGGCCTTGAATGGTGCATATTGAATGCACAAAAAGTCTGGAGTTGAAATAAGTTTAAAAAAATGAAATGCCTTTGTAACAGATGAGTTTTCGTCCGAAACCTTGATACTTCGAAGGAGATGGTCCAGTTTGTACACGAAGTGCATCCAGTTTTTGCCGTAACCCTCTCAACTTTTTAGCACATGCTATGTGGGTGAAATGATGATACCATGCCAAGTTTCAACCTTTTCAGAGTTCATTTGTAGTGCTTTTCAATTTCAGGGTCATTTAGCTCAAAAAAATCATTAAATGCATGCAAAATAGCAAATGAAGTTAGAAAGGGTTGAAATTTGAGGATGTGGCCTTGAATGGTGCATATTGAATGCACAAAAAGTCTGGAGTTGAAATAAGTTTAAAAAAATGAAATGCCTTTGTAACAGATGAGTTTTCGTCCGAAACCTTGATACTTCGAAGGAGATGGTCCAGTTTGTACACGAAGTGCATCCAGTTTTTGCCGTAACCCTCTCAACTTTTTAGCACATGCTATGTGGGTGAAATGATGATACCATGCCAAGTTTCAACCTTTTCAGAGTTCATTTGTAGTGCTTTTCAATTTCAGGGTCATTTAGCTCAAAAAAATCATTAAATGCATGAAAAATAGGAAATGAAGTTAGAAAGGGTTGAAATTTGAGGATTTTGCCTTGAATGGTGCATATTGAATGCACAAAAAGTCTGGAGTGGAAATAAGTTTAAAAAAATGAAATGCCTTTGTAACAGATGAGTTTTCGTCCGAAACCTTGATAATTCGAAGGAGATGGTCCAGTTTGTACACGAAGTGCATCCAGTTTTTGCCGTAACCCTCTCAACTTTTTAGCACATGCTATGTGGGTGAAATGATGATACCATGCCAAGTTTCAACCTTTTCAGAGTTCATTTGTAGTGCTTTTCAATTTCAGGGTCATTTAGCTCAAAAAAATCATTAAATGCATGCAAAATAGCAAATGAAGTTAGAAAGGGTTGAAATTTGAGGATGTGGCCTTGAATGGTGCATATTGAATGCACAAAAAGTCTGGAGTTGAAATAAGTTTCAAAAAATTAAATGCCTTTGTAACAGATGAGTTTTCGTCCGAAACCTTGATACTTCGAAGGAGATGGTCCAGTTTGTACACGAAGTGCATCCAGTTTTTGCCGTAACCCTCTCAACTTTTTAGCACATGCTATGTGGGTGAAATGATGATACCATGCCAAGTTTCAACCTTTTCAGAGTTCATTTGTAGTCCTTTTCAATTTCAGGGTCATTTAGCTCAAAAAAATCATTAAATGCATGAAAAATAGCAAATGAAGTTAGAAAGGGTTGAAATTTGAGGATGTGGCCTTGAATGGTGCATATTGAATGCACAAAAAGTCTGGAGTGGAAATAAGTTTAAAAAAATGAAATGCCTTTGTAACAGATGAGTTTTCGTCCGAAACCTTGATACTTCGAAGGAGATGGTCCAGTTTGTACACGAAGTGCATCCAGTTTTTGCCGTAACCCTCTCAACTTTTTAGCACATGCTATGTGGGTGAAATGATGATACCATGCCAAGTTTCAACCTTTTCAGAGTTCATTTGTAGTGCTTTTCAATTTCAGGGTCATTTAGCTCAAAAAAATCATTAAATGCATGAAAAATAGCAAATGAAGTTAGAAAGGGTTGAAATTTGAGGATGTGGCCTTGAATGGTGCATATTGAATGCACAAAAAGTCTGGAGTTGAAATAAGTTTCAAAAAATGAAATGCCTTTGTAACAGATGAGTTTTCGTCCGAAACCTTGATACTTCGAAGGAGATGGTCCAGTTTGTACACGAAGTGCATCCAGTTTTTGCCGTAACCCTCTCAACTTTTTAGCACATGCTATGTGGGTGAAATGATGATACCATGCCAAGTTTCAACCTTTTCAGAGTTCATTTGTAGTCCTTTTCAATTTTAGGGTCATTTAGCTCAAAAAAATCATTAAATGCATGAAAAATAGCAAATGAAGTTAGAAAGGGTTGAAATTTGAGGATGTGGCCTTGAATGGTGCATATTGAATGCACAAAAAGTCTGGAGTGGAAATAAGTTTAAAAAAATGAAATGCCTTTGTAACAGATGAGTTTTCGTCCGAAACCTTGATACTTCGAAGGAGATGGTCCAGTTTGTACACGAAGTGCATCCAGTTTTTGCCGTAACCCTCTCAACTTTTTAGCACATGCTATGTGGGTGAAATGAAGATACCATGCCAAGTTTCAACCTTTTCAGAGTTCATTTGTAGTGCTTTTCAATTTCAGGGTCATTTAGCTCAAAAAAAATCATTAAATGCATGAAAAATAGCAAATGAAGTTAGAAAGGGTTGAAATTTGAGGATGTGGCCTTGAATGGTGCATATTGAATGCACAAAAAGTCTGGAGTTGAAATAAGTTAAAAAAATGAAATGCCTTTGTAACAGATGAGTTTTCGTCCGAAACCTTGATACTTCGGAGGAGATGGTCCAGTTTGTACACGAAGTGCATCCAGTTTTTTCCGTAACCCTCTCAACTTTGTAGCACATGCTATGTGGGTGAAATGATGATACCATGCCAAGTTTCAACCTTTTCAGAGTTCATTTGTAGTGCTTTTCAATTTCAGGGTCATTTAGCTCAAAAAAATCATTAAATGCATGAAAAATAGGAAATGAAGTTAGAAAGGGTTGAAATTTGAGGATTTTGCCTTGAATGGTGAATATTGAATGCACAAAAAGTCTGGAGTGGAAATAAGTTTAAAAAAATGAAATGCCTTTGTAACAGATGAGTTTTCGTCCGAAACCTTGATAATTCGAAGAAGATGGTCCAGTTTGTACACGAAGTGCATCCAGTTTTTGCCGTAACCCTCTCAACTTTTTAGCACATGCTATGTGGGTGAAATGATGATACCATGCCAAGTTTCAACCTTTTCAGAGTTCATTTGTAGTGCTTTTCAATTTCAGGGTCATTTAGCTCAAAAAAATCATTAAATGCATGCAAAATAGCAAATGAAGTTAGAAAGGGTTGAAATTTGAGGATGTGGCCTTGAATGGTGCATATTGAATGCACAAAAAGTCTGGAGTTGAAATAAGTTTAAAAAAATGAAATGCCTTTGTAACAGATGAGTTTTCGTCCGAAACCTTGATACTTCGAAGGAGATGGTCCAGTTTGTACACGAAGTGCATCCAGATTTTGCCGTAACCCTCTCAACTTTTTAGCACATGCTATGTGGGTGAAATGATGATACCATGCCAAGTTTCAACCTTTTCAGAGTTCATTTGTAGTGCTTTTCAATTTCAGGGTCATTTAGCTCAAAAAAATCATTAAATGCATGAAAAATAGCAAATGAAGTTAGAAAGGGTTGAAATTTGAGGATGTGGCCTTGAATGGTGCATATTGAATGCACAAAAAGTCTGGAGTTGAAATAAGTTTCAAAAAATGAAATGCCTTTGTAACAGATGAGTTTTCGTCCGAAACCTTGATACTTCGAAGGAGATGGTCTAGTTTGTACACGAAGTGCATCCAGTTTTTGCCGTAACCCTCTCAACTTTTTAGCACATGCTATGTGGGTGAAATGATGATACCATGCCAAGTTTCAACCTTTTCAGAGTTCATTTGTAGTCCTTTTCAATTTCAGGGTCATTTAGCTCAAAAAAATCATTAAATGCATGAAAAATAGCAAATGAAGTTAGAAAGGGTTGAAATTTGAGGATGTGGCCTTGAATGGTGCATATTGAATGCACAAAAAGTCTGGAGTGGAAATAAGTTTAAAAAAATGAAATGCCTTTGTAACAGATGAGTTTTCGTCCGAAACCTTGATACTTCGAAGGAGATGGTCCAGTTTGTACACGAAGTGCATCCAGTTTTTGCCGTAACCCTCTCAACTTTTTAGCACATGCTATGTGGGTGAAATGATGATACCATGCCAAGTTTCAACCTTTTCAGAGTTCATTTGTAGTCCTTTTCAATTTCAGGGTCATTTAGCTCAAAAAAATCATTAAATGCATGAAAAATAGCAAATGAAGTTAGAAAGGGTTGAAATTTGAGGATGTGGCCTTGAATGGTGCATATTGAATGCACAAAAAGTCTGGAGTGGAAATAAGTTTAAAAAAATGAAATGCCTTTGTAACAGATGAGTTTTCGTCCGAAACCTTGATACTTCGAAGGAGATGGTCCAGTTTGTACACGAAGTGCATCCAGTTTTTGCCGTAACCCTCTCAACTTTTTAGCACATGCTATGTGGGTGAAATGATGATACCATGCCAAGTTTCAACCTTTTCAGAGTTCATTTGTAGTGCTTTTCAATTTCAGGGTCATTTAGCTCAAAAAAATCATTAAATGCATGAAAAATAGCAAATGAAGTTAGAAAGGGTTGAAATTTGAGGATGTGGCCTTGAATGGTGCATATTGAATGCACAAAAAGTCTGGAGTTGAAATAAGTTTCAAAAAATTAAATGCCTTTGAAACAGATGAGTTTTCGTCCGAAACCTTGATACTTCGAAGGAGATGGTCCAGTTTGTACACGAAGTGCATCCAGTTTTTGCCGTAACCCTCTCAACTTTTTAGCACATGCTATGTGGGTGAAATGATGATACCATGCCAAGTTTCAACCTTTTCAGAGTTCATTTGTAGTGCTTTTCAATTTCAGGGTCATTTAGCTCAAAAAAATCATTAAATGCATGCAAAATAGCAAATGAAGTTAGAAAGGGTTGAAATTTGAGGATGTGGCCTTGAATGGTGCATATTGAATGCACAAAAAGTCTGGAGTTGAAATAAGTTTCAAAAAATGAAATGCCTTTGTAACAGATGAGTTTTCGTCCGAAACCTTGATACTTCGAAGGAGATGGTCCAGTTTGTACACGAAGTGCATCCAGTTTTTGCCGTAACCCTCTCAACTTTTTAGCACATGCTATGTGGGTGAAATGATGATACCATGCCAAGTTTCAACCTTTTCAGAGTTCATTTGTAGTCCTTTTCAATTTCAGGGTCATTTAGCTCAAAAAAATCATTAAATGCATGAAAAATAGCAAATGAAGTTAGAAAGGGTTGAAATTTGAGGATGTGGCCTTGAATGGTGCATATTGAATGCACAAAAAGTCTGGAGTGGAAATAAGTTTAAAAAAATGAAATGCCTTTGTAACAGATGAGTTTTCGTCCGAAACCTTGATACTTCGAAGGAGATGGTCCAGTTTGTACACGAAGTGCATCCAGTTTTTGCCGTAACCCTCTCAACTTTTTAGCACATGCTATGTGGGTGAAATGATGATACCATGCCAAGTTTCAACCTTTTCAGAGTTCATTTGTAGTGCTTTTCAATTTCAGGGTCATTTAGCTCAAAAAAATCATTAAATGCATGAAAAATAGCAAATGAAGTTAGAAAGGGTTGAAATTTGAGGATGTGGCCTTGAATGGTGCATATTGAATGCACAAAAAGTCTGGAGTTGAAATAAGTTTCAAAAAATGAAATGCCTTTGTAACAGATGAGTTTTCGTCCGAAACCTTGATACTTCGAAGGAGATGGTCCAGTTTGTACACGAAGTGCATCCAGTTTTTGCCGTAACCCTCTCAACTTTTTAGCACATGCTATGTGGGTGAAATGATGATACCATGCCAAGTTTCAACCTTTTCAGAGTTCATTTGTAGTGCTTTTCAATTTCAGGGTCATTTAGCTCAAAAAAATCATTAAATGCATGCAAAATAGCAAATGAAGTTAGAAAGGGTTGAAATTTGAGGATGTGGCCTTGAATGGTGCATATTGAATGCACAAAAAGTCTGGAGTTGAAATAAGTTTCAAAAAATGAAATGCCTTTGTAACAGATGAGTTTTCGTCCGAAACCTTGATACTTCGAAGGAGATGGTCCAGTTTGTACACGAAGTGCATCCAGTTTTTGCCGTAACCCTCTCAACTTTTTAGCACATGCTATGTGGGTGAAATGATGATACCATGCCAAGTTTCAACCTTTTCAGAGTTCATTTGTAGTCCTTTTCAATTTCAGGGTCATTTAGCTCAAAAAAATCATTAAATGCATGAAAAATAGCAAATGAAGTTAGAAAGGGTTGAAATTTGAGGATGTGGCCTTGAATGGTGCATATTGAATGCACAAAAAGTCTGGAGTGGAAATAAGTTTAAAAAAATGAAATGCCTTTGTAACAGATGAGTTTTCGTCCGAAACCTTGATACTTCGAAGGAGATGGTCCAGTTTGTACACGAAGTGCATCCAGTTTTTGCCGTAACCCTCTCAACTTTTTAGCACATGCTATGTGGGTGAAATGATGATACCATGCCAAGTTTCAACCTTTTCAGAGTTCATTTGTAGTGCTTTTCAATTTCAGGGTCATTTAGCTCAAAAAAATCATTAAATGCATGAAAAATAGCAAATGAAGTTAGAAAGGGTTGAAATTTGAGGATGTGGCCTTGAATGGTGCATATTGAATGCACAAAAAGTCTGGAGTTGAAATAAGTTTCAAAAAATGAAATGCCTTTGTAACAGATGAGTTTTCGTCCGAAACCTTGATACTTCGAAGGAGATGGTCCAGTTTGTACACGAAGTGCATCCAGTTTTTGCCGTAACCCTCTCAACTTTTTAGCACATGCTATGTGGGTGAAATGATGATACCATGCCAAGTTTCAACCTTTTCAGAGTTCATTTGTAGTGCTTTTCAATTTCAGGGTCATTTAGCTCAAAAAAATCATTAAATGCATGCAAAATAGCAAATGAAGTTAGAAAGGGTTGAAATTTGAGGATGTGGCCTTGAATGGTGCATATTGAATGCACAAAAAGTCTGGAGTTGAAATAAGTTTCAAAAAATGAAATGCCTTTGTAACAGATGAGTTTTCGTCCGAAACCTTGATACTTCGAAGGAGATGGTCCAGTTTGTACACGAAGTGCATCCAGTTTTTGCCGTAACCCTCTCAACTTTTTAGCACATGCTATGTGGGTGAAATGATGATACCATGCCAAGTTTCAACCTTTTCAGAGTTCATTTGTAGTGCTTTTCAATTTCAGGGTCATTTAGCTCAAAAAAATCATTAAATGCATGAAAAATAGCAAATGAAGTTAGAAAGGGTTGAAATTTGAGGATGTGGCCTTGAATGGTGCATATTGAATGCACAAAAAGTCTGGAGTTGAAATAAGTTTCAAAAAATGAAATGCCTTTGTAACAGATGAGTTTTCGTCCGAAACCTTGATACTTCGAAGGAGATGGTCCAGTTTGTACACGAAGTGCATCCAGTTTTTGCCGTAACCCTCTCAACTTTTTAGCACATGCTATGTGGGTGAAATGATGATACCATGCCAAGTTTCAACCTTTTCAGAGTTCATTTGTAGTGCTTTTCAATTTCAGGGTCATTTAGCTCAAAAAAATCATTAAATGCATGCAAAATAGCAAATGAAGTTAGAAAGGGTTGAAATTTGAGGATGTGGCCTTGAATGGTGCATATTGAATGCACAAAAAGTCTGGAGTTGAAATAAGTTTCAAAAAATGAAATGCCTTTGTAACAGATGAGTTTTCGTCCGAAACCTTGATACTTCGAAGGAGATGGTCCAGTTTGTACACGAAGTGCATCCAGTTTTTGCCGTAACCCTCTCAACTTTTTAGCACATGCTATGTGGGTGAAATGATGATACCATGCCAAGTTTCAACCTTTTCAGAGTTCATTTGTAGTCCTTTTCAATTTCAGGGTCATTTAGCTCAAAAAAATCATTAAATGCATGCAAAATAGCAAATGAAGTTAGAAAGGGTTGAAATTTGAGGATGTGGCCTTGAATGGTGCATATTGAATGCACAAAAAGTCTGGAGTGGAAATAAGTTTAAAAAAATGAAATGCCTTTGTAACAGATGAGTTTTCGTCCGAAACCTTGATACTTCGAAGGAGATGGTCCAGTTTGTACACGAAGTGCATCCAGTTTTTGCCGTAACCCTCTCAACTTTTTAGCACATGCTATGTGGGTGAAATGATGATACCATGCCAAGTTTCAACCTTTTCAGAGTTCATTTGTAGTGCTTTTCAATTTCAGGGTCATTTAGCTCAAAAAAATCATTAAATGCATGAAAAATAGCAAATGAAGTTAGAAAGGGTTGAAATTTGAGGATGTGGCCTTGAATGGTGCATATTGAATGCACAAAAAGTCTGGAGTGGAAATAAGTTTAAAAAAATGAAATGCCTTTGTAACAGATGAGTTTTCGTCCGAAACCTTGATACTTCGAAGGAGATGGTCCAGTTTGTACACGAAGTGCATCCAGTTTTTGCCGTAACCCTCTCAACTTTTTAGCACATGCTATGTGGGTGAAATGATGATACCATGCCAAGTTTCAACCTTTTCAGAGTTCATTTGCAGTGCTTTTCAATTTCAGGGTCATTTAGCTCAAAAAATCATTAAATGCATGAAAAATAGCAAATGAAGTTAGAAAGGGTTGAAATTTGAGGATGTGGCCTTGAATGGTGCATATTGAATGCACAAAAAGTCTGGAGTTGAAATAAGTTTCAAAAAATGAAATGCCTTTGTAACAGATGAGTTTTCGTCCGAAACCTTGATACTTCGAAGGAGATGGTCCAGTTTGTACACGAAGTGCATCCAGTTTTTGCCGTAACCCTCTCAACTTTTTAGCACATGCTATGTGGGTGAAATGATGATACCATGCCAAGTTTCAACCTTTTCAGAGTTCATTTGTAGTGCTTTTCAATTTCAGGGTCATTTAGCTCAAAAAAATCATTAAATGCATGAAAAATAGCAAATGAAGTTAGAAAGGGTTGAAATTTGAGGATGTGGCCTTGAATGGTTCATATTGAATGCAGAAAAACTCTGGAGTTGAAATAATTTTCAAAAAATGAAATGCCTTTGTAACAGATGAGTTTTCGTCCGAAACCTTGATAATTCGAAGGAGATGGTCCAGTTTGTACACGAAGTGCATCCAGTTTTTGCCGTAACCCTCTCAACTTTGTAGCACATGCTATGTGGGTGAAATGACGATACCATGCCAAGTTTCAACGTTTTCAGAGTTCATTTGTAGTCCTTTTCAATTTCAGGGTCATTTAGCTCAAAAAAATCATTAAATGCATGAAAAATAGCAAATGAAGTTAGAAAGGGTTGAAATTTGAGGACGTGGCTTTGAATGGTGCATATTGAATGCACAAAAAGTCTGGAGTTGAAATAAGTTTAAAAAAATGAAATGCCTTTGTAACAGATGAGTTTTCGTCCGAAACCTTGATACTTCGAAGGAGATGGCCCAGTATATACACGAAGTGCATCCAGTTTTTGCCGTAACCCTCTCAACTTTTTAGCAAATGCTATGTGGGTGAAATGATGATACCATGCCAAGTTTCAACCTTTTCAGAGTTCATTTGTAGTGCTTTTCAATTTCAGGGTCATTTAGCTCAAAAAAAATCATTAAATGCATGAAAAATAGGAAATGAAGTTAGAAAGGGTTGAAATTTGAGGATGTGGCTTTGAATGGTGCATATTGAATGCACAAAAAGTCTGGAGTTGAAATAAGTTTAAAAAAATGAAATGCCTTTGTAACAGATGAGTTTTCGTCCGAAACCTTGATACTTCGAAGGAGATGGTCCAGTTTGTACACGAAGTGCATCCAGTTTTTGCCGTAACCCTCTCAACTTTTTAGCACATGCTATGTGGGTGAAATGATGATACCATGCCAAGTTTCAACCTTTTCAGAGTTCATTTGTAGTGCTTTTCAATTTCAGGGTCATTTAGCTCAAAAAAATCATTAAATGCATGAAAAATAGCAAATGAAGTTAGAAAGGGTTGAAATTTGAGGATGTGGCCTTGAATGGTGCATATTGAATGCACAAAAAGTCTGGAGTTGAAATAAGTTTAAAAAAATGAAATGCCTTTGTAACAGATGAGTTTTCATCCGAAACCTTGATACTTCGAAGGAGATGGCCCAGTATGTACACGAAGTGCATCCAGTTTTTGCCGTAACCCTCTCAACTTTTTAGCACATGCTATGTGGGTGAAATGATGATACCATGCCAAGTTTCAACCTTTTCAGAGTTCATTTGTAGTGCTTTTCAATTTCAGGGTCATTTAGCTCAAAAAAATCATTAAATGCATGAAAAATAGCAAATGAAGTTAGAAAGGGTTGAAATTTGAGGATGTGGCCTTGAATGGTGCATATTGAATGCACAAAAACTCTGGAGTGGAAATAAGTTAAAAAAAATGAAATGCCTTTGTAATAGATGAGTTTTCGTCCGAAACCTTGATACTTCGAAGGAGATGGTCCAGTTTGTACACGAAGTGCATCCAGTTTTTGCCGTAACCCTCTCAATTTTTTAGCACATGCTATGTGGGTGAAATGATGATACCATGCCAAGTTTCAACCTTTTCAGAGTTCATTTGTAGTGCTTTTCAATTTCAGGTTCATTTAGCTCAAAAAAAATCATTAAATGCATGAAAAATAGGAAATGAAGTTAGAAAGGGTTGAAATTTGAGGATGTGGCTTTGAATGGTGCATATTGAATGCACAAAAAGTCTGGAGTTGAAATAAGTTTAAAAAAATGAAATGCCTTTCTAACAGATGAGTTTTCGTCCGAAACATTGATACTTCGAAGGAGATGGTCCAGTTTGTACACGAAGTGCATCCAGTTTATGCCGTAACCCTCTCAACTTTTTAGCATATGCTATGTGGGTGAAATGATGATACCATGCCAAGTTTCAACCTTTTCAGAGTTCATTTGTAGTGCTTTTCAATTTCAGGGTCATTTAGCTCAAAAAAATCATTAAATGCATGAAACATAGCAAATGAAGTTAGAAAGGGTTGAAATTTGAGGATGTGGCCTTGAATGGTGCATATTGAATGCACAAAAAGTCTGGAGTTGAAATAAGTTTAAAAAAATGAAATGCCTTTGTAACAGATGAGTTTTCGTCCGAAACCTTGATACTTCGAAGGAGATGGTCCAGTTTGTACACGAAGTGCATCCAGTTTTTGCCGTAACCCTCTCAACTTTTTAGCACATGCTATGTGGGTGAAATGATGATACCATGCCAAGTTTCAACCTTTTCAGAGTTCATTTGTAGTGCTTTTCAATTTCAGGGTCATTTAACTCAAAAAAATCATTAAATGCATGAAAAATAGCAAATGAAGTTAGAAAGGGTTGAAATTTGAGGATGTGGCTTTGAATGGTTCATATTGAATGCACGAAAAGTCTGGAGTTGAAATAAGTTTAAAAAAATGAAATGCCTTTGTAACAGATGAGCTTTCGTCCGAAACCTTGATACTTCGAAGGAGATGGTCCAGTTTGTACATAAAGTGCATCCAGTTTTTGCCGTAACCCTCTCAACTTTATAGCACATGCTATGTGGGTGAAATGATGATACCATGCCAAGTTTCAACCTTTTCAGAGTTCATTTGTAGTGCTTTTCAATTTCAGGGTCATTTAGCTAAAAAAAATCATTAAATGCATGAAAAATAGCAAATGAAGTTAGAAAGGGTTGAAATTTGAGGATGTGGCTTTGAATGGTGCATATTGAATGCACAAAAAGTCTGGAGTTGAAATAAGTTTAAAAAAATGAAATGCCTTTGTAACAGATGAGCTTTCGTCCGAAACCTTGATACTTCGAAGGAGATGGTCCAGTTTGTACATAAAGTGCATCCAGTTTTTGCCGTAACCCTCTCAACTTTATAGCACATGCTATGTGGGTGAAATGATGATACCATGCCAAGTTTCAACCTTTTCAGAGTTCATTTGTAGTGCTTTTCAATTTCAGGGTCATTTAGCTCAAAAAAATCATTAAATGCATGAAAAATAGCAAATGAAGTTAGAAGGGTTGAAATTTGAGGATGTGGCCTTGAATGGTGCATATTGAATGCACGAAAAGTCTGGAGTTGAAATAAGTTAAAAAAATGAAATGCCTTTGTAACAGATGAGTTTTCGTCCGAAACCTTGATACTTCGGAGGAGATGGTCCAGTTTGTACACGAAGTGCATCCAGTTTTTTCCGTAACCCTCTCAACTTTGTAGCACATGCTATGTGGGTGAAATGATGATACCATGCCAAGTTTCAACCTTTTCAGAGTTCATTTGTAGTGCTTTTCAATTTCAGGGTCATTTAGCTCAAAAAAATCATTAAATGCATGAAAAATAGCAAATGAAGTTAGAAAGGGTTGAAATTTGAGGATGTGGCCTTGAATGGTGCATATTGAATGCACGAAAAGTCTGGAGTTGAAATAAGTTTAAAAAAATGAAATGCCTTTGTAACAGATGAGTTTTCGTCCGAAACCTTGATACTTCGAAGGAGATGGTCCAGTTTGTACACGAAGTGCATCCAGTTTTTGCCGTAACCCTCTCAACTTTTTAGCACATGCTATGTGGGTGAAATTATGATACCATGCCAAGTTTCAACCTTTTCAGAGTTCATTTGTAGTGCTTTTCAATTTCAGGGTCATTTAGCTCAAAAAAATCATTAAATGCATGAAAAATAGCAAATGAAGTTAGAAAGGGTTGAAATTTGAGGATGTGGCCTTGAATGGTGCATATTGAATGCACAAAAAGTCTGGAGTGGAAATAAGTTTAAAAAAATGAAATGCCTTTGTAACAGATGAGTTTTCGTCCGAAACCTTGATAATTCGAAGGAGATGGTCCAGTTTGTACACGAAGTGCATCCAGTTTTTGCTGTAACCCTCTCAACTTTTTAGCACATGCTATGTGGGTGAAATGATGATACCATGCCAAGTTTCAACCTTTTCAGAGTTCATTTGTAGTGCTTTTCAATTTCAGGTTCATTTAGCTCAAAAAAAATCATTAAATGCATGAAAAATAGGAAATGAAGTTAGAAAGGGTTGAAATTTTAGGATGTGGCTTTGAATGGTGCATATTGAATGCACAAAAAGTCTGGAGTTGAAATAAGTTTCAGAAAATGAAATGCCTTTGTAACAGATGAGTTTTCGTCCGAAACCTTGATACTTCGAAGGAGATGGTCCAGTTTGTACACGAAGTGCATCCAGTTTTTGCCGTAACCCTCTCAACTTTTTAGCACATGCTATGTGGGTGAAATGATGATACCATGCCAAGTTTCAACCTTTTCAGCGTTCATTTGTAGTGCTTTTCAATTTCAGGGTCATTTAGCTCAAAAAAATCATTAAATGCATGAAAAATAGGAAATGAAGTTAGAAAGGGTTGAAATTTGAGGATGTGGCCTTGAATGGTGCATATTGAATGCACAAAAAGTCTGGAGTTGAAATAAGTTTAAAAAAATGAAATGCCTTTGTAACAGATGAGTTTTCGTCCGAAACCTTGATAATTCGAAGGAGATGGTCCAGTTTGTACACGAAGTGCATCCAGTTTTTGCTGTAACCCTCTCAACTTTTTAGCACATGCTATGTGGGTGAAATGATGATACCATGCCAAGTTTCAACCTTTTCAGAGTTCATTTGTAGTGCTTTTCAATTTCAGGTTCATTTAGCTCAAAAAAAATCATTAAATGCATGAAAAATAGGAAATGAAGTTAGAAAGGGTTGAAATTTTAGGATGTGGCTTTGAATGGTGCATATTGAATGCACAAAAAGTCTGGAGTTGAAATAAGTTTCAGAAAATGAAATGCCTTTGTAACAGATGAGTTTTCGTCCGAAACCTTGATACTTCGAAGGAGATGGTCCAGTTTGTACACGAAGTGCATCCAGTTTTTGCCGTAACCCTCTCAACTTTTTAGCACATGCTATGTGGGTGAAATGATGATACCATGCCAAGTTTCAACCTTTTCAGAGTTCATTTGTAGTGCTTTTCAATTTCAGGTTCATTTAGCTCAAAAAAAATCATTAAATGCATGAAAAATAGGAAATGAAGTTAGAAAGGGTTGAAATTTTAGGATGTGGCTTTGAATGGTGCATATTGAATGCACAAAAAGTCTGGAGTTGAAATAAGTTTCAGAAAATGAAATGCCTTTGTAACAGATGAGTTTTCGTCCGAAACCTTGATACTTCGAAGGAGATGGTCCAGTTTGTACACGAAGTGCATCCAGTTTTTGCCGTAACCCTCTCAACTTTTTAGCACATGCTATGTGGGTGAAATGATGATACCATGCCAAGTTTCAACCTTTTCAGCGTTCATTTGTAGTGCTTTTCAATTTCAGGGTCATTTAGCTCAAAAAAATCATTAAATGCATGAAAAATAGGAAATGAAGTTAGAAAGGGTTGAAATTTGAGGATGTGGCCTTGAATGGTGCATATTGAATGCACAAAAAGTCTGGAGTTGAAATAAGTTTAAAAAAATGAAATGCCTTTGTAACAGATGAGTTTTCGTCCAAAACCTTGATACTTCGAAGGAGATGGTCCAGTTTGTACACGAAGTGCATCCAGTTTTTGCCGTAACCCTCTCAACTTTTTAGCACATGCTATGTGGGTGAAATGATGATACCATGCCAAGTTTCAACCTTTTCAGAGTTCATTTGTAGTGCTTTTCAATTTCAGGGTCATTTAGCTCAAAAAAAATCATTAAATGCATGAAAAATAGGAAATGAAGTTAGAAAGGGTTGAAATTTGAGGATGTTGCTTTGAATGGTTCATATTGAATGCACAAAAAGTCTGGAGTTGAAATAAGTTTAAAAAAATGAAATGCCTTTGTAACAGATGAGTTTTCGTCCGAAACCTTGATACTTCGAAGGAGATGGTCCAGTTTGTACACGAAGTGCATCCAGTTTTTGCCGTAACCCTCTCAACTTTTTAGCACATGCTATGTGGGTGAAATGATGATTCCATGCCAAGTTTCAACCTTTTCAGAGTTCATTTGTAGTGCTTTTCAATTTCAGGGTCATTTAGCTCAAAAAAATCATTAAATGCATGCAAAATAGCAAATGAAGTTAGAAAGGGTTGAAATTTGAGGATGTGGCCTTGAATGGTGCATATTGAATGCACAAAAAGTCTGGAGTTGAAATAAGTTTAAAAAAATGAAATGCCTTTGTAACAGATGAGTTTTCGTCCGAAACCTTGATACTTCGAAGGAGATGGTCCAGTTTGTACACAAAGTGCATCCAGTTTTTGCCGTAACCCTCTCAACTTTTTAGCACATGCTATGTGGGTGAAATGATGATACCATGCCAAGTTTTAACCTTTTCAGAGTTCATTTGTAGTGCTTTTCAATTTCAGGGTCATTTAGCTCAAAAAAATCATTAAATGCATGAAAAATAGCAAATGAAGTTAGAAAGGGTTGAAATTTGAGGATGTGGCCTTGAATGGTGCATATTGAATGCACAAAAAGTATGGAGTTGAAATAAGTTTCAAAAAATGAAATGCCTTTGTAACAGATGAGTTTTCGTCCGAAACCTTGATACTTCTAAGGAGATGGTCCAGTTTGTACACGAAGTGCATCCAGTTTTTGCCGTAACCCTCTCAACTTTTTAGCACATGCTATGTGGGTGAAATGATGATACCATGCCAAGTTTCAACCTTTTCAGAGTTCATTTGTAGTGCTTTTCAATTTCAGGGTCATTTAGCTCAAAAAAATCATTAAATGCATGAAAAATAGCAAATGAAGTTAGAAAGGGTTGAAATTTGAGGATGTGGCTTTGAATGGTGCATATTGAATGCACAAAAAGTCTGGAGTTGAAATAAGTTAAAAAAATGAAATGCCTTTGTAACAGATGAGTTTTCGTCCGAAACCTTGATACTTCGGAGGAGATGGTCCAGTTTGTACACGAAATGCATCCAGTTTTTTCCGTAACCCTCTCAACTTTGTAGCACATGCTATGTGGGTGAAATGATGATACCATGCCAAGTTTCAACCTTTTCAGAGTTCATTTGTAGTGCTTTTCAATTTCAGGGTCATTTAGCTCAAAAAAATCATTAAATGCATGAAAAATAGGAAATGAAGTTAGAAAGGGTTGAAATTTGAGGATGTGGCCTTGAATGGTGCATATTGAATGCACAAAAAGTCTGGAGTTGAAATAAGTTTAAAAAAATGAAATGCCTTTGTAACAGATGAGTTTTCGTCCGAAACCTTGATACTTCGAAGGAGATGGTCCAGTTTGTACACGAAGTGCATCCAGTTTTTGCCGTAACCCTCTCAACTTTTTAGCACATGCTATGTGGGTGAAATGATGATACCATGCCAAGTTTCAACCTTTTCAGAGTTCATTTGTAGTGCTTTTCAATTTCAGGGTCATTTAGCTCAAAAAAATCATTAAATGCATGCAAAATAGCAAATGAAGTTAGAAAGGGTTGAAATTTGAGTATGTGGCCTTGAATGGTGCATATTGAATGCACAAAAAGTCTGGAGTTGAAATAAGTTTAAAAAAATGAAATGCCTTTGTAACAGATGAGTTTTCGTCCGAAACCTTGATACTTCGAAGGAGATGGTCCAGTTTGTACACGAAGTGCATCCAGTTTTTGCCGTAACCCTCTCAACTTTTTAGCACATGCTATGTGGGTGAAATGATGATACCATGCCAAGTTTCAACCTTTTCAGAGTTCATTTGTAGTGCTTTTCAATTTCAGGGTCATTTAGCTCAAAAAAATCATTAAATGCATGAAAAATAGCAAATGAAGTTAGAAAGGGTTGAAATTTGAGGATTTTGCCTTCTATGGTGCATATTGAATGCACAAAAAGTCTGGAGTGGAAATAAGTTTAAAAAAATGAAATGCCTTTGTAACAGATGAGTTTTCGTCCGAAACCTTGATAATTCGAAGGAGATGGTCCAGTTTGTACACGAAGTGCATCCAGTTTTTGCCGTAACCCTCTCAACTTTTTAGCACATGCTATGTGGGTGAAATGATGATACCATGCCAAGTTTCAACCTTTTCAGAGTTCATTTGTAGTGCTTTTCAATTTCAGGTTCATTTAGCTCAAAAAAAATCATTAAATGCATGAAAAATAGGAAATGAAGTTAGAAAGGGTTGAAATTTGAGGATGTGGCTTTGAATGGTGCATATTGAATGCACAAAAAGTCTGGAGTTGAAATAAGTTTAAAAAAATGAAATGCCTTTGTAACAGATGAGTTTTCGTCCGAAACCTTGATACTTCGAAGGAGATGGTCCAGTTTGTACACGAAGTGCATCCAGTTTTTGCCGTAACCCTCTCAACTTTTTAGCACATGCTATGTGGGTGAAATGATGATACCATGCCAAGTTTCAACCTTTTCAGCGTTCATTTGTAGTGCTTTTCAATTTCAGGGTCATTTAGCTCAAAAAAATCATTAAATGCATGAAAAATAGCAAATGAAGTTAGAAAGGGTTGAAATTTGAGGATGTGGCCTTGAATGGTGCATATTGAATGCACAAAAAGTCTGGAGTTGAAATAAGTTAAAAAAATGAAATGCCTTTGTAACAGATGAGTTTTCGTCCGAAACCTTGATACTTCGGAGGAGATGGTCCAGTTTGTACACGAAATGCATCCAGTTTTTGCCGTAACCCTCTCAACTTTTTAGCACATGCTATGTGGGTGAAATGATGATACCATGCCAAGTTTCAACCTTTTCAGAGTTCATTTGTAGTGCTTTTCAATTTCAGGGTCATTTAGCTCAAAAAAATCATTAAATGCATGAAAAATAGCAAATGAAGTTAGAAAGGGTTGAAATTTGAGGATTTTGCCTTCAATGGTGCATATTGAATGCACAAAAAGTCTGGAGTGGAAATAAGTTTAAAAAAATGAAATGCCTTTGTAACAGATGAGTTTTCGTCCGAAACCTTGATACTTCGAAGGAGATGGTCCAGTTTGTACACGAAGTGCATCCAGTTTTTGCCGTAACCCTCTCAACTTTTTAGCACATGCTATGTGGGTGAAATGATGATACCATGCCAAGTTTCAACCTTTTCAGAGTTCATTTGTAGTGCTTTTCAATTTCAGGTTCATTTAGCTCAAAAAAAATCATTAAATGCATGAAAAATAGGAAATGAAGTTAGAAAGGGTTGAAATTTGAGGATGTGGCTTTGAATGGTGCATATTGAATGCACAAAAAGTCTGGAGTTGAAATAAGTTTCAAAAAATGAAATGCCTTTGTAACAGATGAGTTTTCGTCCGAAACCTTGATACTTCGAAGGAGATGGTCCAGTTTGTACACGAAGTGCATCCAGTTTTTGCCGTAACCCTCTCAACTTTTTAGCACATGCTATGTGGGTGAAATGATGATACCATGCCAAGTTTCAACCTTTTCAGAGTTCATTTGTAGTGCTTTTCAATTTCAGGTTCATTTAGCTCAAAAAAAATCATTAAATGCATGAAAAATAGGAAATGAAGTTAGAAAGGGTTGAAATTTGAGGATGTGGCTTTGAATGGTGCATATTGAATGCACAAAAAGTCTGGAGTTGAAATAAGTTTCAAAAAATGAAATGCCTTTGTAACAGATGAGTTTTCGTCCGAAACCTTGATACTTCGAAGGAGATGGTCCAGTTTGTACACGAAGTGCATCCAGTTTTTGCCGTAACCCTCTCAACTTTTTAGCACATGCTATGTGGGTGAAATGATGATACCATGCCAAGTTTCAACCTTTTCAGCGTTCATTTGTAGTGCTTTTCAATTTCAGGGTCATTTAGCTCAAAAAAATCATTAAATGCATGAAAAATAGGAAATGAAGTTAGAAAGGGTTGAAATTTGAGGATGTGGCCTTGAATGGTGCATATTGAATGCACAAAAAGTCTGGAGTTGAAATAAGTTTAAAAAAATGAAATGCCTTTGTAACAGATGAGTTTTCGTCCGAAACCTTGATACTTCGAAGGAGATGGTCCAGTTTGTACACGAAGTGCATCCAGTTTTTGCCGTAACCCTCTCAACTTTTTAGCACATGCTATGTGGGTGAAATGATGATACCATGCCAAGTTTCAACCTTTTCAGAGTTCATTTGTAGTGCTTTTCAATTTCAGGGTCATTTAGCTCAAAAAAAATCATTAAATGCATGAAAAATAGGAAATGAAGTTAGAAAGGGTTGAAATTTGAGGATGTGGCTTTGAATGGTTCATATTGAATGCACAAAAAGTCTGGAGTTGAAATAAGTTTAAAAAAAATGAAATGCCTTTGTAACAGATGAGTTTTCGTCCGAAACCTTGATACTTCGAAGGAGATGGTCCAGTTTGTACACGAAATGCATCCAGTTTTTGCCGTAACCCTCTCAACTTTTTAGCACATGCTATGTGGGTGAAATGATGATTCCATGCCAAGTTTCAACCTTTTCAGAGTTCATTTGTAGTGCTTTTCAATTTCAGGGTCATTTAGCTCAAAAAAATCATTAAATGCATGAAAAATAGCAAATGAAGTTAGAAAGGGTTGAAATTTCAGGATGTGGCTTTGAATGGTTCATATTGAATGCACAAAAAGTCTGGAGTTGAAATAAGTTTAAAAAAATGAAATGCCTTTGTAACAGATGAGTTTTCATCCGAAACCTTGATACTTCGAAGGAGATGGTCCAGTTTGTACACAAAGTGCATCCAGTTTTTGCCGTAACCCTCTCAACTTTTTAGCACATGCTATGTGGGTGAAATGATGATACCATGCCAAGTTTCAACCTTTTCAGAGTTCATTTGTAGTGCTTTTCAATTTCAGGGTCATTTAGCTCAAAAAAATCATTAAATGCATGAAAAATAGCAAATGAAGTTAGAAAGGGTTGAAATTTCAGGATGTGGCCTTGAATGGTGCATATTGAATGCACAAAAAGTCTGGAGTTGAAATAAGTTAAAAAAAATGAAATGCCTTTGTAACAGATGAGTTTTCGTCCGAAACCTTGATACTTCGAAGGAGATGGTCCAGTTTGTACACGAAGTGCATCCAGTTTTTGCCGTAACCCTCTCAACTTTTTAGCACATGCTATGTGGGTGAAATGATGATTCCATGCCAAGTTTCAACCTTTTCAGAGTTCATTTGTAGTGCTTTTCAATTTCAGGGTCATTTAGCTCAAAAAAATCATTAAATGCATGCAAAATAGGAAATGAAGTTAGAAAGGGTTGAAATTTGAGGATGTGACCTTGAATGGTGCATATTGAATGCACAAAAAGTCTGGAGTTGAAATAAGTTTAAAAAAATGAAATGCCTTTGTAACAGATGAGTTTTCGTCCGAAACCTTGATACTTCGAAGGAGATGGTCCAGTTTGTACACAAAGTGCATCCAGTTTTTGCCGTAACCCTCTCAACTTTTTAGCACATGCTATGTGGGTGAAATGATGATACCATGCCAAGTTTCAACCTTTTCAGAGTTCATTTGTAGTGCTTTTCAATTTCAGGGTCATTTAGCTCAAAAAAATCATTAAATGCATGAAAAATAGCAAATGAAGTTAGAAAGGGTTGAAATTTGAGGATGTGGCCTTGAATGGTGCATATTGAATGCACAAAAAGTATGGAGTTGAAATAAGTTTAAAAAAATGAAATGCCTTTGTAACAGATGAGTTTTCGTCCGAAACCTTGATACTTCGAAGGAGATGGTCCAGTTTGTACACGAAATGCATCCAGTTTTTGCCGTAACCCTCTCAACTTTTTAGCACATGCTATGTGGGTGAAATGATGATTCCATGCCAAGTTTCAACCTTTTCAGAGTTCATTTGTAGTGCTTTTCAATTTCAGGGTCATTTAACTCAAAAAAATCATTAAATGCATGCAAAATAGCAAATGAAGTTAGAAAGGGTTGAAATTTGAGTATGTGGCCTTGAATGGTGCATATTGAATGCACAAAAAGTCTGGAGTTGAAATAAGTTTAAAAAAATGAAATGCCTTTGTAACAGATGAGTTTTCGTCCGAAACCTTGATACTTCGAAGGAGATGGTCCAGTTTGTACACGAAGTGCATCCAGTTTTTGCCGTAACCCTCTCAACTTTTTAGCACATGCTATGTGGGTGAAATGATGATACCATGCCAAGTTTCAACCTTTTCAGAGTTCATTTGTAGTGCTTTTCAATTTCAGGGTCATTTAGCTCAAAAAAATCATTAAATGCATGCAAAATAGCAAATGAAGTTAGAAAGGGTTGAAATTTGAGTATGTGGCCTTGAATGGTGCATATTGAATGCACAAAAAGTCTGGAGTTGAAATAAGTTTAAAAAAATGAAATGCCTTTGTAACAGATGAGTTTTCGTCCGAAACCTTGATACTTCGAAGGAGATGGTCCAGTTTGTACACAAAGTGCATCCAGTTTTTGCCGTAACCCTCTCAACTTTTTAGCACATGCTATGTGGGTGAAATGATGATACCATGCCAAGTTTCAACCTTTTCAGAGTTCATTTGTAGTGCTTTTCAATTTCAGGGTCATTTAGCTCAAAAAAATCATTAAATGCATGAAAAATAGCAAATGAAGTTAGAAAGGGTTGAAATTTGAGGATGTGGCCTTGAATGGTGCATATTGAATGCACAAAAAGTATGGAGTTGAAATAAGTTTAAAAAAATGAAATGCCTTTGTAACAGATGAGTTTTCGTCCGAAACCTTGATACTTCGAAGGAGATGGTCCAGTTTGTACACGAAATGCATCCAGTTTTTGCCGTAACCCTCTCAACTTTTTAGCACATGCTATGTGGGTGAAATGATGATTCCATGCCAAGTTTCAACCTTTTCAGAGTTCATTTGTAGTGCTTTTCAATTTCAGGGTCATTTAACTCAAAAAAATCATTAAATGCATGAAAAATAGCAAATGAAGTTAGAAAGGGTTGAAATTTGAGTATGTGGCCTTGAATGGTGCATATTGAATGCACAAAAAGTCTGGAGTTGAAATAAGTTTAAAAAAATGAAATGCCTTTGTAACAGATGAGTTTTCGTCCGAAACCTTGATACTTCGAAGGAGATGGTCCAGTTTGTACACGAAGTGCATCCAGTTTTTGCCGTAACCCTCTCAACTTTTTAGCACATGCTATGTGGGTGAAATGATGATTCCATGCCAAGTTTCAACCTTTTCAGAGTTCATTTGTAGTGCTTTTCAATTTCAGGGTCATTTAGCTCAAAAAAATCATTAAATGCATGCAAAATAGCAAATGAAGTTAGAAAGGGTTGAAATTTGAGGATGTGGCCTTGAATGGTGCATATTGAATGCACAAAAAGTCTGGAGTTGAAATAAGTTTAAAAAAATGAAATGCCTTTGTAACAGATGAGTTTTCGTCCGAAACCTTGATACTTCGAAGGAGATGGTCCAGTTTGTACACAAAGTGCATCCAGTTTTTGCCGTAACCCTCTCAACTTTTTAGCACATGCTATGTGGGTGAAATGAGGATACCATGCCAAGTTTCAACCTTTTCAGAGTTCATTTGTAGTGCTTTTCAATTTCAGGGTCATTTAGCTCAAAAAAATCATTAAATGCATGAAAAATAGCAAATGAAGTTAGAAAGGGTTGAAATTTCAGGATGTGGCTTTGAATGGTTCATATTGAATGCACAAAAAGTCTGGAGTTGAAATAAGTTAAAAAAAATGAAATGCCTTTGTAACAGATGAGTTTTCGTCCGAAACCTTGATACTTCGAAGGAGATGGTCCAGTTTGTACACGAAGTGCATCCAGTTTTTGCCGTAACCCTCTCAACTTTTTAGCACATGCTATGTGGGTGAAATGATGATTCCATGCCAAGTTTCAACCTTTTCAGAGTTCATTTGTAGTGGTTTTCAATTTCAGGGTCATTTAGCTCAAAAAAATCATTAAATGCATGCAAAATAGGAAATGAAGTTAGAAAGGGTTGAAATTTGAGGATGTGACCTTGAATGGTGCATATTGAATGCACAAAAAGTCTGGAGTTGAAATAAGTTTAAAAAAATGAAATGCCTTTGTAACAGATGAGTTTTCGTCCGAAACCTTGATACTTCGAAGGAGATGGTCCAGTTTGTACACAAAGTGCATCCAGTTTTTGCCGTAACCCTCTCAACTTTTTAGCACATGCTATGTGGGTGAAATGATGATACCATGCCAAGTTTCAACCTTTTCAGAGTTCATTTGTAGTGCTTTTCAATTTCAGGGTCATTTAGCTCAAAAAAATCATTAAATGCATGAAAAATAGCAAATGAAGTTAGAAAGGGTTGAAATTTGAGGATGTGGCCTTGAATGGTGCATATTGAATGCACAAAAAGTATGGAGTTGAAATAAGTTTCAAAAAATGAAATGCCTTTGTAACAGATGAGTTTTCGTCCGAAACCTTGATACTTCGAAGGAGATGGTCCAGTTTGTACACGAAATGCATCCAGTTTTTGCCGTAACCCTCTCAACTTTTTAGCACATGCTATGTGGGTGAAATGATGATTCCATGCCAAGTTTCAACCTTTTCAGAGTTCATTTGTAGTGCTTTTCAATTTCAGGGTCATTTAACTCAAAAAAATCATTAAATGCATGCAAAATAGCAAATGAAGTTAGAAAGGGTTGAAATTTGAGTATGTGGCCTTGAATGGTGCATATTGAATGCACAAAAAGTCTGGAGTTGAAATAAGTTTAAAAAAATGAAATGCCTTTGTAACAGATGAGTTTTCGTCCGAAACCTTGATACTTCGAAGGAGATGGTCCAGTTTGTACACGAAGTGCATCCAGTTTTTGCCGTAACCCTCTCAACTTTTTAGCACATGCTATGTGGGTGAAATGATGATACCATGCCAAGTTTCAACCTTTTCAGAGTTCATTTGTAGTGCTTTTCAATTTCAGGGTCATTTAGCTCAAAAAAATCATTAAATGCATGCAAAATAGCAAATGAAGTTAGAAAGGGTTGAAATTTGAGTATGTGGCCTTGAATGGTGCATATTGAATGCACAAAAAGTCTGGAGTTGAAATAAGTTTAAAAAAATGAAATGCCTTTGTAACAGATGAGTTTTCGTCCGAAACCTTGATACTTCGAAGGAGATGGTCCAGTTTGTACACAAAGTGCATCCAGTTTTTGCCGTAACCCTCTCAACTTTTTAGCACATGCTATGTGGGTGAAATGATGATACCATGCCAAGTTTCAACCTTTTTAGAGTTCATTTGTAGTGGTTTTCAATTTCAGGGTCATTTAGCTCAAAAAAATCATTAAATGCATGAAAAATAGCAAATGAAGTTAGAAAGGGTTGAAATTTGAGGATGTGGCCTTGAATGGTGCATATTGAATGCACAAAAAGTCTGGAGTTGAAATAAGTTTCAAAAAATGAAATGCCTTTGTAACAGATGAGTTTTCGTCCGAAACCTTGATACTTCGAAGGAGATGGTCCAGTTTGTACACGAAATGCATCCAGTTTTTGCCGTAACCCTCTCAACTTTTTAGCACATGCTATGTGGGTGAAATGATGATTCCATGCCAAGTTTCAACCTTTTCAGAGTTCATTTGTAGTGCTTTTCAATTTCAGGGTCATTTAGCTCAAAAAAATCATTAAATGCATGCAAAATAGCAAATGAAGTTAGAAAGGGTTGAAATTTGAGGATGTGGCCTTGAATGGTGCATATTGAATGCACAAAAAGTCTGGAGTTGAAATAAGTTTAAAAAAATGAAATACCTCTGTAACAGATGAGTTTTCATCCGAAACCTTGATACTTCGAAGGAGATGGTCGAGTTTGTACACGAAGTGCATCCAGTTTTTGCCGTAACCCTCTCAACTTTTTAGCACATGCTATGTGGGTGAAATGATGATACCATGCCAAGTTTCAACCTTTTCAGAGTTCATTTGTAGTCCTTTTCAATTTCAGGGTCATTTAGCTCAAAAAAAATCATTAAATGCATGAAAAATAGCAAATGAAGTTAGAAAGGGTTGAAATTTGAGGATGTGGCCATGAATGGTGCATATTTAATGCACAAAAAGTCTGGAGTTGAAATAAGTTTAAAAAAATGAAATGCCTTTGTAACAGATGAGTTTTCATCCGAAACCTTGATACTTCGAAGGAGATGGTCCAGTTTGTACACGAAGTGCATCCAGTTTTTGCCGTAACCCTCTCAACTTTTTAGCACATGCTATGTGGGTGAAATGACGATACCATGCCAAGTTTCAACCTTTTCAGAGTTCATTTGTAGTGGTTTTCAATTTCAGGGTCATTTAGCTCAAAAAAATCATTAAATGCATGAAAAATAGCAAATGAGGTTAGAAAGGGTTGAAATTTGAGGACGTGGCTTTGAATGGTGCATATTGAATGCACAAAAAGTCTGGAGTTGAAATAAGTTTAAAAAAATGAAATGCCTTTGTAACAGATGAGCTTTCGTCCGAAACCTTGATACTTCGAAGGAGATTGTCCAGTTTATACACGAAGTGCATCCTTTTTTTGCCGTAACCCACTCAACTTTTTAGCACATGCTATGTGGGTGAAATGATGATACCATGCCAAGTTTCAACCTTTTCAGAGTTCATTTGTAGTGCTTTTCAATTTCAGGGTCATTTAGCTCAAAAAAATCATTAAATGCATGAAAAATAGCAAATAAAGTTAGAAAGGGTTGAAATTTGAGGATGTGGCTTTGAATGGTGCATATTGAATGCACAAAAAGTCTGGAGTTGAAATAAGTTTGAAAAAATGAAATGCCTTTGTAACAGATGAGCTTTCGTGCGAAACCTTGATACTTCGAAGGAGATGGTCCAGTTTGTACACGAAGTGCATCCAGTTTTTGCCGTAAACGTCTCAACTTTTTAGCACATGCTATGTGGGTGAAATGATGATACCATGCCAAGTTTCAACCTTTTCAGAGTTCATTTGTAGTGCTTTTCAATTTCAGGGTCATTTAGCTCAAAAAAATCATTAAATGCATGAAAAATAGCAAATGAAGTTAGAAAGGGTTGAAATTTGAAGATGTGGCCTTGAATGGTGCATATTGAATGCACAAAAATTCTGCAGTTGAAATAAGTTTAAAAAAATGAAATGCCTTTGTAACAGATGAGTTTTTGTCCGAAACCTTAATACTTCGAAGGAGATGGTCCAGTTTGTACACGAAGTGCATCCAGTTTTTGCCGTAACCCTCTCAAATTTTAGCACATGCTATGTGGGTGAAATTATGATACCATGCCAAGTTTCAACCTTTTCAGAGTTCATTTGTAGTGCTTTTCAATTTCAGGGTCATTTAGCTCAAAAAAATCGTTAAATGCATGAAAAATAGCAAATTAAGTTAGAAAGGGTTGAAATTTGAGGATGTGGCCTTGAATGGTGCATATTGAATGCACAAAAAGTCTGGAGTTGAAATAAGTTTAAAAAAATGAAATACCTCTGTAACAGATGAGTTTTCATCCGAAACCTTGATACTTCGAAGGAGATGGTCGAGTTTGTACACGAAGTGCATCCAGTTTTTGCCGTAACCCTCTCAACTTTTTAGCACATGCTATGTGGGTGAAATGATGATACCATGCCAAGTTTCAACCTTTTCAGAGTTCATTTGTAGTCCTTTTCAATTTCAGGGTCATTTAGCTCAAAAAAAATCATTAAATGCATGAAAAATAGCAAATGAAGTTAGAAAGGGTTGAAATTTGAGGATGTGGCCATGAATGGTGCATATTTAATGCACAAAAAGTCTGGAGTTGAAATAAGTTTAAAAAAATGAAATGCCTTTGTAACAGATGAGTTTTCATCCGAAACCTTGATACTTCGAAGGAGATGGTCCAGTTTGTACACGAAGTGCATCCAGTTTTTGCCGTAACCCTCTCAACTTTTTAGCACATGCTATGTGGGTGAAATGACGATACCATGCCAAGTTTCAACCTTTTCAGAGTTCATTTGTAGTGGTTTTCAATTTCAGGGTCATTTAGCTCAAAAAAATCATTAAATGCATGAAAAATAGCAAATGAGGTTAGAAAGGGTTGAAATTTGAGGACGTGGCTTTGAGTGGTGCATATTGAATGCACAAAAAGTCTGGAGTTGAAATAAGTTTAAAAAAATGAAATGCCTTTGTAACAGATGAGCTTTCGTCCGAAACCTTGATACTTCGAAGGAGATTGTCCAGTTTATACACGAAGTGCATCCATTTTTTGCCGTAACCCACTCAACTTTTTAGCACATGCTATGTGGGTGAAATGATGATACCATGCCAAGTTTCAACCTTTTCAGTGTTCATTTGTAGTGCGTTTCAATTTCAGGGTCATTTAGCCCAAAAAAAATCATTAAATGCATGAAATATAGCAAATGAAGTTAGAAAGGGTTGAAATTTGAGGATGTGGCCTTGAATGGTGCATATTGAATGCACAAAAAGTCTGGAGTTGAAATAAGTTTGAAAAAATGAAATGCCTTTGTAACAGATGAGCTTTCGTGCGAAACATTGATACTTCGAAGGAGATGGTCCAGTTTGTACACGAAGTGCATCCAGTTTTTGCCGTAAACGTCTCAACTTTTTAGCACATGCTATGTGGGTGAAATGATGATACCATGCCAAGTTTCAACCTTTTCAGAGTTCATTTGTAGTGCTTTTCAATTTCAGGGTCATTTAGCTCAAAAAAATCATTAAATGCATGAAAAATAGCAAATGAAGTTAGAAAGGGTTGAAATTTGAAGATGTGGCCTTGAATGGTGCATATTGAATGCACAAAAATTCTGCAGTTGAAATAAGTTTAAAAAAATGAAATGCCTTTGTAACAGATGAGCTTTCGTCCGAAACCTTGATACTTCGAAGGAGATTGTCCAGTTTATACACGAAGTGCATCCATTTTTTGCCGTAACCCACTCAACTTTTTAGCACATGCTATGTGGGTGAAATGATGATACCATGCCAAGTTTCAACCTTTTTAGAGTTCATTTGTAGTGGTTTTCAATTTCAGGGTCATTTAGCTCAAAAAAATCATTAAATGCATGAAAAATAGCAAATAAAGTTAGAAAGGGTTGAAATTTGAGGATGTGGCTTTGAATGGTGCATATTGAATGCACAAAAAGTCTGGAGTTGAAATAAGTTTTAAAAAATGAAATGCCTTTGTAACAGATGAGCTTTCGTGCGAAACCTGGATACTTCGAAGGAGATGGTCCAGTTTGTACACGAAGTGCATCCAGTTTTTGCCGTAACCGTCTCAACTTTTTAGCACATGCTATGTGGGTGAAATGATGATACCATGCCAAGTTTCAACCTTTTCAGAGTTCATTTGTAGTCCTTTTCAATTTCAGGGTCATTTAGCTCAAAAAAATCATTAAATGCATGAAAAATAGCAAATGAAGTTAGAAAGGGTTGAAATTTGAGGATGTGGCCTTGAATGGTGCATATTGAATGCACAAAAAGTCTGGAGTTGAAATAAGTTTAAAAAAATGAAATGCCTTTGTAACAGATGAGTTTTCGTCCGAAACCTTGATACTTCGAAGGAGATGGTCCAGTTTGTACACGAAGTGCATCCAGTTTTTGCCGTAACCCTCTCAACTTTTTAGCACATGCTATGTGGGTGAAATGATGATTCCATGCCAAGTTTCAACCTTTTCAGAGTTCATTTGTAGTGCTTTTCAATATCAGGGTCATTTAGCTCAAAAAAATCATTAAATGCATGAAAAATAGCAAATGAAGTTAGAAAGGGTTGAAATTTGAGGATGTGGCCATGAATGGTGCATATTTAATGCACAAAAAGTCTGGAGTTGAAATAAGTTTAAAAAAATGAAATGCCTTTGTAACAGATGAGTTTTCATCCGAAACCTTGATACTTCGAAGGAGATGGTCCAGTTTGTACACGAAGTGCATCCAGTTTTTGCCGTAACCCTCTCAACTTTTTAGCACATGCTATGTGGGTGAAATGACGATACCATGCCAAGTTTCAACCTTTTCAGAGTTCATTTGTAGTGGTTTTCAATTTCAGGGTCATTTAGCTCAAAAAAATCATTAAATGCATGAAAAATAGCAAATGAGGTTAGAAAGGGTTGAAATTTGAGGACGTGGCTTTGAATGGTGCATATTGAATGCACAAAAAGTCTGGAGTTGAAATAAGTTTAAAAAAATGAAATGCCTTTGTAACAGATGAGCTTTCGTCCGAAACCTTGATACTTCGAAGGAGATTGTCCAGTTTATACACGAAGTGCATCCTTTTTTTGCCGTAACCCACTCAACTTTTTAGCACATGCTATGTGGGTGAAATGATGATACCATGCCAAGTTTCAACCTTTTCAGAGTTCATTTGTAGTGCTTTTCAATTTCAGGGTCATTTAGCTCAAAAAAATCATTAAATGCATGAAAAATAGCAAATAAAGTTAGAAAGGGTTGAAATTTGAGGATGTGGCTTTGAATGGTGCATATTGAATGCACAAAAAGTCTGGAGTTGAAATAAGTTTGAAAAAATGAAATGCCTTTGTAACAGATGAGCTTTCGTGCGAAACCTTGATACTTCGAAGGAGATGGTCCAGTTTGTACACGAAGTGCATCCAGTTTTTGCCGTAAACGTCTCAACTTTTTAGCACATGCTATGTGGGTGAAATGATGATACCATGCCAAGTTTCAACCTTTTCAGAGTTCATTTGTAGTGCTTTTCAATTTCAGGGTCATTTAGCTCAAAAAAATCATTAAATGCATGAAAAATAGCAAATGAAGTTAGAAAGGGTTGAAATTTGAAGATGTGGCCTTGAACGGTGCATATTGAATGCACAAAAATTCTGCAGTTGAAATAAGTTTAAAAAAATGAAATGCCTTTGTAACAGATGAGTTTTTGTCCGAAACCTTAATACTTCGAAGGAGATGGTCCAGTTTGTACACGAAGTGCATCCAGTTTTTGCCGTAACCCTCTCAAATTTTAGCACATGCTATGTGGGTGAAATTATGATACCATGCCAAGTTTCAACCTTTTCAGAGTTCATTTGTAGTGCTTTTCAATTTCAGGGTCATTTAGCTCAAAAAAATCGTTAAATGCATGAAAAATAGCAAATTAAGTTAGAAAGGGTTGAAATTTGAGGATGTGGCCTTGAATGGTGCATATTGAATGCACAAAAAGTCTGGAGTTGAAATAAGTTTAAAAAAATGAAATACCTCTGTAACAGATGAGTTTTCATCCGAAACCTTGATACTTCGAAGGAGATGGTCGAGTTTGTACACGAAGTGCATCCAGTTTTTGCCGTAACCCTCTCAACTTTTTAGCACATGCTATGTGGGTGAAATGATGATACCATGCCAAGTTTCAACCTTTTCAGAGTTCATTTGTAGTCCTTTTCAATTTCAGGGTCATTTAGCTCAAAAAAAATCATTAAATGCATGAAAAATAGCAAATGAAGTTAGAAAGGGTTGAAATTTGAGGATGTGGCCATGAATGGTGCATATTTAATGCACAAAAAGTCTGGAGTTGAAATAAGTTTAAAAAAATGAAATGCCTTTGTAACAGATGAGTTTTCATCCGAAACCTTGATACTTCGAAGGAGATGGTCCAGTTTGTACACGAAGTGCATCCAGTTTTTGCCGTAACCCTCTCAACTTTTTAGCACATGCTATGTGGGTGAAATGACGATACCATGCCAAGTTTCAACCTTTTCAGAGTTCATTTGTAGTGGTTTTCAATTTCAGGGTCATTTAGCTCAAAAAAATCATTAAATGCATGAAAAATAGCAAATGAGGTTAGAAAGGGTTGAAATTTGAGGACGTGGCTTTGAGTGGTGCATATTGAATGCACAAAAAGTCTGGAGTTGAAATAAGTTTAAAAAAATGAAATGCCTTTGTAACAGATGAGCTTTCGTCCGAAACCTTGATACTTCGAAGGAGATTGTCCAGTTTATACACGAAGTGCATCCATTTTTTGCCGTAACCCACTCAACTTTTTAGCACATGCTATGTGGGTGAAATGATGATACCATGCCAAGTTTCAACCTTTTCAGTGTTCATTTGTAGTGCGTTTCAATTTCAGGGTCATTTAGCCCAAAAAAAATCATTAAATGCATGAAATATAGCAAATGAAGTTAGAAAGGGTTGAAATTTGAGGATGTGGCCTTGAATGGTGCATATTGAATGCACAAAAAGTCTGGAGTTGAAATAAGTTTGAAAAAATGAAATGCCTTTGTAACAGATGAGCTTTCGTGCGAAACATTGATACTTCGAAGGAGATGGTCCAGTTTGTACACGAAGTGCATCCAGTTTTTGCCGTAAACGTCTCAACTTTTTAGCACATGCTATGTGGGTGAAATGATGATACCATGCCAAGTTTCAACCTTTTCAGAGTTCATTTGTAGTGCTTTTCAATTTCAGGGTCATTTAGCTCAAAAAAATCATTAAATGCATGAAAAATAGCAAATGAAGTTAGAAAGGGTTGAAATTTGAAGATGTGGCCTTGAATGGTGCATATTGAATGCACAAAAATTCTGCAGTTGAAATAAGTTTAAAAAAATGAAATGCCTTTGTAACAGATGAGTTTTTGTCCGAAACCTTAATACTTCGAAGGAGATGGTCCAGTTTGTACACGAAGTGCATCCAGTTTTTGCCGTAACCCTCTCAACTTTTTAGCACATGCTATGTGGGTGAAATGATGATACCATGCCAAGTTTCAACCTTTTCAGAGTTCATTTGTAGTGCTTTTCAATTTCAGGGTCATTTAGCTCAAAAAAATCGTTAAATGCATGAAAAATAGCAAATGAAGTTAGAAAGGGTTGAAATTTGAGGATGTGGCCTTGAATGGTGCATATTGAATGCACAAAAAGTCGGGAGTTGAAATAAGTTTCAAAAAATGAAATGCCTTTGTAACAGATGAGCTTTCGTCCGAAACCTTGATACTTCGAAGGAGATGGTCCAGTTTGTACACGAAGTGCATCCAGTTTTTGCCGTAACCCTCTCAACTTTGTAGCACATGCTATGTGGGTGAAATGATGATACCATGCCAAGTTTCAACCTTTTCAGAGTTCATTTGTAGTGCGTTTCAATTTCAGGGTCATTTAGCCCAAAAAAAATCATTAAATGCATGAAAAATAGCAAATGAAGTTAGGAAGGGTTGAAATTTGAGGATGTGGCTTTTAATGGTGCATATTGAATGCACAAAAAGTATGGAGTTGAAATAAGTTTAAAAAAATGAAATGCCTTTGTAACAGATGAGTTTTCGTCCGAAACCTTGATACTTCGAAGGAGATGGTCCAGTTTGTACACGAAGTGCATCCAGTTTTTGCCGTAACCCTCTCAACTTTTTAGCACATGCTATGTGGGTGAAATGATGATTCCATGCCAAGTTTCAACCTTTTCAGAGTTCATTTGTAGTGCTTTTCAATATCAGGGTCATTTAGCTCAAAAAAATCATTAAATGCATGAAAAATAGCAAATGAAGTTAGAAAGGGTTGAAATTTGAGGATGTGGCTTTGAATGGTGCATATTGAATGCACAAAAAGTCTGGAGTTGAAATAAGTTTAAAAAAATGAAATGCCTTTGTCACAGATGAGTTTTCGTCCGAAACCTTGATACTTCGAAGGAGATGGTCCAGTTTGTACACGAAGTGCATCCAGTTTTTGCCGTAACCCTCTCAACTTTGTAGCACATGCTATGAGGGTGAAATGATGATACCATGCCAAGTTTCAACCTTTTCAGAGTTCATTTGTAGTGTTTTTCAATTTCAGGGTCATTTAGCTCAAAAAATCATTAAATGCATGAAAAATAGCAAATGAAGTTAGAAAGGGTTGAAATTTGAGGATGTGACCTTGAATGGTGCATATTGAATGCACAAAAAGTCTGGAGTTGAAATAAGTTTAAAAAAATGAAATGCCTTTGTAACAGATGAGTTTTCGTCCGAAACCTTGATACTTCGAAGGAGATGGTCCAGTTTGTACACAAAGTGCATCCAGTTTTTGCCGTAACCCTCTCAACTTTTTAGCACATGCTATGTGGGTGAAATGATGATACCATGCCAAGTTTCAACCTTTTTAGAGTTCATTTGTAGTACTTTTCAATTTCAGGGTCATTTAGCTCAAAAAAATCATTAAATGCATGAAAAATAGCAAATTAAGTTAGAAAGGGTTGAAATTTGAGGATGTGGCTTTGAATGGTGCATATTGAATGCACAAAAAGTCTGGAGTTGAAATAAGTTTCAAAAAATGAAATGCCTTTGTAACAGATGAGTTTTCGTCCGAAACCTTGATACTTCGAAGGAGATGGTCGAGTTTGTACACGAAGTGCATCCAGTTTTTGCCGTAACCCTCTCAACTTTTTAGCACATGCTATGTGGGTGAAATGATGATACCATGCCATGTTTCAACCTTTTCAGAGTTCATTTGTAGTGCTTTTCAATTTCAGGGTCATTTAGCTCAAAAAAAATCATTAAATGCATGAAAAATAGCAAATGAAGTTAGAAAGGGTTGAAATTTGAGGATGTGGCTTTGAATGGTGCATATTGAATGCACAAAAAGTCTGGAGTTGAAATAAGTTTAAAAAAATGAAATGCCTTTGTAACAGATGAGTTTTCGTCCGAAACCTTGATACTTCGAAGGAGATGGTCCAGTTTGTACACGAAGTGCATCCAGTTTTTGCCGTAACCCTCTCAACTTTTTAGCACATGCTATGTGGGTGAAATGATGATACCATGCCAAGTTTCAACCTTTTCAGAGTTCATTTGTAGTGCTTTTCAATTTCAGGGTCCTTTAGCTCAAAAAAATCATTAAATGCATGAAAAATAGCAAATGAAGTTAGAAAGGGTTGAAATTTGAGGATGTGGCCTTGAATGGTGCATATTGAATGCACAAAAAGTCAGGAGTTGAAATAACTTTTAAAAAAATGAAATGCCTTTGTAACAGATGAGTTTTCGTCCGAAACCTTGATACTTCGAAGGAGATGGTCCAGTTTGTACACGAAGTGCATCCAGTTTTTGCCGTAACCCTCTCAACTTTGTAGCACATGCTATGTGGGTGAAATGATGATACCATGCCAAGTTTCAACCTTTTCAGAGTTCATTTGTAGTGCTTTTCAATTTCAGGATCATTTAGCTCAAAAAAAATCATTAAATGCATGAAATATAGCAAATGAAGTTAGAAAGGGTTGAAATTTGAGGATGTGGCCTTGAATGGTGCATATTGAATGCACAAAAAGTCTGGAGTTGAAATAAGTTTAAAAAAATGAAATGCCTTTGTAACAGATGAGTTTTCGTCCGAAACCTTGATACTTCGAAGGAGATGGTCCCGTTTGTACACGAAGTGCATCCAGTTTTTTCCGTAACCCTCTCAACTTTTTAGCACATGCTATGTGGGTGAAATGATGATACCATGCCAAGTTTCAACCTTTTTAGAGTTCATTTGTAGTACTTTTCAATTTCAGGGTCATTTAGCTCAAAAAAATCATTAAATGCATGAAAAATAGCAAATTAAGTTAGAAAGGGTTGAAATTTGAGGATGTGGCTTTGAATGGTGCATATTGAATGCACAAAAAGTCTGGAGTTGAAATAAGTTTCAAAAAATGAAATGCCTTTGTAACAGATGAGTTTTCGTCCGAAACCTTGATACTTCGAAGGAGATGGTCGAGTTTGTACACGAAGTGCATCCAGTTTTTGCCGTAACCCTCTCAACTTTTTAGCACATGCTATGTGGGTGAAATGATGATACCATGCCATGTTTCAACCTTTTCAGAGTTCATTTGTAGTGCTTTTCAATTTCAGGGTCATTTAGCTCAAAAAAAATCATTAAATGCATGAAAAATAGCAAATGAAGTTAGAAAGGGTTGAAATTTGAGGATGTGGCTTTGAATGGTGCATATTGAATGCACAAAAAGTCTGGAGTTGAAATAAGTTTAAAAAAATGAAATGCCTTTGTAACAGATGAGTTTTCGTCCGAAACCTTGATACTTCGAAGGAGATGGTCCAGTTTGTACACGAAGTGCATCCAGTTTTTGCCGTAACCCTCTCAACTTTTTAGCACATGCTATGTGGGTGAAATGATGATACCATGCCAAGTTTCAACCTTTTCAGAGTTCATTTGTAGTGCTTTTCAATTTCAGGGTCCTTTAGCTAAAAAAAATCATTAAATGCATGAAAAATAGCAAATGAAGTTAGAAAGGGTTGAAATTTGAGGATGTGGCCTTGAATGGTGCATATTGAATGCACAAAAAGTCTGGAGTTGAAATAACTTTTAAAAAAATGAAATGCCTTTGTAACAGATGAGTTTTCGTCCGAAACCTTGATACTTCGAAGGAGATGGTCCAGTTTGTACACGAAGTGCATCCAGTTTTTGCCGTAACCCTCTCAACTTTGTAGCACATGCTATGTGGGTGAAATGATGATACCATGCCAAGTTTCAACCTTTTCAGAGTTCATTTGTAGTGCTTTTCAATTTCAGGATCATTTAGCTCAAAAAAATCATTAAATGCATGAAATATAGCAAATGAAGTTAGAAAGGGTTGAAATTTGAGGATGTGGCCTTGAATGGTGCATATTGAATGCACAAAAAGTCTGGAGTTGAAATAAGTTTAAAAAAATGAAATGCCTTTGTAACAGATGAGTTTTCGTCCGAAACCTTGATACTTCGAAGGAGATGGTCCCGTTTGTACACGAAGTGCATCCAGTTTTTTCCGTAACCCTCTCAACTTTTTAGCACATGCTATGTGGGTGAAATGATGATACCATGCCAAGTTTCAACCTTTTTAGAGTTCATTTGTAGTACTTTTCAATTTCAGGGTCATTTAGCTCAAAAAAATCATTAAATGCATGAAAAATAGCAAATTAAGTTAGAAAGGGTTGAAATTTGAGGATGTGGCTTTGAATGGTGCATATTGAATGCACAAAAAGTCTGGAGTTGAAATAAGTTTAAAAAAATGAAATGCCTTTGTAACAGATGAGTTTTCGTCCGAAACCTTGATACTTCGAAGGAGATGGTCCAGTTTGTACACGAAGTGCATCCAGTTTTTGCCGTAACCCTCTCAACTTTTTAGCACATTCTATGTGGGTGAAATGATGATACCATGCCAAGTTTCAACCTTTTCAGAGTTCATTTGTAGTGCTTTTCAATTTCAGGGTCCTTTAGCTCAAAAAAATCATTAAATGCATGAAAAATAGCAAATGAAGTTAGAAAGGGTTGAAATTTGAGGATGTGGCCTTGAATGGTGCATATTGAATGCACAAAAAGTCAGGAGTTGAAATAACTTTTAAAAAAATGAAATGCCTTTGTAACAGATGAGTTTTCGTCCGAAACCTTGATACTTCGAAGGAGATGGTCCAGTTTGTACACGAAGTGCATCCAGTTTTTGCCGTAACCCTCTCAACTTTGTAGCACATGCTATGTGGGTGAAATGATGATACCATGCCAAGTTTCAACCTTTTCAGAGTTCATTTGTAGTGCTTTTCAATTTCAGGATCATTTAGCTCAAAAAAATCATTAAATGCATGAAATATAGCAAATGAAGTTAGAAAGGGTTGAAATTTGAGGATGTGGCCTTGAATGGTGCATATTGAATGCACAAAAAGTCTGGAGTTGAAATAAGTTTAAAAAAATGAAATGCCTTTGTAACAGATGAGTTTTCGTCCGAAACCTTGATACTTCGAAGGAGATGGTCCCGTTTGTACACGAAGTGCATCCAGTTTTTTCCGTAACCCTCTCAACTTTTAGCACATGCTATGTGGGTGAAATTATGATACCATGCCAAGTTTCAACCTTTTCAGAGTTCATTTGTAGTGCTTTTCAATTTCAGGGTCATTTAGCTCAAAAAAATCGTTAAATGCATGAAAAATAGCAAATTAAGTTAGAAAGGGTTGAAATTTGAGGATGTGGCCTTGAATGGTGCATATTGAATGCACAAAAAGTCTGGAGTTGAAATAAGTTTAAAAAAATGAAATACCTCTGTAACAGATGAGTTTTCATCCGAAACCTTGATACTTCGAAGGAGATGGTCGAGTTTGTACACGAAGTGCATCCAGTTTTTGCCGTAACCCTCTCAACTTTTTAGCACATGCTATGTGGGTGAAATGATGATACCATGCCAAGTTTCAACCTTTTCAGAGTTCATTTGTAGTCCTTTTCAATTTCAGGGTCATTTAGCTCAAAAAAAATCATTAAATGCATGAAAAATAGCAAATGAAGTTAGAAAGGGTTGAAATTTGAGGATGTGGCCATGAATGGTGCATATTTAATGCACAAAAAGTCTGGAGTTGAAATAAGTTTAAAAAAATGAAATGCCTTTGTAACAGATGAGTTTTCATCCGAAACCTTGATACTTCGAAGGAGATGGTCCAGTTTGTACACGAAGTGCATCCAGTTTTTGCCGTAACCCTCTCAACTTTTTAGCACATGCTATGTGGGTGAAATGACGATACCATGCCAAGTTTCAACCTTTTCAGAGTTCATTTGTAGTGGTTTTCAATTTCAGGGTCATTTAGCTCAAAAAAATCATTAAATGCATGAAAAATAGCAAATGAGGTTAGAAAGGGTTGAAATTTGAGGACGTGGCTTTGAGTGGTGCATATTGAATGCACAAAAAGTCTGGAGTTGAAATAAGTTTAAAAAAATGAAATGCCTTTGTAACAGATGAGCTTTCGTCCGAAACCTTGATACTTCGAAGGAGATTGTCCAGTTTATACACGAAGTGCATCCATTTTTTGCCGTAACCCACTCAACTTTTTAGCACATGCTATGTGGGTGAAATGATGATACCATGCCAAGTTTCAACCTTTTCAGTGTTCATTTGTAGTGCGTTTCAATTTCAGGGTCATTTAGCCCAAAAAAAATCATTAAATGCATGAAATATAGCAAATGAAGTTAGAAAGGGTTGAAATTTGAGGATGTGGCCTTGAATGGTGCATATTGAATGCACAAAAAGTCTGGAGTTGAAATAAGTTTGAAAAAATGAAATGCCTTTGTAACAGATGAGCTTTCGTGCGAAACATTGATACTTCGAAGGAGATGGTCCAGTTTGTACACGAAGTGCATCCAGTTTTTGCCGTAAACGTCTCAACTTTTTAGCACATGCTATGTGGGTGAAATGATGATACCATGCCAAGTTTCAACCTTTTCAGAGTTCATTTGTAGTGCTTTTCAATTTCAGGGTCATTTAGCTCAAAAAAATCATTAAATGCATGAAAAATAGCAAATGAAGTTAGAAAGGGTTGAAATTTGAAGATGTGGCCTTGAATGGTGCATATTGAATGCACAAAAATTCTGCAGTTGAAATAAGTTTAAAAAAATGAAATGCCTTTGTAACAGATGAGTTTTTGTCCGAAACCTTAATACTTCGAAGGAGATGGTCCAGTTTGTACACGAAGTGCATCCAGTTTTTGCCGTAACCCTCTCAACTTTTTAGCACATGCTATGTGGGTGAAATTATGATACCATGCCAAGTTTCAACCTTTTCAGAGTTCATTTGTAGTGCTTTTCAATTTCAGGGTCATTTAGCTCAAAAAAATCGTTAAATGCATGAAAAATAGCAAATGAAGTTAGAAAGGGTTGAAATTTGAGGATGTGGCCTTGAATGGTGCATATTGAATGCACAAAAAGTCGGGAGTTGAAATAAGTTTAAAAAAATGAAATGCCTTTGTAACAGATGAGCTTTCGTCCGAAACCTTGATACTTCGAAGGAGATGGTCCAGTTTGTACACGAAGTGCATCCAGTTTTTGCCGTAACCCTCTCAACTTTGTAGCACATGCTATGTGGGTGAAATGATGATACCATGCCAAGTTTCAACCTTTTCAGAGTTCATTTGTAGTGCGTTTCAATTTCAGGGTCATTTAGCCCAAAAAAAATCATTAAATGCATGAAAAATAGCAAATGAAGTTAGGAAGGGTTGAAATTTGAGGATGTGGCTTTTAATGGTGCATATTGAATGCACAAAAAGTATGGAGTTGAAATAAGTTTAAAAAAAGGAAATGCCTTTGTAACAGATGAGTTTTCGTCCGAAACCTTGATACTTCGAAGGAGATGGTCCTGTTTGTACACGAAGTGCATCCAGTTTTTGCCGTAACCCTCTCAACTTTTTAGCACATGCTATGTGGGTGAAATGATGATTCCATGCCAAGTTTCAACCTTTTCAGAGTTCATTTGTAGTGCTTTTCAATATCAGGGTCATTTAGCTCAAAAAAATCATTAAATGCATGAAAAATAGCAAATGAAGTTAGAAAGGGTTGAAATTTGAGGATGTGGCTTTGAATGGTGCATATTGAATGCACAAAAAGTCTGGAGTTGAAATAAGTTTAAAAAAATGAAATGCCTTTGTGACAGATGAGTTTTCGTCCGAAACCTTGATACTTCGAAGGAGATGGTCCAGTTTGTACACGAAGTGCATCCAGTTTTTGCCGTAACCCTCTCAACTTTGTAGCACATGCTATGAGGGTGAAATGATGATACCATGCCAAGTTTCAACCTTTTCAGAGTTCATTTGTAGTGTTTTTCAATTTCAGGGTCATTTAGCTCAAAAAATCATTAAATGCATGAAAAATAGCAAATGAAGTTAGAAAGGGTTGAAATTTGAGGATGTGACCTTGAATGGTGCATATTGAATGCACAAAAAGTCTGGAGTTGAAATAAGTTTAAAAAAATGAAATGCCTTTGTAACAGATGAGTTTTCGTCCGAAACCTTGATACTTCGAAGGAGATGGTCCAGTTTGTACACAAAGTGCATCCAGTTTTTGCCGTAACCCTCTCAACTTTTTAGCACATGCTATGTGGGTGAAATGATGATACCATGCCAAGTTTCAACCTTTTTAGAGTTCATTTGTAGTACTTTTCAATTTCAGGGTCATTTAGCTCAAAAAAATCATTAAATGCATGAAAAATAGCAAATTAAGTTAGAAAGGGTTGAAATTTGAGGATGTGGCTTTGAATGGTGCATATTGAATGCACAAAAAGTCTGGAGTTGAAATAAGTTTCAAAAAATGAAATGCCTTTGTAACAGATGAGTTTTCGTCCGAAACCTTGATACTTCGAAGGAGATGGTCGAGTTTGTACACGAAGTGCATCCAGTTTTTGCCGTAACCCTCTCAACTTTTTAGCACATGCTATGTGGGTGAAATGATGATACCATGCCAAGTTTCAACGTTTTCAGAGTTCATTTGTAGTGCTTTTCAATTTCAGGGTCATTTAGCTCAAAAAAATCATTAAATGCATGAAAAATAGCAAATGAAGTTAGAAAGGGTTGAAATTTGAGGACGTGGCTTTGAATGGTGCATATTGAATGCACAAAAAGTCTGGAGTTGAAATAAGTTTAAAAAAATGAAATGCCTTTGTAACAGATGAGTTTTCGTCCGAAACCTTGATACTTCGAAGGAGATGGTCCAGTTTGTACACGAAGTGCATCCAGTTTTTGCCGTAACCCTCTCAACTTTTTAGCACATGCTATGTGGGTGAAATGATGATACCATGCCAAGTTTCAACCTTTTCAGAGTTCATTTGTAGTGCTTTTCAATTTCAGGGTCCTTTAGCTCAAAAAAATCATTAAATGCATGAAAAATAGCAAATGAAGTTAGAAAGGGTTGAAATTTGAGGATGTGGCCTTGAATGGTGCATATTGAATGCACAAAAAGTCAGGAGTTGAAATAACTTTTAAAAAAATGAAATGCCTTTGTAACAGATGAGTTTTCGTCCGAAACCTTGATACTTCGAAGGAGATGGTCCAGTTTGTACACGAAGTGCATCCAGTTTTTGCCGTAACCCTCTCAACTTTGTAGCACATGCTATGTGGGTGAAATGATGATACCATGCCAAGTTTCAACCTTTTCAGAGTTCATTTGTAGTGCTTTTCAATTTCAGGATCATTTAGCTCAAAAAAAATCATTAAATGCATGAAATATAGCAAATGAAGTTAGAAAGGGTTGAAATTTGAGGATGTGGCCTTGAATGGTGCATATTGAATGCACAAAAAGTCTGGAGTTGAAATAAGTTTAAAAAAATGAAATGCCTTTGTAACAGATGAGTTTTCGTCCGAAACCTTGATACTTCGAAGGAGATGGTCCCGTTTGTACACGAAGTGCATCCAGTTTTTTCCGTAACCCTCTCAACTTTTTAGCACATGCTATGTGGGTGAAATGATGATACCATGCCAAGTTTCAACCTTTTTAGAGTTCATTTGTAGTACTTTTCAATTTCAGGGTCATTTAGCTCAAAAAAATCATTAAATGCATGAAAAATAGCAAATTAAGTTAGAAAGGGTTGAAATTTGAGGATGTGGCTTTGAATGGTGCATATTGAATGCACAAAAAGTCTGGAGTTGAAATAAGTTTCAAAAAATGAAATGCCTTTGTAACAGATGAGTTTTCGTCCGAAACCTTGATACTTCGAAGGAGATGGTCGAGTTTGTACACGAAGTGCATCCAGTTTTTGCCGTAACCCTCTCAACTTTTTAGCACATGCTATGTGGGTGAAATGATGATACCATGCCATGTTTCAACCTTTTCAGAGTTCATTTGTAGTGCTTTTCAATTTCAGGGTCATTTAGCTCAAAAAAAATCATTAAATGCATGAAAAATAGCAAATGAAGTTAGAAAGGGTTGAAATTTGAGGATGTGGCTTTGAATGGTGCATATTGAATTCACAAAAAGTCTGGAGTTGAAATAAGTTTAAAAAAATGAAATGCCTTTGTAACAGATGAGTTTTCGTCCGAAACCTTGATACTTCGAAGGAGATGGTCCAGTTTGTACACGAAGTGCATCCAGTTTTTGCCGTAACCCTCTCAACTTTTTAGCACATGCTATGTGGGTGAAATGATGATACCATGCCAAGTTTCAACCTTTTCAGAGTTCATTTGTAGTGCTTTTCAATTTCAGGGTCCTTTAGCTAAAAAAAATCATTAAATGCATGAAAAATAGCAAATGAAGTTAGAAAGGGTTGAAATTTGAGGATGTGGCCTTGAATGGTGCATATTGAATGCACAAAAAGTCTGGAGTTGAAATAACTTTTAAAAAAATGAAATGCCTTTGTAACAGATGAGTTTTCGTCCGAAACCTTGATACTTCGAAGGAGATGGTCCAGTTTGTACACGAAGTGCATCCAGTTTTTGCCGTAACCCTCTCAACTTTGTAGCACATGCTATGTGGGTGAAATGATGATACCATGCCAAGTTTCAACCTTTTCAGAGTTCATTTGTAGTGCTTTTCAATTTCAGGATCATTTAGCTCAAAAAAATCATTAAATGCATGAAATATAGCAAATGAAGTTAGAAAGGGTTGAAATTTGAGGATGTGGCCTTGAATGGTGCATATTGAATGCACAAAAAGTCTGGAGTTGAAATAAGTTTAAAAAAATGAAATGCCTTTGTAACAGATGAGTTTTCGTCCGAAACCTTGATACTTCGAAGGAGATGGTCCCGTTTGTACACGAAGTGCATCCAGTTTTTTCCGTAACCCTCTCAACTTTTTAGCACATGCTATGTGGGTGAAATGATGATACCATGCCAAGTTTCAACCTTTTTAGAGTTCATTTGTAGTACTTTTCAATTTCAGGGTCATTTAGCTCAAAAAAATCATTAAATGCATGAAAAATAGCAAATTAAGTTAGAAAGGGTTGAAATTTGAGGATGTGGCTTTGAATGGTGCATATTGAATGCACAAAAAGTCTGGAGTTGAAATAAGTTTAAAAAAATGAAATGCCTTTGTAACAGATGAGTTTTCGTCCGAAACCTTGATACTTCGAAGGAGATGGTCCAGTTTGTACACGAAGTGCATCCAGTTTTTGCCGTAACCCTCTCAACTTTTTAGCACATGCTATGTGGGTGAAATGATGATACCATGCCAAGTTTCAACCTTTTCAGAGTTCATTTGTAGTGCTTTTCAATTTCAGGGTCCTTTAGCTCAAAAAAATCATTAAATGCATGAAAAATAGCAAATGAAGTTAGAAAGGGTTGAAATTTGAGGATGTGGCCTTGAATGGTGCATATTGAATGCACAAAAAGTCAGGAGTTGAAATAACTTTTAAAAAAATGAAATGCCTTTGTAACAGATGAGTTTTCGTCCGAAACCTTGATACTTCGAAGGAGATGGTCCAGTTTGTACACGAAGTGCATCCAGTTTTTGCCGTAACCCTCTCAACTTTGTAGCACATGCTATGTGGGTGAAATGATGATACCATGCCAAGTTTCAACCTTTTCAGAGTTCATTTGTAGTGCTTTTCAATTTCAGGATCATTTAGCTCAAAAAAATCATTAAATGCATGAAATATAGCAAATGAAGTTAGAAAGGGTTGAAATTTGAGGATGTGGCCTTGAATGGTGCATATTGAATGCACAAAAAGTCTGGAGTTGAAATAAGTTTAAAAAAATGAAATGCCTTTGTAACAGATGAGTTTTCGTCCGAAACCTTGATACTTCGAAGGAGATGGTCCCGTTTGTACACGAAGTGCATCCAGTTTTTTCCGTAACCCTCTCAACTTTTTAGCACATGCTATGTGGGTGAAATGATGATACCATGCCAAGTTTCAACCTTTTTAGAGTTCATTTGTAGTACTTTTCAATTTCAGGGTCATTTAGCTCAAAAAAATCATTAAATGCATGAAAAATAGCAAATTAAGTTAGAAAGGGTTGAAATTTGAGGATGTGGCTTTGAATGGTGCATATTGAATGCCCAAAAAGTCTGGAGTTGAAATAAGTTTCAAAAAATGAAATGCCTTTGTAACAGATGAGTTTTCGTCCGAAACCTTGATACTTCGAAGGAGATGGTCGAGTTTGTACACGAAGTGCATCCAGTTTTTGCCGTAACCCTCTCAACTTTTTAGCACATGCTATGTGGGTGAAATGATGATACCATGCCATGTTTCAACCTTTTCAGAGTTCATTTGTAGTGCTTTTCAATTTCAGGGTCATTTAGCTCAAAAAAAATCATTAAATGCATGAAAAATAGCAAATGAAGTTAGAAAGGGTTGAAATTTGAGGATGTGGCTTTGAATGGTGCATATTGAATGCACAAAAAGTCTGGAGTTGAAATAAGTTTAAAAAAATGAAATGCCTTTGTAACAGATGAGTTTTCGTCCGAAACCTTGATACTTCGAAGGAGATGGTCCAGTTTGTACACGAAGTGCATCCAGTTTTTGCCGTAACCCTCTCAACTTTTTAGCACATGCTATGTGGGTGAAATGATGATACCATGCCAAGTTTCAACCTTTTCAGAGTTCATTTGTAGTGCTTTTCAATTTCAGGGTCCTTTAGCTAAAAAAAATCATTAAATGCATGAAAAATAGCAAATGAAGTTAGAAAGGGTTGAAATTTGAGGATGTGGCCTTGAATGGTGCATATTGAATGCACAAAAAGTCTGGAGTTGAAATAACTTTTAAAAAAATGAAATGCCTTTGTAACAGATGAGTTTTCGTCCGAAACCTTGATACTTCGAAGGAGATGGTCCAGTTTGTACACGAAGTGCATCCAGTTTTTGCCGTAACCCTCTCAACTTTGTAGCACATGCTATGTGGGTGAAATGATGATACCATGCCAAGTTTCAACCTTTTCAGAGTTCATTTGTAGTGCTTTTCAATTTCAGGATCATTTAGCTCAAAAAAATCATTAAATGCATGAAATATAGCAAATGAAGTTAGAAAGGGTTGAAATTTGAGGATGTGGCCTTGAATGGTGCATATTGAATGCACAAAAAGTCTGGAGTTGAAATAAGTTTAAAAAAATGAAATGCCTTTGTAACAGATGAGTTTTCGTCCGAAACCTTGATACTTCGAAGGAGATGGTCCCGTTTGTACACGAAGTGCATCCAGTTTTTTCCGTAACCCTCTCAACTTTTTAGCACATGCTATGTGGGTGAAATGATGATACCATGCCAAGTTTCAACCTTTTTAGAGTTCATTTGTAGTACTTTTCAATTTCAGGGTCATTTAGCTCAAAAAAATCATTAAATGCATGAAAAATAGCAAATTAAGTTAGAAAGGGTTGAAATTTGAGGATGTGGCTTTGAATGGTGCATATTGAATGCACAAAAAGTCTGGAGTTGAAATAAGTTTAAAAAAATGAAATGCCTTTGTAACAGATGAGTTTTCGTCCGAAACCTTGATACTTCGAAGGAGATGGTCCAGTTTGTACACGAAGTGCATCCAGTTTTTGCCGTAACCCTCTCAACTTTTTAGCACATGCTATGTGGGTGAAATGATGATACCATGCCAAGTTTCAACCTTTTCAGAGTTCATTTGTAGTGCTTTTCAATTTCAGGGTCCTTTAGCTCAAAAAAATCATTAAATGCATGAAAAATAGCAAATGAAGTTAGAAAGGGTTGAAATTTGAGGATGTGGCCTTGAATGGTGCATATTGAATGCACAAAAAGTCAGGAGTTGAAATAACTTTTAAAAAAATGAAATGCCTTTGTAACAGATGAGTTTTCGTCCGAAACCTTGATACTTCGAAGGAGATGGTCCAGTTTGTACACGAAGTGCATCCAGTTTTTGCCGTAACCCTCTCAACTTTGTAGCACATGCTATGTGGGTGAAATGATGATACCATGCCAAGTTTCAACCTTTTCAGAGTTCATTTGTAGTGCTTTTCAATTTCAGGATCATTTAGCTCAAAAAAATCATTAAATGCATGAAATATAGCAAATGAAGTTAGAAAGGGTTGAAATTTGAGGATGTGGCCTTGAATGGTGCATATTGAATGCACAAAAAGTCTGGAGTTGAAATAAGTTTAAAAAAATGAAATGCCTTTGTAACAGATGAGTTTTCGTCCGAAACCTTGATACTTCGAAGGAGATGGTCCCGTTTGTACACGAAGTGCATCCAGTTTTTTCCGTAACCCTCTCAACTTTTTAGCACATGCTATGTGGGTGAAATGATGATACCATGCCAAGTTTCAACCTTTTTAGAGTTCATTTGTAGTACTTTTCAATTTCAGGGTCATTTAGCTCAAAAAAATCATTAAATGCATGAAAAATAGCAAATTAAGTTAGAAAGGGTTGAAATTTGAGGATGTGGCTTTGAATGGTGCATATTGAATGCACAAAAAGTCTGGAGTTGAAATAAGTTTCAAAAAATGAAATGCCTTTGTAACAGATGAGTTTTCGTCCGAAACCTTGATACTTCGAAGGAGATGGTCGAGTTTGTACACGAAGTGCATCCAGTTTTTGCCGTAACCCTCTCAACTTTTTAGCACATGCTATGTGGGTGAAATGATGATACCATGCCATGTTTCAACCTTTTCAGAGTTCATTTGTAGTGCTTTTCAATTTCAGGGTCATTTAGCTCAAAAAAAATCATTAAATGCATGAAAAATAGCAAATGAAGTTAGAAAGGGTTGAAATTTGAGGATGTGGCTTTGAATGGTGCATATTGAATGCACAAAAAGTCTGGAGTTGAAATAAGTTTAAAAAAATGAAATGCCTTTGTAACAGATGAGTTTTCGTCCGAAACCTTGATACTTCGAAGGAGATGGTCCAGTTTGTACACGAAGTGCATCCAGTTTTTGCCGTAACCCTCTCAACTTTTTAGCACATGCTATGTGGGTGAAATGATGATACCATGCCAAGTTTCAACCTTTTCAGAGTTCATTTGTAGTGCTTTTCAATTTCAGGGTCCTTTAGCTAAAAAAAATCATTAAATGCATGAAAAATAGCAAATGAAGTTAGAAAGGGTTGAAATTTGAGGATGTGGCCTTGAATGGTGCATATTGAATGCACAAAAAGTCTGGAGTTGAAATAACTTTTAAAAAAATGAAATGCCTTTGTAACAGATGAGTTTTCGTCCGAAACCTTGATACTTCGAAGGAGATGGTCCAGTTTGTACACGAAGTGCATCCAGTTTTTGCCGTAACCCTCTCAACTTTGTAGCACATGCTATGTGGGTGAAATGATGATACCATGCCAAGTTTCAACCTTTTCAGAGTTCATTTGTAGTGCTTTTCAATTTCAGGATCATTTAGCTCAAAAAAATCATTAAATGCATGAAATATAGCAAATGAAGTTAGAAAGGGTTGAAATTTGAGGATGTGGCCTTGAATGGTGCATATTGAATGCACAAAAAGTCTGGAGTTGAAATAAGTTTAAAAAAATGAAATGCCTTTGTAACAGATGAGTTTTCATCCGAAACCTTGATACTTCGAAGGAGATGGTCCCGTTTGTACACGAAGTGCATCCAGTTTTTTCCGTAACCCTCTCAACTTTTTAGCACATGCTATGTGGGTGAAATGATGATACCATGCCAAGTTTCAACCTTTTTAGAGTTCATTTGTAGTACTTTTCAATTTCAGGGTCATTTAGCTCAAAAAAATCATTAAATGCATGAAAAATAGCAAATTAAGTTAGAAAGGGTTGAAATTTGAGGATGTGGCTTTGAATGGTGCATATTGAATGCACAAAAAGTCTGGAGTTGAAATAAGTTTAAAAAAATGAAATGCCTTTGTAACAGATGAGTTTTCGTCCGAAACCTTGATACTTCGAAGGAGATGGTCCAGTTTGTACACGAAGTGCATCCAGTATTTGCCGTAACCCTCTCAACTTTTTAGCACATGCTATGTGGGTGAAATGATGATACCATGCCAAGTTTCAACCTTTTCAGAGTTCATTTGTAGTGCTTTTCAATTTCAGGGTCCTTTAGCTCAAAAAAATCATTAAATGCATGAAAAATAGCAAATGAAGTTAGAAAGGGTTGAAATTTGAGGATGTGGCCTTGAATGGTGCATATTGAATGCACAAAAAGTCAGGAGTTGAAATAACTTTTAAAAAAATGAAATGCCTTTGTAACAGATGAGTTTTCGTCCGAAACCTTGATACTTCGAAGGAGATGGTCCAGTTTGTACACGAAGTGCATCCAGTTTTTGCCGTAACCCTCTCAACTTTGTAGCACATGCTATGTGGGTGAAATGATGATACCATGCCAAGTTTCAACCTTTTCAGAGTTCATTTGTAGTGCTTTTCAATTTCAGGATCATTTAGCTCAAAAAAATCATTAAATGCATGAAATATAGCAAATGAAGTTAGAAAGGGTTGAAATTTGAGGATGTGGCCTTGAATGGTGCATATTGAATGCACAAAAAGTCTGGAGTTGAAATAAGTTTAAAAAAATGAAATGCCTTTGTAACAGATGAGTTTTCGTCCGAAACCTTGATACTTCGAAGGAGATGGTCCCGTTTGTACACGAAGTGCATCCAGTTTTTTCCGTAACCCTCTCAACTTTTTAGCACATGCTATGTGGGTGAAATGATGATACCATGCCAAGTTTCAACCTTTTTAGAGTTCATTTGTAGTACTTTTCAATTTCAGGGTCATTTAGCTCAAAAAAATCATTAAATGCATGAAAAATAGCAAATTAAGTTAGAAAGGGTTGAAATTTGAGGATGTGGCTTTGAATGGTGCATATTGAATGCACAAAAAGTCTGGAGTTGAAATAAGTTTCAAAAAATGAAATGCCTTTGTAACAGATGAGTTTTCGTCCGAAACCTTGATACTTCGAAGGAGATGGTCGAGTTTGTACACGAAGTGCATCCAGTTTTTGCCGTAACCCTCTCAACTTTTTAGCACATGCTATGTGGGTGAAATGATGATACCATGCCATGTTTCAACCTTTTCAGAGTTCATTTGTAGTGCTTTTCAATTTCAGGGTCATTTAGCTCAAAAAAAATCATTAAATGCATGAAAAATAGCAAATGAAGTTAGAAAGGGTTGAAATTTGAGGATGTGGCTTTGAATGGTGCATATTGAATGCACAAAAAGTCTGGAGTTGAAATAAGTTTAAAAAAATGAAATGCCTTTGTAACAGATGAGTTTTCGTCCGAAACCTTGATACTTCGAAGGAGATGGTCCAGTTTGTACACGAAGTGCATCCAGTTTTTGCCGTAACCCTCTCAACTTTTTAGCACATGCTATGTGGGTGAAATGATGATACCATGCCAAGTTTCAACCTTTTCAGAGTTCATTTGTAGTGCTTTTCAATTTCAGGGTCCTTTAGCTAAAAAAAATCATTAAATGCATGAAAAATAGCAAATGAAGTTAGAAAGGGTTGAAATTTGAGGATGTGGCCTTGAATGGTGCATATTGAATGCACAAAAAGTCTGGAGTTGAAATAACTTTTAAAAAAATGAAATGCCTTTGTAACAGATGAGTTTTCGTCCGAAACCTTGATACTTCGAAGGAGATGGTCCAGTTTGTACACGAAGTGCATCCAGTTTTTGCCGTAACCCTCTCAACTTTGTAGCACATGCTATGTGGGTGAAATGATGATACCATGCCAAGTTTCAACCTTTTCAGAGTTCATTTGTAGTGCTTTTCAATTTCAGGATCATTTAGCTCAAAAAAATCATTAAATGCATGAAATATAGCAAATGAAGTTAGAAAGGGTTGAAATTTGAGGATGTGGCCTTGAATGGTGCATATTGAATGCACAAAAAGTCTGGAGTTGAAATAAGTTTAAAAAAATGAAATGCCTTTGTAACAGATGAGTTTTCATCCGAAACCTTGATACTTCGAAGGAGATGGTCCCGTTTGTACACGAAGTGCATCCAGTTTTTTCCGTAACCCTCTCAACTTTTTAGCACATGCTATGTGGGTGAAATGATGATACCATGCCAAGTTTCAACCTTTTTAGAGTTCATTTGTAGTACTTTTCAATTTCAGGGTCATTTAGCTCAAAAAAATCATTAAATGCATGAAAAATAGCAAATTAAGTTAGAAAGGGTTGAAATTTGAGGATGTGGCTTTGAATGGTGCATATTGAATGCACAAAAAGTGCATCCAGTTTTTGCCGTAACCCTCTCAACTTTGTAGCACATGCTATGTGGGTGAAATGATGATACCATGCCAAGTTTCAACCTTTTCAGAGTTCATTTGTAGTCCTTTTCAATTTCAGGGTCATTTAGCTCAAAAAAAATCATTAAATGCATGAAAAATAGCAAATGAAGTTAGAAAGGGTTGAAATTTGAGCATGTGGCTTTGAATGGTGCATATTGAATGCACAAAAAGTCTGGAGTTGAAATAAGTTTAAAAAAATGAAATGCCTTTGTAACAGATGAGTTTTCATCCGAAACCTTGATACTTCGAAGGAGATGGTCCAGTTTGTACACGAAGTGCATCCAGTTTTTGCCGTAACCCTCTCAACTTTTTAGCACATGCTATGTAGGTGAAATGACGATACCATGCCAAGTTTCAACCTTTTCAGAGTTCATTTGTAGTCCTTTTCAATTTCAGGGTCATTTAGCTCAAAAAAATCATTAAATGCATGAAAAATTGCAGATGAAGTTAGAAAGGGTTGAAATTTGAGGACGTGGCTTTGAATGGTGCATATTGAATGCACGAAAAGTCTGGAGTTGAAATAAGTTTAAAAAAATGAAATGCCTTTGTAACAGATGAGCTTTCGTCCGAAACCTTGATACTTCGAAGGAGATGGTCCAGTTTATACACGAAGTGCATCCATTTTTTGCCGTAACCCACTCAACTTTTTAGCACATGCTATGTGGGTGAAATGATGATACCATGCCAAGTTTCAACCTTTTCAGAGTTCATTTGTAGTCCTTTTCAATTTCAGGGTCATTTAGCTCAAAAAAATCATTAAATGCATGAAAAATAGCAAATGAAGTTAGAAAGGGTTGAAATTTGAGGACGTGGCTTTGAATGGTACATATTGAATGCACAAAAAGTCTGGAGTTGAAATAAGTTTTAAAAAATGAAATGCCTTTGTAACAGATGAGCTTTCGTGCGAAACCTTGATACTTCGAAGGAGATGGTCGAGTTTGTACACGAAGTGCATCCATTTTTTGCCGTAACCGTCTCAACTTTTTAGCACATGCTATGTGGGTGAAATGATGATACCATGCCAAATTTCAACCTTTTCAGAGTTCATTTGTAGTGCTTTTCAATTTCAGGGTCATTTAGCTCAAAAAAATCATTAAATGCATGAAAAATAGCAAATGAAGTTAGAAAGGGTTGAAATTTGAGGATGTGGCTTTGAATGGTGCATATTGAATGCACAAAAATTATGGAGTTGAAATAAGTTTTAAAAAAGGAAATGCCTTTGTAACAGATGAGTTTTCGTCCGGAACCTTGATACTTCGAAGGAGATGGTCCAGTTTGTACACAAAGTGCATCCAGTTTTTGCCGTAACCCTCTCAACTTTTTAGCACATGCTATGTGGGTGAAATGATGAAACCATGCCAAGTTTCAACCTTTTCAGAGTTCATTTGTAGTGCTTTTCAATTTCTGGGTCATTTAGCTAAAAAAAATCATTAAATGCATGAAAAATAGCAAATGAAGTTAGAAAGGGTTGAAATTTGAGGATGTGGCTTTGAATGGTGCATATTGAATGCACAAAAAGTCTGGAGTTGAAATAAGTTTGAAAAAATGAAATGCCTTTGTAACAGATGAGTTTTCGTCCGAAACCTTGATACTTCGAAGGAGATGGTCCAGTTTGTACACGAAGTGCATCCAGTTTTTGCCGTAACCCTCTCAACTTTGTAGCACATGCTATGAGGGTGAAATTATGATACCATGCCAAGTTTCAACCTTTTCAGAGTTCATTTGTAGTGCTTTTCAATTTCAGGGTCATTTAGCTCAAAAAAATCATTAAATGCATGAAAAATAGCAAACTGGACGTGGCTTTGAATGGTGCATATTGAATGCACAAAAAGTCTGGAGTTGAAATAAGTTTAAAAAAATGAAATGCCTTTGTAACAGATGAGTTTTCGTCCGAAACCTTGATACTTCGAAGGAGATGGTCCAGTTTGTACACGAAGTGCATCCAGTTTTTGCCGTAACCCTCTCAACTTTGTAGCACATGCTATGTGGGTGAAATGACGATACCATGCCAAGTTTCAACGTTTTCAGAGTTCATTTGTAGTCCTTTTCAATTTCAGGGTCATTTAGCTCAAAAAAATCATTAAATGCATGAAAAATAGCAAATGAAGTTAGAAAGGGTTGAAATTTGAGGACGTGGCTTTGAATGGTGCATATTGAATGCACAAAAAGTCTGGAGTTGAAATAAGTTTAAAAAAATGAAATGCCTTTGTAACAGATGAGCTTTCGTCCGAAACCTTGATACTTCGAAGGAGATGGTCCAGTTTGTACACGAAGTGCATCCAGTTTTTGCCGTAACCCTCTCAACTTTTTAGCACATGCTATGTGGGTGAAATGACGATACCATGCCAAGTTTCAACGTTTTCAGAGTTCATTTGTAGTCCTTTTCAATTTCAGGGTCATTTAGCTCAAAAAAATCATTAAATGCATGAAAAATAGCAAATGAAGTTAGAAAGGGTTGAAATTTGAGGACGTGGCTTTGAATGGTGCATATTGAATGCACAAAAATTCTGGAGTTGAAATAAGTTTAAAAAAATGAAATGCCTTTGTAACAGATGAGCTTTCGTCCGAAACATTGATACTTCGAAGGAGATTGTCCAGTTTATACACGAAGTGCATCCATTTTTTGCCGTAACCCACTCAACTTTTTAGCACATGCTATGTGGGTGAAATGATGATACCATGCCAAGTTTCAACCTTTTCAGAGTTCATTTGTAGTGGTTTTCAATTTCAGGGTCATTTAGCTCAAAAAAATCATTAAATGCATGAAAAATAGAAAATGAAGTTAGAAAGGGTTGAAATTTGAGGATGTGGCCTTGAATGGTGCATATTGAATGCACAAAAAGTCTGGAGTTGAAATAACTTTTAAAAAAATGAAATGCCTTTGTAACAGATGAGTTTTCGTCCGAAACCTTGATACTTCGAAGGAGATGGTCCAGTTTGTACACGAAGTGCATCCAGTTTTTGCCGTAACCCTCTCAACTTTGTAGCACATGCTATGTGGGTGAAATGATGATACCATGCCAAGTTTCAACCTTTTCAGAGTTCATTTGTAGTGCTTTTCAATTTCAGGATCATTTAGCTCAAAAAAATCATTAAATGCATGAAATATAGCAAATGAAGTTAGAAACGGTTGAAATTTGAGGATGTGGCCTTGAATGGTGCATATTGAATGCACAAAAAGTCTGGAGTTGAAATAAATTTAAAAAAATGAAATGCCTTTGTAACAGATGAGTTTTCGTCCGAAACCTTGATACTTCGAAGGAGATGGTCCCGTTTGTACACGAAGTGCATCCAGTTTTTTCCGTAACCCTCTCAACTTTTTAGCACATGCAATGTGGGTGAAATGATGATACCATGCCAAGTTTCAACCTTTTTAGAGTTCATTTGTAGTACTTTTCAATTTCAGGGTCATTTAGCTCAAAAAAATCATTAAATGCATGAAAAATAGCAAATTAAGTTAGAAAGGGTTGAAATTTGAGGATGTGGCTTTGAATGGTGCATATTGAATGCACAAAAAGTGCATCCAGTTTTTGCCGTAACCCTCTCAACTTTGTAGCACATGCTATGTGGGTGAAATGATGATACCATGCCAAGTTTCAACCTTTTCAGAGTTCATTTGTAGTCCTTTTCAATTTCAGGGTCATTTAGCTCAAAAAAAATCATTAAATGCATGAAAAATAGCAAATGAAGTTAGAAAGGGTTGAAATTTGAGCATGTGGCTTTGAATGGTGCATATTGAATGCACAAAAAGTCTGGAGTTGAAATAAGTTTAAAAAAATGAAATGCCTTTGTAACAGATGAGTTTTCATCCGAAACCTTGATACTTCGAAGGAGATGGTCCAGTTTGTACACGAAGTGCATCCAGTTTTTGCCGTAACCCTCTCAACTTTTTAGCACATGCTATGTAGGTGAAATGACGATACCATGCCAAGTTTCAACCTTTTCAGAGTTCATTTGTAGTCCTTTTCAATTTCAGGGTCATTTAGCTCAAAAAAATCATTAAATGCATGAAAAATTGCAGATGAAGTTAGAAAGGGTTGAAATTTGAGGACGTGGCTTTGAATGGTGCATATTGAATGCACAAAAAGTCTGGAGTTGAAATAAGTTTAAAAAAATGAAATGCCTTTGTAACAGATGAGCTTTCGTCCGAAACCTTGATACTTCGAAGGAGATGGTCCAGTTTATACACGAAGTGCATCCATTTTTTGCCGTAACCCACTCAACTTTTTAGCACATGCTATGTGGGTGAAATGATGATACCATGCCAAGTTTCAACCTTTTCAGAGTTCATTTGTAGTCCTTTTCAATTTCAGGGTCATTTAGCTCAAAAAAATCTTTAAATGCATGAAAAATAGCAAATGAAGTTAGAAAGGGTTGAAATTTGAGGACGTGGCTTTGAATGGAGCATATTGAATGCACAAAAAGTCTGGAGTTGAAATAAGTTTTAAAAAATGAAATGCCTTTGTAACAGATGAGCTTTCGTGCGAAACCTTGATACTTCGAAGGAGATGGTCGAGTTTGTACACGAAGTGCATCCATTTTTTGCCGTAACCGTCTCAACTTTTTAGCACATGCTATGTGGGTGAAATGATGATACCATGCCAAATTTAAACCTTTTCAGAGTTCATTTGTAGTGCTTTTCAATTTCAGGGTCATTTAGCTCAAAAAAATCATTAAATGCATGAAAAATAGCAAATGAAGTTAGAAAGGGTTGAAATTTGAGGATGTGGCTTTGAATGGTGCATATTGAATGCACAAAAATTATGGAGTTGAAATAAGTTTTAAAAAAGGAAATGCCTTTGTAACAGATGAGTTTTCGTCCGGAACCTTGATACTTCGAAGGAGATGGTCCAGTTTGTACACAAAGTGCATCCAGTTTTTGCCGTAACCCTCTCAACTTTTTAGCACATGCTATGTGGGTGAAATGATGAAACCATGCCAAGTTTCAACCTTTTCAGAGTTCATTTGTAGTGCTTTTCAATTTCTGGGTCATTTAGCTCAAAAAAATCATTAAATGCATGAAAAATAGCAAATGAAGTTAGAAAGGGTTGAAATTTGAGGATGTGGCTTTGAATGGTGCATATTGAATGCACAAAAAGTCTGGAGTTGAAATAAGTTTGAAAAAATGAAATGCCTTTGTAACAGATGAGTTTTCGTCCGAAACCTTGATACTTCGAAGGAGATGGTCCAGTTTGTACATGAAGTGCATCCAGTTTTTGCCGTAACCCTCTCAACTTTGTAGCACATGCTATGAGGGTGAAATTATGATACCATGCCAAGTTTCAACCTTTTCAGAGTTCATTTGTAGTGCTTTTCAATTTCAGGGTCATTTAGCTCAAAAAAATCATTAAATGCATGAAAAATAGAAAATGAAGTTAGAAAGGGTTGAAATTTGAGGACGTGGATTTGAATGGTGCATATTGAATGCACAAAAAGTCTGGAGTTGAAATAAGTTTAAAAAAATGAAATGCCTTTGTAACAGATGAGTTTTCGTCCGAAACCTTGATACTTCGAAGGAGATGGTCCAGTTTGTACACGAAGTGCATCCAGTTTTTGCCGTAACCCTCTCAACTTTGTAGCACATGCTATGTGGGTGAAATGACGATACCATGCCAAGTTTCAACGTTTTCAGAGTTCATTTGTAGTCCTTTTCAATTTCAGGGTCATTTAGCTCAAAAAAATCATTAAATGCATGAAAAATAGCAAATGAAGTTAGAAAGGGTTGAAATTTGAGGACGTGGCTTTGAATGGTGCATATTGAATGCACAAAAAGTCTGGAGTTGAAATAAGTTTAAAAAAATGAAATGCCTTTGTAACAGATGAGCTTTCGTCCGAAACCTTGATACTTCGAAGGAGATGGTCCAGTTTGTACACGAAGTGCATCCAGTTTTTGCCGTAACCCTCTCAACTTTTTAGCACATGCTATGTGGGTGAAATGACGATACCATGCCACGTTTCAACGTTTTCAGAGTTCATTTGTAGTCCTTTTCAATTTCAGGGTCATTTAGCTCAAAAAAATCATTAAATGCATGAAAAATAGCAAATGAAGTTAGAAAGGGTTGAAATTTGAGGACGTGGCTTTGAATGGTGCATATTGAATGCACAAAAAGTCTGGAGTTGAAATAAGTTTAAAAAAATGAAATGCCTTTGTAAGAGATGAGCTTTCGTCCGAAACCTTGATACTTCGAAGGAGATGGTCCAGTTTATACACGAAGTGCATCCATTTTTTGCCGTAACCCACTCAACTTTTTAGCACATGCTATGTGGATGAAATGATGATACCATGCCAAGTTTCAACCTTTTCAGAGTTCATTTGTAGTGCTTTTCAATTTCAGGGTCATTTAGCTGAAAAAAATCATTAAATGCATTAAAAATAGCAAATGAAGTTAGAAAGGGTTGAAATTTGAGGACGTGGCTTTGAATGGTGCATATTGAATGCACAAAAAGTCTGGAGTTGAAATAAGTTTAAAAAAATGAAATGCCTTTGTAACAGATGAGTTTTCGTCCGAAACCTTGATACTTCGAAGGAGATGGTCCAGTTTGTACACGAAGTGCATCCAGTTTTTGCCGTAACCCTCTCAACTTTGTAGCACATGCTATGTGGGTGAAATGATGATACCATGCCAAGTTTCAACCTTTTCAGAGTTCATTTGTAGTCCTTTTCAATTTCAGGGTCATTTAGCTCAAAAAAATCATTAAATGCATGAAAAATAGCAAATGAAGTTAGAAAGGGTTGAAATGTGAGGATGTGGCTTTGAATGGTGCATATTGAATGCACAAAAAGTATGGAGTTGAAATAAGTTTAAAAAAAGGAAATGCCTTTGTAACAGATGAGTTTTCGTCCGGAACCTTGATACTTCGAAGGAGATGGTCCAGTTTGTACACGAAGTGCATCCAGTTTTTGCCGTAACCCTCACAACTTTTTAGCACATGCTATGTGGGTGAAATGATGTGACCATGCCAAGTGTCAACCTTTTCAGAGTTCATTTGTAGTGCTTTTCAATTTCAGGGTCATTTAGCTCAAAAAAAATCATTAAATGCATGAAAAATAGCAAATGAAGTTAGAAAGGGTTGAAATTTGAGGACGTGGCTTTGAATGGTGCATATTGAATGCACAAAAAGTCTGGAGTTGAAATAAGTTTAAAAAAATGAAATGCCTTTGTAACAGATGAGTTTTCGTCCGAAACCTTGATACTTCGAAGGAGATGGTCCAGTTTGTACACGAAGTGCATCCAGTTTTTGCCGTAACCCTCTCAACTTTGTAGCACATGCTATGTGGGTGAAATGATGATACCATGCCAAGTTTCAACCTTTTCAGAGTTCATTTGTAGTCCTTTTCAATTTCAGGGTCATTTAGCTCAAAAAAATCATTAAATGCATGAAAAATAGCAAATGAAGTTAGAAAGGGTTGAAATGTGAGGATGTGGCTTTGAATGGTGCATATTGAATGCACAAAAAGTATGGAGTTGAAATAAGTTTAAAAAAAGGAAATGCCTTTGTAACAGATGAGTTTTCGTCCGGAACCTTGATACTTCGAAGGAGATGGTCCAGTTTGTACACGAAGTGCATCCAGTTTTTGCCGTAACCCTCACAACTTTTTAGCACATGCTATGTGGGTGAAATGATGTGACCATGCCAGGTGTCAACCTTTTCAGAGTTCATTTGTAGTGCTTTTCAATTTCAGGGTCATTTAGCTCAAAAAAAATCATTAAATGCATGAAAAATAGCAAATGAAGTTAGAAAGGGTTGAAATTTGAGGACGTGGCTTTGAATGGTGCATATTGAATGCACAAAAAGTCTGGAGTTGAAATAAGTTTAAAAAAATGAAATGCCTTTGTAACAGATGAGCTTTCGTCCGAAACCTTGATACTTCGAAGGAGATGGTCCAGTTTATACACGAAGTGCATCCATTTTTTGCCGTAACCCACTCAACTTTTTAGCACATGCTATGTGGGTGAAATGATGATACCATGCCAAGTTTCAACCTTTTCAGAGTTCATTTGTAGTGCTTTTCAATTTCAGGGTCATTTAGCTCAAAAAAATCATTAAATGCATGAAAAATAGCAAATGAAGTTAGAAAGGGTTGAAATTTGAGGACGTGGCTTTGAATGGTGCATATTGAATGCACAAAAAGTCTGGAGTTGAAATAAGTTTAAAAAAATGAAATGCCTTTGTAACAGATGAGCTTTCGTGCGAAACCTTGATACTTCGAAGGAGATGGTCGAGTTTGTACACGAAGTGCATCCATTTTTTGCCGTAACCGTCTCAACTTTGTAGCACATGCTATGTGGGTGAAATGATGATACCATGCCAAGTTTCAACCTTTTCAGAGTTCATTTGTAGTGCTTTTCAATTTCAGGGTCATTTAGCTGAAAAAAATCATTAAATGCATGAAAAATAGCAAATGAAGTTAGAAAGGGTTGAAATTTGAGGATGTGGCTTTGAATGGTGCATATTGAATGCACAAAAAGTATGGAGTTGAAATAAGTTTGAAAAAAGGAAATGCCTTTGTAACAGATGAGCTTTCATCCGAAACCTTGATACTTCGAAGGAGATGGTCCAGTTTGTACACGAAGTGCATCCAGTTTTTGCCGTAACCCTCTCAACTTTTTAGCACATGCTATGTGGGTGAAATGACGATACCATGCCAAGTTTCAACGTTTTGAGAGTTCATTTGTAGTCCTTTTCAATTTCAGGGTCATTTAGCTCAAAAAAATCATTAAATGCATGAAAAATAGCAAATGAAGTTAGAAAGGGTTGAAATTTGAGGACGTGGCTTTGAATGGTGCATATTGAATGCACAAAAAGTCTGGAGTTGAAATAAGTTTAAAAAAATGAAATGCCTTTGTAAGAGATGAGCTTTCGTCCGAAACCTTGATACTTCGAAGGAGATGGTCCAGTTTATACACGAAGTGCATCCATTTTTTGCCGTAACCCACTCAACTTTGTAGCACATGCTATGTGGGTGAAATGATGATACCATGCCAAGTTTCAACCTTTTCAGAGTTCATTTGTAGTCCTTTTCAATTTCAGGGTCATTTAGCTCAAAAAAATCATTAAATGCATGAAAAATAGCAAATGAAGTTAGAAAGGGTTGAAATGTGAGGATGTGGCTTTGAATGGTGCATATTGAATGCACAAAAAGTATGGAGTTGAAATAAGTTTAAAAAAAGGAAATGCCTTTGTAACAGATGAGTTTTCGTCCGGAACCTTGATACTTCGAAGGAGATGGTCCAGTTTGTACACGAAGTGCATCCAGTTTTTGCCGTAACCCTCACAACTTTTTAGCACATGCTATGTGGGTGAAATGATGTGACCATGCCAAGTGTCAACCTTTTCAGAGTTCATTTGTAGTGCTTTTCAATTTCAGGGTCATTTAGCTCAAAAAAAATCATTAAATGCATGAAAAATAGCAAATGAAGTTAGAAAGGGTTGAAATTTGAGGACGTGGCTTTCAATGGTGCATATTGAATGCACAAAAAGTCTGGAGTTGAAATAAGTTTAAAAAAATGAAATGCCTTTGTAACAGATGAGCTTTCGTCCGAAACCTTGATACTTCGAAGGAGATGGTCCAGTTTATACACGAAGTGCATCCATTTTTTGCCGTAACCCACTCAACTTTTTAGCACATGCTATGTGGGTGAAATGATGATACCATGCCAAGTTTCAACCTTTTCAGAGTTCATTTGTAGTGCTTTTCAATTTCAGGGTCATTTAGCTCAAAAAAATCATTAAATGCATGAAAAATAGCAAATGAAGTTAGAAAGGGTTGAAATTTGAGGACGTGGCTTTGAATGGTGCATATTGAATGCACAAAAAGTCTGGAGTTGAAATAAGTTTAAAAAAATGAAATGCCTTTGTAACAGATGAGCTTTCGTGCGAAACCTTGATACTTCGAAGGAGATGGTCGAGTTTGTACACGAAGTGCATCCATTTTTTGCCGTAACCGTCTCAACTTTGTAGCACATGCTATGTGGGTGAAATGATGATACCATGCCAAGTTTCAACCTTTTCAGAGTTCATTTGTAGTGCTTTTCAATTTCAGGGTCATTTAGCTGAAAAAAATCATTAAATGCATGAAAAATAGCAAATGAAGTTAGAAAGGGTTGAAATTTGAGGATGTGGCTTTGAATGGTGCATATTGAATGCACAAAAAGTATGGAGTTGAAATAAGTTTGAAAAAAGGATATGCCTTTGTAACAGATGAGCTTTCATCCGAAACCTTGATACTTCGAAGGAGATGGTCCAGTTTGTACACGAAGTGCATCCAGTTTTTGCCGTAACCCTCTCAACTTTTTAGCACATGCTATGTGGGTGAAATGACGATACCATGCCAAGTTTCAACGTTTTGAGAGTTCATTTGTAGTCCTTTTCAATTTCAGGGTCATTTAGCTCAAAAAAATCATTAAATGCATGAAAAATAGCAAATGAAGTTAGAAAGGGTTGAAATTTGAGGACGTGGCTTTGAATGGTGCATATTGAATGCACAAAAAGTCTGGAGTTGAAATAAGTTTAAAAAAATGAAATGCCTTTGTAAGAGATGAACTTTCGTCCGAAACCTTGATACTTCGAAGGAGATGGTCCAGTTTATACACGAAGTGCATCCATTTTTTGCCGTAACCCACTCAACTTTTTAGCACATGCTATGTGGGTGAAATGATGATACCATGCCAAGTTTCAACGTTTTCAGAGTTCATTTGTACTGCTTTTCAATTTCAGGGTCATTTAGCTCAAAAAAATCATTAAATGCATGAAAAATAGCAAATGAAGTTAGAAAGGGTTGAAATTTGAGGACGTGGCTTTGAATGGTGCATATTGAATGCACAAAAAGTCTGGAGTTGAAATAAGTTTTAAAAAATGAAATGCCTTTGTAACAGATGAGCTTTCGTGCGAAACCTTGATACTTCGAAGGAGATGGTCGAGTTTGTACACGAAGTGCATCCATTTTTTGCCGTAACCGTCTCAACTTTTTAGCACATGCTATGTGGGTGAAATGATGATACCATGCCAAGTTTCAACCTTTTCAGAGTTCATTTGTAGTGCTTTTCAATTTCAGGGTCATTTAGCTGAAAAAAATCATTAAATGCATGAAAAATAGCAAATGAAGTTAGAAAGGGTTGAAATTTGAGGACGTGGCTTTGAATGGTGCATATTGAATGCACAAAAAGTATGGAGTTGAAATAAGTTTTAAAAAATGAAATGCCTTTGTAACAGATGAGCTTTCATCCGAAACCTTGATACTTCGAAGGAGATGGTCCAGTTTGTACACGAAGTGCATCCATTTTTTGCCGTAACCGTCTCAACTTTTTAGCACATGCTATGTGGGTGAAATGATGATACCATGCCAAGTTTCAACCTTTTCAGAGTTCATTTGTAGTGCTTTTCAATTTCAGGGTCATTTAGCTGAAAAAAATCATTAAATGCATGAAAAATAGCAAATGAAGTTAGAAAGGGTTGAAATTTGAGGACGTGGCTTTGAATGGTGCATATTGAATGCACAAAAAGTATGGAGTTGAAATAAGTTTTAAAAAAGGAAATGCCTTTGTAACAGATGAGCTTTCATCCGAAACCTTGATACTTCGAAGGAGATGGTCCAGTTTGTACACGAAGTGCATCCATTTTTTGCCGTAACCCTCTCAACTTTTTAGCACATGCTATGTGGGTGAAATGATGAAACCACGCCAAGTTTCAACCTTTTCAGAGTTCATTTGCAGTGCTTTTCAATTTCAGGGTCATTTAGCTCAAAAAAAATCATTAAATGCATGAAAAATAGCAAATGAAGTTAGAAAGGGTTGAAATTTGAGGATGTGGCTTTGAATGGTGCATATTGAATGCACAAAAAGTCTGGAGTTGAAATAAGTTTGAAAAAATGAAATGCCTTTGTAACAGATGAGTTTTCGTCCGAAACATTGATACTTCGAAGGAGATGGTCCAGTTTGTACACGAAGTGCATCCAGTTTTTTCCGTAACCCTCTCAACTTTGTAGCACATGCTATGTGGGTGAAATGACGATACCATGCCAAGTTTCAACGTTTTCAGAGTTCAGTTGTAGTCCTTTTCAATTTCAGGGTCATTTAGCTCAAAAAAATCATTAAATGCATGAAAAATAGCAAATGAAGTTAGAAAGGGTTGAAATTTGAGGACGTGGCTTTGAATGGTGCATATTGAATGCACAAAAAGTCTGGAGTTGAAATAAGTTTAAAAAAATGAAATGCCTTTGTAAGAGATGAGCTTTCGTCCGAAACCTTGATACTTCGAAGGAGATGGTCCAGTTTATACACGAAGTGCATCCATTTTTTGCCGTAACCCACTCAACTTTTTAGCACATGCTATGTGGGTGAAATGATGATACCATGCCAAGTTTCAACGTTTTCAGAGTTCATTTGTAGTGCTTTTCAATTTCAGGGTCATTTAGCTCAAAAAAAATCATTAAATGCATGAAAAATAGCAAATGAAGTTAGAAAGGGTTGAAATTTGAGGACGTGGCTTTGAATGGTGCATATTGAATGCACAAAAAGTCTGGAGTTGAAATAAGTTTTAAAAAATGAAATGCCTTTGTAACAGATGAGCTTTCGTGCGAAACCTTGATACTTCGAAGGAGATGGTCGAGTTTGTACACGAAGTGCATCCATTTTTTTCCGTAACCGTCTCAACTTTTTAGCACATGCTATGTGGTTGAAATGATGATACCATGCCAAGTTTCAACCTTTTCAGAGTTCATTTGTAGTGCTTTTCAATTTTAGGGTCATTTAGCTGAAAAAAATCATTAAATGCATGAAAAATAGCAAATGAAGTTAGAAAGGGTTGAAATTTGAGGACGTGGCTTTGAATGGTGCATATTGAATGCACAAAAAGTATGGAGTTGAAATAAGTTTTAAAAAATGAAATGCGTTTGTAACAGATGAGCTTTCATCCGAAACCTTGATACTTCGAAGGAGATGGTCCAGTTTGTACACGAAGTGCATCCATTTTTTGCCGTAACCGTCTCAACTTTTTAGCACATGCTATGTGGGTGAAATGATGATACCATGCCAAGTTTCAACCTTTTCAGAGTTCATTTGTAGTGCTTTTCAATTTCAGGGTCATTTAGCTGAAAAAAATCATTAAATGCATGAAAAATAGCAAATGAAGTTAGAAAGGGTTGAAATTTGAGGACGTGGCTTTGAATGGTGCATATTGAATGCACAAAAAGTATGGAGTTGAAATAAGTTTTAAAAAAGGAAATGCCTTTGTAACAGATGAGCTTTCATCCGAAACCTTGATACTTCGAAGGAGATGGTCCAGTTTGTACACGAAGTGCATCCAGTTTTTGCCGTAACCCTCTCAACTTTTTAGCACATGCTATGTGGGTGAAATGATGAAACCACGCCAAGTTTCAACCTTTTCAGAGTTCATTTGTAGTGCTTTTCAATTTCAGGGTCATTTAGCTCAAAAAAAATCATTAAATGCATGAAAAATAGCAAATGAAGTTAGAAAGGGTTGAAATTTGAGGATGTGGCTTTGAATGGTGCATATTGAATGCACAAAAAGTCTGGAGTTGAAATAAGTTTGAAAAAATGAAATGCCTTTGTAACAGATGAGTTTTCGTCCGAAACCTTGATACTTCGAAGGAGATGGTCCAGTTTGTACACGAAGTGCATCCAGTTTTTGCCGTAACCCTCTCAACTTTGTAGCACATGCTATGTGGGTGAAATGACGATACCATGCCAAGTTTCAACGTTTTCAGAGTTCAGTTGTAGTCCTTTTCAATTTCAGGGTCATTTAGCTCAAAAAAATCATTAAATGCATGAAAAATAGCAAATGAAGTTAGAAAAAGTTGAAATTTGAGGACGTGGCTTTGAATGGTGCATATTGAATGCTCAAAAAGTCTGGAGTTGAAATAAGTTTAAAAAAATGAAATGCCTTTGTAACAGATGAGCTTTCGTCCGAAACCTTGATACTTCGAAGGAGATGGTCCAGTTTGTACACGAAGTGCATCCAGTTTTTGCCGTAACCCACTCAACTTTTTAGCACATGCTATGTGGGTGAAATGACGATACCATGCCAAGTTTCAACGTTTTCAGAGTTCATTTGTAGTCCTTTTCAATTTCAGGGTCATTTAGCTCAAAAAAATCATTAAATGCATGAAAAATAGCAAATGAAGTTAGAAAGGGTTGAAATTTGAGGACGTGGCTTTGAATGGTGCATATTGAATGCACAAAAAGTCTGGAGTTGAAATAAGTTTAAAAAAATGAAATGCCTTTGTAAGAGATGAGCTTTCGTCCGAAACCTTGATACTTCGAAGGAGATGGTCCAGTTTATACACGAAGTGCATCCATTTTTTGCCGTAACCCACTCAACTTTTTAGCACATGCTATGTGGGTGAAATGATGATACCATGCCAAGTTTCAACGTTTTCAGAGTTCATTTGTAGTGCTTTTCAATTTCAGGGTCATTTAGCTCAAAAAAATCATTAAATGCATGAAAAATAGCAAATGAAGTTAGAAAGGGTTGAAATTTGAGGACGTGGCTTTGAATGGTGCATATTGAATGCACAAAAAGTCTGGAGTTGAAAAAAGTTTTAAAAAATGAAATGCCTTTGTAACAGATGAGCTTTCGTGCGAAACCTTGATACTTCGAAGGAGATGGTCGAGTTTGTACACGAAGTGCATCCATTTTTTGCCGTAACCGTCTCAACTTTTTAGCACATGCTATGTGGGTGAAATGATGATACCATGCCAAGTTTCAACCTTTTCAGAGTTCATTTGTAGTGCTTTTCAATTTCAGGGTCATTTAGCTGAAAAAAAATCATTAAATGCATGAAAAATAGCAAATGAAGTTAGAAAGGGTTGAAATTTGAGGACGTGGCTTTGAATGGTGCATATTGAATGCACAAAAAGTATGGAGTTGAAATAAGTTTTAAAAAATGAAATGCCTTTGTAACAGATGAGCTTTCATCCGAAACCTTGATACTTCGAAGGAGATGGTCCAGTTTGTACACGAAGTGCATCCATTTTTTGCCGTAACCGTCTCAACTTTTTAGCACATGCTATGTGGGTGAAATGATGATACCATGCCAAGTTTCAACCTTTTCAGAGTTCATTTGTAGTGCTTTTCAATTTCAGGGTCATTTAGCTGAAAAAAAATCATTAAATGCATGAAAAATAGCAAATGAAGTTAGAAAGGGTTGAAATTTGAGGACGTGGCTTTGAATGGTGCATATTGAATGCACAAAAAGTATGGAGTTGAAATAAGTTTTAAAAAATGAAATGCCTTTGTAACAGATGAGCTTTCATCCGAAACCTTGATACTTCGAAGGAGATGGTCCAGTTTGTACACGAAGTGCATCCAGTTTTTGCCGTAACCCACACAACTTTTTAGCACATGCTATGTGGGTGAAATGACGATACCATGCCAAGTTTCAACGTTTTCAGAGTTCATTTGTAGTCCTTTTCAATTTCAGGGTCATTTAGCTCAAAAAAATCATTAAATGCATGAAAAATAGCAAATGAAGTTAGAAAGGGTTGAAATTTGAGGACGTGGCTTTGAATGGTGCATATTGAATGCACAAAAAGTCTGGAGTTGAAATAAGTTTAAAAAAATGAAATGCCTTTGTAAGAGATGAGCTTTCGTCCGAAACCTTGATACTTCGAAGGAGATGGTCCAGTTTATACACGAAGTGCATCCATTTTTTGCCGTAACCCACTCAACTTTTTAGCACATGCTATGTGGGTGAAATGATGATACCATGCCAAGTTTCAACGTTTTCAGAGTTCATTTGTAGTGCTTTTCAATTTCAGGGTCATTTAGCTCAAAAAAATCATTAAATGCATGAAAAATAGCAAATGAAGTTAGAAAGGGTTGAAATTTGAGGACGTGGCTTTGAATGGTGCATATTGAATGCACAAAAAGTCTGGAGTTGAAAAAAGTTTTAAAAAATGAAATGCCTTTGTAACAGATGAGCTTTCGTGCGAAACCTTGATACTTCGAAGGAGATGGTCGAGTTTGTACACGAAGTGCATCCATTTTTTGCCGTAACCGTCTCAACTTTTTAGCACATGCTATGTGGGTGAAATGATGATACCATGCCAAGTTTCAACCTTTTCAGAGTTCATTTGTAGTGCTTTTCAATTTCAGGGTCATTTAGCTGAAAAAAAATCATTAAATGCATGAAAAATAGCAAATGAAGTTAGAAAGGGTTGAAATTTGAGGATGTGGCTTTGAATGGTGCATATTGAATGCACAAAAAGTCTGGAGTTGAAATAAGTTTGAAAAAATGAAATGCCTTTGTAACAGATGAGTTTTCGTCCGAAACCTTGATACTTCGAAGGAGATGGTCCAGTTTGTACACGAAGTGCATCCAGTTTTTGCCGTAACCCTCTCAACTTTGTAGCACATGCTATGTGGGTGAAATGACGATACCATGCCAAGTTTCAACGTTTTCAGAGTTCAGTTGTAGTCCTTTTCAATTTCAGGGTCATTTAGCTCAAAAAAATCATTAAATGCATGAAAAATAGCAAATGAAGTTAGAAAGGGTTGAAATTTGAGGACGTGGCTTTGAATGGTGCATATTGAATGCACAAAAAGTCTGGAGTTGAAATAAGTTTAAAAAAATGAAATGCCTTTGTAACAGATGAGCTTTCGTCCGAAACCTTGATACTTCGAAGGAGATGGTCCAGTTTGTACACGAAGTGCATCCAGTTTTTGCCGTAACCCACTCAACTTTTTAGCACATGCTATGTGGGTGAAATGACGATACCATGCCAAGTTTCAACGTTTTCAGAGTTCATTTGTAGTCCTTTTCAATTTCAGGGTCATTTAGCTCAAAAAAATCATTAAATGCATGAAAAATAGCAAATGAAGTTAGAAAGGGTTGAAATTTGAGGACGTGGCTTTGAATGGTGCATATTGAATGCACAAAAAGTCTGGAGTTGAAATAAGTTTAAAAAAATGAAATGCCTTTGTAAGAGATGAGCTTTCGTCCGAAACCTTGATACTTCGAAGGAGATGGTCCAGTTTATACACGAAGTGCATCCATTTTTTGCCGTAACCCACTCAACTTTTTAGCACATGCTATGTGGGTGAAATGATGATACCATGCCAAGTTTCAACGTTTTCAGAGTTCATTTGTAGTGCTTTTCAATTTCAGGGTCATTTAGCTCAAAAAAATCATTAAATGCATGAAAAATAGCAAATGAAGTTAGAAAGGGTTGAAATTTGAGGACGTGGCTTTGAATGGTGCATATTGAATGCACAAAAAGTCTGGAGTTGAAAAAAGTTTTAAAAAATGAAATGCCTTTGTAACAGATGAGCTTTCGTGCGAAACCTTGATACTTCGAAGGAGATGGTCGAGTTTGTACACGAAGTGCATCCATTTTTTGCCGTAACCGTCTCAACTTTTTAGCACATGCTATGTGGGTGAAATGATGATACCATGCCAAGTTTCAACCTTTTCAGAGTTCATTTGTAGTGCTTTTCAATTTCAGGGTCATTTAGCTGAAAAAAAATCATTAAATGCATGAAAAATAGCAAATGAAGTTAGAAAGGGTTGAAATTTGAGGACGTGGCTTTGAATGGTGCATATTGAATGCACAAAAAGTATGGAGTTGAAATAAGTTTAAAAAAATGAAATGCCTTTGTAACAGATGAGCTTTCATCCGAAACCTTGATACTTCGAAGGAGATGGTCCAGTTTGTACACGAAGTGCATCCAGTTTTTGCCGTAACCCTCTCAACTTTTTAGCACATGCTATGTGGGTGAAATGACGATACCATGCCAAGTTTCAACGTTTTCAGAGTTCATTTGTAGTCCTTTTCAATTTCAGGGTCATTTAGCTCAAAAAAATCATTAAATGCATGAAAAATAGCAAATGAAGTTAGAAAGGGTTGAAATTTGAGGACGGGGCTTTGAATGGTGCATATTGAATGCACAAAAAGTCTGGAGTTGAAATAAGTTTAAAAAAATGAAATGCCTTTGTAAGAGATGAGCTTTCGTCCGAAACCTTGATACTTCGAAGGAGATGGTCCAGTTTATACACGAAGTGCATCCATTTTTTGCCGTAACCCACTCAACTTTTTAGCACATGCTATGTGGGTGAAATGATGATACCATGCCAAGTTTCAACGTTTTCAGAGTTCATTTGTAGTGCTTTTCAATTTCAGGGTCATTTAGCTCAAAAAAATCATTAAATGCATGAAAAATAGCAAATGAAGTTAGAAAGGGTTGAAATTTGAGGACGTGGCTTTGAATGGTGCATATTGAATGCACAAAAAGTCTGGAGTTGAAATAAGTTTAAAAAAATGAAATGCCTTTGTAACAGATGAGCTTTCGTGCGAAACCTTGATACTTCGAAGGAGATGGTCGAGTTTGTACACGAAGTGCATCCATTTTTTGCCGTAACCGTCTCAACTTTGTAGCACATGCTATGTGGGTGAAATGATGATACCATGCCAAGTTTCAACATTTTCAGAGTTCATTTGTAGTGCTTTTCAATTTCAGGGTCATTTAGCTGAAAAAAATCATTAAATGCATGAAAAATAGCAAATGAAGTTAGAAAGGGTTGAAATTTGAGGATGTGGCTTTGAATGGTGCATATTGAATGCACAAAAAGTATGGAGTTGAAATAAGTTTGAAAAAAGGAAATGCCTTTGTAACAGATGAGCTTTCATCCGAAACCTTGATACTTCGAAGGAGATGGTCCAGTTTGTACACGAAGTGCATCCAGTTTTTGCCGTAACCCTCTCAACTTTTTAGCACATGCTATGTGGGTGAAATGACGATACCATGCCAAGTTTCAACGTTTTGAGAGTTCATTTGTAGTCCTTTTCAATTTCAGGGTCATTTAGCTCAAAAAAATCATTAAATGCATGAAAAATAGCAAATGAAGTTAGAAAGGGTTGAAATTTGAGGACGTGGCTTTGAATGGTGCATATTGAATGCACAAAAAGTCTGGAGTTGAAATAAGTTTAAAAAAATGAAATGCCTTTGTAAGAGATGAGCTTTCGTCCGAAACCTTGATACTTCGAAGGAGATGGTCCAGTTTATACACGAAGTGCATCCATTTTTTGCCGTAACCCACTCAACTTTTTAGCACATGCTATGTGGGTGAAATGATGATACCATGCCAAGTTTCAACGTTTTCAGAGTTCATTTGTAGTGCTTTTCAATTTCAGGGTCATTTAGCTCAAAAAAATTATTAAATGCATGAAAAATAGCAAATGAAGTTAGAAAGGGTTGAAATTTGAGGACATGGCTTTGAATGGTGCATATTGAATGCACAAAAAGTCTGGAGTTGAAATAAGTTTTAAAAAATGAAATGCCTTTGTAACAGATGAGCTTTCGTGCGAAACCTTGATACTTCGAAGGAGATGGTCGAGTTTGTACACGAAGTGCATCCATTTTTTGCCGTAACCGTCTCAACTTTTTAGCACATGCTATGTGGGTGAAATGATGATACCATGCCAAGTTTCAACCTTTTCAGAGTTCATTTGTAGTGCTTTTCAATTTCAGGGTCATTTAGCTGAAAAAAATCATTAAATGCATGAAAAATAGCAAATGAAGTTAGAAAGGGTTGAAATTTGAGGACGTGGCTTTGAATGGTGCATATTGAATGCACAAAAAGTATGGAGTTGAAATAAGTTTTAAAAAATGAAATGCCTTTGTAACAGATGAGCTTTCATCCGAAACCTTGATACTTCGAAGGAGATGGTCCAGTTTGTACACGAAGTGCATCCAGTTTTTGCCGTAACCCTCTCAACTTTTTAGCACATGCTATGTGGGTGAAATGACGATACCATGCCAAGTTTCAACGTTTTCAGAGTTCATTTGTAGTCCTTTTCAATTTCAGGGTCATTTAGCTCAAAAAAATCATTAAATGCATGAAAAATAGCAAATGAAGTTAGAAAGGGTTGAAATTTGAGGACGTGGCTTTGAATGGTGCATATTGAATGCACAAAAAGTCTGGAGTTGAAATAAGTTTAAAAAAATGAAATGCCTTTGTAAGAGATGAGCTTTCGTCCGAAACCTTGATACTTCGAAGGAGATGGTCCAGTTTATACACGAAGTGCATCCATTTTTTTCCGTAACCCACTCAACTTTTTAGCACATGCTATGTGGGTGAAATGATGATACCATGCCAAGTTTCAACCTTTTCAGAGTTCATTTGTAGTGCTTTTCAATTTCAGGGTCATTTAGCTCAAAAAAATCATTAAATGCATGAAAAATAGCAAATGAAGTTAGAAAGGGTTGAAATTTGAGGACGTGGCTTCGAATGGTGCATATTGAATGCACAAAAAGTCTGGAGTTGAAATAAGTTTTAAAAAATGAAATGCCTTTTTAACAGATGAGCTTTCGTGCGAAACCTTGATACTTCGAAGGAGATGGTCGAGTTTGTACACGAAGTGCATCCATTTTTTGCCGTAACCATCTCAACTTTTTAGCACATGCTATGTGGGTGAAATGATGATACCTTGCCAAGTTACAACCTTTTCAGAGTTCATTTGTAGTGCTTTTCAATTTCAGGGTCATTTAGCTGAAAAAAATCATTAAATGCATGAAAAATAGCAAATGAAGTTAGAAAGGGTTGAAATTTGAGGATGTGGCTTTGAATGGTGCATACTGAATGCACAAAAAGTATGGAGTTGAAATAAGTTTGAAAAAAGGAAATGCCTTTGTAACAGATGAGCTTTCATCCGAAACCTTGATACTTCGAAGGAGATGGTCCAGTTTGTACACGAAGTGCATCCAGTTTTTGCCGTAACCCTCTCAACTTTTTAGCACATGCTATGTGGGTGAAATGATGAAACCACGCCAAGTTTCAACCTTTTCAGAGTTCATTTGTAGTGCTTTTCAATTTCAGGGTCATTTAGCTCAAAAAAAATCATTAAATGCATGAAAAATAGCAAATGAAGTTAGAAAGGGTTGAAATTTGAGGATGTGGCTTTGAATGGTGCATATTGAATGCACAAAAAGTCTGGAGTTGAAATAAGTTTGAAAAAATGAAATGCCTTTGTAACAGATGAGTTTTCGTCCGAAACCTTGATACTTCGAAGGAGATGGTCCAGTTTGTACACGAAGTGCATCCAGTTTTTGCCGTAACCCTCTCAACTTTGTAGCACATGCTATGTGGGTGAAATGACGATACCATGCCAAGTTTCAACGTTTTCAGAGTTCAGTTGTAGTCCTTTTCAATTTCAGGGTCATTTAGCTCAAAAAAATCATTAAATGCATGAAAAATAGCAAATGAAGTTAGAAAGGGTTGAAATTTGAGGACGTGGCTTTGAATGGTGCATATTGAATGCACAAAAAGTCTGGAGTTGAAATAAGTTTAAAAAAATGAAATGCCTTTGTAACAGATGAGCTTTCGTCCGAAACCTTGATACTTCGAAGGAGATGGTCCAGTTTGTACACGAAGTGCATCCAGTTTTTGCCGTAACCCACTCAACTTTTTAGCACATGCTATGTGGGTGAAATGACGATACCATGCCAAGTTTCAACGTTTTCAGAGTTCATTTGTAGTCCTTTTCAATTTCAGGGTCATTTAGCTCAAAAAAATCATTAAATGCATGAAAAATAGCAAATGAAGTTAGAAAGGGTTGAAATTTGAGGACGTGGCTTTGAATGGTGCATATTGAATGCACAAAAAGTCTGGAGTTGAAATAAGTTTAAAAAAATGAAATGCCTTTGTAAGAGATGAGCTTTCGTCCGAAACCTTGATACTTCGAAGGAGATGGTCCAGTTTATACACGAAGTGCATCCATTTTTTGCCGTAACCCACTCAACTTTTTAGCACATGCTATGTGGGTGAAATGATGATACCATGCCAAGTTTCAACGTTTTCAGAGTTCATTTGTAGTGCTTTTCAATTTCAGGGTCATTTAGCTCAAAAAAATCATTAAATGCATGAAAAATAGCAAATGAAGTTAGAAAGGGTTGAAATTTGAGGATGTGGCTTTGAATGGTGCATATTGAATGCACAAAAAGTCTGGAGTTGAAAAAAGTTTTAAAAAATGAAATGCCTTTGTAACAGATGAGCTTTCGTGCGAAACCTTGATACTTCGAAGGAGATGGTCGAGTTTGTACACGAAGTGCATCCATTTTTTGCCGTAACCCTCTCAACTTTTTAGCACATGCTATGTGGGTGAAATGATGATACCATGCCAAGTTTCAACCTTTTCAGAGTTCATTTGTAGTGCTTTTCAATTTCAGGGTCATTTAGCTGAAAAAAATCATTAAATGCATGAAAAATAGCAAATGAAGTTAGAAAGGGTTGAAATTTGAGGACGTGGCTTTGAATGGTGCATATTGAATGCACAAAAAGTATGGAGTTGAAATAAGTTTTAAAAAATGAAATGCCTTTGTAACAGATGAGCTTTCATCCGAAACCTTGATACTTCGAAGGAGATGGTCCAGTTTGTACACGAAGTGCATCCAGTTTTTGCCGTAACCCTCTCAACTTTTTAGCACATGCTATGTGGGTGAAATGACGATACCATGCCAAGTTTCAACGTTTTCAGAGTTCATTTGTAGTCCTTTTCAATTTCAGGGTCATTTAGCTCAAAAAAATCATTAAATGCATGAAAAATAGCAAATGAAGTTAGAAAGGGTTGAAATTTGAGGACGTGGCTTTGAATGGTGCATATTGAATGCACAAAAAGTCTGGAGTTGAAATAAGTTTAAAAAAATGAAATGCCTTTGTAAGAGATGAGCTTTCGTCCGAAACCTTGATACTTCGAAGGAGATGGTCCAGTTTATACACGAAGTGCATCCATTTTTTTCCGTAACCCACTCAACTTTTTAGCACATGCTATGTGGGTGAAATGATGATACCATGCCAAGTTTCAACCTTTTCAGAGTTCATTTGTAGTGCTTTTCAATTTCAGGGTCATTTAGCTCAAAAAAATCATTAAATGCATGAAAAATAGCAAATGAAGTTAGAAAGGGTTGAAATTTGAGGACGTGGCTTCGAATGGTGCATATTGAATGCACAAAAAGTCTGGAGTTGAAAAAAGTTTTAAAAAATGAAATGCCTTTTTAACAGATGAGCTTTCGTGCGAAACCTTGATACTTCGAAGGAGATGGTCGAGTTTGTACACGAAGTGCATCCATTTTTTGCCGTAACCATCTCAACTTTTTAGCACATGCTATGTGGGTGAAATGATGATACCTTGCCAAGTTTCAACCTTTTCAGAGTTCATTTGTAGTGCTTTTCAATTTCAGGGTCATTTAGCTGAAAAAAATCATTAAATGCATGAAAAATAGCAAATGAAGTTAGAAAGGGTTGAAATTTGAGGATGTGGCTTTGAATGGTGCATACTGAATGCACAAAAAGTATGGAGTTGAAATAAGTTTGAAAAAAGGAAATGCCTTTGTAACAGATGAGCTTTCATCCGAAACCTTGATACTTCGAAGGAGATGGTCCAGTTTGTACACGAAGTGCATCCAGTTTTTGCCGTAACCCTCTCAACTTTTTAGCACATGCTATGTGGGTGAAATGATGAAACCACGCCAAGTTTCAACCTTTTCAGAGTTCATTTGTAGTGCTTTTCAATTTCAGGGTCATTTAGCTCAAAAAAAAATCATTAAATGCATGAAAAATAGCAAATGAAGTTAGAAAGGGTTGAAATTTGAGGATGTGGCTTTGAATGGTGCATATTGAATGCACAAAAAGTCTGGAGTTGAAATAAGTTTGAAAAAATGAAATGCCTTTGTAACAGATGAGTTTTCGTCCGAAACCTTGATACTTCGAAGGAGATGGTCCAGTTTGTACACGAAGTGCATCCAGTTTTTGCCGTAACCCTCTCAACTTTGTAGCACATGCTATGTGGGTGAAATGACGATACAATGCCAAGTTTCAACGTTTTCAGAGTTCAGTTGTAGTCCTTTTCAATTTCAGGGTCATTTAGCTCAAAAAAATCATTAAATGCATGAAAAATAGCAAATGAAGTTAGAAAGGGTTGAAATTTGAGGACGTGGCTTTGAATGGTGCATATTGAATGCACAAAAAGTCTGGAGTTGAAATAAGTTTAAAAAAATGAAATGCCTTTGTAACAGATGAGCTTTCGTCCGAAACCTTGATACTTCGAAGGAGATGGTCCAGTTTGTACACGAAGTGCATCCAGTTTTTGCCGTAACCCACTCAACTTTTTAGCACATGCTATGTGGGTGAAATGACGATACCATGCCAAGTTTCAACGTTTTCAGAGTTCATTTGTAGTCCTTTTCAATTTCAGGGTCATTTAGCTCAAAAAAATCATTAAATGCATGAAAAATAGCAAATGAAGTTAGAAAGGGTTGAAATTTGAGGACGTGGCTTTGAATGGTGCATATTGAATGCACAAAAAGTCTGGAGTTGAAATAAGTTTAAAAAAATGAAATGCCTTTGTAAGAGATGAGCTTTCGTCCGAAACCTTGATACTTCGAAGGAGATGGTCCAGTTTATACACGAAGTGCATCCATTTTTTGCCGTAACCCACTCAACTTTTTAGCACATGCTATGTGGGTGAAATGATGATACCATGCCAAGTTTCAACGTTTTCAGAGTTCATTTGTAGTGCTTTTCAATTTCAGGGTCATTTAGCTCAAAAAAATCATTAAATGCATGAAAAATAGCAAATGAAGTTAGAAAGGGTTGAAATTTGAGGACGTGGCTTTGAATGGTGCATATTGAATGCACAAAAAGTCTGGAGTTGAAAAAAGTTTTAAAAAATGAAATGCCTTTGTAACAGATGAGCTTTCGTGCGAAACCTTGATACTTCGAAGGAGATGGTCGAGTTTGTACACGAAGTGCATCCATTTTTTGCCGTAACCCTCTCAACTTTTTAGCACATGCTATGTGGGTGAAATGATGATACCATGCCAAGTTTCAACCTTTTCAGAGTTCATTTGTAGTGCTTTTCAATTTCAGGGTCATTTAGCTGAAAAAAAATCATTAAATGCATGAAAAATAGCAAATGAAGTTAGAAAGGGTTGAAATTTGAGGACGTGGCTTTGAATGGTGCATATTGAATGCACAAAAAGTATGGAGTTGAAATAAGTTTTAAAAAATGAAATGCCTTTGTAACAGATGAGCTTTCATCCGAAACCTTGATACTTCGAAGGAGATGGTCCAGTTTGTACACGAAGTGCATCCAGTTTTTGCCGTAACCCTCTCAACTTTTTAGCACATGCTATGTGGGTGAAATGACGATACTATGCCAAGTTTCAACGTTTTCAGAGTTCATTTGTAGTCCTTTTCAATTTCAGGGTCATTTAGCTCAAAAAAATCATTAAATGCATGAAAAATAGCAAATGAAGTTAGAAAGGGTTGAAATTTGAGGACGTGGCTTTGAATGGTGCATATTGAATGCACAAAAAGTCTGGAGTTGAAATAAGTTTAAAAAAATGAAATGCCTTTGTAACAAATGAGCTTTCGTCCGAAACCTTGATACTTCGAAGGAGATGGTCCAGTTTGTACACGAAGTGCATCCAGTTTTTGCCGTAACCCTCTCAACTTTTTAGCACATGCTATGTGGGTGAAATGACGATACCATGCCAAGTTTCAACGTTTTCAGAGTTCATTTGTAGTCCTTTTCAATTTCAGGGTCATTTAGCTCAAAAAAATCATTAAATGCATGAAAAATAGCAAATGAAGTTAGAAAGGGTTGAAATTTGAGGACGTGGCTTTGAATGGTGCATATTGAATGCACAAAAAGTCTGGAGTTGAAATAAGTTTAAAAAAATGAAATGCCTTTGTAAGAGATGAGCTTTCGTCCGAAACCTTGATACTTCGAAGGAGATGGTCCAGTTTATACACGAAGTGCATCCATTTTTTGCCGTAACCCACTCAACTTTTTAGCACATGCTATGTGGGTGAAATGATGATACCATGCCAAGTTTCAACGTTTTCAGAGTTCATTTGTAGTCCTTTTCAATTTCAGGGTCATTTAGCTCAAAAAAAATCATTAAATGCATGAAAAATAGCAAATGAAGTTAGAAAGGGTTGAAATTTGAGGACGTGGCTTTGAATGGTGCATATTGAATGCACAAAAAGTCTGGAGTTGAAATAAGTTTAAAAAAATGAAATGCCTTTGTAAGAGATGAGCTTTCGTCCGAAACCTTGATACTTCGAAGGAGATGGTCCAGTTTATACACGAAGTGCATCCATTTTTTGCCGTAACCCACTCAACTTTTTAGCACATGCTATGTGGGTGAAATGATGATACCATGCCAAGTTTCAACCTTTTCAGAGTTCATTTGTAGTGCTTTTCAATTTCAGGGTCATTTAGCTGAAAAAATCATTCAATGCATGAAAAATAGCAAATGAAGTTAGAAAGGGTTGAAATTTGAGGACGTGGCTTTGAATGGTGCATATTGAATGCACAAAAAGTCTGGAGTTGAAATAAGTTTTAAAAAATGAAATGCCTTTGTAACAGATGAGCTTTCGTGCGAAACCTTGATACTTCGAAGGAGATGGTCGAGTTTGTACACGAAGTGCATCCATTTTTTGCCGTAACCGTCTCAACTTTTTAGCACATGCTATGTGGGTGAAATGATGATACCATGCCAAGTTTCAACCTTTTCAGAGTTCATTTGTAGTGCTTTTCAATTTCAGGGTCATTTAGCTGAAAAAAATCATTAAATGCATGAAAAATAGCAAATGAAGTTAGAAAGGGTTGAAATTTGAGGATGTGGCTTTGAATGGTGCATATTGAATGCACAAAAAGTATGGAGTTGAAATAAGTTTAAAAAAAGGAAATGCCTTTGTAACAGATGAGCTTTCATCCGAAACCTTGATACTTCGAAGGAGATGGTCCAGTTTGTACACGAAGTGCATCCAGTTTTTGCCGTAACCCTCTCAACTTTTTAGCACATGCTATGTGGGTGAAATGACGATACCATGCCAAGTTTCAACGTTTTCAGAGTTCATTTGTAGTCCTTTTCAATTTCAGGGTCATTTAGCTCAAAAAAATCATTAAATGCATGAAAAATAGCAAATGAAGTTAGAAAGGGTTGAAATTTGAGGACGTGGCTTTGAATGGTGCATATTGAATGCACAAAAAGTCTGGAGTTGAAATAAGTTTAAAAAAATGAAATGCCTTTGTAACAGATGAGCTTTCGTCCGAAACCTTGATACTTCGAAGGAGATGGTCCAGTTTATACACGAAGTGCATCCATTTTTTGCCGTAACCCACTCAACTTTTTAGCACATGCTATGTGGGTGAAATGATGATACCATGCCAAGTTTCAACCTTTTCAGAGTTCATTTGTAGTGCTTTTCAATTTCAGGGTCATTTAGCTCAAAAAATCATTAAATGCATGAAAAATAGCAAATGAAGTTAGAAAGGGTTGAAATTTGAGGACGTGGCTTTGAATGGTGCATATTGAATGCACAAAAAGTATGGAGTTGAAATAAGTTTTAAAAAATGAAATGCCTTTGTAACAGATGAGCTTTCGTCCGAAACCTTGATACTTCAAAGGAGATGGTCCAGTTTATACACGAAGTGCATCCATTTTTTGCCGTAACCGTCTCAACTTTTTAGCACATGCTATATGGGTGAAATGATGATACCATGCCAAGTTTCAACCTTTTCAGAGTTCATTTGTAGTGCTTTTCAATTTCAGGGTCATTTAGCTGAAAAAAATCATTAAATGCATGAAAAATAGCAAATGAAGTTAGAAAGGGTTGAAATTTGAGGATGTGGCTTTGAATGGTGCTTATCGAATGCACAAAAAGTATGGAGTTGAAATAAGTTTAAAAAAAGGAAATGCCTTTGTAAAAGATGAGCTTTCGTCCGAAACCTTGATACTTCGAAGGAGATGGTCCAGTTTATACACGAAGTGCATCCATTTTTTGCCGTAACCCACTCAACTTTTTAGCACATGCTATGTGGGTGAAATGATGATACCATGCCAAGTTTCAACCTTTTCAGAGTTCATTTGTAGTCCTTTTCAATTTCAGGGTCATTTAGCTCAAAAAATCATTAAATGCATGAAATATAGCAAATGAAGTTAGAAAGGGTTGAAATTTGAGGACGTGGCTTTGAATGGTGCATATTGAATGCACAAAAAGTCTGGAGTTGAAATAAGTTTTAAAAAATGAAATGCCTTTGTAACAGATGAGCTTTCGTGCGAAACCTTGATACTTCGAAGGAGATGGTCGAGTTTGTACACGAAGTGCATCCATTTTTTGCCGTAACCGTCTCAACTTTTTAGCACATGCTATGTGGGTGAAATGATGATACCATGCCAAGTTTCAACCTTTTCAGAGTTCATTTGTAGTGCTTTTCAATTTCAGGGTCATTTAGCTGAAAAAAATCATTAAATGCATGAAAAATAGCAAATGAAGTTAGAAAGGGTTGAAATTTGAGGATGTGGCTTTGAATGGTGCATATTGAATGCACAAAAAGTATGGAGTTGAAATAAGTTTAAAAAAAGGAAATGCCTTTGTAACAGATGAGCTTTCATCCGAAACCTTGATACTTCGAAGGAGATGGTCCAGTTTGTACACGAAGTGCATCCAGTTTTTGCCGTAACCCTCTCAACTTTTTAGCACATGCTATGTGGGTGAAATGACGATACCATGCCAAGTTTCAACGTTTTCAGAGTTCATTTGTAGTCCTTTTCAATTTCAGGGTCATTTAGCTCAAAAAAATCATTAAATGCATGAAAAATAGCAAATGAAGTTAGAAAGGGTTGAAATTTGAGGACGTGGCTTTGAATGGTGCATATTGAATGCACAAAAAGTCTGGAGTTGAAATAAGTTTAAAAAAATGAAATGCCTTTGTAACAGATGAGCTTTCGTCCGAAACCTTGATACTTCGAAGGAGATGGTCCAGTTTATACACGAAGTGCATCCATTTTTTGCCGTAACCTACTCAACTTTTTAGCACATGCTATGTGGGTGAAATGATGATACCATGCCAAGTTTCAACCTTTTCAGAGTTCATTTGTAGTGCTTTTCAATTTCAGGGTCATTTAGCTCAAAAAAATCATTAAATGCATGAAAAATAGCAAATGAAGATAGAAAGGGTTGAAATTTGAGGACGTGGCTTTGAATGGTGCATATTGAATGCACAAAAAGTATGGAGTTGAAATAAGTTTTAAAAAATGAAATGCCTTTGTAACAGATGAGCTTTCGTCCGAAACCTTGATACTTCGAAGGAGATGGTCCAGTTTATACACGAAGTGCATCCATTTTTTGCCGTAACCGTCTCAACTTTTTAGCACATGCTATGTGGGTGAAATGATGATACCATGCCAAGTTTCAACCTTTTCAGAGTTCATTTGTAGTGCTTTTCAATTTCAGGGTCATTTAGCTGAAAAAAATCATTAAATGCATGAAAAATAGCAAATGAAGTTAGAAAGGGTTGAAATTTGAGGATGTGGCTTTGAATGGTGCTTATTGAATGCACAAAAAGTATGGAGTTGAAATAAGTTTAAAAAAAGGAAATGCCTTTGTAAAAGATGAGCTTTCGTCCGAAACCTTGATACTTCGAAGGAGATGGTCCAGTTTATACACGAAGTGCATCCATTTTTTGCCGTAACCCACTCAACTTTTTAGCACATGCTATGTGGGTGAAATGATGATACCATGCCAAGTTTCAACCTTTTCAGAGTTCATTTGTAGTCCTTTTCAATTTCAGGGTCATTTAGCTCAAAAAATCATTAAATGCATGAAAAATAGCAAATGAAGTTAGAAAGGGTTGAAATTTGAGGACGTGACTTTGAATGGTGCATATTGAATGCACAAAAAGTATGGAGTTGAAATAAGTTTAAAAAAAGGAAATGCCTTTGTAAAAGATGAGCTTTCGTGCGAAACCTTGATACTTCGAAGGAGATGGTCGAGTTTGTACACGAAGTGCATCCATTTTTTGCCGTAACCGTCTCAACTTTTTAGCACATGCTATGTGGGTGAAATGATGATACCATGCGAAGTTTCAACCTTTTCAGAGTTCATTTGTAGTGCTTTTCAATTTCAGGGTCATTTAGCCCAAAAAAATCATTAAATGCATGAAAAATAGCAAATGAAGTTAGAAAGGGTTGAAATTTGAGGACGTGGCTTTGAATGGTGCATATTGAATGCACAAAAAGTCTGGAGTTGAAATAAGTTTTAAAAAATGAAATGCCTTTGTAACAGATGAGCTTTCGTGCGAAACCTTGATACTTCGAAGGAGATGGTCGAGTTTGTACACGAAGTGCATCCATTTTTTGCCGTAACCGTCTCAACTTTTTAGCACATGCTATGTGGGTGAAATGATGATACCATGCCAAGTTTCAACCTTTTCAGAGTTCATTTGTAGTGCTTTTCAATTTCAGGGTCATTTAGCTGAAAAAAATCATTAAATGCATGAAAAATAGCAAATGAAGTTAGAAAGGGTTGAAATTTGAGGATGTGGCTTTGAATGGTGCATATTGAATGCACAAAAAGTATGGAGTTGAAATAAGTTTAAAAAAAGGAAATGCCTTTGTAAAAGATGAGCTTTCGTGCGAAACCTTGATACTTCGAAGGAGATGGTCCAGTTTGTACACGAAGTGCATCCATTTTTTGCCGTAACCGTCTCAACTTTTTAGCACATGCTATGTGGGTGAAATGATGATACCATGCCAAGTTTCAACCTTTTCAGAGTTCATTTGTAGTGCTTTTCAATTTCAGGGTCATTTAGCTCAAAAAAATCATTAAATGCATGAAAAATAGCAAATGAAGTTAGAAAGGGTTGAAATTTGAGGACGTGGCTTTGAATGGTGCATATTGAATGCACAAAAAGTCTGGAGTTGAAATAAGTTTTAAAAAATGAAATGCCTTTGTAACAGATGAGCTTTCGTGCGAAACCTTGATACTTCGAAGGAGATGGTCGAGTTTGTACACGAAGTGCATCCATTTTTTGCCGTAACCGTCTCAACTTTTTAGCACATGCTATGTGGGTGAAATGATGATACCATGCCAAGTTTCAACCTTTTCAGAGTTCATTTGTAGTGCTTTTCAATTTCAGGGTCATTTAGCTGAAAAAAATCATTAAATGCATGAAAAATAGCAAATGAAGTTAGAAAGGGTTGAAATTTGAGGACGTGGCTTTGAATGGTGCATATTGAATGCACAAAAAGTATGGAGTTGAAATAAGTTTTAAAAAATGAAATGCCTTTGTAACAGATGAGCTTTCATCCGAAACCTTGATACTTCGAAGGAGATGGTCCAGTTTGTACACGAAGTGCATCCAGTTTTTGCCGTAACCCTCTCAACTTTTTAGCACATGCTATGTGGGTGAAATGACGATACCATGCCAAGTTTCAACGTTTTCAGAGTTCATTTGTAGTCCTTTTCAATTTCAGGGTCATTTAGCTGAAAAAAATCATTAAATGCATGAAAAATAGCAAATGAAGTTAGAAAGGGTTGAAATTTGAGGATGTGGCTTTGAATGGTGCATATTGAATGCACAAAAAGTATGGAGTTGAAATAAGTTTTAAAAAATGAAATGCCTTTGTAACAGATGAGCTTTCGTGCGAAACCTTGATACTTCGAAGGAGATGGCCGAGTTTGTACACGAAGTGCATCCATTTTTTGCCGTAACCGTCTCAACTTTTTAGCACATGCTATGTGGGTGAAATGATGATACCATGCCAAGTTTCAACCTTTTCAGAGTTCATTTGTAGTGCTTTTCAATTTCAGGGTCATTTAGCTCAAAAAAATCATTAAATGCATGAAAAATAGCAAATGAAGTTAGAAAGGGTTGAAATTTGAGGACGTGGCTTTGAATGGTGCATATTGAATGCACAAAAAGTCTGGAGTTGAAATAAGTTTTAAAAAATGAAATGCCTTTGTAACAGATGAGCTTTCGTGCGAAACCTTGATACTTCGAAGGAGATGGTCGAGTTTGTACACGAAGTGCATCCATTTTTTGCCGTAACCGTCTCAACTTTTTAGCACATGCTATGTGGGTGAAATGATGATACCATGCCAAGTTTCAACCTTTTCAGAGTTCATTTGTAGTGCTTTTCAATTTCAGGGTCATTTAGCTGAAAAAAATCATTAAATGCATGAAAAATAGCAAATGAAGTTAGAAAGGGTTGAAATTTGAGGACGTGGCTTTGAATGGTGCATATTGAATGCACAAAAAGTCTGGAGTTGAAATAAGTTTTAAAAAATGAAATGCCTTTGTAACAGATGAGCTTTCGTGCGAAACCTTGATACTTCGAAGGAGGTGGTCGAGTTTGTACACGAAGTGCATCCATTTTTTGCCGTAACCGTCTCAACTTTTTAGCACATGTTATGTGGGTGAAATGATGATACCATGCCAAGTTTCAACCTTTTCAGAGTTCATTTGTAGTGCTTTTCAATTTCAGGGTCATTTAGCTGAAAAAAATCATTAAATGCATGAAAAATAGCAAATGAAGTTAGAAAGGGTTGAAATTTGAGGATGTGGCTTTGAATGGTGCATATTGAATGCACAAAAAGTATGGAGTTGAAATAAGTTTAAAAAAAGGAAATGCCTTTGTAAAAGATGAGCTTTCGTGCGAAACCTTGATACTTCGAAGGAGATGGTCCAGTTTGTACACGAAGTGCATCCATTTTTTGCCGTAACCGTCTCAACTTTTTAGCACATGCTATGTGGGTGAAATGATGATACCATGCCAAGTTTCAACCTTTTCAGAGTTCATTTGTAGTGCTTTTCAATTTCAGGGTCATTTAGCTCAAAAAAATCATTAAATGCATGAAAAATAGCAAATGAAGTTAGAAAGGGTTGAAATTTGAGGACGTGGCTTTGAATGGTGCATATTGAATGCACAAAAAGTCTGGAGTTGAAATAAGTTTTAAAAAATGAAATGCCTTTGTAACAGATGAGCTTTCGTGCGAAACCTTGATACTTCGAAGGAGATGGTCGAGTTTGTACACGAAGTGCATCCATTTTTTGCCGTAACCGTCTCAACTTTTTAGCACATGCTATGTGGGTGAAATGATGATACCATGCCAAGTTTCAACCTTTTCAGAGTTCATTTGTAGTGCTTTTCAATTTCAGGGTCATTTAGCTGAAAAAAATCATTAAATGCATGAAAAATAGCAAATGAAGTTAGAAAGGGTTGAAATTTGAGGACGTGGCTTTGAATGGTGCATATTGAATGCACAAAAAGTATGGAGTTGAAATAAGTTTTAAAAAATGAAATGCCTTTGTAACAGATGAGTTTTCGTCCGAAACCTTGATACTTCGAAGGAGATGGTCCAGTTTGTACACGAAGTGCATCCAGTTTTTGCCGTAACCCTCTCAACTTTGTAGCACATGCTATGAGGGTGAAATGATGATACCATGCCAAGTTTCAACCTTTTCAGAGTTCATTTGTAGTGCTTTTCAATTTCAGGGTCATTTAGCTCAAAAAAATCATTAAATGCATGAAAAATAGCAAATGAAGTTAGAAAGGGTTGAAATTTGAGGATGTGGCTTTGAATGGTGCATATTGAATGCACAAAAAGTCTGGAGTTGAAATAAGTTTAAAAAAATGAAATGCCTTTGTAACAGATGAGTTTTCGTCCGAAACCTTGATACTTCGAAGGAGATGGTCCAGTTTGTACACGAAGTGCATCCAGTTTTTGCCGTAACCCTCTCAACTTTGTAGCACATGCTATGAGGGTGAAATTATGATACCATGCCAAGTTTCAACCTTTTCAGAGTTCATTTGTAGTGCTTTTCAATTTCAGGGTCATTTAGCTCAAAAAAATCATTAAATGCATGAAAAATAGCAAATGAAGTTAGAAAGGGTTGAAATTTGAGGATGTGGCCTTGAATGGTGCATATTGAATGCACAAAAAGTCTGGAGTTGAAATAAGTTTAAAAAAATGAAATGCCTTTGTAACAGATGAGTTTTCGTCCGAAACCTTGATATTTTAAGGAGATGGTCCAGTTTGTACACGAAGTGCATCCAGTTTTTGCCGTAACCCTCTCAACTTTTTAGCACATGCTATGTGGGTGAAATGACGATACCATGCCAAGTTTCAACGTTTTCAGAGTTCATTTGTAGTCCTTTTCAATTTCAGGGTCATTTAGCTCAAAAAAATCATTAAATGCATGAAAAATAGCAAATGAAGTTAGAAAGGGTTGAAATTTGAGGACGTGGCTTTGAATGGTGCATATTGAATGCACAAAAAGTCTGGAGTTGAAATAAGTTTAAAAAAATGAAATGCCTTTGTAACAGATGAGCTTTCGTCCGAAACCTTGATACTTCGAAGGAGATGGTCCAGTTTGTACACGAAGTGCATCCAGTTTTTGCCGTAACCCTCTCAACTTTTTAGCACATGCTATGTGGGTGAAATGACGATACCATGCCAAGTTTCAACGTTTTCAGAGTTCATTTGTAGTCCTTTTCAATTTCAGGGTCATTTAGCTCAAAAAAATCATTAAATGCATGAAAAATAGCAAATGAAGTTAGAAAGGGTTGAAATTGGAGGACGTGGCTTTGAATGGTGCATATTGAATGCACAAAAAGTCTGGAGTTGAAATAAGTTTAAAAAAATGAAATGCCTTTGTAAGAGATGAGCTTTCGTCCGAAACCTTGATACTTCGAAGGAGATGGTCCAGTTTATACACGAAGTGCATCCATTTTTTGCCGTAACCCACTCAACTTTTTAGCACATGCTATGTGGGTGAAATGATGATACCATGCCAAGTTTCAACGTTTTCAGAGTTCATTTGTAGTCCTTTTCAATTCCAGGGTCATTTAGCTCAAAAAAATCATTAAATGCATGAAAAATAGGAAATGATGTTAGAAATGGTTGAAATTTGAGGACGTGGCTTTGAATGGTGCATATTGAATGCACAAAAAGTCTGGAGTTGAAATAAGTTTAAAAAAATGAAATGCCTTTGTAAGAGATGAGCTTTCGTCCGAAACCTTGATACTTCGAAGGAGATGGTCCAGTTTATACACGAAGTGCATCCATTTTTTGCCGTAACCCACTCAACTTTTTAGCACATGCTATGTGGGTGAAATGATGATACCATGCCAAGTTTCAACCTTTTCAGAGTTCATTTGTAGTGCTTTTCAATTTCCGGGTCATTTAGCTGAAAAAAATCATTAAATGCATGAAAAATAGCAAATGAAGTTAGAAAGGGTTGAAATTTGAGGACGTGGCTTTGAATGGTGCATATTGAATGCACAAAAAGTCTGGAGTTGAAATAAGTTTTAAAAAATGAAATGCCTTTGTAACAGATGAGCTTTCGTGCGAAACCTTGATACTTCGAAGGAGATGGTCGAGTTTGTACACGAAGTGCATCCATTTTTTGCCGTAACCGTCTCAACTTTTTAGCACATGCTATGTGGGTGAAATGATGATACCATGCCAAGTTTCAACCTTTTCAGAGTTCATTTGTAGTGCTTTTCAATTTCAGGGTCATTTAGCTGAAAAAAATCATTAAATGCATGAAAAATAGCAAATGAAGTTAGAAAGGGTTGAAATTTGAGGATGTGGCTTTGAATGGTGCATATTGAATGCACAAAAAGTATGGAGTTGAAATAAGTTTAAAAAAAGGAAATGCCTTTGTAACAGATGAGCTTTCATCCGAAACCTTGATACTTCGAAGGAGATGGTCCAGTTTGTACACGAAGTGCATCCAGTTTTTGCCGTAACCCTCTCAACTTTTTAGCACATGCTATGTGGGTGAAATGACGATACCATGCCAAGTTTCAACGTTTTCAGAGTTCATTTGTAGTCCTTTTCAATTTCAGGGTCATTTAGCTCAAAAAAATCATTAAATGCATGAAAAATAGCAAATGAAGTTAGAAAGGGTTGAAATTTGAGGACGTGGCTTTGAATGGTGCATATTGAATGCACAAAAAGTCTGGAGTTGAAATAAGTTTAAAAAAATGAAATGCCTTTGTAACAGATGAGCTTTCGTCCGAAACCTTGATACTTCGAAGGAGATGGTCCAGTTTATACACGAAGTGCATCCATTTTTTGCCGTAACCCACTCAACTTTTTAGCACATGCTATGTGGGTGAAATGATGATACCATGCCAAGTTTCAACCTTTTCAGAGTTCATTTGTAGTGCTTTTCAATTTCAGGGTCATTTAGCTGAAAAAAATCATTAAATGCATGAAAAATAGCAAATGAAGTTAGAAAGGGTTGAAATTTGAGGACGTGGCTTTGAATGGTGCATATTGAATGCACAAAAAGTATGGAGTTGAAATAAGTTTTAAAAAATGAAATGCCTTTGTAACAGATGAGCTTTCATCCGAAACCTTGATACTTCGAAGGAGATGGTCCAGTTTGTACACGAAGTGCATCCAGTTTTTGCCGTAACCCTCTCAACTTTTTAGCACATGCTATGTGGGTGAAATGACGATACCATGCCAAGTTTCAACGTTTTCAGAGTTCATTTGTAGTCCTTTTCAATTTCAGGGTCATTTAGCTCAAAAAAATCATTAAATGCATGAAAAATAGCAAATGAAGTTAGAAAGGGTTGAAATTTGAGGACGTGGCTTTGAATGGTGCATATTGAATGCACAAAAAGTCTGGAGTTGAAATAAGTTTAAAAAAATGAAATGCCTTTGTAACAGATGAGCTTTCGTCCGAAACCTTGATACTTCGAAGGAGATGGTCCAGTTTGTACACGAAGTGCATCCAGTTTTTGCCGTAACCCTCTCAACTTTTTAGCACATGCTATGTGGGTGAAATGACGATACCATGCCAAGTTTCAACGTTTTCAGAGTTCATTTGTAGTCCTTTTCAATTTCAGGGTCATTTAGCTCAAAAAAATCATTAAATGCATGAAAAATAGCAAATGAAGTTAGAAAGGGTTGAAATTGGAGGACGTGGCTTTGAATGGTGCATATTGAATGCACAAAAAGTCTGGAGTTGAAATAAGTTTAAAAAAATGAAATGCCTTTGTAAGAGATGAGCTTTCGTCCGAAACCTTGATACTTCGAAGGAGATGGTCCAGTTTATACACGAAGTGCATCCATTTTTTGCCGTAACCCACTCAACTTTTTAGCACATGCTATGTGGGTGAAATGATGATACCATGCCAAGTTTCAACGTTTTCAGAGTTCATTTGTAGTCCTTTTCAATTCCAGGGTCATTTAGCTCAAAAAAATCATTAAATGCATGAAAAATAGCAAATGAAGTTAGAAAGGGTTGAAATTTGAGGACGTGGCTTTGAATGGTGCATATTGAATGCACAAAAAGTCTGGAGTTGAAATAAGTTTAAAAAAATGAAATGCCTTTGTAACAGATGAGCTTTCGTCCGAAACCTTGATACTTCGAAGGAGATGGTCCAGTTTGTACACGAAGTGCATCCAGTTTTTGCCGTAACCCTCTCAACTTTTTAGCACATGCTATGTGGGTGAAATGACGATACCATGCCAAGTTTCAACGTTTTCAGAGTTCATTTGTAGTCCTTTTCAATTTCAGGGTCATTTAGCTCAAAAAAATCATTAAATGCATGAAAAATAGCAAATGAAGTTAGAAAGGGTTGAAATTGGAGGACGTGGCTTTGAATGGTGCATATTGAATGCACAAAAAGTCTGGAGTTGAAATAAGTTTAAAAAAATGAAATGCCTTTGTAAGAGATGAGCTTTCGTCCGAAACCTTGATACTTCGAAGGAGATGGTCCAGTTTATACACGAAGTGCATCCATTTTTTGCCGTAACCCACTCAACTTTTTAGCACATGCTATGTGGGTGAAATGATGATACCATGCCAAGTTTCAACGTTTTCAGAGTTCATTTGTAGTCCTTTTCAATTCCAGGGTCATTTAGCTCAAAAAAATCATTAAATGCATGAAAAATAGGAAATGATGTTAGAAAGGATTGAAATTTGAGGACGTGGCTTTGAATGGTGCATATTGAATGCACAAAAAGTCTGGAGTTGAAATAAGTTTAAAAAAATGAAATGCCTTTGTAAGAGATGAGCTTTCGTCCGAAACCTTGATACTTCGAAGGAGATGGTCCAGTTTATACACGAAGTGCATCCATTTTTTGCCGTAACCCACTCAACTTTTTAGCACATGCTATGTGGGTGAAATGATGATACCATGCCAAGTTTCAACCTTTTCAGAGTTCATTTGTAGTGCTTTTCAATTTCCGGGTCATTTAGCTGAAAAAAATCATTAAATGCATGAAAAATAGCAAATGAAGTTAGAAAGGGTTGAAATTTGAGGACGTGGCTTTGAATGGTGCATATTGAATGCACAAAAAGTCTGGAGTTGAAATAAGTTTTAAAAAATGAAATGCCTTTGTAACAGATGAGCTTTCGTGCGAAACCTTGATACTTCGAAGGAGATGGTCGAGTTTGTACACGAAGTGCATCCATTTTTTGCCGTAACCGTCTCAACTTTTTAGCACATGCTATGTGGGTGAAATGATGATACCATGCCAAGTTTCAACCTTTTCAGAGTTCATTTGTAGTGCTTTTCAATTTCAGGGTCATTTAGCTGAAAAAAATCATTAAATGCATGAAAAATAGCAAATGAAGTTAGAAAGGGTTGAAATTTGAGGATGTGGCTTTGAATGGTGCATATTGAATGCACAAAAAGTATGGAGTTGAAATAAGTTTAAAAAAAGGAAATGCCTTTGTAACAGATGAGCTTTCATCCGAAACCTTGATACTTCGAAGGAGATGGTCCAGTTTGTACACGAAGTGCATCCAGTTTTTGCCGTAACCCTCTCAACTTTTTAGCACATGCTATGTGGGTGAAATGACGATACCATGCCAAGTTTCAACGTTTTCAGAGTTCATTTGTAGTCCTTTTCAATTTCAGGGTCATTTAGCTCAAAAAAATCATTAAATGCATGAAAAATAGCAAATGAAGTTAGAAAGGGTTGAAATTTGAGGACGTGGCTTTGAATGGTGCATATTGAATGCACAAAAAGTCTGGAGTTGAAATAAGTTTAAAAAAATGAAATGCCTTTGTAACAGATGAGCTTTCGTCCGAAACCTTGATACTTCGAAGGAGATGGTCCAGTTTATACACGAAGTGCATCCGTTTTTTGCCGTAACCCACTCAACTTTTTAGCACATGCTATGTGGGTGAAATGATGATACCATGCCAAGTTTCAACCTTTTCAGAGTTCATTTGTAGTGCTTTTCAATTTCAGGGTCATTTAGCTGAAAAAAATCATTAAATGCATGAAAAATAGCAAATGAAGTTAGAAAGGGTTGAAATTTGAGGACGTGGCTTTGAATGGTGCATATTGAATGCACAAAAAGTATGGAGTTGAAATAAGTTTTAAAAAATGAAATGCCTTTGTAACAGATGAGCTTTCATCCGAAACCTTGATACTTCGAAGGAGATGGTCCAGTTTGTACACGAAGTGCATCCAGTTTTTGCCGTAACCCTCTCAACTTTTTAGCACATGCTATGTGGGTGAAATGACGATACCATGCCAAGTTTCAACGTTTTCAGAGTTCATTTGTAGTCCTTTTCAATTTCAGGGTCATTTAGCTCAAAAAAATCATTAAATGCATGAAAAATAGCAAATGAAGTTAGAAAGGGTTGAAATTTGAGGACGTGGCTTTGAATGGTGCATATTGAATGCACAAAAAGTCTGGAGTTGAAATAAGTTTAAAAAAATGAAATGCCTTTGTAACAGATGAGCTTTCGTCCGAAACCTTGATACTTCGAAGGAGATGGTCCAGTTTGTACACGAAGTGCATCCAGTTTTTGCTGTAACCCTCTCAACTTTTTAGCACATGCTATGTGGGTGAAATGACGATACCATGCCAAGTTTCAACGTTTTCAGAGTTCATTTGTAGTCCTTTTCAATTTCAGGGTCATTTAGCTCAAAAAAATCATTAAATGCATGAAAAATAGCAAATGAAGTTAGAAAGGGTTGAAATTGGAGGACGTGGCTTTGAATGGTGCATATTGAATGCACAAAAAGTCTGGAGTTGAAATAAGTTTAAAAAAATGAAATGCCTTTGTAAGAGATGACCTTTCGTCCGAAACCTTGATACTTCGAAGGAGATGGTCCAGTTTATACACGAAGTGCATCCATTTTTTGCCGTAACCCACTCAACTTTTTAGCACATGCTATGTGGGTGAAATGATGATACCATGCCAAGTTTCAACGTTTTCAGAGTTCATTTGTAGTCCTTTTCAATTCCAGGGTCATTTAGCTCAAAAAAATCATTAAATGCATGAAAAATAGCAAATGAAGTTAGAAAGGGTTGAAATTTGAGGACGTGGCTTTGAATGGTGCATATTGAATGCACAAAAAGTCTGGAGTTGAAATAAGTTTAAAAAAATGAAATGCCTTTGTAAGAGATGAGCTTTCGTCCGAAACCTTGATACTTCGAAGGAGATGGTCCAGTTTATACACGAAGTGCATCCATTTTTTGCCGTAACCCACTCAACTTTTTAGCACATGCTATGTGGGTGAAATGATGATACCATGCCAAGTTTCAACCTTTTCAGAGTTCATTTGTAGTGCTTTTCAATTTCAGGGTCATTTAGCTGAAAAAAATCATTAAATGCATGAAAAATAGCAAATGAAGTTAGAAAGGGTTGAAATTTGAGGACGTGGCTTTGAATGGTGCATATTGAATGCACAAAAAGTCTGGAGTTGAAATAAGTTTTAAAAAATGAAATGCCTTTGTAACAGATGAGCTTTCGTGCGAAACCTTGATACTTCGAAGGAGATGGTCGAGTTTGTACACGAAGTGCATCCATTTTTTGCCGTAACCGTCTCAACTTTTTAGCACATGCTATGTGGGTGAAATGATGATACCATGCCAAGTTTCAACCTTTTCAGAGTTCATTTGTAGTGCTTTTCAATTTCAGGGTCATTTAGCTGAAAAAAATCATTAAATGCATGAAAAATAGCAAATGAAGTTAGAAAGGGTTGAAATTTGAGGATGTGGCTTTGAATGGTGCATATTGAATGCACAAAAAGTATGGAGTTGAAATAAGTTTAAAAAAAGGAAATGCCTTTGTAACAGATGAGCTTTCATCCGAAACCTTGATACTTCGAAGGAGATGGTCCAGTTTGTACACGAAGTGCATCCAGTTTTTGCCGTAACCCTCTCAACTTTTTAGCACATGCTATGTGGGTGAAATGACGATACCATGCCAAGTTTCAACGTTTTCAGAGTTCATTTGTAGTCCTTTTCAATTTTAGGGTCATTTAGCTCAAAAAAATCATTAAATGCATGAAAAATAGCAAATGAAGTTAGAAAGGGTTGAAATTGGAGGACGTGGCTTTGAATGGTGCATATTGAATGCACAAAAAGTCTGGAGTTGAAATAAGTTTAAAAAAATGAAATGCCTTTGTAACAGATGAGCTTTCGTCCGAAACCTTGATACTTCGAAGGAGATGGTCCAGTTTGTACACGAAGTGCATCCAGTTTTTGCCGTAACCCTCTCAACTTTTTAGCACATGCTATGTGGGTGAAATGACGATACCATGCCAAGTTTCAACGTTTTCAGAGTTCATTTGTAGTCCTTTTCAATTTCAGGGTCATTTAGCTCAAAAAAATCATTAAATGCATGAAAAATAGCAAATGAAGTTAGAAAGGGTTGAAATTGGAGGACGTGGCTTTGAATGGTGCATATTGAATGCACAAAAAGTCTGGAGTTGAAATAAGTTTAAAAAAATGAAATGCCTTTGTAAGAGATGAGCTTTCGTCCGAAACCTTGATACTTCGAAGGAGATGGTCCAGTTTATACACGAAGTGCATCCATTTTTTGCCGTAACCCACTCAACTTTTTAGCACATGCTATGTGGGTGAAATGATGATACCATGCCAAGTTTCAACGTTTTCAGAGTTCATTTGTAGTCCTTTTCAATTCCAGGGTCATTTAGCTCAAAAAAATCATTAAATGCATGAAAAATAGCAAATGAAGTTAGAAAGGGTTGAAATTTGAGGACGTGGCTTTGAATGGTGCATATTGAATGCACAAAAAGTCTGGAGTTGAAATAAGTTTAAAAAAATTAAATGCCTTTGTAAGAGATGAGCTTTCGTCCGAAACCTTGATACTTCGAAGGAGATGGTCCAGTTTATACACGAAGTGCATCCATTTTTTGCCGTAACCCACTCAACTTTTTAGCACATGCTATGTGGGTGAAATGATGATACCATGCCAAGTTTCAACCTTTTCAGAGTTCATTTGTAGTGCTTTTCAATTTCAGGGTCATTTAGCTGAAAAAAATCATTAAATGCATGAAAAATAGCAAATGAAGTTAGAAAGGGTTGAAATTTGAGGACGTGTCTTTGAATGGTGCATATTGAATGCACAAAAAGTCTGGAGTTGAAATAAGTTTTAAAAAATGAAATGCCTTTGTAACAGATGAGCTTTCGTGCGAAACCTTGATACTTCGAAGGAGATGGTCCAGTTTGTACACGAAGTGCATCCAGTTTTTGCCGTAACCGTCTCAACTTTTTAGCACATGCTATGTGGGTGAAATGACGATACCATGCCAAGTTTCAACCTTTTCAGAGTTCATTTGTAGTCCTTTTCAATTTCAAGGTCATTTAGCTCAAAAAAATCATTAAATGCATGAAAAATAGCAAATGAAGTTAGAAAGGGTTGAAATTTTAGGACGTGGCCTTGAATGGTGCATATTGAATGCACAAAAAGTCTGGAGTTGAAATAAGTTTAAAAAAAGGAAATGCCTTTGTAACAGATGAGCTTTCATCCGAAACCTTGATACTTCGAAGGAGATGGTCCAGTTTGTACACGAAGTGCATCCAGTTTTTGCCGTAACCCTCTCAACTTTTTAGCACATGCTATGTGGGTGAAATGACGATACCATGCCAAGTTTCAACGTTTTCAGAGTTCATTTGTAGTCCTTTTCAATTTCAGGGTCATTTAGCTCAAAAAAATCATTAAATGCATGAAAAATAGCAAATGAAGTTAGAAAGGGTTGAAATTTGAGGACGTGGCTTTGAATGGTGCATATTGAATGCACAAAAAGTCTGGAGTTGAAATAAGTTTAAAAAAATGAAATGCCTTTGTAACAGATGAGCTTTCGTCCGAAACCTTGATACTTCGAAGGAGATGGTCCAGTTTATACACGAAGTGCATCCATTTTTTGCCGTAACCCACTCAACTTTTTAGCACATGCTATGTGGGTGAAATGATGATACCATGCCAAGTTTCAACCTTTTCAGAGTTCATTTGTAGTGCTTTTCAATTTCAGGGTCATTTAGCTCAAAAAAATCATTAAATGCATGAAAAATAGCAAATGAAGTTAGAAAGGGTTGAAATTTGAGGACGTGGCTTTGAATGGTGCATATTGAATGCACAAAAAGTATGGAGTTGAAATAAGTTTTAAAAAATGAAATGCCTTTGTAACAGATGAGCTTTCGTCCGAAACCTTGATACTTCGAAGGAGATGGTCCAGTTTATACACGAAGTGCATCCATTTTTTGCCGTAACCGTCTCAACTTTTTAGCACATGCTATGTGGGTGAAATGATGATACCATGCCAAGTTTCAACCTTTTAAGAGTTCATTTGTAGTGCTTTTCAATTTCAGGGTCATTTAGCTGAAAAAAATCATTAAATGCATGAAAAATAGCAAATGAAGTTAGAAAGGGTTGAAATTTGAGGATGTGGCTTTGAATGGTGCTTATTGAATGCACAAAAAGTATGGAGTTGAAATAAGTTTAAAAAAAGGAAATGCCTTTGTAAAAGATGAGCTTTCGTCCGAAACCTTGATACTTCGAAGGAGATGGTCCAGTTTATACACGAAGTGCATCCATTTTTTGCCGTAACCCACTCAACTTTTTAGCACATGCTATGTGGGTGAAATGATGATACCATGCCAAGTTTCAACCTTTTCAGAGTTCATTTGTAGTCCTTTTCAATTTCAGGGTCATTTAGCTCAAAAAATCATTAAATGCATGAAAAATAACAAATGAAGTTAGAAAGGGTTGAAATTTGAGGACGTGGCTTTGAATGGTGCATATTGAATGCATAAAAAGTCTGGAGTTGAAATAAGTTTTAAAAAATGAAATGCCTTTGTAACAGATGAGCTTTCGTGCGAAACCTTGATACTTCGAAGGAGATGGTCGAGTTTGTACACGAAGTGCATCCATTTTTTGCCGTAACCGTCTCAACTTTTTAGCACATACTATGTGGGTGAAATGATGATACCATGCCAAGTTTCAACCTTTTCAGAGTTCATTTGTAGTGCTTTTCAATTTCAGGGTCATTTAGCTCAAAAAAATCATTAAATGCATGAAAAATAGCAAATGAAGTTAGAAAGGGTTGAAATTTGAGGACGTGGCTTTGAATGGTGCATATTGAATGCACAAAAAGTCTGGAGTTGAAATAAGTTTAAAAAAATGAAATGCCTTTGTAACAGATGAGCTTTCGTGCGAAACCTTGATACTTCGAAGGAGATGGTCGAGTTTGTACACGAAGTGCATCCATTTTTTGCCGTAACCGTCTCAACTTTTTAGCACATGCTATGTGGGTGAAATGATGATACCATGCCAAGTTTCAACCTTTTCAGAGTTCATTTGTAGTGCTTTTCAATTTCAGGGTCATTTAGCTCAAAAAAAATCATTAAATGCATGAAAAATAGCAAATGAAGTTAGAAAGGGTTGAAATTTGAGGATGTGGCTTTGAATGGTGCATATTGAATGCACAAAAAGTCTGGAGTTGAAATAAGTTTAAAAAAAGGAAATGCCTTTGTAAAAGATGAGCTTTCGTGCGAAACCTTGATACTTCGAAGGAGATGGTCCAGTTTGTACACGAAGTGCATCCATTTTTTGCCGTAACCGTCTCAACTTTTTAGCACATGCTATGTGGGTGAAATGATGATACCATGCCAAGTTTCAACCTTTTCAGAGTTCATTTGTAGTGATTTTCAATTTCAGGGTCATTTAGCTCAAAAAAATCATTAAATGCATGAAAAATAGCAAATGAAGTTAGAAAGGGTTGAAATTTGAGGACGTGGCTTTGAATGGTGCATATTGAATGCACAAAAAGTCTGGAGTTGAAATAAGTTTTAAAAAATGAAATGCCTTTGTAACAGATGAGCTTTCGTGCGAAACCTTGATACTTCGAAGGAGATGGTCGAGTTTGTACACGAAGTGCATCCAGTTTTTGCCGTAACCCTCTCAACTTTTTAGCACATGCTATGTGGGTGAAATGACGATACCATGCCAAGTTTCAACCTTTTCAGAGTTCATTTGTAGTCCTTTTCAATTTCAGGGTCATTTAGCTCAAAAAAATCATTAAATGCATGAAAAATAGCAAATGAAGTTAGAAAGGGTTGAAATTGGAGGACGTGGCTTTGAATGGTGCATATTGAATGCACAAAAAGTCTGGAGTTGAAATAAGTTTTAAAAAATGAAATGCCTTTGTAACAGATGAGCTTTCGTGCGAAACCTTGATACTTCGAAGGAGATGGTCGAGTTTGTACACGAAGTGCATCCAGTTTTTGCCGTAACCCTCTCAACTTTTTAGCACATGCTATGTGGGTGAAATGATGATACCATGCCAAGTTTCAACCTTTTCAGAGTTCATTTGTAGTGCTTTTCAATTTCAGGGTCATTTAGCTCAAAAAAATCATTAAATGCATGAAAAATAGCAAATGAAGTTAGAAAGGGTTGAAATTTAAGGATGTGGCTTTGAATGGTGCATATTGAATGCACAAAAAGTCTGGAGTTGAAATAAGTTTAAAAAAATGAAATGCCTTTGTAACAGATAAGCTTTCGTCTGAAACCTTGATACTTCGAAGGAGATGGTCCAGTTTATACACGAAGTGCATCCATTTTTTGCCATAACCCACTCAACTTTTTAGCACATGCTATGTGGGTGAAATGATGATACCATGCCAAGTTTCAACCTTTTCAGAGTTCATTTGTAGTGATTTTCAATTTCAGGGTCATTTAGCTCAAAAAAATCATTAAATGCATGAAAAATAGCAAATGAAGTTAGAAAGGGTTGAAATTTGAGGACGTGGCTTTGAATGGTGCATATTGAATGCACAAAAAGTCTGGAGTTGAAATAAGTTTTAAAAAAATGAAATGCCTTTGTAACAGATGAGCTTTCGTGCGAAACCTTGATACTTCGAAGGAGATGGTCCAGTTTGTACACGAAGTGCATCCAGTTTTTGCCGTAACCGTCTCAACTTTTTAGCACATGCTATGTGGGCGAAATGATGATACCATGCCAAGTTTCATCCTTTTCAGAGTTCATTTGTAGTTCTTTTCAATTTCAGGGTCATTTAGCTCAAAAAAATCATTAAATGCATGAAAAATAGCAAATGAAGTTAGAAAGGGTTGAAATTTGAGGATGTGGCTTTGAATGGTGCATATTGAATGCACAAAAAGTCTGGAGTTGAAATAAGTTTAAAAAAAGGAAATGCCTTTGTAAAAGATGAGCTTTCGTGCGAAACCTTGATACTTCGAAGGAGATGGTCCAGTTTGTACACGAAGTGCATCCATTTTTTGCCGTAACCGTCTCAACTTTTTAGCACATGCTATGTGGGTGAAATGATGATACCATGCCAAGTTTCAACCTTTTCAGAGTTCATTTGTAGTGATTTTCAATTTCAGGGTCATTTAGCTCAAAAAAATCATTAAATGCATGAAAAATAGCAAATGAAGTTAGAAAGGGTTGAAATTTGAGGACGTGGCTTTGAATGGTGCATATTAAATGCACAAAAAGTCTGGAGTTGAAATAAGTTTAAAAAAATGAAATGCCTTTGTAACAGATGAGCTTTCGTGCGAAACCTTGATACTTCGAAGGAGATGGTCGAGTTTGTACACGAAGTGCATCCAGTTTTTGCCGTAACCCTCTCAACTTTTTAGCACATGCTATGTGGGTGAAATGACGATACCATGCCAAGTTTCAACCTTTTCAGAGTTCATTTGTAGTCCTTTTCAATTTCAGGGTCATTTAGCTCAAAAAAATCATTAAATGCATGAAAAATAGCAAATGAAGTTAGAAAGGGTTGAAATTGGAGGACGTGGCTTTGAATGGTGCATATTGAATGCACAAAAAGTCTGGAGTTGAAATAAGTTTTAAAAAATGAAATGCCTTTGTAACAGATGAGCTTTCGTGCGAAACCTTGATACTTCGAAGGAGATGGTCGAGTTTGTACACGAAGTGCATCCAGTTTTTGCCGTAACCCTCTCAACTTTTTAGCACATGCTATGTGGGTGAAATGATGATACCATGCCAAGTTTCAACCTTTTCAGAGTTCATTTGTAGTGCTTTTCAATTTCAGGGTCATTTAGCTCAAAAAAATCATTAAATGCATGAAAAATAGCAAATGAAGTTAGAAAGGGTTGAAATTTGAGGATGTGGCTTTGAATGGTGCATATTGAATGCACAAAAAGTCTGGAGTTGAAATAAGTTTAAAAAAATGAAATGCCTTTGTAACAGATAAGCTTTCGTCTGAAACCTTGATACTTCGAAGGAGATGGTCCAGTTTATACACGAAGTGCATCCATTTTTTGCCATAACCCACTCAACTTTTTAGCACATGCTATGTGGGTGAAATGATGATACCATGCCAAGTTTCAACCTTTTCAGAGTTCATTTGTAGTGATTTTCAATTTCAGGGTCATTTAGCTCAAAAAAATCATTAAATGCATGAAAAATAGCAAATGAAGTTAGAAAGGGTTGAAATTTGAGGACGTGGCTTTGAATGGTGCATATTGAATGCACAAAAAGTCTGGAGTTGAAATAAGTTTTAAAAAAATGAAATGCCTTTGTAACAGATGAGCTTTCGTGCGAAACCTTGATACTTCGAAGGAGATGGTCGAGTTTGTACACGAAGTGCATCCATTTTTTGCCGTAACCGTCTCAACTTTTTAGCACATGCTATGTGGGTGAAATGATGATACCATGCCAAGTTTCAACCTTTTCAGAGTTCATTTGTAGTGCTTTTCAATTTCAGGGTCATTTAGCTCAAAAAAATTATTAAATGCATGAAAAATAGCAAATGAAGTTAGAAAGGGTTGAAATTTGAGGATGTGGCTTTGAATGGTGCATATTGAATGCACAAAAAGTATGGAGTTGAAATAAGTTTAAAAAAAGGAAATGCCTTTGTAACAGATGAGTTTTCGTCCGAAACCTTGATACTTCGAAGGAGATGGTCCAGTTTGTACACGAAGTGCATCCAGTTTTTGCCGTAACCCTCTCAACTTTTTAGCACATGCTATGTGGGTGAAATGATGAAACCATGCCAAGTTTCAACCTTTTCAGAGTTCATTTGTAGTGCTTTTCAATTTCAGGGTCATTTAGCTCAAAAAAAATCATTAAATGCATGAAAAATAGCAAATGAAGTTAGAAAGGGTTGAAATTTGAGGATGTGGCTTTGAATGGTGCATATTGAATGCACAAAAAGTCTGGAGTTGAAATAAGTTTGAAAAAATGAAATGCCTTTGTAACAGATGAGTTTTCGTCCGAAACCTTGATACTTCGAAGGAGATGGTCCAGTTTGTACACGAAGTGCATCCAGATTTTGCCGTAACCCTCTCAACTTTGTAGCACATGCTATGAGGGTGAAATTATGATACCATGCCAAGTTTCAACCTTTTCAGAGTTCATTTGTAGTGCTTTTCAATTTCAGGGTCATTTAGCTCAAAAAAATCATTAAATGCATGAAAAATAGCAAATGAAGTTAGAAAGGGTTGAAATTTGAGGATGTGGCCTTGAATGGTGCATATTGAATGCACAAAAAGTCTGGAGTTGAAATAAGTTTAAAAAAATGAAATGCCTTTGTAACAGATGAGTTTTCGTCCGAAACCTTGATATTTTAAGGAGATGGTCCAGTTTGTACACGAAGTGCATCCAGTTTTTGCCGTAACCCTCTCAACTTTGTAGCACATGCTATGTGGGTGAAATGATGAAACCATGCCAAGTTTCAACCTTTTCAGAGTTCATTTGTAGTGCTTTTCAATTTCAGGGTCATTTAGCTCAAAAAAATCATTAAATGCATGAAAAATAGCAAATGAAGTTAGAAAGGGTTGAAATTTGAGGATGTGGCCTTGAATGGTGCATATTGAATGCACAAAAAGTCTGGAGTTGAAATAAGTTTAAAAAAATGAAATGCCTTTGTAACGGATGAGTTTTCATCTGAAACCTTGATACTTCGAAGGAGATGGTCCAGTTTGTACACGAAGTGCATCCAGTTTTTGCCGTAACCCTCTTAACTTTTTAGCACATGCTATGTGGGTGAAATGACGATACCATGCCAAGTTTCAACCTTTTCAGAGTTCATTTGTAGTCCTTTTCAATTTCAGGGTCATTTAGCTCAAAAAAATCATTAAATGCATGAAAAATAGCAAATGAAGTTAGAAAGGGTTGAAATTTGAGGATGTGGCTTTGAATGGTGCATATTGAATGCACAAAAATTCTGGAGTTGAAATAACTTTTAAAAAAATGAAATGCCTTTGTAACAGATGAGTTTTCGTCCGAAACCTTGATACTTCGAAGGAGATGGTCCAGTTTGTACACGAAGTGCATCCAGTTTTTGCCGTAACCCTCTCAACTTTGTAGCACATGCTACGTGGGTGAAATAATGATACCATGCCAAGTTTCAACCTTTTCAGAGTTCATTTTTAGTGCTTTTCAATTTCAGGGTCATTTAGCTCAAAAAAATCATTAAATGCATGAAAAATAGCAAATGAAGTTAGAAAAAGTTGAAATTTGAGGATGTGGCCTTGAATGGTGCATATTGAATGCATAAAAAGTCTGGAGTTGAAATAAGTTTAAAAAAATGAAATGCCTTTGTAACAGATGAGTTTTCGTCCGAAACCTTGATACTTCGAAGGAGATGGTCCAATTTGTACACGAAGTGCATCCAGTTTTTGCCGTAACCCTCTCAACTTTTTAGCACATGCTATGTGGGTGAAATGATTATACCATGCCAAGTTTCAACCTTTTCAGAGTTCATTTGTAGTGCTTTTCAATTTCAGGGTCATTTAGCTCAAAAAATCATTAAATGCATGAAAAATAGCAAATGAAGTTAGAAAGGGTTGAAATTTGAGGATGTGGCTTTGAATGGTGCATATTGAATGCACAAAAAGTTTGGAGTTGAAATAAGTTTAAAAAAATGAAATGCCTTTGTAACAGATGAGTTTTCGTCCTAAACCTTGATACTTCGAAGGAGATGGTTCAGTTTGTACACGAAGTGCATCCAGTTTTTGCCGTAACCCTCTCAACTTTGTAGCACATGCTATGTGGGTGAAATGATGATACCATGCCAAGTTTCAACCTTTTCAGAGTTCATTTGTAGTGCTTTTCAATTTCAGGGTCATTTGGCTCAAAAAAATCATTAAATGCATGAAAAATAGCAAATGAAGTTAGAAAGGGTTGAAATTTGAGGATGTGGCCTTGAATGGTGCATATTGAATGCACAAAAAGTCTGGAGTTGAAATAAGTTTAAAAAAATGAAATGCCTTTGTAACAGATGAGTTTTCGTCCGAAACCTTGATACTTCGAAGGAGATGGTCCAATTTGTACACGAAGTGCATCCAGTTTTTGCCGTAACCCTCTCAACTTTTTAGCACATGCTATGTGGGTGAAATGATTATACCATGCCAAGTTTCAACCTTTTCAGAGTTCATTTGTAGTGCTTTTCAATTTCAGGGTCATTTAGCTCAAAAAATCATTAAATGCATGAAAAATAGCAAATGAAGTTAGAAAGGGTTGAAATTTGAGGATGTGGCTTTGAATGGTGCATATTGAATGCACAAAAAGTTTGGAGTTGAAATAAGTTTAAAAAAATGAAATGCCTTTGTAACAGATGAGTTTTCGTCCTAAACCTTGATACTTCGAAGGAGATGGTCCAGTTTGTACACGAAGTGCATCCAGTTTTTGCCGTAACCCTCTCAACTTTGTAGCACATGCTATGTGGGTGAAATGATGATACCATGCCAAGTTTCAACCTTTTCAGAGTTCATTTGTAGTGCTTTTCAATTTCAGGGTCATTTGGCTCAAAAAAATCATTAAATGCATGAAAAATAGCAAATGAAGTTAGAAAGGGTTGAAATTTGAGGATGTGGCCTTGAATGGTGCATATTGAATGCACAAAAAGTCTGGAGTTGAAATAAGTTTAAAAAAATGAAATGCCTTTGTAACAGATGAGTTTTCGTCCGAAACCTTGATACTTCGAAGGAGATGGTCCAGTTTGTACACGAAGTGCACCCAGTTTTTGCCGTAACCCTCTCAACTTTTTAGCACATGCTATGTGGGTGAAATGACGATACCATGCCAAGTTTCAACCTTTTCAGAGTTCATTTGTAGTCCTTTTCAATTTCAAGGTCATTTAGCTCAAAAAAATCATTAAATGCATGAAAAATAGCAAATGAAGTTAGAAAGGGTTGAAATTTTAGGACGTGGCCTTGAATGGTGCATATTGAATGCACAAAAAGTCTGGAGTTGAAATAAGTTTAAAAAAATGAAATGCCTTTGTAACAGATGAGTTTTCATCCGAAACCTTGATACTTCGAAGGAGATGGTCCAGTTTGTACACGAAGTGCATCCAGTTTTTGCCGTAACCCTCTCAACTTTTTAGCACGTGCTATGTGGGTGAAATGACGATACCATGCCAAGTTTCAACCTTTTCAGAGTTCATTTGTAGTTCTTTTCAATTTCAGGGTCATTTAGCTCAAAAAAATCATTAAATGCGTGAAAAATAGCAAATGAAGTTAGAAAGGGTTGAAATTTGAGGATGTGGCTTTGAATGGTGCATATTGAATGCACAAAAATTCTGGAGTTGAAATAAGTTTTAAAAAAGGAAATGCCTTTGTAACAGATGAGCTTTCGTGCGAAACCTTGATACTTCGAAGGAGATGGTCCAGTTTGTACACGAAGTGCATCCAGTTTTTGCCGTAACCGTCTCAACTTTTTAGCACATGCTATGTGGGTGAAATGATGATACCATGCCAAGTTTCAACCTTTTCAGAGTTCATTTGTAGTGCTTTTCAATTTCAGGGTCATTTAGCTCAAAAAAATCATTAAATGCATGAAAAATAGCAAATGAAGTTAGAAAGGGTTGAAATTTGAGGATGTGGCCTTGAATGGTGCATATTGAATGCACAAAAATTCTGGAGTTGAAATAAGTTAAAAAAAATGAAATGCCTTTGTAACAGATGAGTTTTCGTCCGAAACCTTGATACTTCGAAGGAGATGGTCCAGTTTGTACACGAAGTGCATCCAGTTTTTGCCGTAACCCTCTGAACTTTGTAGCACATGCTATGTGGGTGAAATGATGATACCATGCCAAGTTTCAACCTTTTCAGAGTTCATTTGTAGTGCTTTTCAATTTCAGGGTCATTTAGCTCAAAAAAATCATTAAATGCATGAAAAATAGCAAATGAAGTTAGAAAGGGTTGAAATTTGAGAATGTGGCCTTGAATGGTGCATATTGAATGCACAAAAATTCTGGAGTTGAAATAAGTTTAAAAAAATGAAATGCCTTTGTAACAGATGAGTTTTCGTCCGAAACCTTGATACTTCGAAGGAGATGGTCCAGTTTGTACACGAAGTGCATCCAGTTTTTTCCGTAACCCTCTCAACTTTTTAGCACATGCTATGTGGGTGAAATGATGATACCATGCCAAGTTTCAACCTATTCAGAGTTCATTTGTAGTGCTTTTCAATTTCAGGGTCATTTAGCTCAAAAAAATCATTAAATGCATGAAAAATAGCAAATGAAGTTAGAAAGGGTTGAAATTTGAGGATGTGGCTTTGAATGGTGCATATTGAATGCACAAAAAGTCTGGAGTTGAAATAAGTTTAAAAAAATGAAATGCCTTTGTAACAGATGAGTTTTCGTCCGAAACCTTGATACTTCGAAGGAGATGGTCCAGTTTGTACACGAAGTGCATCCAGTTTTTGCCGTAACCCTCTCAACTTTGTAGCACATGCTATGAGGGTGAAATGATGATACCATGCCAAGTTTCAACCTTTTCAGAGTTCATTTGTAGTGCTTTTCAATTTCAGGGTCATTTAGCTCAAAAAAATCATTAAATGCATGAAAAATAGCAAATGAAGTTAGAAAGGGTTGAAATTTGAGGATGTGGCTTTGAATGGTGCATATTGAATGCACAAAAATTCTGGAGTTGAAATAAGTTTTAAAAAAGGAAATGCCTTTGTAACAGATGAGCTTTCGTGCGAAACCTTGATACTTCGAAGGAGATGGTCCAGTTTGTACACGAAGTGCATCCAGTTTTTGCCGTAACCGTCTCAACTTTTTAGCACATGCTATGTGGGTGAAATGATGATACCATGCCAAGTTTCAACCTTTTCAGAGTTCATTTGTAGTGCTTTTCAATTTCAGGGTCATTTAGCTCAAAAAAATCATTAAATGCATGAAAAATAGCAAATGAAGTTAGAAAGGGTTGAAATTTGAGGATGTGACTTTGAATGGTGCATATTGAATGCACAAAAATTCTGGAGTTGAAATAAGTTTTAAAAAAGGAAATGCCTTTGTAACAGATGAGCTTTCGTGCGAAACCTTGATACTTCGAAGGAGATGGTCCAGTTTGTACACGAAGTGCATCCAGTTTTTGCCGTAACCGTCTCAACTTTTTAGCACATGCTATGTGGGTGAAATGATGATACCATGCCAAGTTTCAGCCTATTCAGAGTTCATTTGTAGTGCTTTTCAATTTCAGGGTCATTTAGCTCAAAAAAATCATTAAATGCATGAAAAATAGCAAATGAAGTTAGAAAGGGTTGAAATTTGAGGATGTGGCTTTGAATGGTGCATATTGAATGCACAAAAAGTCTGGAGTTGAAATAAGTTTAAAAAAATGAAACGCCTTTGTAACAGATGAGTTTTCGTCCGAAACCTTGATACTTCGAAGGAGATGGTCCAGTTTGTACACGAAGTGCATCCAGTTTTTGCCGTAACCCTCTGAACTTTGTAGCACATGCTATGTGGGTGAAATGATGATACCATGCCAAGTTTCAACCTTTTCAGAGTTCATTTGTAGTGCTTTTCAATTTCAGGGTCATTTAGCTCAAAAAAATCATTAAATGCATGAAAAATAGCAAATGAAGTTAGAAAGGGTTGAAATTTGAGGATGTGTTCTTGAATGGTGCATATTGAATGCACAAAAAGTCTGGAGTTGAAATAAGTTTAAAAAAATGAAATGCCTTTGTAACAGATGAGTTTTCGTCCGAAACATTGATACTTCGAAGGAGATGGTCCAGTTTGTACACGAAGTGCATCCAGTTTTTTCCGTAATCCTCTCAACTTTTTAGCACATGCTATGTGGGTGAAATGATGATACCATGCCAAGTTTCAACCTATTCAGAGTTCATTTGTAGTGCTTTTCAATTTCAGGGTCATTTAGCTCAAAAAAATCATTAAATGCATGAAAAATAGCAAATGAAGTTAGAAAGGGTTGAAATTTGAGGATGTGGCTTTGAATGGTGCATATTGAATGCACAAAAAGTCTGGAGTTGAAATAAGTTTAAAAAAATGAAATGCCTTTGTAACAGATGAGTTTTCGTCCGAAACCTTGATACTTCGAAGGAGATGGTCCAGTTTGTACACGAAGTGCATCCAGTTTTTGCCGTAACCCTATCAACTTTGTAGCACATGCTATGTGGGTGAAATGATGATGCCATGCCAAGTTTCAACCTTTTCAGAGTTCATTTGTAGTGCTTTTCAATTTCAGGGTCATTTAGCTCAAAAAAATCATTAAATGCATGAAAAATAGCAAATGAAGTTAGAAAGGGTTGAAATTTGAGGATGTGGCCTTGAATGGTGCATATTGAATGCACAAAAAGTCTGGAGTTGAAATAAGTTTAAAAAAATGAAATGCCTTTGTAACAGATGAGTTTTCGTCCGAAACCTTGATACTTCGAAGGAGATGGTCCAGTTTGTACACGAAGTGCATCCAGTTTTTGCCGTAACCCTCTCAACTTTTTAGCACATGCTATGTGGGTGAAATGATGAAACCATGCCAAGTTTCAACCTTTTCAGAGTTCATTTGTAGTGCTTTTCAATTTCAGGGTCATTTAGCTCAAAAAAAATCATTAAATGCATGAAAAATAGCAAATGAAGTTAGAAAGGGTTGAAATTTGAGGATGTGGCTTTGAATGGTGCATATTGAATGCACAAAAAGTCTGGAGTTGAAATAAGTTTGAAAAAATGAAATGCCTTTGTAACAGATGAGTTTTCGTCCGAAACCTTGATACTTCGAAGGAGATGGTCCAGTTTGTACACGAAGTGCATCCAGTTTTTGCCGTAACCCTCTCAACTTTGTAGCACATGCTATGAGGGTGAAATTATGATACCATGCCAAGTTTCAACCTTTTCAGAGTTCATTTGTAGTGCTTTTCAATTTCAGGGTCATTTAGCTCAAAAAAATCATTAAATGCATGAAAAATAGCAAATGAAGTTAGAAAGGCTTGAAATTTGAGGATGTGGCTTTGAATGGTGCATATTGAATGCACAAAAATTCTGGAGTTGAAATAAGTTTTAAAAAAGGAAATGCCTTTGTAACAGATGAGCTTTCGTGCGAAACCTTGATACTTCGAAGGAGATGGTCCAGTTTGTACACGAAGTGCATCCAGTTTTTGCCGTAACCGTCTCAACTTTTTAGCACATGCTATGTGGGTGAAATGATGATACCATGCCAAGTTTCAACCTTTTCAGAGTTCATTTGTAGTGCTTTTCAATTTCAGGGTCATTTAGCTCAAAAAAATCATTAAATGCATGAAAAATAGCAAATGAAGTTAGAAAGGGTTGAAATTTGAGGATGTGGCTTTGAATGGTGCATATTGAATGCACAAAAATTCTGGAGTTGAAATAAGTTTTAAAAAAGGAAATGCCTTTGTAACAGATGAGCTTTCGTGCGAAACCTTGATACTTCGAAGGAGATGGTCCAGTTTGTACACGAAGTGCATCCAGTTTTTGCCGTAACCGTCTCAACTTTTTAGCACATGCTATGTGGGTGAAATGATGATACCATGCCAAGTTTCAACCTTTTCAGAGTTCATTTGTAGTGCTTTTCAATTTCAGGGTCATTTAGCTCAAAAAAATCATTAAATGCATGAAAAATAGCAAATGAAGTTAGAAAGGGTTGAAATTTGAGGATGTGGCCTTGAATGGTGCATATTGAATGCACAAAAAGTCTGGAGTTGAAATAAGTTTAAAAAAATGAAATGCCTTTGTAACAGATGAGTTTTCGTCCGAAACCTTGATACTTCGAAGGAGATGGTCCAGTTTGTACACGAAGTGCATCCAGTTTTTGCCGTAACCCTCTGAACTTTGTAGCACATGCTATGTGGGTGAAATGATGATACCATGCCAAGTTTCAACCTTTTCAGAGTTCATTTGTAGTGCTTTTCAATTTCAGGGTCATTTAGCTCAAAAAAATCATTAAATGCATGAAAAATAGCAAATGAAGTTAGAAAGGGTTGAAATTTGAGGATGTGGCCTTGAATGGTGCATATTGAATGCACAAAAAGTCTAGAGATGAAATAAGTTTAAAAAAATGAAATGCCTTTGTAACAGATGAGATTTCGTCCGAAACCTTGATACTTCGAAGGAGATGGTCCAGTTTGTACACGAAGTGCATCCAGTTTTTTCCGTAACCCTCTCAACTTTTTAGCACATGCTATGTGGGTGAAATGATGATACCATGCCAAGTTTCAACCTATTCAGAGTTCATTTGTAGTGCTTTTCAATTTCAGGGTCATTTAGCTCAAAAAAATCATTAAATGCATGAAAAATAGCAAATGAAGTTAGAAAGGGTTGAAATTTGAGGATGTGGCTTTGAATGGTGCATATTGAATGCACAAAAAGTCTGGAGTTGAAATAAGTTTAAAAAAATGAAATGCCTTTGTAACAGATGAGTTTTCGTCCGAAACCTTGATACTTCGAAGGAGATGGTCCAGTTTGTACACGAAGTGCATCCAGTTTTTGCCGTAACCCTCTCAACTTTTTAGCACATGCTATGTGGGTGAAATGATGATACCATGCCAAGTTTCAACCTTTTCAGAGTTCATTTGTAGTCCTTTTCAATTTCAGGGTCATTTAGCTCAAAAAAATCATTAAATGCATGAAAAATAGCAAATGAAGTTAGAAAGGGTTGAAATTTGAGGATGTGGCCTTGAATGGTGCATATTGAATGCACAAAAAGTCTGGAGTGGAAATAAGTTTAAAAAAATGAAATGCCTTTGTAACAGATGAGTTTTCGTCCGAAACCTTGATACTTCGAAGGAGATGGTCCAGTTTGTACACGAAGTGCATCCAGTTTTTGCCGTAACCCTATCAACTTTGTAGCACATGCTATGTGGGTGAAATGATGATACCATGCCAAGTTTCAACCTTTTCGGAGTTCATTTGTAGTGCTTTTCAATTTCAGGGTCATTTAGCTCAAAAAAATCAATAAATGCATGAAAAATAGCAAATGAAGTTAGAAAGGGTTGAAATTTGAGGATGTGGCCTTGAATGGTGCATATTGAATGCACAAAAAGTCTGGAGTTGAAATAAGTTTAAAAAAATGAAATGCCTTTGTAACAGATGAGTTTTCGACCGAAACCTTGATACTTCGAAGGAGATGGTCCAGTTTGTACACGAAGTGCATCCAGTTTTTGCCGTAACCCTCTCAACTTTTTAGCACATGCTATGTGGGTGAAATGATGAAACCATGCCAAGTTTCAACCTTTTCAGAGTTCATTTGTAGTGCTTTTCAATTTCAGGGTCATTTAGCTCAAAAAAAATCATTAAATGCATGAAAAATAGCAAATGAAGTTAGAAAGGGTTGAAATTTGAGGATGTGGCTTTGAATGGTGCATATTGAATGCACAAAAAGTCTGGAGTTGAAATAAGTTTGAAAAAATGAAATGCCTTTGTAACAGATGAGTTTTCGTCCGAAACCTTGATACTTCGAAGGAGATGGTCCAGTTTGTACACGAAGTGCATCCAGTTTTTTCCGTAACCCTCTCAACTTTGTAGCACATGCTATGAGGGTGAAATTATGATACCATGCCAAGTTTCAACCTTTTCAGAGTTCATTTGTAGTGCTTTTCAATTTCAGGGTCATTTAGCTCAAAAAAATCATTAAATGCATGAAAAATAGCAAATGAAGTTAGAAAGGGTTGAAATTTGAGGATGTGGCTTTGAATGGTGCATATTGAATGCACAAAAATTCTGGAGTTGAAATAAGTTTTAAAAAAGGAAATGCCTTTGTAACAGATGAGCTTTCGTGCGAAACCTTGATACTTCGAAGGAGATGGTCCAGTTTGTACACGAAGTGCATCCAGTTTTTGCCGTAACCGTCTCAACTTTTTAGCACATGCTATGTGGGTGAAATGATGATACCATGCCAAGTTTCAACCTTTTCAGAGTTCATTTGTAGTGCTTTTCAATTTCAGGGTCATTTAGCTCAAAAAAATCATTAAATGCATGAAAAATAGCAAATGAAGTTAGAAAGGGTTGAAATTTGAGGATGTGGCTTTGAATGGTGCATATTGAATGCACAAAAATTCTGGAGTTGAAATAAGTTTTAAAAAAGGAAATGCCTTTGTAACAGATGAGCTTTCGTGCGAAACCTTGATACTTCGAAGGAGATGGTCCAGTTTGTACACGAAGTGCATCCAGTTTTTGCCGTAACCGTCTCAACTTTGTAGCACATGCTATGTGGGTGAAATGATGATACCATGCCAAGTTTCAACCTTTTCAGAGTTCATTTGTAGTGCTTTTCAATTTCAGGGTCATTTAGCTCAAAAAAATCATTAAATGCATGAAAAATAGCAAATGAAGTTAGAAAGGGTTGAAATTTGAGGATGTGGCCTTGAATGGTGCATATTGAATGCACAAAAAGTCTGGAGTTGAAATAAGTTTAAAAAATGAAATGCCTTTGTAACAGATGAGTTTTCGTCCGAAACCTTGATACTTCGAAGGAGATGGTCCAGTTTGTACACGAAGTGCATCCAGTTTTTGCCGTAACCCTCTGAACTTTGTAGCACATGCTATGTGGGTGAAATGATGATACCATGCCAAGTTTCAACCTTTTCAGAGTTCATTTGTAGTGCTTTTCAATTTCAGGGTCATTTAGCTCAAAAAAATCATTAAATGCATGAAAAATAGCAAATGAAGTTAGAAAGGGTTGAAATTTGAGGATGTGGCCTTGAATGGTGCATATTGAATGCACAAAAAGTCTGGAGTTGAAATAAGTTTAAAAAAATGAAATGCCTTTGTAACAGATGAGTTTTCGTCCGAAACCTTGATACTTCGAAGGAGATGGTCCAGTTTGTACACGAAGTGCATCCAGTTTTTTCCGTAACCCTCTCACCTTTTTAGCACATGCTATGTGGGTGAAATGATGATACCATGCCAAGTTTCAACCTATTCAGAGTTCATTTGTAGTGCTTTTCAATTTCAGGGTCATTTAGCTCAAAAAAATCATTAAATGCATGAAAAATAGCAAATGAAGTTAGAAAGGGTTGAAATTTGAGGATGTGGCTTTGAATGGTGCATATTGAATGCACAAAAAGTCTGGAGTTGAAATAAGTTTAAAAAAATGAAATGCCTTTGTAACAGATGAGTTTTCGTCCGAAACCTTGATACTTCGAAGGAGATGGTCCAGTTTGTACACGAAGTGCATCCAGTTTTTGCCGTAACCCTATCAACTTTGTAGCACATGCTATGTGGGTGAAATGATGATACCATGCCAAGTTTCAACCTTTTCAGAGTTCATTTGTAGTGCTTTTCAATTTCAGGGTCATTTAGCTCAAAAAAATCATTAAATGCATGAAAAATAGCAAATGAAGTTAGAAAGGGTTGAAATTTGAGGATGTGGCCTTGAATGGTGCATATTGAATGCACAAAAAGTCTGGAGTTGAAATAAGTTTAAAAAAATGAAATGCCTTTGTAACAGATGAGTTTTCGTCCGAAACCTTGATACTTCGAAGGAGATGGTCCAGTTTGTACACGAAGTGCATCCAGTTTTTGCCGTAACCCTCTCAACTTTTTAGCACATGCTATGTGGGTGAAATGATGAAACCATGCCAAGTTTCAACCTTTTCAGAGTTCATTTGTAGTGCTTTTCAATTTCAGGGTCATTTAGCTCAAAAAAAATCATTAAATGCATGAAAAATAGCAAATGAAGTTAGAAAGGGTTGAAATTTGAGGATGTGGCTTTGAATGGTGCATATTGAATGCACAAAAAGTCTGGAGTTGAAATAAGTTTGAAAAAATGAAATGCCTTTGTAACAGATGAGTTTTCGTCCGAAACCTTGATACTTCGAAGGAGATGGTCCAGTTTGTACACGAAGTGCATCCAGTTTTTGCCGTAACCCTCTCAACTTTGTAGCACATGCTATGAGGGTGAAATTATGATACCATGCCAAGTTTCAACCTTTTCAGAGTTCATTTGTAGTGCTTTTCAATTTCAGGGTCATTTAGCTCAAAAAAATCATTAAATGCATGAAAAATAGCAAATGAAGTTAGAAAGGGTTGAAATTTGAGGATGTGGCCTTGAATGGTGCATATTGAATGCACAAAAAGTCTGGAGTTGAAATAAGTTTTAAAAAATGAAATGCCTTTGTAACAGATGAGTTTTCGTCCGAAACCTTGATACTTCGAAGGAGATGGTCCAGTTTGTACACGAAGTGCATCCAGTTTTTGCCGTAACCCTCTGAACTTTGTAGCACATGCTATGTGGGTGAAATGATGATACCATGCCAAGTTTCAACCTTTTCAGAGTTCATTTGTAGTGCTTTTAAATTTCAGGGTCATTTAGCTCAAAAAAATCATTAAATGAATGAAAAATAGCAAATGAAGTTAGAAAGGGTTGAAATTTGAGGATGTGGCCTTGAATGGTGCATATTGAATGCACAAAAAGTCTGGAGTTGAAATAAGTTTAAAAAAATGAAATGCCTTTGTAACAGATGAGTTTTCGTCCGAAACCTTGATACTTCGAAGGAGATGGTCCAGTTTGTACACGAAGTGCATCCAGTTTTTTCCGTAACCCTCTCAACTTTTTAGCACATGCTATGTGGGTGAAATGATGATACCATGCCAAGTTTCAACCTATTCAGAGTTCATTTGTAGTGCTTTTCAATTTCAGGTTCGTTTAGCTCAAAAAAATCATTAAATGCATGAAAAATAGCAAATGAAGTTAGAAAGGGTTGAAATTTGAGGATGTGGCTTTGAATGGTGCATATTGAATGCACAAAAAGTCTGGAGTTGAAATAAGTTTAAAAAAATGAAATGCCTTTGTAACAGATGAGTTTTCGTCCGAAACCTTGATACTTCGAAGGAGATGGTCCAGTTTGTACACGAAGTGCATCCAGTTTTTGCCGTAACCCTATCAACTTTGTAGCACATGCTATGTGGGTGAAATGATGATACCATGCCAAGTTTCAACCTTTTCAGAGTTCATTTGTAGTGCTTTTCAATTTCAGGGTCATTTAGCTCAAAAAAATCATTAAATGCATGAAAAATAGCAAATGAAGTTAGAAAGGGTTGAAATTTGAGGATGTGGCCGTGAATGGTGCATATTGAATGCACAAAAAGTCTGGAGTTGAAATAAGTTTAAAAAAATGAAATGCCTTTGTAACAGATGAGTTTTCGTCCGAAACCTTGATACTTCGAAGGAGATGGTCCAGTTTGTACACGAAGTGCATCCAGTTTTTGCCGTAACCCTCTCAACTTTTTAGCACATGCTATGTGGGTGAAATGATGAAACCATGCCAAGTTTCAACCTTTTCAGAGTTCATTTGTAGTGCTTTTCAATTTCAGGGTCATTTAGCTCAAAAAAAATCATTAAATGCATGAAAAATAGCAAATGAAGTTAGAAAGGGTTGAAATTTGAGGATGTGGCTTTGAATGGTGCATATTGAATGCACAAAAAGTCTGGAGTTGAAATAAGTTTAAAAAAATGAAATGCCTTTGTAACAGATGAGTTTTCGTCCGAAACCTTGATACTTCGAAGGAGATAGTCCAGTTTGTACACGAAGTGCATCCAGTTTTTGCCGTAACCCTATCAACTTTGTAGCACATGCTATGTGGGTGAAATGATGATACCATGCCAAGTTTCAACCTTTTCAGAGTTCATTTGTAGTGCTTTTCAATTTCAGGGTCATTTAGCTCAAAAAAATCATTAAATGCATGAAAAATAGCAAATGAAGTTAGAAAGGGTTGAAATTTGAGGATGTGGCCTCTAATGGTGCATATTGAATGCACAAAAAGTCTGGAGTTGAAATAATTTTAAAAAAATGAAATGCCTTTGTAACAGATGAGTTTTCGTCCGAAACCTTGATACTTCGAAGGAGATGGTCCAGTTTGTACACGAAGTGCATCCAGTTTTTGCCGTAACCCTCTGAACTTTGTAGCACATGCTATGTGGGTGAAATGATGATACCATGCCAAGTTTCAACCTTTTCAGAGTTCATTTGTAGTGCTTTTCAATTTCAGGGTCATTTAGCTCAAAAAAATCATTAAATGCATGAAAAATAGCAAATGAAGTTAGAAAGGGTTGAAATTTGAGGATGTGGCCTTGAATGGTGCATATTGAATGCACAAAAAGTCTGGAGTTGAAATAAGTTTAGAAAAATGAAATGCCTTTGTAACAGATGAGTTTTCGTTCGAAACCTTGATACTTCGAAGGAGATGGTCTAGTTTGTACACGAAGTGCATCCAATTTTTGCCGTAACCCTCTCAACTATTTAGCACATGCTATGTGGGTGAAATGATGAAACCATGCCAAGTTTCAACCTTTTCAGAGTTCATTTGTAGTGCTTTTCAATTTCAGGGTCATTTAGCTCAAAAAAATCATTAAATGCATGAAAAATAGCAAATGAAGTTAGAAAGGGTTGAAATTTGAGGATGTGGCTTTGAATGGTGCATATTGAATGCGCAAAAAGTCTGGAGTTGAAATAAGTTTTAAAAAAGGAAATGCCTTTGTAACAGATGAGCTTTCGTGCGAAACCTTGATACTTCGAAGGAGATGGTCCAGTTTGTACACGAAGTGCATCCAGTTTTTGCCGTAACCGTCTCAACTTTTTAGCACATGCTATGTGGGTGAAATGACGATACCATGCCAAGTTTCAACCTTTTCAGAGTTCATTTGTAGTCCTTTTCAATTTCAAGGTCATTTAGCTCAAAAAAATCATTAAATGCATGAAAAATAGCAAATGAAGTTAGAAAGGGTTGAAATTTTAGGACGTGGCCTTGAATGGTGCATATTGAATGCACAAAAAGTCTGGAGTTGAAATAAGTTTAAAAAAATGAAATGCCTTTGTAACAGATGAGTTTTCATCCGAAACCTTGATACTTCGAAGGAGATGGTCCAGTTTGTACACGAAGTGCATCCAGTTTTTGCCGTAACCCTCTCAACTTTTTAGCACGTGCTATGTGGGTGAAATGACGATACCATGCCAAGTTTCAACCTTTTCAGAGTTCATTTGTAGTTCTTTTCAATTTCAGGGTCATTTAGCTCAAAAAAATCATTAAATGCATGAAAAATAGCAAATGAAGTTAGAAAGGGTTGAAATTTGAGGATGTGGCTTTGAATGGTGCATATTGAATGCACAAAAATTCTGGAGTTGAAATAAGTTTTAAAAAAGGAAATGCCTTTGTAACAGATGAGCTTTCGTGCGAAACCTTGATACTTCGAAGGAGATGGTCCAGTTTGTACACGAAGTGCATCCAGTTTTTGCCGTAACCGTCTCAACTTTTTAGCACATGCTATGTGGGTGAAATGATGATACCATGCCAAGTTTCAACCTTTTCAGAGTTCATTTGTAGTGCTTTTCAATTTCAGGGTCATTTAGCTCAAAAAAATCATTAAATGCATGAAAAATAGCAAATGAAGTTAGAAAGGGTTGAAATTTGAGGATGTGGCCTTGAATGGTGCATATTGAATGCACAAAAAGTCTGGAGTTGAAATAAGTTAAAAAAAATGAAATGCCTTTGTAACAGATGAGTTTTCGTCCGAAACCTTGATACTTCGAAGGAGATGGTCCAGTTTGTACACGAAGTGCATCCAGTTTTTTCCGTAACCCTCTCAACTTTTTAGCACATGCTATGTGGGTGAAATGATGATACCATGCCAAGTTTCAACCTATTCAGAGTTCATTTGTAGTGCTTTTCAATTTCAGGGTCATTTAGCTCAAAAAAATCATTAAATGCATGAAAAATAGCAAATGAAGTTAGAAAGGGTTGAAATTTGAGGATGTGGCTTTGAATGGTGCATATTGAATGCACAAAAAGTCTGGAGTTGAAATAAGTTTAAAAAAATGAAATGCCTTTGTAACAGATGAGTTTTCGTCCGAAACCTTGATACTTCGAAGGAGATGGTCCAGTTTGTACACGAAGTGCATCCAATTTTTGCCGTAACCCTATCAACTTTGTAGCACATGCTATGTGGGTGAAATGATGATACCATGCCAAGTTTCAACCTTTTCAGAGTTCATTTGTAGTGCTTTTCAATTTCAGGGTCATTTAGCTCAAAAAAATCATTAAATGCATGAAAAATAGCAAATGAAGTTAGAAAGGGTTGAAATTTGAGGATGTGGCCTTGAATGGTGCATATTGAATGCACAAAAAGTCTGGAGTTGAAATAAGTTTAAAAAAATGAAATGCCTTTGTAACAGATGAGTTTTCGTCCGAAACCTTGATACTTCGAAGGAGATGGTCCAGTTTGTACACGAAGTGCATCCAGTTTTTGCCGTAACCCTCTGAACTTTGTAGCACATGCTATGTGGGTGAAATGATGATACCATGCCAAGTTTCAACCTTTTCAGAGTTCATTTGTAGTGCTTTTCAATTTCAGGGTCATTTAGCTCAAAAAAATCATTAAATGCATGAAAAATAGCAAATGAAGTTAGAAAGGGTTGAAATTTGAGGATGTGGCCTTGAATGGTGCATATTGAATGCACAAAAAGTCTGGAGTTGAAATAAGTTTAAAAAAATGAAATGCCTTTGTAACAGATGAGTTTTCGTCCGAAACCTTGATACTTCGAAGGAGATGGTCCAGTTTGTACACGAAGTGCATCCAGTTTTTGCCGTAACCCTCTCAACTATTTAGCACATGCTATGTGGGTGAAATGATGAAACCATGCCAAGTTTCAACCTTTTCAGAGTTCATTTGTAGTGCTTTTCAATTTCAGGGTCATTTAGCTCAAAAAAATCATTAAATGCATGAAAAATAGCAAATGAAGTTAGAAAGGGTTGAAATTTGAGGATGTGGCCTTGAATGGTGCATATTGAATGCACAAAAAGTCTGGAGTTGAAATAAGTTTAAAAAAATGAAATGCCTTTGTAACAGATGAGTTTTCGTCCGAAACCTTGATACTTCGAAGGAGATGGTCCAGTTTGTACACGAAGTGCATCCAGTTTTTGCCGTAACCCTCTGAACTTTGTAGCACATGCTATGTGGGTGAAATGATGATACCATGCCAAGTTTCAACCTTTTCAGAGTTCATTTGTAGTGCTTTTCAATTTCAGGGTCATTTAGCTCAAAAAAATCATTAAATGCATGAAAAATAGCAAATGAAGTTAGAAAGGGTTGAAATTTGAGGATGTGGCCTTGAATGGTGCATATTGAATGCACAAAAAGTCTGGAGTTGAAATAAGTTTAAAAAAATGAAATGCCTTTGTAACAGATGAGTTTTCGTCCGAAACCTTGATACTTCGAAGGAGATGGTCCAGTTTGTACACGAAGTGCATCCAGTTTTTGCCGTAACCCTCTCAACTTTTTAGCACATGCTATGTGGGTGAAATGATGATACCATGCCAAGTTTCAACCTTTTCAGAGTTCATTTGTAGTGCTTTTCAATTTCAGGGTCATTTAGCTCAAAAAAAAATCATTAAATGCATGAAAAATAGCAAATGAAGTTAGAAAGGGTTGAAATTTGAGGATGTGTCTTTGAATGGTGCATATTGATTGCACAAAAAGTCTGGAGTTGAAATAAGTTAAAAAAAATGAAATGCCTTTGTAACAGATGAGTTTTCGTCCGAAACCTTGATACTTCGGAGGAGATGGTCCAGTTTGTACACGAAGTGCATCCAGTTTTTTCCGTAACCCTCTCAACTTTGTAGCACAGGCTATGTGAGTGAAATGATGATACCATGCCAAGTTTCAACCTATTCAGAGTTCATTTGTAGTGATTTTCAATTTCAGGGTCATTTAGCTCAAAAAAATCATTAAATGCATGAAAAATAGCAAATGAAGTTAGAAAGGGTTGAAATTTGAGGATGTGTCTTTGAATGGTGCATATTGAATGCACAAAAAGTCTAGAGTTGAAATAAGTTAAAAAAAATGAAATGCCTTTGTAACAGATGAGTTTTCGTCCGAAACCTTGATACTTCGGAGGAGATGGTCCAGTTTGTACACGAAGTGCATCCAGTTTTTTCCGTAACCCTCTCAACTTTGTAGCACAGGCTATGTGAGTGAAATGACGATACCATGCCAAGTTTCAACCTTTTCAGAGTTCATTTGTAGTGATTTTCAATTTCAGGGTCATTTAGCTCAAAAAAATCATTAAATGCATGAAAAATAGCAAATGAAGTTAGAAAGGGTTGAAATTTGAGGATTTGGCCTTCAATGGTGCATATTGAATGCACAAAAATTCTGGAGTTGAAATAAGTTTAAAAAAATGAAATGCCTTTGTAACAGATGAGTTTTCGTCCGAAACGTTGATACTTCGAAGGAGATGGTCCAGTTTGTACACGAAGTGCATCCAGTTTTTTCCGTAACCCTCTCAACTTTTTAGCACATGCTATGTGGGTGAAATGATGATACCATGCCAAGTTTCAACCTTTTCAGAGTTCATTTGTAGTGATTTTCAATTTCAGGGTCATTTAGCTCAAAAAAATCATTAAATGCATGAAAAATAGCAAATGAAGTTAGAAAGGGTTGAAATTTGAGGATGTGGCCTTGAATGGTGCATATTGAATGCACAAAAAGTCTAGAGTTGAAATAAGTTTAAAAAATGAAATGCCTTTGTAACAGATGAGTTTTCGTCCGAAACCTTGATACTTCGAAGGAGATGGTCCAGTTTGTACACGAAGTGCATCCAGTTTTTGCCGTAACCCTCTCAACTTTTTAGCACGTGCTATGTGGGTGAAATGACGATACCATGCCAAGTTTCAACCTTTTCAGAGTTCATTTGTAGTTCTTTTCAATTCCAGGGTCATTTAGCTCAAAAAAATCATTAAATGCATGAAAAATAGCAAATGAAGTTAGAAAGGGTTGAAATTTGAGGATGTGGCTTTGAATGGTGCATATTGAATGCACAAAAATTCTGGAGTTGAAATAAGTTTTAAAAAAGGAAATGCCTTTGTAACAGATGAGCTTTCGTGCGAAACCTTGATACTTCGAAGGAGATGGTCCAGTTTGTACACGAAGTGCATCCAGTTTTTGCCGTAACCGTCTCAACTTTTTAGCACATGCTATGTGGGTGAAATGATGATACCATGCCAAGTTTCAACCTTTTCAGAGTTCATTTGTAGTGCTTTTCAATTTCAGGGTCATTTAGCTCAAAAAAATCATTAAATGCATGAAAAATAGCAAATGAAGTTAGAAAGGGTTGAAATTTGAGGATGTGGACTTGAATGGTGCATATTGAATGCACAAAAAGTCTGGAGTTGAAATAAGTTAAAAAAATGAAATGCCTTTGTAACAGATGAGTTTTCGTCCGAAACCTTGATACTTCGAAGGAGATGGTCCAGTTTGTACACGAAGTGCATCCAGTTTTTTCCGTAACCCTCTCAACTTTTTAGCACATGCTATGTGGGTGAAATGATGATACCATGCCAAGTTTCAACCTATTCAGAGTTCATTTGTAGTGCTTTTCAATTTCAGGGTCATTTAGCTCAAAAAAATCATTAAATGCATGAAAAATAGCAAATGAAGTTAGAAAGGGTTGAAATTTGAGGATGTGGCCTTGAATGGTGCATATTGAATGCACAAAAAGTCTGGAGTTGAAATAAGTTTAAAAAAATGAAATGCCTTTGTAACAGATGAGTTTTCGTCCGAAACGTTGATACTTCGAAGGAGATGGTCCAGTTTGTACACGAAGTGCATCCAGTTTTTTCCGTAACCCTCTCAACTTTTTAGCACATGCTATGTGGGTGAAATGATGATACCATGCCAAGTTTCAACCTATTCAGAGTTCATTTGTAGTGCTTTTCAATTTCAGGGTCATTTAGCTCAAAAAAATCATTAAATGCATGAAAAATAGCAAATGAAGTTAGAAAGGGTTGAAATTTGAGGATGTGGCCTTGAATGGTGCATATTGAATGCACAAAAAGTCTGGAGTTGAAATAAGTTTAAAAAAATGAAATGCCTTTGTAACAGATGAGTTTTCGTCCGAAACCTTGATACTTCGAAGGAGATGGTCCAGTTTGTACACGAAGTGCATCCAGTTTTTGCCGTAACCCTCTGAACTTTGTAGCACATGCTATGTGGGTGAAATGATGATACCATGCCAAGTTTCAACCTTTTCAGAGTTCATTTGTAGTGCTTTTCAATTTCAGGGTCATTTAGCTCAAAAAAATCATTAAATGCATGAAAAATAGCAAATGAAGTTAGAAAGGGTTGAAATTTGAGGATGTAGCCTTGAATGGTGCATATTGAATGCACAAAAAGTCTGGAGTTGAAATAAGTTTTAAAAAATGAAATGCCTTTGTAACAGATGAGTTTTCGTCCGAAACCTTGATACTTCGAAGGAGATGGTCCAGTTTGTACACGAAGTGCACCCAGTTTTTTCCGTAACCCTCTCAACTTTTTAGCACATGCTATGTGGGTGAAATGATGATACCATGCCAAGTTTCAACCTATTCAGAGTTCATTTGTAGTGCTTTTCAATTTCAGGGTCATTTAGCTCAAAAAAATCATTAAATGCATGAAAAATAGCAAATGATGATACTTCGAAGGAGATGGTCCAGTTTGTACACGAAGTGCATCCAGTTTTTGCTGTAACCGTCTCAACTTTTTAGCACATGCTATGTGGGTGAAATGATGATACCATGCCAAGTTTCAACCTTTTCAGAGTTCATTTGTAGTGCTTTTCAATTTCAGGATCATTTAGCTCAAAAAAATCATTAAATGCATGAAAAATAGCAAATGAAGTTAGAAAGGGTTGAAATTTGAGGATTTGGCCTTCAATGGTGCATATTGAATGCACAAAAATTCTGGAGTTGAAATAAGTTTAAAAAAATGAAATGCCTTTGTAACAGATGAGTTTTCGTCCGAAACGTTGATACTTCGAAGGAGATGGTCCAGTTTGTACACGAAGTGCATCCAGTTTTTTCCGTAACCCTCTCAACTTTTTAGCACATGCTATGTGGGTGAAATGATGATACCATGCCAAGTTTCAACCTATTCAGAGTTCATTTGTAGTGCTTTTCAATTTCAGGGTCATTTAGCTCAAAAAAATCATTAAATGCATGAAAAATAGCAAATGAAGTTAGAAAGGGTTGAAATTTGAGGATGTGGCTTTGAATGGTGCATATTGAATGCACAAAAAGTCTGGAGTTGAAATAAGTTTAAAAAAATGAAATGCCTTTGTAACAGATGAGTTTTCGTCCGAAACCTTGATACTTCGAAGGAGATGGTCCAGTTTGTACACGAAGTGCATCCAGTTTTTGCCGTAACCCTATCAACTTTGTAGCACATGCTATGTGGGTGAAATGATGATACCATGCCAAGTTTCAACCTTTTCAGAGTTCATTTGTAGTGCTTTTCAATTTCAGGGTCATTTAGCTCAAAAAAATCATTAAATGCATGAAAAATAGCAAATGAAGTTAGAAAGGGTTGAAATTTGAGGATGTGGCCTTGAATGGTGCATATTGAATGCACAAAAAGTCTGGAGTTGAAATAAGTTTAAAAAAATGAAATGCCTTTGTAACAGATGAGTTTTCGTCCGAAACCTTGATACTTCGAAGGAGATGGTCCAGTTTGTACACGAAGTGCATCCAGTTTTTGCCGTAACCCTCTGAACTTTGTAGCACATGCTATGTGGGTGAAATGATGATACCATGCCAAGTTTCAACCTTTTCAGAGTTCATTTGTAGTGCTTTTCAATTTCAGGGTCATTTAGCTCAAAAAAATCATTAAATGCATGAAAAATAGCAAATGAAGTTAGAAAGGGTTGAAATTTGAGGATGTGGCCTTGAATGGTGCATATTGAATGCACAAAAAGTCTGGAGTTGAAATAAGTTTAAAAAAATGAAATGCCTTTGTAACAGATGAGTTTTCGTCCGAAACCTTGATACTTCGAAGGAGATGGTCCAGTTTGTACACGAAGTGCATCCAGTTTTTGCCGTAACCCTCTCAACTTTTTAGCACATGCTATGTGGGTGAAATGATGATACCATGCCAAGTTTCAACCTTTTCAGAGTTCATTTGTAGTGCTTTTCAATTTCAGGGTCATTTAGCTCAAAAAAAATCATTAAATGCATGAAAAATAGCAAATGAAGTTAGAAAGGGTTGAAATTTGAGGATGTGGCTTTGAATGGTGCATATTGAATGCGCAAAAAGTCTGGAGTTGAAATAAGTTTTAAAAAAGGAAATGCCTTTGTAACAGATGAGCTTTCGTGCGAAACCTTGATACTTCGAAGGAGATGGTCCAGTTTGTACACGAAGTGCATCCAGTTTTTGCCGTAACCGTCTCAACTTTTTAGCACATGCTATGTGGGTGAAATGATGATACCATGCCAAGTTTCAACCTTTTCAAAGTTCATTTGTAGTGCTTTTCAGTTTCAGGATCATTTAGCTCAAAAAAATCATTAAATGCATGAAAAATAGCAAATGAAGTTAGAAAGGGTTGAAATTTGAGGATTTGCCCTTGAATGGTGCATATTGAATGCACAAAAATTCTGGAGTTGAAATAAGTTTAAAAAAATGAAATGCCTTTGTAACAGATGAGTTTTCGTCCGAAACGTTGATACTTCGAAGGAGATGGTCCAGTTTGTACACGAAGTGCATCCAGTTTTTGCCGTAACCCTCTCAACTTTTTAGCACATGCTATGTGGGTGAAATGATGATTCCATGCTAAGTTTCAACATTTTCAGAGTTCATTTGTAGTGCTTTTCAATTTCAGGGTCATTTAGCTCAAAAAAAATCATTAAATGCATGAAAAATAGCAAATGAAGTTAGAAAGGGTTGAAATTTGAGGATGTGGCTTTGAATGGTGCATATTGAATGGGCAAAAAGTCTGGAGTTGAAATAAGTTTTAAAAAAGGAAATGCCTTTGTAACAGATGAGCTTTCGTGCGAAACCTTGATACTTCGAAGGAGATGGTCCAGTTTGTACACGAAGTGCATCCAGTTTTTGCTGTAACCGTCTCAACTTTTTAGCACATGCTATGTGGGTGAAATGATGATACCATGCCAAGTTTCAACCTTTTCAGAGTTCATTTGTAGTGCTTTTCAATTTCAGGATCATTTAGCTCAAAAAAATCATTAAATGCATGAAAAATAGCAAATGAAGTTAGAAAGGGTTGAAATTTGAGGATTTGGCCTTCAATGGTGCATATTGAATGCACAAAAATTCTGGAGTTGAAATAAGTTTAAAAAAATGAAATGCCTTTGTAACAGATGAGTTTTCGTCCGAAACGTTGATACTTCGAAGGAGATGGTCCAGTTTGTACACGAAGTGCATCCAGTTTTTTCCGTAACCCTCTCAACTTTTTAGCACATGCTATGTGGGTGAAATGATGATACCATGCCAAGTTTCAACCTATTCAGAGTTCATTTGTAGTGCTTTTCAATTTCAGGGTCATTTAGCTCAAAAAAATCATTAAATGCATGAAAAATAGCAAATGAAGTTAGAAAGGGTTGAAATTTGAGGATGTGGCTTTGAATGGTGCATATTGAATGCACAAAAAGTCTGGAGTTGAAATAAGTTTAAAAAAATGAAATGCCTTTGTAACAGATGAGTTTTCGTCCGAAACCTTGATACTTCGAAGGAGATGGTCCAGTTTGTACACGAAGTGCATCCAGTTTTTGCCGTAACCCTATCAACTTTGTAGCACATGCTATGTGGGTGAAATGATGATACCATGCCAAGTTTCAACCTTTTCAGAGTTCATTTGTAGTGCTTTTCAATTTCAGGGTCATTTAGCTCAAAAAAATCATTAAATGCATGAAAAATAGCAAATGAAGTTAGAAAGGGTTGAAATTTGAGGATGTGGCCTTGAATGGTGCATATTGAATGCACAAAAAGTCTGGAGTTGAAATAAGTTTAAAAAAATGAAATGCCTTTGTAACAGATGAGTTTTCGTCCGAAACCTTGATACTTCGAAGGAGATGGTCCAGTTTGTACACGAAGTGCATCCAGTTTTTGCCGTAACCCTCTGAACTTTGTAGCACATGCTATGTGGGTGAAATGATGATACCATGCCAAGTTTCAACCTTTTCAGAGTTCATTTGTAGTGCTTTTCAATTTCAGGGTCATTCAGCTCAAAAAAATCATTAAATGCATGAAAAATAGCAAATGAAGTTAGAAAGGGTTGAAATTTGAGGATGTGGCCTTGAATGGTGCATATTGAATGCACAAAAAGTCTGGAGTTGAAATAAGTTTAAAAAAATGAAATGCCTTTGTAACAGATGAGTTTTCGTCCGAAACCTTGATACTTCGAAGGAGATGGTCCAGTTTGTACACGAAGTGCATCCAGTTTTTGCCGTAACCCTCTCAACTTTTTAGCACATGCTATGTGGGTGAAATGATGATACCATGCCAAGTTTCAACCTTTTCAGAGTTCATTTGTAGTGCTTTTCAATTTCAGGGTCATTTAGCTCAAAAAAAATCATTAAATGCATGAAAAATAGCAAATGAAGTTAGAAAGGGTTGAAATTTGAGGATGTGGCTTTGAATGGTGCATATTGAATGCGCAAAAAGTCTGGAGTTGAAATAAGTTTTAAAAAAGGAAATGCCTTTGTAACAGATGAGCTTTCGTGCGAAACCTTGATACTTCGAAGGAGATGGTCCAGTTTGTACACGAAGTGCATCCAGTTTTTGCCGTAACCGTCTCAACTTTTTAGCACATGCTATGTGGGTGAAATGATGATACCATGCCAAGTTTCAACCTTTTCAAAGTTCATTTGTAGTGCTTTTCAATTTCAGGATCATTTAGCTCAAAAAAATCATTAAATGCATGAAAAATAGCAAATGAAGTTAGAAAGGGTTGAAATTTGAGGATTTGCCCTTGAATGGTGCATATTGAATGCACAAAAATTCTGGAGTTGAAATAAGTTTAAAAAAATGAAATGCCTTTGTAACAGATGAGTTTTCGTCCGAAACGTTGATACTTCGAAGGAGATGGTCCAGTTTGTACACGAAGTGCATCCAGTTTTTGCCGTAACCCTCTCAACTTTTTAGCACATGCTATGTGGGTGAAATGATGATTCCATGCTAAGTTTCAACATTTTCAGAGTTCATTTGTAGTGCTTTTCAATTTCAGGGTCATTTAGCTCAAAAAAAATCATTAAATGCATGAAAAATAGCAAATGAAGTTAGAAAGGGTTGAAATTTGAGGATGTGGCTTTGAATGGTGCATATTGAATGGGCAAAAAGTCTGGAGTTGAAATAAGTTTTAAAAAAGGAAATGCCTTTGTAACAGATGAGCTTTCGTGCGAAACCTTGATACTTCGAAGGAGATGGTCCAGTTTGTACACGAAGTGCATCCAGTTTTTGCTGTAACCGTCTCAACTTTTTAGCACATGCTATGTGGGTGAAATGATGATACCATGCCAAGTTTCAACCTTTTCAGAGTTCATTTGTAGTGCTTTTCAATTTCAGGATCATTTAGCTCAAAAAAATCATTAAATGCATGAAAAATAGCAAATGAAGTTAGAAAGGGTTGAAATTTGAGGATTTGGCCTTCAATGGTGCATATTGAATGCACAAAAATTCTGGAGTTGAAATAAGTTTAAAAAAATGAAATGCCTTTGTAACAGATGAGTTTTCGTCCGAAACGTTGATACTTCGAAGGAGATGGTCCAGTTTGTACACGAAGTGCATCCAGTTTTTTCCGTAACCCTCTCAACTTTTTAGCACATGCTATGTGGGTGAAATGATGATACCATGCCAAGTTTCAACCTATTCAGAGTTCATTTGTAGTGCTTTTCAATTTCAGGGTCATTTAGCTCAAAAAAATCATTAAATGCATGAAAAATAGCAAATGAAGTTAGAAAGGGTTGAAATTTGAGGATGTGGCTTTGAATGGTGCATATTGAATGCACAAAAAGTCTGGAGTTGAAATAAGTTTAAAAAAATGAAATGCCTTTGTAACAGATGAGTTTTCGTCCGAAACCTTGATACTTCGAAGGAGATGGTCCAGTTTGTACACGAAGTGCATCCAGTTTTTGCCGTAACCCTATCAACTTTGTAGCACATGCTATGTGGGTGAAATGATGATACCATGCCAAGTTTCAACCTTTTCAGAGTTCATTTGTAGTGCTTTTCAATTTCAGGGTCATTTAGCTCAAAAAAATCATTAAATGCATGAAAAATAGCAAATGAAGTTAGAAAGGGTTGAAATTTGAGGATGTGGCCTTGAATGGTGCATATTGAATGCACAAAAAGTCTGGAGTTGAAATAAGTTTAAAAAAATGAAATGCCTTTGTAACAGATGAGTTTTCGTCCGAAACCTTGATACTTCGAAGGAGATGGTCCAGTTTGTACACGAAGTGCATCCAGTTTTTGCCGTAACCCTCTGAACTTTGTAGCACATGCTATGTGGGTGAAATGATGATACCATGCCAAGTTTCAACCTTTTCAGAGTTCATTTGTAGTGCTTTTCAATTTCAGGGTCATTTAGCTCAAAAAAATCATTAAATGCATGAAAAATAGCAAATGAAGTTAGAAAGGGTTGAAATTTGAGGATGTGGCCTTGAATGGTGCATATTGAATGCACAAAAAGTCTGGAGTTGAAATAAGTTTAAAAAAATGAAATGCCTTTGTAACAGATGAGTTTTCGTCCGAAACCTTGATACTTCGAAGGAGATGGTCCAGTTTGTACACGAAGTGCATCCAGTTTTTGCCGTAACCCTCTCAACTTTTTAGCACATGCTATGTGGGTGAAATGATGATACCATGCCAAGTTTCAACCTTTTCAGAGTTCATTTGTAGTGCTTTTCAATTTCAGGGTCATTTAGCTCAAAAAAATCATTAAATGCATGAAAAATAGCAAATGAAGTTAGAAAGGGTTGAAATTTGAGGATGTGGCTTTGAATGGTGCATATTGAATGCGCAAAAAGTCTGGAGTTGAAATAAGTTTTAAAAAAGGAAATGCCTTTGTAACAGATGAGCTTTCGTGCGAAACCTTGATACTTCGAAGGAGATGGTCCAGTTTGTACACGAAGTGCATCCAGTTTTTGCCGTAACCGTCTCAACTTTTTAGCACATGCTATGTGGGTGAAATGATGATACCATGCCAAGTTTCAACCTTTTCAAAGTTCATTTGTAGTGCTTTTCAATTTCAGGATCATTTAGCTCAAAAAAATCATTAAATGCATGAAAAATAGCAAATGAAGTTAGAAAGGGTTGAAATTTGAGGATTTGCCCTTGAATGGTGCATATTGAATGCACAAAAATTCTGGAGTTGAAATAAGTTTAAAAAAATGAAATGCCTTTGTAACAGATGAGTTTTCGTCCGAAACGTTGATACTTCGAAGGAGATGGTCCAGTTTGTACACGAAGTGCATCCAGTTTTTGCCGTAACCCTCTCAACTTTTTAGCACATGCTATGTGGGTGAAATGATGATTCCATGCTAAGTTTCAACATTTTCAGAGTTCATTTGTAGTGCTTTTCAATTTCAGGATCATTTAGCTCAAAAAAAATCATTAAATGCATGAAAAATAGCAAATGAAGTTAGAAAGGGTTGAAATTTGAGGATGTGGCTTTGAATGGTGCATATTGAATGGGCAAAAAGTCTGGAGTTGAAATAAGTTTTAAAAAAGGAAATGCTTTGTAACAGATGAGCTTTCGTGCGAAACCTTGATACTTCGAAGGAGATGGTCCAGTTTGTACACGAAGTGCATCCAGTTTTTGCTGTAACCGTCTCAACTTTTTAGCACATGCTATGTGGGTGAAATGATGATACCATGCCAAGTTTCAACCTTTTCAGAGTTCATTTGTAGTGCTTTTCAATTTCAGGATCATTTAGCTCAAAAAAATCATTAAATGCATGAAAAATAGCAAATGAAGTTAGAAAGGGTTGAAATTTGAGGATTTGGCCTTCAATGGTGCATATTGAATGCACAAAAATTCTGGAGTTGAAATAAGTTTAAAAAAATGAAATGCCTTTGTAACAGATGAGTTTTCGTCCGAAACGTTGATACTTCGAAGGAGATGGTCCAGTTTGTACACGAAGTGCATCCAGTTTTTTCCGTAACCCTCTCAACTTTTTAGCACATGCTATGTGGGTGAAATGATGATACCATGCCAAGTTTCAACCTATTCAGAGTTCATTTGTAGTGCTTTTCAATTTCAGGGTCATTTAGCTCAAAAAAATCATTAAATGCATGAAAAATAGCAAATGAAGTTAGAAAGGGTTGAAATTTGAGGATGTGGCTTTGAATGGTGCATATTGAATGCACAAAAAGTCTGGAGTTGAAATAAGTTTAAAAAAATGAAATGCCTTTGTAACAGATGAGTTTTCGTCCGAAACCTTGATACTTCGAAGGAGATGGTCCAGTTTGTACACGAAGTGCATCCAGTTTTTGCCGTAACCCTATCAACTTTGTAGCACATGCTATGTGGGTGAAATGATGATACCATGCCAAGTTTCAACCTTTTCAGAGTTCATTTGTAGTGCTTTTCAATTTCAGGGTCATTTAGCTCAAAAAAATCATTAAATGCATGAAAAATAGCAAATGAAGTTAGAAAGGGTTGAAATTTGAGGATGTGGCCTTGAATGGTGCATATTGAATGCACAAAAAGTCTGGAGTTGAAATAAGTTTAAAAAAATGAAATGCCTTTGTAACAGATGAGTTTTCGTCCGAAACCTTGATACTTCGAAGGAGATGGTCCAGTTTGTACACGAAGTGCATCCAGTTTTTGCCGTAACCCTCTGAACTTTGTAGCACATGCTATGTGGGTGAAATGATGATACCATGCCAAGTTTCAACCTTTTCAGAGTTCATTTGTAGTGCTTTTCAATTTCAGGGTCATTTAGCTCAAAAAAATCATTAAATGCATGAAAAATAGCAAATGAAGTTAGAAAGGGTTGAAATTTGAGGATGTGGCCTTGAATGGTGCATATTGAATGCACAAAAAGTCTGGAGTTGAAATAAGTTTAAAAAAATGAAATGCCTTTGTAACAGATGAGTTTTCGTCCGAAACCTTGATACTTCGAAGGAGATGGTCCAGTTTGTACACGAAGTGCATCCAGTTTTTGCCGTAACCCTCTCAACTTTTTAGCACATGCTATGTGGGTGAAATGATGATACCATGCCAAGTTTCAACCTTTTCAGAGTTCATTTGTAGTGCTTTTCAATTTCAGGGTCATTTAGCTCAAAAAAAATCATTAAATGCATGAAAAATAGCAAATGAAGTTAGAAAGGGTTGAAATTTGAGGATGTGGCTTTGAATGGTGCATATTGAATGCGCAAAAAGTCTGGAGTTGAAATAAGTTTTAAAAAAGGAAATGCCTTTGTAACAGATGAGCTTTCGTGCGAAACCTTGATACTTCGAAGGAGATGGTCCAGTTTGTACACGAAGTGCATCCAGTTTTTGCCGTAACCGTCTCAACTTTTTAGCACATGCTATGTGGGTGAAATGATGATACCATGCCAAGTTTCAACCTTTTCAAAGTTCATTTGTAGTGCTTTTCAATTTCAGGATCATTTAGCTCAAAAAAATCATTAAATGCATGAAAAATAGCAAATGAAGTTAGAAAGGGTTGAAATTTGAGGATTTGCCCTTGAATGGTGCATATTGAATGCACAAAAATTCTGGAGTTGAAATAAGTTTAAAAAAATGAAATGCCTTTGTAACAGATGAGTTTTCGTCCGAAACGTTGATACTTCGAAGGAGATGGTCCAGTTTGTACACGAAGTGCATCCAGTTTTTGCCGTAACCCTCTCAACTTTTTAGCACATGCTATGTGGGTGAAATGATGATTCCATGCTAAGTTTCAACATTTTCAGAGTTCATTTGTAGTGCTTTTCAATTTCAGGGTCATTTAGCTCAAAAAAAATCATTAAATGCATGAAAAATAGCAAATGAAGTTAGAAAGGGTTGAAATTTGAGGATGTGGCTTTGAATGGTGCATATTGAATGGGCAAAAAGTCTGGAGTTGAAATAAGTTTTAAAAAAGGAAATGCCTTTGTAACAGATGAGCTTTCGTGCGAAACCTTGATACTTCGAAGGAGATGGTCCAGTTTGTACACGAAGTGCATCCAGTTTTTGCTGTAACCGTCTCAACTTTTTAGCACATGCTATGTGGGTGAAATGATGATACCATGCCAAGTTTCAACCTTTTCAGAGTTCATTTGTAGTGCTTTTCAATTTCAGGATCATTTAGCTCAAAAAAATCATTAAATGCATGAAAAATAGCAAATGAAGTTAGAAAGGGTTGAAATTTGAGGATTTGGCCTTCAATGGTGCATATTGAATGCACAAAAATTCTGGAGTTGAAATAAGTTTAAAAAAATGAAATGCCTTTGTAACAGACGAGTTTTCGTCCGAAACGTTGATACTTCGAAGGAGATGGTCCAGTTTGTACACGAAGTGCATCCAGTTTTTTCCGTAACCCTCTCAACTTTTTAGCACATGCTATGTGGGTGAAATGATGATACCATGCCAAGTTTCAACCTTTTCAGAGTTCATTTGTAGTGCTTTTCAATTTCAGGGTCATTTAGCTCAAAAAAATCATTAAATGCATGAAAAATAGCAAATGAAGTTAGAAAGGGTTGAAATTTGAGGATGTGGCCTTGAATGGTGCATATTGAATGCACAAAAAGTCTGGAGTTGAAATAAGTTTAAAAAAATGAAATGCCTTTGTAACAGATGAGTTTTCGTCCGAAACCTTGATACTTCGAAGGAGATGGTCCAGTTTGTACACGAAGTGCATCCAGTTTTTGCCGTAACCCTATCAACTTTGTAGCACATGCTATGTGGGTGAAATGATGATACCATGCCAAGTTTCAACCTTTTCAGAGTTCATTTGTAGTGCTTTTCAATTTCATGGTCATTTAGCTCAAAAAAATCATTAAATGCATGAAAAATAGCAAATGAAGTTAGAAAGGGTTGAAATTTGAGGATGTGGCCTTGAATGGTGCATATTGAATGCACAAAAAGTCTGGAGTTGAAATAAGTTTAAAAAAATGAAATGCCTTTGTAACAGATGAGTTTTCGTCCGGAACCTTGATACTTCGAAGGAGATGGTCCAGTTTGTACACGAAGTGCATCCAGTTTTTGCCGTAACCCTCTGAACTTTGTAGCACATGCTATGTGGGTGAAATGATGATACCATGCCAAGTTTCAACCTTTTCAGAGTTCATTTGTAGTGCTTTTCAATTTCAGGGTCATTTAGCTCAAAAAAATCATTAAATGCATGAAAAATAGCAAATGAAGTTAGAAAGGGTTGAAATTTGAGGATGTGGCCTTGAATGGTGCATATTGAATGCACAAAAAGTCTGGAGTTGAAATAAGTTTAAAAAAATGAAATGCCTTTGTAACAGATGAGTTTTCGTCCGAAACCTTGATACTTCGAAGGAGATGGTCCAGTTTGTACACGAAGTGCATCCAGTTTTTGCCGTAACCCTCTCAACTTTTTAGCACATGCTATGTGGGTGAAATGATGATACCATGCCAAGTTTCAACATTTTCAGAGTTCATTTGTAGTGCTTTTCAATTTCAGGGTCATTTAGCTCAAAAAAAATCATTAAATGCATGAAAAATAGCAAATGAAGTTAGAAAGGGTTGAAATTTGAGGATGTGGCTTTGAATGGTGCATATTGAATGCACAAAAAGTCTGGAGTTGAAATAAGTTAAAAAAAATGAAATGCCTTTGTAACAGATGAGTTTTCGTCCGAAACCTTGATACTTCGGAGGAGATGGTCCAGTTTGTACACGAAGTGCATCCAGTTTTTGCCGTAACCGTCTCAACTTTTTAGCACAGGCTATGTGAGTGCAATGATGATACCATGCCAAGTTTCAACCTTTTCAGAGTTCATTTGTAGTGATTTTCAATTTCAGGGTCATTTAGCTCAAAAAAATCATTAAATGCATGAAAAATAGCAAATGAAGTTAGAAAGGGTTGAAATTTGAGGATGTGGCCTTGAATGGTGCATATTGAATGCACAAAAAGTCTAGAGTTGAAATAAGTTTAAAAAATGAAATGCCTTTGTAACAGATGAGTTTTCGTCCGAAACCTTGATACTTCGAAGGAGATGGTCCAGTTTGTACACGAAATGCATCCAGTTTTTGCCGTAACCCTCTCAACTTTTTAGCACGTGCTATGTGGGTGAAATGACGATACCATGCCAAGTTTCAACCTTTTCAGAGTTCATTTGTAGTTCTTTTCAATTTCAGGGTCATTTAGCTCAAAAAAATCATTAAATGCATGAAAAATAGCAAATGAAGTTAGAAAGGGTTGAAATTTGAGGATGTGGCTTTGAATGGTGCATATTGAATGCACAAAAATTCTGGAGTTGAAATAAGTTTTAAAAAAGGAAATGCCTTTGTAACAGATGAGCTTTCGTGCGAAACCTTGATACTTCGAAGGAGATGGTCCAGTTTGTACACGAAGTGCATCCAGTTTTTGCCGTAACCGTCTCAACTTTTTAGCACATGCTATGTGGGTGAAATGATGATACCATGCCAAGTTTCAACCTTTTCAGAGTTCATTTGTAGTGCTTTTCAATTTCAGGGTCATTTAGCTCAAAAAAATCATTAAATGCATGAAAAATAGCAAATGAAGTTAGAAAGGGTTGAAATTTGAGGATGTGGACTTGAATGGTGCATATTGAATGCACAAAAAGTCTGGAGTTGAAATAAGTTAAAAAAAATGAAATGCCTTTGTAACAGATGAGTTTTCGTCCGAAACCTTGATACTTCGAAGGAGATGGTCCAGTTTGTACACGAAGTGCATCCAGTTTTTTCCGTAACCCTCTCAACTTTTTAGCACATGCTATGTGGGTGAAATGATGATACCATGCCAAGTTTCAACCTATTCAGAGTTCATTTGTAGTGCTTTTCAATTTCAGGGTCATTTAGCTCAAAAAAATCATTAAATGCATGAAAAATAGCAAATGAAGTTAGAAAGGGTTGAAATTTGAGGATGTGGCTTTGAATGGTGCATATTGAATGCACAAAAAGTCTGGAGTTGAAATAAGTTTAAAAAAATGAAATGCCTTTGTAACAGATGAGTTTTCGTCCGAAACCTTGATACTTCGAAGGAGATGGTCCAGTTTGTACACGAAGTGCATCCAGTTTTTGCCGTAACCCTATCAACTTTGTAGCACATGCTATGTGGGTGAAATGATGATACCATGCCAAGTTTCAACCTTTTCAGAGTTCATTTGTAGTGCTTTTCAATTTCAGGGTCATTTAGCTCAAAAAAATCATTAAATGCATGAAAAATAGCAAATGAAGTTAGAAAGGGTTGAAATTTGAGGATGTGGCCTTGAATGGTGCATATTGAATGCACAAAAAGTCTGGAGTTGAAATAAGTTTAAAAAAATGAAATGCCTTTGTAACAGATGAGTTTTCGTCCGAAACCTTGATACTTCGAAGGAGATGGTCCAGTTTGTACACGAAGTGCATCCAGTTTTTGCCGTAACCCTCTGAACTTTGTAGCACATGCTATGTGGGTGAAATGATGATACCATGCCAAGTTTCAACCTTTTCAGAGTTCATTTGTAGTGCTTTTCAATTTCAGGGTCATTTAGCTCAAAAAAATCATTAAATGCATGAAAAATAGCAAATGAAGTTAGAAAGGGTTGAAATTTGAGGATGTGGCCTTGAATGGTGCATATTGAATGCACAAAAAGTCTGGAGTTGAAATAAGTTTAAAAAAATGAAATGCCTTTGTAACAGATGAGTTTTCGTCCGAAACCTTGATACTTCGAAGGAGATGGTCCAGTTTGTACACGAAGTGCATCCAGTTTTTGCCGTAACCCTATCAACTTTGTAGCACATGCTATGTGGGTGAAATGATGATACCATGCCAAGTTTCAACCTTTTCAGAGTTCATTTGTAGTGCTTTTCAATTTCAGGGTCATTTAGCTCAAAAAAAATCATTAAATGCATGAAAAATAGCAAATGAAGTTAGAAAGGGTTGAAATTTGAGGATGTGGCTTTGAATGGTGCATATTGAATGCGCAAAAAGTCTGGAGTTGAAATAAGTTTTAAAAAAGGAAATGCCTTTGTAACAGATGAGCTTTCGTGCGAAACCTTGATACTTCGAAGGAGATGGTCCAGTTTGTACACGAAGTGCATCCAGTTTTTGCCGTAACCGTCTCAACTTTTTAGCACATGCTATGTGGGTGAAATGATGATACCATGCCAAGTTTCAACCTTTTCAAAGTTCATTTGTAGTGCTTTTCAATTTCAGGATCATTTAGCTCAAAAAAATCATTAAATGCATGAAAAATAGCAAATGAAGTTAGAAAGGGTTGAAATTTGAGGATTTGCCCTTGAATGGTGCATATTGAATGCACAAAAATTCTGGAGTTGAAATAAGTTTAAAAAAATGAAATGCCTTTGTAACAGATGAGTTTTCGTCCGAAACGTTGATACTTCGAAGGAGATGGTCCAGTTTGTACACGAAGTGCATCCAGTTTTTGCCGTAACCCTCTCAACTTTTTAGCACATGCTATGTGGGTGAAATGATGATTCCATGCTAAGTTTCAACATTTTCAGAGTTCATTTGTAGTGCTTTTCAATTTCAGGGTCATTTAGCTCAAAAAAAATCATTAAATGCATGAAAAATAGCAAATGAAGTTAGAAAGGGTTGAAATTTGAGGATGTGTCTTTGAATGGTGCATATTGAATGCACAAAAAGTCTGGAGTTGAAATAAGTTAAAAAAAATGAAATGCCTTTGTAACAGATGAGTTTTCGTCCGAAACCTTGATACTTCGGAGGAGATGGTCCAGTTTGTACACGAAGTGCATCCAGTTTTTTCCGTAACCCTCTCAACTTTGTAGCACAGGCTATGTGGGTGAAATGATGATACCATGCCAAGTTTCAACCTTTTCAGAGTTCATTTGTAGTGATTTTCAATTTCAGGGTCATTTAGCTCAAAAAAATCATTAAATGCATGAAAAATAGCAAATGAAGTTAGAAAGGGTTGAAATTTGAGGATTTGGCCTTGAATGGTGCATATTGAATGCACAAAAAGTCTAGAGTTGAAATAAGTTTAAAAAATGAAATGCCTTTGTAACAGATGAGTTTTCGTCCGAAACCTTGATACTTCGAAGGAGATGGTCCAGTTTGTACACGAAGTGCATCCAGTTTTTGCCGTAACCCTCTCAACTTTTTAGCACGTGCTATGTGGGTGAAATGACGATACCATGCCAAGTTTCAACCTTTTCAGAGTTCATTTGTAGTTCTTTTCAATTTCAGGGTCATTTAGCTCAAAAAAATCATTAAATGCATGAAAAATAGCAAATGAAGTTAGAAAGGGTTGAAATTTGAGGATGTGGCTTTGAATGGTGCATATTGAATGCACAAAAATTCTGGAGTTGAAATAAGTTTTAAAAAAGGAAATGCCTTTGTAACAGATGAGCTTTCGTGCGAAACCTTGATACTTCGAAGGAGATGGTCCAGTTTGTACACGAAGTGCATCCAGTTTTTGCCGTAACCGTCTCAACTTTTTAGCACATGCTATGTGGGTGAAATGATGATACCATGCCAAGTTTCAACCTTTTCAGAGTTCATTTGTAGTGCTTTTCAATTTCAGGGTCATTTAGCTCAAAAAAATCATTAAATGCATGAAAAATAGCAAATGAAGTTAGAAAGGGTTGAAATTTGAGGATGTGGCCTTGAATGGTGCATATTGAATGCACAAAAAGTCTGGAGTTGAAATAAGTTTAAAAAAATGAAATGCCTTTGTAACAGATGAGTTTTCGTCCGAAACCTTGATACTTCGAAGGAGATGGTCCAGTTTGTACACGAAGTGCATCCAGTTTTTGCCGTAACCCTCTGAACTTTGTAGCACATGCTATGTGGGTGAAATGATGATACCATGCCAAGTTTCAACCTTTTCAGAGTTCATTTGTAGTGCTTTTCAATTTCAGGGTCATTTAGCTCAAAAAAATCATTAAATGCATGAAAAATAGCAAATGAAGTTAGAAAGGGTTGAAATTTGAGGATGTGGCCTTGAATGGTGCATATTGAATGCACAAAAAGTCTGGAGTTGAAATAAGTTTAAAAAAATGAAATGCCTTTGTAACAGATGAGTTTTCGTCCGAAACCTTGATACTTCGAAGGAGATGGTCCAGTTTGTACACGAAGTGCATCCAGTTTTTGCCGTAACCCTCTCAACTTTTTAGCACATGCTATGTGGGTGAAATGATGATACCATGCCAAGTTTCAACCTTTTCAGAGTTCATTTGTAGTGCTTTTCAATTTCAGGGTCATTTAGCTCAAAAAAAATCATTAAATGCATGAAAAATAGCAAATGAAGTTAGAAAGGGTTGAAATTTGAGGATGTGGCTTTGAATGGTGCATATTGAATGCGCAAAAAGTCTGGAGTTGAAATAAGTTTTAAAAAAGGAAATGCCTTTGTAACAGATGAGCTTTCGTGCGAAACCTTGATACTTCGAAGGAGATGGTCCAGTTTGTACACGAAGTGCATCCAGTTTTTGCCATAACCGTCTCAACTTTTTAGCACATGCTATGTGGGTGAAATGATGATACCATGCCAAGTTTCAACCTTTTCAGAGTTCATTTGTAGTGCTTTTCAATTTCAGGATCATTTAGCTCAAAAAAATCATTAAATGCATGAAAAATAGCAAATGAAGTTAGAAAGGGTTGAAATTTGAGGATTTGGCCTTGAATGGTGCATATTGAATGCACAAAAATTCTGGAGTTGAAATAAGTTTAAAAAAATGAAATGCCTTTGTAACAGATGAGTTTTCGTCCGAAACGTTGATACTTCGAAGGAGATGGTCCAGTTTGTACACGAAGTGCATCCAGTTTTTGCCGTAACCCTCTCAACTTTTTAGCACATGCTATGTGGGTGAAATGATGATACCATGCTAAGTTTCAACATTTTCAGAGTTCATTTGTAGTGCTTTTCAATTTCAGGGTCATTTAGCTCAAAAAAAAATCATTAAATGCATGAAAAATAGCAAATGAAGTTAGAAAGGGTTGAAATTTGAGGATGTGTCTTTGAATGGTGCATATTGAATGCACAAAAAGTCTGGAGTTGAAATAAGTTAAAAAAATGAAATGCCTTTGTAACAGATGAGTTTTCGTCCGAAACCTTGATACTTCGGAGGAGATGGTCCAGTTTGTACACGAAGTGCATCCAGTTTTTTCCGTAACCCTCTCAACTTTGTAGCACAGGCTATGTGAGTGAAATGATGATACCATGCCAAGTTTCAACCTTTTCAGAGTTCATTTGTAGTGATTTTCAATTTCAGGGTCATTTAGCTCAAAAAAATCATTAAATGCATGAAAAATAGCAAATGAAGTTAGAAAGGGTTGAAATTTGAGGATGTGGCCTTGAATGGTGCATATTGAATGCACAAAAAGTCTAGAGTTGAAATAAGTTTAAAAAATGAAATGCCTTTGTAACAGATGAGTTTTCGTCCGAAACCTTGATACTTCGAAGGAGATGGTCCAGTTTGTACACGAAGTGCATCCAGTTTTTGCCGTAACCCTCTCAACTTTTTAGCACGTGCTATGTGGGTGAAATGACGATACCATGCCAAGTTTCAACCTTTTCAGAGTTCATTTGTAGTTCTTTTCAATTTCAGGGTCATTTAGCTCAAAAAAATCATTAAATGCATGAAAAATAGCAAATGAAGTTAGAAAGGGTTGAAATTTGAGGATGTGGCTTTGAATGGTGCATATTGAATGCACAAAAATTCTGGAGTTGAAATAAGTTTTAAAAAAGGAAATGCCTTTGTAACAGATGAGCTTTCGTGCGAAACCTTGATACTTCGAAGGAGATGGTCCAGTTTGTACACGAAGTGCATCCAGTTTTTGCCGTAACCGTCTCAACTTTTTAGCACATGCTATGTGGGTGAAATGATGATACCATGCCAAGTTTCAACCTTTTCAGAGTTCATTTGTAGTGCTTTTCAATTTCAGGGTCATTTAGCTCAAAAAAATCATTAAATGCATGAAAAATAGCAAATGAAGTTAGAAAGGGTTGAAATTTGAGGATGTGGACTTGAATGGTGCATATTGAATGCACAAAAAGTCTGGAGTTGAAATAAGTTAAAAAAAATGAAATGCCTTTGTAACAGATGAGTTTTCGTCCGAAACCTTGATACTTCGAAGGAGATGGTCCAGTTTGTACACGAAGTGCATCCAGTTTTTTCCGTAACCCTCTCAACTTTTTAGCACATGCTATGTGGGTGAAATGATGATACCATGCCAAGTTTCAACCTATTCAGAGTTCATTTGTAGTGCTTTTCAATTTCAGGGTCATTTAGCTCAAAAAAATCATTAAATGCATGAAAAATAGCAAATGAAGTTAGAAAGGGTTGAAATTTGAGGATGTGGCTTTGAATGGTGCATATTGAATGCACAAAAAGTCTGGAGTTGAAATAAGTTTAAAAAAATGAAATGCCTTTGTAACAGATGAGTTTTCGTCCGAAACCTTGATACTTCGAAGGAGATAGTCCAGTTTGTACACGAAGTGCATCCAGTTTTTGCCGTAACCCTATCAACTTTGTAGCACATGCTATGTGGGTGAAATGATGATACCATGCCAAGTTTCAACCTTTTCAGAGTTCATTTGTAGTGCTTTTCAATTTCAGGGTCATTTAGCTCAAAAAAATCATTAAATGCATGAAAAATAGCAAATGAAGTTAGAAAGGGTTGAAATTTGAGGATGTGGCCTTGAATGGTGCATATTGAATGCACAAAAAGTCTGGAGTTGAAATAAGTTTAAAAAAATGAAATGCCTTTGTAACAGATGAGTTTTCGTCCGAAACCTTGATACTTCGAAGGAGATGGTCCAGTTTGTACACGAAGTGCATCCAGTTTTTGCCGTAACCCTCTGAACTTTGTAGCACATGCTATGTGGGTGAAATGATGATACCATGCCAAGTTTCAACCTTTTCAGAGTTCATTTGTAGTGCTTTTCAATTTCAGGGTCATTTAGCTCAAAAAAATCATTAAATGCATGAAAAATAGCAAATGAAGTTAGAAAGGGTTGAAATTTGAGGATGTGGCCTTGAATGGTGCATATTGAATGCACAAAAAGTCTGGAGTTGAAATAAGTTTAAAAAAATGAAATGCCTTTGTAACAGATGAGTTTTCGTCCGAAACCTTGATACTTCGAAGGAGATGGTCCAGTTTGTACACGAAGTGCATCCAGTTTTTGCCGTAACCCTCTCAACTTTTTAGCACATGCTATGTGGGTGAAATGATGATACCATGCCAAGTTTCAACCTTTTCAGAGTTCATTTGTAGTGCTTTTCAATTTCAGGGTCATTTAGCTCAAAAAAATCATTAAATGCATGAAAAATAGCAAATGAAGTTAGAAAGGGTTGAAATTTGAGAATGTGGCTTTGAATGGTGCATATTGAATGCGCAAAACGTCTGGAGTTGAAATAAGTTTTAAAAAAGGAAATGCCTTTGTAACAGATGAGCTTTCGTGCGAAACCTTGATACTTCGAAGGAGATGGTCCAGTTTGTACACGAAGTGCATCCAGTTTTTGCCGTAACCGTCTCAACTTTTTAGCACATGCTATGTGGGTGAAATGATGATACCATGCCAAGTTTCAACCTTTTCAGAGTTCATTTGTAGTGCTTTTCAATTTCAGGATCATTTAGCTCAAAAAAATCATTAAATGCATGAAAAATAGCAAATGAAGTTAGAAAGGGTTGAAATTTGAGGATGTGGCTTTGAATGGTGCATATTGAATGCGCAAAAAGTCTGGAGTTGAAATAAGTTTTAAAAAAGGAAATGCCTTTGTAACAGATGAGCTTTCGTGCGAAACCTTGATACTTCGAAGGAGATGGTCCAGTTTGTACACGAAGTGCATCCAGTTTTTGCCATAACCGTCTCAACTTTTTAGCACATGCTATGTGGGTGAAATGATGATACCATGCCAAGTTTCAACCTTTTCAGAGTTCATTTGTAGTGCTTTTCAATTTCAGGATCATTTAGCTCAAAAAAATCATTAAATGCATGAAAAATAGCAAATGAAGTTAGAAAGGGTTGAAATTTGAGGATTTGGCCTTGAATGGTGCATATTGAATGCACAAAAATTCTGGAGTTGAAATAAGTTTAAAAAAATGAAATGCCTTTGTAACAGATGAGTTTTCGTCCGAAACGTTGATACTTCGAAGGAGATGGTCCAGTTTGTACACGAAGTGCATCCAGTTTTTGCCGTAACCCTCTCAACTTTTTAGCACATGCTATGTGGGTGAAATGATGATACCATGCTAAGTTTCAACATTTTCAGAGTTCATTTGTAGTGCTTTTCAATTTCAGGGTCATTTAGCTCAAAAAAAAATCATTAAATGCATGAAAAATAGCAAATGAAGTTAGAAAGGGTTGAAATTTGAGGATGTGTCTTTGAATGGTGCATATTGAATGCACAAAAAGTCTGGAGTTGAAATAAGTTAAAAAAATGAAATGCCTTTGTAACAGATGAGTTTTCGTCCGAAACCTTGATACTTCGGAGGAGATGGTCCAGTTTGTACACGAAGTGCATCCAGTTTTTTCCGTAACCCTCTCAACTTTGTAGCACAGGCTATGTGAGTGAAATGATGATACCATGCCAAGTTTCAACCTTTTCAGAGTTCATTTGTAGTGATTTTCAATTTCAGGGTCATTTAGCTCAAAAAAATCATTAAATGCATGAAAAATAGCAAATGAAGTTAGAAAGGGTTGAAATTTGAGGATGTGGCCTTGAATGGTGCATATTGAATGCACAAAAAGTCTAGAGTTGAAATAAGTTTAAAAAATGAAATGCCTTTGTAACAGATGAGTTTTCGTCCGAAACCTTGATACTTCGAAGGAGATGGTCCAGTTTGTACACGAAGTGCATCCAGTTTTTGCCGTAACCCTCTCAACTTTTTAGCACGTGCTATGTGGGTGAAATGACGATACCATGCCAAGTTTCAACCTTTTCAGAGTTCATTTGTAGTTCTTTTCAATTTCAGGGTCATTTAGCTCAAAAAAATCATTAAATGCATGAAAAATAGCAAATGAAGTTAGAAAGGGTTGAAATTTGAGGATGTGGCTTTGAATGGTGCATATTGAATGCACAAAAATTCTGGAGTTGAAATAAGTTTTAAAAAAGGAAATGCCTTTGTAACAGATGAGCTTTCGTGCGAAACCTTGATACTTCGAAGGAGATGGTCCAGTTTGTACACGAAGTGCATCCAGTTTTTGCCGTAACCGTCTCAACTTTTTAGCACATGCTATGTGGGTGAAATGATGATACCATGCCAAGTTTCAACCTTTTCAGAGTTCATTTGTAGTGCTTTTCAATTTCAGGGTCATTTAGCTCAAAAAAATCATTAAATGCATGAAAAATAGCAAATGAAGTTAGAAAGGGTTGAAATTTGAGGATGTGGACTTGAATGGTGCATATTGAATGCACAAAAAGTCTGGAGTTGAAATAAGTTAAAAAAAATGAAATGCCTTTGTAACAGATGAGTTTTCGTCCGAAACCTTGATACTTCGAAGGAGATGGTCCAGTTTGTACACGAAGTGCATCCAGTTTTTTCCGTAACCCTCTCAACTTTTTAGCACATGCTATGTGGGTGAAATGATGATACCATGCCAAGTTTCAACCTATTCAGAGTTCATTTGTAGTGCTTTTCAATTTCAGGGTCATTTAGCTCAAAAAAATCATTAAATGCATGAAAAATAGCAAATGAAGTTAGAAAGGGTTGAAATTTGAGGATGTGGCTTTGAATGGTGCATATTGAATGCACAAAAAGTCTGGAGTTGAAATAAGTTTAAAAAAATGAAATGCCTTTGTAACAGATGAGTTTTCGTCCGAAACCTTGATACTTCGAAGGAGATAGTCCAGTTTGTACACGAAGTGCATCCAGTTTTTGCCGTAACCCTATCAACTTTGTAGCACATGCTATGTGGGTGAAATGATGATACCATGCCAAGTTTCAACCTTTTCAGAGTTCATTTGTAGTGCTTTTCAATTTCAGGGTCATTTAGCTCAAAAAAATCATTAAATGCATGAAAAATAGCAAATGAAGTTAGAAAGGGTTGAAATTTGAGGATGTGGCCTTGAATGGTGCATATTGAATGCACAAAAAGTCTGGAGTTGAAATAAGTTTAAAAAAATGAAATGCCTTTGTAACAGATGAGTTTTCGTCCGAAACCTTGATACTTCGAAGGAGATGGTCCAGTTTGTACACGAAGTGCATCCAGTTTTTGCCGTAACCCTCTGAACTTTGTAGCACATGCTATGTGGGTGAAATGATGATACCATGCCAAGTTTCAACCTTTTCAGAGTTCATTTGTAGTGCTTTTCAATTTCAGGGTCATTTAGCTCAAAAAAATCATTAAATGCATGAAAAATAGCAAATGAAGTTAGAAAGGGTTGAAATTTGAGGATGTGGCCTTGAATGGTGCATATTGAATGCACAAAAAGTCTGGAGTTGAAATAAGTTTAAAAAAATGAAATGCCTTTGTAACAGATGAGTTTTCGTCCGAAACCTTGATACTTCGAAGGAGATGGTCCAGTTTGTACACGAAGTGCATCCAGTTTTTGCCGTAACCCTCTCAACTTTTTAGCACATGCTATGTGGGTGAAATGATGATACCATGCCAAGTTTCAACCTTTTCAGAGTTCATTTGTAGTGCTTTTCAATTTCAGGGTCATTTAGCTCAAAAAAATCATTAAATGCATGAAAAATAGCAAATGAAGTTAGAAAGGGTTGAAATTTGAGAATGTGGCTTTGAATGGTGCATATTGAATGCGCAAAACGTCTGGAGTTGAAATAAGTTTTAAAAAAGGAAATGCCTTTGTAACAGATGAGCTTTCGTGCGAAACCTTGATACTTCGAAGGAGATGGTCCAGTTTGTACACGAAGTGCATCCAGTTTTTGCCGTAACCGTCTCAACTTTTTAGCACATGCTATGTGGGTGAAATGATGATACCATGCCAAGTTTCAACCTTTTCAGAGTTCATTTGTAGTGCTTTTCAATTTCAGGATCATTTAGCTCAAAAAAAATCATTAAATGCATGAAAAATAGCAAATGAAGTTAGAAAGGGTTGAAATTTGAGGATTTGGCCTTGAATGGTGCATATTGAATGCACAAAAATTCTGGAGTTGAAATAAGTTAAAAAAAATGAAATGCCTTTGTAACAGATGAGTTTTCGTCCGAAACCTTGATACTTCGGAGGAGATGGTCCAGTTTGTACACGAAGTGCATCCAGTTTTTTCCGTAACCCTCTCAACTTTTTAGCACATGCTATGTGGGTGAAATGATGATACCATGCCAAGTTTCAAGCTTTTCAGAGTTCATTTGTAGTGCTTTTCAATTTCAGGGTCATTTAGCTCAAAAAAAATCATTAAATGCATGAAAAATAGCAAATGAAGTTAGAAAGGGTTGAAATTTGAGGATGTGGCTTTGAATGGTGCATATTGAATGCACAAAAAGTCTGGAGTTGAAATAAGTTAAAAAAAATGAAATGCCTTTGTAACAGATGAGTTTTCGTCCGAAACCTTGATACTTCGGAGGAGATGGTCCAGTTTGTACACGAAGTGCATCCAGTTTTTTCCGTAACCCTCTCAACTTTGTAGCACATGCTATGTGGGTGAAATGATGATACCATGCCAAGTTTCAACCTTTTCAGAGTTCATTTGTAGTGCTTTTCAATTTCAGGGTCATTTAGCTCAAAAAAATCATTAAATGCATGAAAAATAGCAAATGAAGTTAGAAAGGGTTGAAATTTGAGGATGTGGCCTTTAATGGTGCATATTAAATGCACAAAAAGTCTAGAGTTGAAATAAGTTTAAAAAATGAAATGCCTTTGTAACAGATGAGTTTTCGTCCGAAACCTTGATACTTCGAAGGAGATGGTCCAGTTTGTACACGAAGTGCATCCAGTTTTTGCCGTAACCGTCTCAACTTTTTAGCACATGCTATGTGGGTGAAATGATGATACCATGCCAAGTTTCAACCTTTTCAGAGTTCATTTGTAGTACTTTTCAATTTCAGGGTCATTTAGCTCAAAAAAATCATTAAATGCATGAAAACTAGCAAATTAAGTTAGAAAGGGTTGAAATTTGAGGATGTGGCTTTGAATGGTGCATATTGAATGCACAAAAAGTCTGGAGTTGAAATAAGTTTAAAAAAATGAAATGCCTTTGTAACAGATGAGTTTTCGTCCGAAACCTTGATACTTCGAAGGAGATGGTCCAGTTTGTACACGAAGTGCATCCAGTTTTTGCCGTAACCCTCTCAACTTTGTAGCACATGCTATGTGGGTGAAATGATGATACCATGCCAAGTTTCAACCTTTTCAGAGTTCATTTGTAGTGCTTTTCAATTTCAGGGTCATTTAGCTCAAAAAAATCATTAAATGCATGAAAAATAGCAAATGAAGTTAGAAAGGGTTGAAATTTGAGGATGTGGCTTTGAATGGTGCATATTGAATGCACAAAAATTCTGGAGTTGAAATAAGTTTTAAAAAAGGAAATGCCTTTGTAACAGATGAGCTTTCGTGCGAAACCTTGATACTTCGAAGGAGATGGTCCAGTTTGTACACGAAGTGCATCCAGTTTTTGCCGTAAGCGTCTCAACTTTTTAGCACATGCTATGTGGGTGAAATGATGATACCATGCCAAGTTTCAACCTTTTCAGAGTTCATTTGTAGTGCTTTTCAATTTCAGGGTCATTTAGCTCAAAAAAATCATTAAATGCATGAAAAATAGCAAATGAAGTTAGAAAGGGTTGAAATTTGAGGATGTGGCCTTGAATGGTGCATATTGAATGCACAAAAAGTCTGGAGTTGAAATAAGTTTAAAAAAATGAAATGCCTTTGTAACAGATGAGTTTTCGTCCGAAACCTTGATACTTCGAAGGAGATGGTCCAGTTTGTACACGAAGTGCATCCAGTTTTTGCCGTAACCCTCTGAACTTTGTAGCACATGCTATGTGGGTGAAATGATGATACCATGCCAAGTTTCAACCTTTTCAGAGTTCATTTGTAGTGCTTTTCAATTTCAGGGTCATTTAGCTCAAAAAAATCATTAAATGCATGAAAAATAGCAAATGAAGTTAGAAAGGGTTGAAATTTGAGGATGTGGCCTTGAATGGTGCATATTGAATGCACAAAAAGTCTGGAGTTGAAATAAGTTTAAAAAAATGAAATGCCTTTGTAACAGATGAGTTTTCGTCCGAAACCTTGATACTTCGAAGGAGATGGTCCAGTTTGTACACGAAGTGCATCCAGTTTTTGCCGTAACCCTCTCAACTTTTTAGCACATGCTATGTGGGTGAAATGATGATACCATGCCAAGTTTCAACCTTTTCAGAGTTCATTTGTAGTGCTTTTCAATTTCAGGGTCATTTAGCTCAAAAAATCATTAAATGCATGAAAAATAGCAAATGAAGTTAGAAAGGGTTGAAATTTGAGAATGTGGCTTTGAATGGTGCATATTGAATGCGCAAAACGTCTGGAGTTGAAATAAGTTTTAAAAAAGGAAATGCCTTTGTAACAGATGAGCTTTCGTGCGAAACCTTGATACTTCGAAGGAGATGGTCCAGTTTGTACACGAAGTGCATCCAGTTTTTGCCGTAACCGTCTCAACTTTTTAGCACATGCTATGTGGGTGAAATGATGATACCATGCCAAGTTTCAACCTTTTCAGAGTTCATTTGTAGTGCTTTTCAATTTCAGGATCATTTAGCTCAAAAAAAATCATTAAATGCATGAAAAATAGCAAATGAAGTTAGAAAGGGTTGAAATTTGAGGATTTGGCCTTGAATGGTGCATATTGAATGCACAAAAATTCTGGAGTTGAAATAAGTTTAAAAAAATGAAATGCCTTTGTAACAGATGAGTTTTCGTCCGAAACGTTGATACTTCTAAGGAGATGGTCCAGTTTGTACACGAAGTGCATCCAGTTTTTGCCGTAACCCTCTCAACTTTTTAGCACATGCTATGTGGGTGAAATGATGATACCATGCCAAGTTTCAACCTTTTCAGAGTTCATTTGTAGTGCTTTTCAATTTCAGGGTCATTTAGCTCAAAAAAAATCATTAAATGCATGAAAAATAGCAAATGAAGTTAGAAAGGGTTGAAATTTGAGGATGTGGCTTTGAATGGTGCATATTGAATGCACAAAAAGTCTGGAGTTGAAATAAGTTAAAAAAAATGAAATGCCTTTGTAACAGATGAGTTTTCGTCCGAAACCTTGATACTTCGGAGGAGATGGTCCAGTTTGTACACGAAGTGCATCCAGTTTTTTCCGTAACCCTCTCAACTTTGTAGCACATGCTATGTGGGTGAAATGATGATACCATGCCAAGTTTCAACCTTTTCAGAGTTCATTTGTAGTGCTTTTCAATTTCAGGGTCATTTAGCTCAAAAAAATCATTAAATGCATGAAAAATAGCAAATGAAGTTAGAAAGGGTTGAAATTTGAGGATGTGGCCTTGAATGGTGCATATTAAATGCACAAAAAGTCTAGAGTTGAAATAAGTTTAAAAAATGAAATGCCTTTGTAACAGATGAGTTTTCGTCCGAAACCTTGATACTTCGAAGGAGATGGTCCAGTTTGTACACGAAGTGCATCCAGTTTTTGCCGTAACCCTCTCAACTTTTTAGCACATGCTATGTGGGTGAAATGATGATACCATGCCAAGTTTCAACCTTTTCAGAGTTCATTTGTAGTACTTTTCAATTTCAGGGTCATTTAGCTCAAAAAAATCATTAAATGCATGAAAACTAGCAAATTAAGTTAGAAAGGGTTGAAATTTGAGGATGTGGCTTTGAATGGTGCATATTGAATGCACAAAAAGTCTGGAGTTGAAATAAGTTTAAAAAAATGAAATGCCTTTGTAACAGATGAGTTTTCGTCCGAAACCTTGATACTTCGAAGGAGATGGTCCAGTTTGTACACGAAGTGCATCCAGTTTTTGCCGTAACCCTCTCAACTTTGTAGCACATGCTATGTGGGTGAAATGATGATACCATGCCAAGTTTCAACCTTTTCAGAGTTCATTTGTAGTGCTTTTCAATTTCAGGGTCATTTAGCTCAAAAAAATCATTAAATGCATGAAAAATAGCAAATGAAGTTAGAAAGGGTTGAAATTTGAGGATGTGGCTTTGAATGGTGCATATTGAATGCACAAAAATTCTGGAGTTGAAATAAGTTTTAAAAAAGGAAATGCCTTTGTAACAGATGAGCTTTCGTGCGAAACCTTGATACTTCGAAGGAGATGGTCCAGTTTGTACACGAAGTGCATCCAGTTTTTGCCGTAAGCGTCTCAACTTTTTAGCACATGCTATGTGGGTGAAATGATGATACCATGCCAAGTTTCAACCTTTTCAGAGTTCATTTGTAGTGCTTTTCAATTTCAGGGTCATTTAGCTCAAAAAAATCATTAAATGCATGAAAAATAGCAAATGAAGTTAGAAAGGGTTGAAATTTGAGGATGTGGACTTGAATGGTGCATATTGAATGCACAAAAAGTCTGGAGTTGAAATAAGTTAAAAAAAATGAAATGCCTTTGTAACAGATGAGTTTTCGTCTGAAACCTTGATACTTCGAAGGAGATGGTCCAGTTTGTACACGAAGTGCATCCAGTTTTTTCCGTAACCCTCTCAACTTTTTAGCACATGCTATGTGGGTGAAATGATGATACCATGCCAAGTTTCAACCTATTCAGAGTTCATTTGTAGTGCTTTTCAATTTCAGGGTCATTTAGCTCAAAAAAATCATTAAATGCATGAAAAATAGCAAATGAAGTTAGAAAGGGTTGAAATTTGAGGATGTGGCTTTGAATGGTGCATATTGAATGCACAAAAAGTCTGGAGTTGAAATAAGTTTAAAAAAATGAAATGCCTTTGTAACAGATGAGTTTTCGTCCGAAACCTTGATACTTCGAAGGAGATAGTCCAGTTTGTACACGAAGTGCATCCAGTTTTTGCCGTAACCCTATCAACTTTGTAGCACATGCTATGTGGGTGAAATGATGATACCATGCCAAGTTTCAACCTTTTCAGAGTTCATTTGTAGTGCTTTTCAATTTCAGGGTCATTTAGCTCAAAAAAATCATTAAATGCATGAAAAATAGCAAATGAAGTTAGAAAGGGTTGAAATTTGAGGATGTGGCCTTGAATGGTGCATATTGAATGCACAAAAAGTCTGGAGTTGAAATAAGTTTAAAAAAATGAAATGCCTTTGTAACAGATGAGTTTTCGTCCGAAACCTTGATACTTCGAAGGAGATGGTCCAGTTTGTACACGAAGTGCATCCAGTTTTTGCCGTAACCCTCTGAACTTTGTAGCACATGCTATGTGGGTGAAATGATGATACCATGCCAAGTTTCAACCTTTTCAGAGTTCATTTGTAGTGCTTTTCAATTTCAGGGTCATTTAGCTCAAAAAAATCATTAAATGCATGAAAAATAGCAAATGAAGTTAGAAAGGGTTGAAATTTGAGGATGTGGCCTTGAATGGTGCATATTGAATGCACAAAAAGTCTGGAGTTGAAATAAGTTTAAAAAAATGAAATGCCTTTGTAACAGATGAGTTTTCGTCCGAAACCTTGATACTTCGAAGGAGATGGTCCAGTTTGTACACGAAGTGCATCCAGTTTTTGCCGTAACCCTCTCAACTTTTTAGCACATGCTATGTGGGTGAAATGATGATACCATGCCAAGTTTCAACCTTTTCAGAGTTCATTTGTAGTGCTTTTCAATTTCAGGGTCATTTAGCTCAAAAAAATCATTAAATGCATGAAAAATAGCAAATGAAGTTAGAAAGGGTTGAAATTTGAGAATGTGGCTTTGAATGGTGCATATTGAATGCGCAAAAAGTCTGGAGTTGAAATAAGTTTTAAAAAAGGAAATGCCTTTGTAACAGATGAGCTTTCGTGCGAAACCTTGATACTTCGAAGGAGATGGTCCAGTTTGTACACGAAGTGCATCCAGTTTTTGCCGTAACCGTCTCAACTTTTTAGCACATGCTATGTGGGTGAAATGATGATACCATGCCAAGTTTCAACCTTTTCAGAGTTCATTTGTAGTGCTTTTCAATTTCAGGATCATTTAGCTCAAAAAAATCATTAAATGCATGAAAAATAGCAAATGAAGTTAGAAAGGGTTGAAATTTGAGGATTTGGCCTTGAATGGTGCATATTGAATGCACAAAAATTCTGGAGTTGAAATAAGTTTAAAAAAATGAAATGCCTTTGTAACAGATGAGTTTTCGTCCGAAACGTTGATACTTCTAAGGAGATGGTCCAGTTTGTACACGAAGTGCATCCAGTTTTTGCCGTAACCCTCTCAACTTTTTAGCACATGCTATGTGGGTGAAATGATGATACCATGCCAAGTTTCAACCTTTTCAGAGTTCATTTGTAGTGCTTTTCAATTTCAGGGTCATTTAGCTCAAAAAAAAATCATTAAATGCATGAAAAATAGCAAATGAAGTTAGAAAGGGTTGAAATTTGAGGATGTGGCTTTGAATGGTGCATATTGAATGCACAAAAAGTCTGGAGTTGAAATAAGTTAAAAAAAATGAAATGCCTTTGTAACAGATGAGTTTTCGTCCGAAACCTTGATACTTCGGAGGAGATGGTCCAGTTTGTACACGAAGTGCATCCAGTTTTTTCCGTAACCCTCTCAACTTTGTAGCACATGCTATGTGGGTGAAATGATGATACCATGCCAAGTTTCAACCTTTTCAGAGTTCATTTGTAGTGCTTTTCAATTTCAGGGTCATTTAGCTCAAAAAAATCATTAAATGCATGAAAAATAGCAAATGAAGTTAGAAAGGGTTGAAATTTGAGGATGTGGCCTTGAATGGTGCATATTAAATGCACAAAAAGTCTAGAGTTGAAATAAGTTTAAAAAATGAAATGCCTTTGTAACAGATGAGTTTTCGTCCGAAACCTTGATACTTCGAAGGAGATGGTCCAGTTTGTACACGAAGTGCATCCAGTTTTTGCCGTAACCCTCTCAACTTTTTAGCACATGCTATGTGGGTGAAATGATGATACCATGCCAAGTTTCAACCTTTTCAGAGTTCATTTGTAGTACTTTTCAATTTCAGGGTCATTTAGCTCAAAAAAATCATTAAATGCATGAAAACTAGCAAATTAAGTTAGAAAGGGTTGAAATTTGAGGATGTGGCTTTGAATGGTGCATATTGAATGCACAAAAAGTCTGGAGTTGAAATAAGTTTAAAAAAATGAAATGCCTTTGTAACAGATGAGTTTTCGTCCTAAACCTTGATACTTCGAAGGAGATGGTCCAGTTTGTACACGAAGTGCATCCAGTTTTTGCCGTAACCCTCTCAACTTTGTAGCACATGCTATGTGGGTGAAATGATGATACCATGCCAAGTTTCAACCTTTTCAGAGTTCATTTGTAGTGCTTTTCAATTTCAGGGTCATTTAGCTCAAAAAAATCATTAAATGCATGAAAAATAGCAAATGAAGTTAGAAAGGGTTGAAATTTGAGGATGTGGCTTTGAATGGTGCATATTGAATGCACAAAAATTCTGGAGTTGAAATAAGTTTTAAAAAAGGAAATGCCTTTGTAACAGATGAGCTTTCGTGCGAAACCTTGATACTTCGAAGGAGATGGTCCAGTTTGTACACGAAGTGCATCCAGTTTTTGCCGTAAGCGTCTCAACTTTTTAGCACATGCTATGTGGGTGAAATGATGATACCATGCCAAGTTTCAACCTTTTCAGAGTTCATTTGTAGTTCTTTTCAATTTCAGGGTCATTTAGCTCAAAAAAATCATTAAATGCATGAAAAATAGCAAGTGAAGTTAGAAAGGGTTGAAATTTGAGGATGTGGCCTTGAATGGTGCATATTGAATGCACAAAAATTCTGGAGTTGAAATAAGTTTAAAAAAATGAAATGCCTTTGTAACAGATGAGTTTTCGTCTGAAACCTTAATACTTCGAAGGAGATGGTCCAGTTTGTACACGAAGTGCATCCAGTTTTTGCCGTAACCCTCTCAACTTTGTAGGACATGCTATGTGGGTTAAATGATGATACCATGCCAAGTTTCAACCTTTTCAGAGTTCATTTGTAGTTCTTTTCAATTTCAGGGTCATTTAGCTCTAAAAAATCATTAAATGCATGAAAAATAGCAAATGAAGTTAGAAAGGGTTGAAATTTGAGGATGTGGCTTTGAATGGTGCATATTGAATGCACAAAAAGTCTGGAGTTGAAATAAGTTTAAAAAAATGAAATGCCTTTGAATCAGATGAGCTTTCGTGCGAAACCTTGATACTTCGAAGGAGATGGTCCAGTTTGTACACGAAGTGCATCCAGTTTTTGCCGTAACCGTCTCAACTTTTTAGCACATGCTATGTGGGCGAAATGATGATACCATGCCAAGTTTCATCCTTTTCAGAGTTCATTTGTAGTTCTTTTCAATTTCAGGGTCATTTAGCTCAAAAAAATCATTAAATGCATGAAAAATAGCAAATGAAGTTAGAAAGGGTTGAAATTTGAGGATGTGGCTTTGAATGGTGCATATTGAATGCACAAAAAGTCTGGAGTTGAAATAAGTTTTAAAAAATGAAATGCCTTTGTAACAGATGAGTTTTCGTCCGAAACCTTAATACTTCGAAGGAGATGGTCCAGTTTGTACACGAAGTGCATCCAGTTTTTGCCGTAACCCTCTCAACTTTTTAGCACATGCTATGTGGGTGAAATGATGATACCATGCCAAGTTTCAACCTTTTCAGAGTTCATTTGTAGTTCTTTTCAATTTCAGGGTAATTTAGCTCAAACAAATCATTAAATGCATGAAAAATAGCAAATGAAGTTAGAAAGGGTTGAAATTTGAGGATGTGGCCTTCAATGGTGCATATTGAATGCACAAAAATTCTGGAGTTGAAATAAGTTTAAAAAAATGAAATGCCTTTGTAACAGATGAGTTTTCGTCCGAAACCTTGATACTTCGAAGGAGATGGTCCAGTTTGTACACGAAGTGCATCCAGTTTTTGCCGTAACCCTCTCAACTTTTTAGCACATGCTATGTGGGTGAAATGATGATACCATGCCAAGTTTCAACCTTTTCAGAGTTCATTTGTAGTGCTTTTCAATTTCAGGGTCATTTAGCTCAAAAAAATCATTAAATGCATGAAAAATAGCAAATGAAGTTAGAAAGGGTTGAAATTTGAGAATGTGGCTTTGAATGGTGCATATTGAATGCGCAAAAAGTCTGGAGTTGAAATAAGTTTTAAAAAAGGAAATGCCATTGTAACAGATGAGCTTTCGTGCGAAACCTTGATACTTCGAAGGAGATGGTCCAGTTTGTACACGAAGTGCATCCAGTTTTTGCCGTAACCGTCTCAACTTTTTAGCACATGCTATGTGGGTGAAATGATGATACCATGCCAAGTTTCAACCTTTTCAGAGTTCATTTGTAGTGCTTTTCAATTTCAGGATCATTTAGCTCAAAAAAAATCATTAAATGCATGAAAAATAGCAAATGAAGTTAGAAAGGGTTGAAATTTGAGGATTTGGCCTTGAATGGTGCATATTGAATGCACAAAAATTCTGGAGTTGAAATAAGTTTAAAAAAATGAAATGCCTTTGTAACAGATGAGTTTTCGTCCGAAACGTTGATACTTCTAAGGAGATGGTCCAGTTTGTACACGAAGTGCATCCAGTTTTTGCCGTAACCCTCTCAACTTTTTAGCACATGCTATGTGGGTGAAATGATGATACCATGCCAAGTTTCAACCTTTTCAGAGTTCATTTGTAGTGCTTTTCAATTTCAGGGTCATTTAGCTCAAAAAAAATCATTAAATGCATGAAAAATAGCAAATGAAGTTAGAAAGGGTTGAAATTTGAGGATGTGGCTTTGAATGGTGCATATTGAATGCACAAAAAGTCTGGAGTTGAAATAAGTTAAAAAAAATGAAATGCCTTTGTAACAGATGAGTTTTCGTCCGAAACCTTGATACTTCGGAGGAGATGGTCCAGTTTGTACACGAAGTGCATCCAGTTTTTTCCGTAACCCTCTCAACTTTGTAGCACATGCTATGTGGGTGAAATGATGATACCATGCCAAGTTTCAACCTTTTCAGAGTTCATTTGTAGTGCTTTTCAATTTCAGGGTCATTTAGCTCAAAAAAATCATTAAATGCATGAAAAATAGCAAATGAAGTTAGAAAGGGTTGAAATTTGAGGATGTGGCCTTGAATGGTGCATATTAAATGCACAAAAAGTCTAGAGTTGAAATAAGTTTAAAAAATGAAATGCCTTTGTAACAGATGAGTTTTCGTCCGAAACCTTGATACTTCGAAGGAGATGGTCTAGTTTGTACACGAAGTGCATCCAGTTTTTGCCGTAACCCTCTCAACTTTTTAGCACATGCTATGTGGGTGAAATGATGATACCATGCCAAGTTTCAACCTTTTCAGAGTTCATTTGTAGTACTTTTCAATTTCAGGGTCATTTAGCTCAAAAAAATCATTAAATGCATGAAAACTAGCAAATTAAGTTAGAAAGGGTTGAAATTTGAGGATGTGGCTTTGAATGGTGCATATTGAATGCACAAAAAGTCTGGAGTTGAAATAAGTTTAAAAAAATGAAATGCCTTTGTAACAGATGAGTTTTCGTCCTAAACCTTGATACTTCGAAGGAGATGGTCCAGTTTGTACACGAAGTGCATCCAGTTTTTGCCGTAACCCTCTCAACTTTGTAGCACATGCTATGTGGGTGAAATGATGATACCATGCCAAGTTTCAACCTTTTCAGAGTTCATTTGTAGTGCTTTTCAATTTCAGGGTCATTTAGCTCAAAAAAATCATTAAATGCATGAAAAATAGCAAATGAAGTTAGAAAGGGTTGAAATTTGAGGATGTGGCTTTGAATGGTGCATATTGAATGCACAAAAATTCTGGAGTTGAAATAAGTTTTAAAAAAGGAAATGCCTTTGTAACAGATGAGCTTTCGTGCGAAACCTTGATACTTCGAAGGAGATGGTCCAGTTTGTACACGAAGTGCATCCAGTTTTTGCCGTAAGCGTCTCAACTTTTTAGCACATGCTATGTGGGTGAAATGATGATACCATGCCAAGTTTCAACCTTTTCAGAGTTCATTTGTAGTTCTTTTCAATTTCAGGGTCATTTAGCTCAAAAAAATCATTAAATGCATGAAAAATAGCAAGTGAAGTTAGAAAGGGTTGAAATTTGAGGATGTGGCCTTGAATGGTGCATATTGAATGCACAAAAATTCTGGAGTTGAAATAAGTTTAAAAAAATGAAATGCCTTTGTAACAGATGAGTTTTCGTCTGAAACCTTAATACTTCGAAGGAGATGGTCCAGTTTGTACACGAAGTGCATCCAGTTTTTGCCGTAACCCTCTCAACTTTGTAGGACATGCTATGTGGGTTAAATGATGATACCATGCCAAGTTTCAACCTTTTCAGAGTTGATTTGTAGTTCTTTTCAATTTCAGGGTCATTTAGCTCTAAAAAATCATTAAATGCATGAAAAATAGCAAATGAAGTTAGAAAGGGTTGAAATTTGAGGATGTGGATTTGAATGGTGCATATTGAATGCACAAAAAGTCTGGAGTTGAAATAAGTTTAAAAAAATGAAATGCCTTTGTAACAGATGAGCTTTCGTGCGAAACCTTGATACTTCGAAGGAGATGGTCCAGTTTGTACACGAAGTGCATCCAGTTTTTGCCGTAACCGTCTCAACTTTTTAGCACATGCTATGTGGGCGAAATGATGATACCATGCCAAGTTTCATCCTTTTCAGAGTTCATTTGTAGTTCTTTTCAATTTCAGGGTCATTTAGCTCAAAAAAATCATTAAATGCATGAAAAATAGCAAATGAAGTTAGAAAGGGTTGAAATTTGAGGATGTGGCTTTGAATGGTGCATATTGAATGCACAAAAAGTCTGGAGTTGAAATAAGTTTTAAAAAATGAAATGCCTTTGTAACAGATGAGTTTTCGTCCGAAACCTTAATACTTCGAAGGAGATGGTCCAGTTTGTACACGAAGTGCATCCAGTTTTTGCCGTAACCCTCTCAACTTTTTAGCACATGCTATGTGGGTGAAATGATGATACCATGCCAAGTTTCAACCTTTTCAGAGTTCATTTGTAGTTCTTTTCAATTTCAGGGTAATTTAGCTCAAACAAATCATTAAATGCATGAAAAATAGCAAATGAAGTTAGAAAGGGTTGAAATTTGAGGATGTGGCCTTCAATGGTGCATATTGAATGCACAAAAATTCTGGAGTTGAAATAAGTTTAAAAAAATGAAATGCCTTTGTAACAGATGAGTTTTCGTCCGAAACCTTGATACTTCGAAGGAGATGGTCCAGTTTGTACACGAAGTGCATCCAGTTTTTGCCGTAACCCTCTCAACTTTTTAGCACATGCTATGTGGGTGAAATGATGATACCATGCCAAGTTTCAACCTTTTCAGAGTTCATTTGTAGTGCTTTTCAATTTCAGGGTCATTTAGCTCAAAAAAATCATTAAATGCATGAAAAATAGCAAATGAAGTTAGAAAGGGTTGAAATTTGAGAATGTGGCTTTGAATGGTGCATATTGAATGCGCAAAAAGTCTGGAGTTGAAATAAGTTTTAAAAAAGGAAATGCCATTGTAACAGATGAGCTTTCGTGCGAAACCTTGATACTTCGAAGGAGATGGTCCAGTTTGTACACGAAGTGCATCCAGTTTTTGCCGTAACCGTCTCAACTTTTTAGCACATGCTATGTGGGTGAAATGATGATACCATGCCAAGTTTCAACCTTTTCAGAGTTCATTTGTAGTGCTTTTCAATTTCAGGATCATTTAGCTCAAAAAAAATCATTAAATGCATGAAAAATAGCAAATGAAGTTAGAAAGGGTTGAAATTTGAGGATTTGGCCTTGAATGGTGCATATTGAATGCACAAAAATTCTGGAGTTGAAATAAGTTTAAAAAAATGAAATGCCTTTGTAACAGATGAGTTTTCGTCCGAAACGTTGATACTTCTAAGGAGATGGTCCAGTTTGTACACGAAGTGCATCCAGTTTTTGCCGTAACCCTCTCAACTTTTTAGCACATGCTATGTGGGTGAAATGATGATACCATGCCAAGTTTCAACCTTTTCAGAGTTCATTTGTAGTGCTTTTCAATTTCAGGGTCATTTAGCTCAAAAAAAATCATTAAATGCATGAAAAATAGCAAATGAAGTTAGAAAGGGTTGAAATTTGAGGATGTGGCTTTGAATGGTGCATATTGAATGCACAAAAAGTCTGGAGTTGAAATAAGTTAAAAAAAATGAAATGCCTTTGTAACAGATGAGTTTTCGTCCGAAACCTTGATACTTCGGAGGAGATGGTCCAGTTTGTACACGAAGTGCATCCAGTTTTTTCCGTAACCCTCTCAACTTTGTAGCACATGCTATGTGGGTGAAATGATGATACCATGCCAAGTTTCAACCTTTTCAGAGTTCATTTGTAGTGCTTTTCAATTTCAGGGTCATTTAGCTCAAAAAAATCATTAAATGCATGAAAAATAGCAAATGAAGTTAGAAAGGGTTGAAATTTGAGGATGTGGCCTTGAATGGTGCATATTAAATGCACAAAAAGTCTAGAGTTGAAATAAGTTTAAAAAATGAAATGCCTTTGTAACAGATGAGTTTTCGTCCGAAACCTTGATACTTCGAAGGAGATGGTCCAGTTTGTACACGAAGTGCATCCAGTTTTTGCCGTAACCCTCTCAACTTTTTAGCACATGCTATGTGGGTGAAATGATGATACCATGCCAAGTTTCAACCTTTTCAGAGTTCATTTGTAGTACTTTTCAATTTCAGGGTCATTTAGCTCAAAAAAATCATTAAATGCATGAAAACTAGCAAATTAAGTTAGAAAGGGTTGAAATTTGAGGATGTGGCTTTGAATGGTGCATATTGAATGCACAAAAAGTCTGGAGTTGAAATAAGTTTAAAAAAATGAAATGCCTTTGTAACAGATGAGTTTTCGTCCTAAACCTTGATACTTCGAAGGAGATGGTCCAGTTTGTACACGAAGTGCATCCAGTTTTTGCCGTAACCCTCTCAACTTTGTAGCACATGCTATGTGGGTGAAATTATGATACCATGCCAAGTTTCAACCTTTTCAGAGTTCATTTGTAGTGCTTTTCAATTTCAGGGTCATTTAGCTCAAAAAAATCATTAAATGCATGAAAAATAGCAAATGAAGTTAGAAAGGGTTGAAATTTGAGGATGTGGCTTTGAATGGTGCATATTGAATGCACAAAAATTCTGGAGTTGAAATAAGTTTTAAAAAAGGAAATGCCTTTGTAACAGATGAGCTTTCGTGCGAAACCTTGATACTTCGAAGGAGATGGTCCAGTTTGTACACGAAGTGCATCCAGTTTTTGCCGTAAGCGTCTCAACTTTTTAGCACATGCTATGTGGGTGAAATGATGATACCATGCCAAGTTTCAACCTTTTCAGAGTTCATTTGTAGTTCTTTTCAATTTCAGGGTCATTTATCTCAAAAAAATCATTAAATGCATGAAAAATAGCAAGTGAAGTTAGAAAGGGTTGAAATTTGAGGATGTGGCCTTGAATGGTGCATATTGAATGCACAAAAATTCTGGAGTTGAAATAAGTTTAAAAAAATGAAATGCCTTTGTAACAGATGAGTTTTCGTCTGAAACCTTAATACTTCGAAGGAGATGGTCCAGTTTGTACACGAAGTGCATCCAGTTTTTGCCGTAACCCTCTCAACTTTGTAGGACATGCTATGTGGGTTAAATGATGATACCATGCCAAGTTTCAACCTTTTCAGAGTTCATTTGTAGTTCTTTTCAATTTCAGGGTCATTTAGCTCTAAAAAATCATTAAATGCATGAAAAATAGCAAATGAAGTTAGAAAGGGTTGAAATTTGAGGATGTGGATTTGAATGGTGCATATTGAATGCACAAAAAGTCTGGAGTTGAAATAAGTTTAAAAAAATGAAATGCCTTTGTAACAGATGAGCTTTCGTGCGAAACCTTGATACTTCGAAGGAGATGGTCCAGTTTGTACACGAAGTGCATCCAGTTTTTGCCGTAACCGTCTCAACTTTTTAGCACATGCTATGTGGGCGAAATGATGATACCATGCCAAGTTTCATCCTTTTCAGAGTTCATTTGTAGTTCTTTTCAATTTCAGGGTCATTTAGCTCAAAAAAATCATTAAATGCATGAAAAATAGCAAATGAAGTTAGAAAGGGTTGAAATTTGAGGATGTGGCTTTGAATGGTGCATATTGAATGCACAAAAAGTCTGGAGTTGAAATAAGTTTTAAAAAATGAAATGCCTTTGTAACAGATGAGTTTTCGTCCGAAACCTTAATACTTCGAAGGAGATGGTCCAGTTTGTACACGAAGTGCATCCAGTTTTTGCCGTAACCCTCTCAACTTTTTAGCACATGCTATGTGGGTGAAATGATGATACCATGCCAAGTTTCAACCTTTTCAGAGTTCATTTGTAGTTCTTTTCAATTTCAGGGTAATTTAGCTCAAACAAATCATTAAATGCATGAAAAATAGCAAATGAAGTTAGAAAGGGTTGAAATTTGAGGATGTGGCCTTCAATGGTGCATATTGAATGCACAAAAATTCTGGAGTTGAAATAAGTTTAAAAAAATGAAATGCCTTTGTAACAGATGAGTTTTCGTCCGAAACCTTGATACTTCGAAGGAGATGGTCCAGTTTGTACACGAAGTGCATCCAGTTTTTGCCGTAACCCTCTCAACTTTTTAGCACATGCTATGTGGGTGAAATGATGATACCATGCCAAGTTTCAACCTTTTCAGAGTTCATTTGTAGTGCTTTTCAATTTCAGGGTCATTTAGCTCAAAAAAATCATTAAATGCATGAAAAATAGCAAATGAAGTTAGAAAGGGTTGAAATTTGAGAATGTGGCTTTGAATGGTGCATATTGAATGCGCAAAAAGTCTGGAGTTGAAATAAGTTTTAAAAAAGGAAATGCCTTTGTAACAGATGAGCTTTCGTGCGAAACCTTGATACTTCGAAGGAGATGGTCCAGTTTGTACACGAAGTGCATCCAGTTTTTGCCGTAACCGTCTCAACTTTTTAGCACATGCTATGTGGGTGAAATGATGATACCATGCCAAGTTTCAACCTTTTCAGAGTTCATTTGTAGTGCTTTTCAATTTCAGGATCATTTAGCTCAAAAAAAATCATTAAATGCATGAAAAATAGCAAATGAAGTTAGAAAGGGTTGAAATTTGAGGATTTGGCCTTGAATGGTGCATATTGAATGCACAAAAATTCTGGAGTTGAAATAAGTTTAAAAAAATGAAATGCCTTTGTAACAGATGAGTTTTCGTCTGAAACCTTAATACTTCGAAGGAGATGGTCCAGTTTGTACACGAAGTGCATCCAGTTTTTGCCGTAACCCTCTCAACTTTGTAGGACATGCTATGTGGGTTAAATGATGATACCATGCCAAGTTTCAACCTTTTCAGAGTTCATTTGTAGTTCTTTTCAATTTCAGGGTCATTTAGCTCTAAAAAATCATTAAATGCATGAAAAATAGCAAATGAAGTTAGAAAGGGTTGAAATTTGAGGATGTGGATTTGAATGGTGCATATTGAATGCACAAAAAGTCTGGAGTTGAAATAAGTTTAAAAAAATGAAATGCCTTTGTAACAGATGAGCTTTCGTGCGAAACCTTGATACTTCGAAGGAGATGGTCCAGTTTGTACACGAAGTGCATCCAGTTTTTGCCGTAACCGTCTCAACTTTTTAGCACATGCTATGTGGGCGAAATGATGATACCATGCCAAGTTTCATCCTTTTCAGAGTTCATTTGTAGTTCTTTTCAATTTCAGGGTCATTTAGCTCAAAAAAATCATTAAATGCATGAAAAATAGCAAATGAAGTTAGAAAGGGTTGAAATTTGAGGATGTGGCTTTGAATGGTGCATATTGAATGCACAAAAAGTCTGGAGTTGAAATAAGTTTTAAAAAATGAAATGCCTTTGTAACAGATGAGTTTTCGTCCGAAACCTTAATACTTCGAAGGAGATGGTCCAGTTTGTACACGAAGTGCATCCAGTTTTTGCCGTAACCCTCTCAACTTTTTAGCACATGCTATGTGGGTGAAATGATGATACCATGCCAAGTTTCAACCTTTTCAGAGTTCATTTGTAGTGCTTTTCAATTTCAGGGTCATTTAGCTCAAAAAAATCATTAAATGCATGAAAAATAGCAAATGAAGTTAGAAAGGGTTGAAATTTGAGGATGTGGCCTTGAATGGTGCATATTGAATGCACAAAAAGTCTGGAGTTGAAATAAGTTTAAAAAAATGAAATGCCTTTGTAACAGATGAGTTTTCGTCCGAAACCTTGATACTTCGAAGGAGATGGTCCAGTTTGTACACGAAGTGCATCCAGTTTTTGCCGTAACCCTCTCAACTTTTTAGCACATGCTATGTGGGTGAAATGATGATACCATGCCAAGTTTCAACCTTTTCAGAGTTCATTTGTAGTGCTTTTCAATTTCAGGGTCATTTAGCTCAAAAAAATCATTAAATGCATGAAAAATAGCAAATGAAGTTAGAAAGGGTTGAAATTTGAGAATGTGGCTTTGAATGGTGCATATTGAATGCGCAAAAAGTCTGGAGTTGAAATAAGTTTTAAAAAAGGAAATGCCTTTGTAACAGATGAGCTTTCGTGCGAAACCTTGATACTTCGAAGGAGATGGTCCAGTTTGTACACGAAGTGCATCCAGTTTTTGCCGTAACCGTCTCAACTTTTTAGCACATGCTATGTGGGTGAAATGATGATACCATGCCAAGTTTCAACCTTTTCAGAGTTCATTTGTAGTGCTTTTCAATTTCAGGATCATTTAGCTCAAAAAAAATCATTAAATGCATGAAAAATAGCAAATGAAGTTAGAAAGGGTTGAAATTTGAGGATTTGGCCTTGAATGGTGCATATTGAATGCACAAAAATTCTGGAGTTGAAATAAGTTTAAAAAAATGAAATGCCTTTGTAACAGATGAGTTTTCGTCTGAAACCTTAATACTTCGAAGGAGATGGTCCAGTTTGTACACGAAGTGCATCCAGTTTTTGCCGTAACCCTCTCAACTTTGTAGGACATGCTATGTGGGTTAAATGATGATACCATGCCAAGTTTCAACCTTTTCAGAGTTCATTTGTAGTTCTTTTCAATTTCAGGGTCATTTAGCTCTAAAAAATCATTAAATGCATGAAAAATAGCAAATGAAGTTAGAAAGGGTTGAAATTTGAGGATGTGGATTTGAATGGTGCATATTGAATGAACAAAAAGTCTGGAGTTGAAATAAGTTTAAAAAAATGAAATGCCTTTGTAACAGATGAGCTTTCGTGCGAAACCTTGATACTTCGAAGGAGATGGTCCAGTTTGTACACGAAGTGCATCCAGTTTTTGCCGTAACCGTCTCAACTTTTTAGCACATGCTATGTGGGCGAAATGATGATACCATGCCAAGTTTCATCCTTTTCAGAGTTCATTTGTAGTTCTTTTCAATTTCAGGGTCATTTAGCTCAAAAAAATCATTAAATGCATGAAAAATAGCAAATGAAGTTAGAAAGGGTTGAAATTTGAGGATGTGGCTTTGAATGGTGCATATTGAATGCACAAAAAGTCTGGAGTTGAAATAAGTTTTAAAAAATGAAATGCCTTTGTAACAGATGAGTTTTCGTCCGAAACCTTAATACTTCGAAGGAGATGGTCCAGTTTGTACACGAAGTGCATCCAGTTTTTGCCGTAACCCTCTCAACTTTTTAGCACATGCTATGTGGGTGAAATGATGATACCATGCCAAGTTTCAACCTTTTCAGAGTTCATTTGTAGTTCTTTTCAATTTCAGGGTAATTTAGCTCAAACAAATCATTAAATGCATGAAAAATAGCAAATGAAGTTAGAAAGGGTTGAAATTTGAGGATGTGGCCTTCAATGGTGCATATTGAATGCACAAAAATTCTGGAGTTGAAATAAGTTTAAAAAAATGAAATGCCTTTGTAACAGATGAGTTTTCGTCCGAAACCTTGATACTTCGAAGGAGATGGTCCAGTTTGTACACGAAGTGCATCCAGTTTTTGCCGTAACCCTCTCAACTTTTTAGCACATGCTATGTGGGTGAAATGATGATACCATGCCAAGTTTCAACCTTTTCAGAGTTCATTTGTAGTGCTTTTCAATTTCAGGGTCATTTAGCTCAAAAAAATCATTAAATGCATGAAAAATAGCAAATGAAGTTAGAAAGGGTTGAAATTTGAGAATGTGGCTTTGAATGGTGCATATTGAATGCGCAAAAAGTCTGGAGTTGAAATAAGTTTTAAAAAAGGAAATGCCTTTGTAACAGATGAGCTTTCGTGCGAAACCTTGATACTTCGAAGGAGATGGTCCAGTTTGTACACGAAGTGCATCCAGTTTTTGCCGTAACCGTCTCAACTTTTTAGCACATGCTATGTGGGTGAAATGATGATACCATGCCAAGTTTCAACCTTTTCAGAGTTCATTTGTAGTGCTTTTCAATTTCAGGATCATTTAGCTCAAAAAAAATCATTAAATGCATGAAAAATAGCAAATGAAGTTAGAAAGGGTTGAAATTTGAGGATTTGGCCTTGAATGGTGCATATTGAATGCACAAAAATTCTGGAGTTGAAATAAGTTTAAAAAAATGAAATGCCTTTGTAACAGATGAGTTTTCGTCTGAAACCTTAATACTTCGAAGGAGATGGTCCAGTTTGTACACGAAGTGCATCCAGTTTTTGCCGTAACCCTCTCAACTTTGTAGGACATGCTATGTGGGTTAAATGATGATACCATGCCAAGTTTCAACCTTTTCAGAGTTCATTTGTAGTTCTTTTCAATTTCAGGGTCATTTAGCTCTAAAAAATCATTAAATGCATGAAAAATAGCAAATGAAGTTAGAAAGGGTTGAAATTTGAGGATGTGGCTTTGAATGGTGCATATTGAATGCACAAAAAGTCTGGAGTTGAAATAAGTTTAAAAAAATGAAATGCCTTTGTAACAGATGAGCTTTCGTGCGAAACCTTGATACTTCGAAGGAGATGGTCCAGTTTGTACACGAAGTGCATCCAGTTTTTGCCGTAACCGTCTCAACTTTTTAGCACATGCTATGTGGGCGAAATGATGATACCATGCCAAGTTTCATCCTTTTCAGAGTTCATTTGTAGTTCTTTTCAATTTCAGGGTCATTTAGCTCAAAAAAATCATTAAATGCATGAAAAATAGCAAATGAAGTTAGAAAGGGTTGAAATTTGAGGATGTGGCTTTGAATGGTGCATATTGAATGCACAAAAAGTCTGGAGTTGAAATAAGTTTTAAAAAATGAAATGCCTTTGTAACAGATGAGTTTTCGTCCGAAACCTTAATACTTCGAAGGAGATGGTCCAGTTTGTACACGAAGTGCATCCAGTTTTTGCCGTAACCCTCTCAACTTTTTAGCACATGCTATGTGGGTGAAATGATGATACCATGCCAAGTTTCAACCTTTTCAGAGTTCATTTGTAGTTCTTTTCAATTTCAGGGTAATTTAGCTCAAACAAATCATTAAATGCATGAAAAATAGCAAATGAAGTTAGAAAGGGTTGAAATTTGAGGATGTGGCCTTCAATGGTGCATATTGAGTGCACAAAAATTCTGGAGTTGAAATAAGTTTAAAAAAATGAAATGCCTTTGTAACAGATGAGTTTTCGTCCGAAACCTTGATACTTCGAAGGAGATGGTCCAGTTTGTACACGAAGTGCATCCAGTTTTTGCCGTAACCCTCTCAACTTTTTAGCACATGCTATGTGGGTGAAATGATGATACCATGCCAAGTTTCAACCTTTTCAGAGTTCATTTGTAGTGCTTTTCAATTTCAGGGTCATTTAGCTCAAAAAAATCATTAAATGCATGAAAAATAGCAAATGAAGTTAGAAAGGGTTGAAATTTGAGAATGTGGCTTTGAATGGTGCATATTGAATGCGCAAAAAGTCTGGAGTTGAAATAAGTTTTAAAAAAGGAAATGCCATTGTAACAGATGAGCTTTCGTGCGAAACCTTGATACTTCGAAGGAGATGGTCCAGTTTGTACACGAAGTGCATCCAGTTTTTGCCGTAACCGTCTCAACTTTTTAGCACATGCTATGTGGGTGAAATGATGATACCATGCCAAGTTTCAACCTTTTCAGAGTTCATTTGTAGTGCTTTTCAATTTCAGGATCATTTAGCTCAAAAAAAATCATTAAATGCATGAAAAATAGCAAATGAAGTTAGAAAGGGTTGAAATTTGAGGATTTGGCCTTGAATGGTGCATATTGAATGCACAAAAATTCTGGAGTTGAAATAAGTTTAAAAAAATGAAATGCCTTTGTAACAGATGAGTTTTCGTCCGAAACGTTGATACTTCTAAGGAGATGGTCCAGTTTGTACACGAAGTGCATCCAGTTTTTGCCGTAACCCTCTCAACTTTTTAGCACATGCTATGTGGGTGAAATGATGATACCATGCCAAGTTTCAACCTTTTCAGAGTTCATTTGTAGTGCTTTTCAATTTCAGGGTCATTTAGCTCAAAAAAAAATCATTAAATGCATGAAAAATAGCAAATGAAGTTAGAAAGGGTTGAAATTTGAGGATGTGGCTTTGAATGGTGCATATTGAATGCACAAAAAGTCTGGAGTTGAAATAAGTTAAAAAAAATGAAATGCCTTTGTAACAGATGAGTTTTCGTCCGAAACCTTGATACTTCGGAGGAGATGGTCCAGTTTGTACACGAAGTGCATCCAGTTTTTTCCGTAACCCTCTCAACTTTGTAGCACATGCTATGTGGGTGAAATGATGATACCATGCCAAGTTTCAACCTTTTCAGAGTTCATTTGTAGTGCTTTTCAATTTCAGGGTCATTTAGCTCAAAAAAATCATTAAATGCATGAAAAATAGCAAATGAAGTTAGAAAGGGTTGAAATTTGAGGATGTGGCCTTGAATGGTGCATATTAAATGCACAAAAAGTCTAGAGTTGAAATAAGTTTAAAAAATGAAATGCCTTTGTAACAGATGAGTTTTCGTCCGAAACCTTGATACTTCGAAGGAGATGGTCCAGTTTGTACACGAAGTGCATCCAGTTTTTGCCGTAACCCTCTCAACTTTTTAGCACATGCTATGTGGGTGAAATGATGATACCATGCCAAGTTTCAACCTTTTCAGAGTTCATTTGTAGTACTTTTCAATTTCAGGGTCATTTAGCTCAAAAAAATCATTAAATGCATGAAAACTAGCAAATTAAGTTAGAAAGGGTTGAAATTTGAGGATGTGGCTTTCAATGGTGCATATTGAATGCACAAAAAGTCTGGAGTTGAAATAAGTTTAAAAAAATGAAATGCCTTTGTAACAGATGAGTTTTCGTCCTAAACCTTGATACTTCGAAGGAGATGGTCCAGTTTGTACACGAAGTGCATCCAGTTTTTGCCGTAACCCTCTCAACTTTGTAGCACATGCTATGTGGGTGAAATGATGATACCATGCCAAGTTTCAACCTTTTCAGAGTTCATTTGTAGTGCTTTTCAATTTCAGGGTCATTTAGCTCAAAAAAATCATTAAATGCATGAAAAATAGCAAATGAAGTTAGAAAGGGTTGAAATTTGAGGATGTGGCTTTGAATGGTGCATATTGAATGCACAAAAATTCTGGAGTTGAAATAAGTTTTAAAAAAGGAAATGCCTTTGTAACAGATGAGCTTTCGTGCGAAACCTTGATACTTCGAAGGAGATGGTCCAGTTTGTACACGAAGTGCATCCAGTTTTTGCCGTAAGCGTCTCAACTTTTTAGCACATGCTATGTGGGTGAAATGATGATACCATGCCAAGTTTCAACCTTTTCAGAGTTCATTTGTAGTTCTTTTCAATTTCAGGGTCATTTAGCTCAAAAAAATCATTAAATGCATGAAAAATAGCAAGTGAAGTTAGAAAGGGTTGAAATTTGAGGATGTGGCCTTGAATGGTGCATATTGAATGCACAAAAATTCTGGAGTTGAAATAAGTTTAAAAAAATGAAATGCCTTTGTAACAGATGAGTTTTCGTCTGAAACCTTAATACTTCGAAGGAGATGGTCCAGTTTGTACACGAAGTGCATCCAGTTTTTGCCGTAACCCTCTCAACTTTGTAGGACATGCTATGTGGGTTAAATGATGATACCATGCCAAGTTTCAACCTTTTCAGAGTTCATTTGTAGTTCTTTTCAATTTCAGGGTCATTTAGCTCTAAAAAATCATTAAATGCATGAAAAATAGCAAATGAAGTTAGAAAGGGTTGAAATTTGAGGATGTGGATTTGAATGGTGCATATTGAATGCACAAAAAGTCTGGAGTTGAAATAAGTTTAAAAAAATGAAATGCCTTTGTAACAGATGAGCTTTCGTGCGAAACCTTGATACTTCGAAGGAGATGGTCCAGTTTGTACACGAAGTGCATCCAGTTTTTGCCGTAACCGTCTCAACTTTTTAGCACATGCTATGTGGGCGAAATGATGATACCATGCCAAGTTTCATCCTTTTCAGAGTTCATTTGTAGTTCTTTTCAATTTCAGGGTCATTTAGCTCAAAAAAATCATTAAATGCATGAAAAATAGCAAATGAAGTTAGAAAGGGTTGAAATTTGAGGATGTGGCTTTGAATGGTGCATATTGAATGCACAAAAAGTCTGGAGTTGAAATAAGTTTTAAAAAATGAAATGCCTTTGTAACAGATGAGTTTTCGTCCGAAACCTTAATACTTCGAAGGAGATGGTCCAGTTTGTACACGAAGTGCATCCAGTTTTTGCCGTAACCCTCTCAACTTTTTAGCACATGCTATGTGGGTGAAATGATGATACCATGCCAAGTTTCAACCTTTTCAGAGTTCATTTGTAGTTCTTTTCAATTTCAGGGTAATTTAGCTCAAACAAATCATTAAATGCATGAAAAATAGCAAATGAAGTTAGAAAGGGTTGAAATTTGAGGATGTGGCCTTCAATGGTGCATATTGAATGCACAAAAATTCTGGAGTTGAAATAAGTTTAAAAAAATGAAATGCCTTTGTAACAGATGAGTTTTCGTCCGAAACCTTGATACTTCGAAGGAGATGGTCCAGTTTGTACACGAAGTGCATCCAGTTTTTGCCGTAACCCTCTCAACTTTTTAGCACATGCTATGTGGGTGAAATGATGATACCATGCCAAGTTTCAACCTTTTCAGAGTTCATTTGTAGTGCTTTTCAATTTCAGGGTCATTTAGCTCAAAAAAATCATTAAATGCATGAAAAATAGCAAATGAAGTTAGAAAGGGTTGAAATTTGAGAATGTGGCTTTGAATGGTGCATATTGAATGCGCAAAAAGTCTGGAGTTGAAATAAGTTTTAAAAAAGGAAATGCCTTTGTAACAGATGAGCTTTCGTGCGAAACCTTGATACTTCGAAGGAGATGGTCCAGTTTGTACACGAAGTGCATCCAGTTTTTGCCGTAACCGTCTCAACTTTTTAGCACATGCTATGTGGGTGAAATGATGATACCATGCCAAGTTTCAACCTTTTCAGAGTTCATTTGTAGTGCTTTTCAATTTCAGGATCATTTAGCTCAAAAAAAATCATTAAATGCATGAAAAATAGCAAATGAAGTTAGAAAGGGTTGAAATTTGAGGATTTGGCCTTGAATGGTGCATATTGAATGCACAAAAATTCTGGAGTTGAAATAAGTTTAAAAAAATGAAATGCCTTTGTAACAGATGAGTTTTCGTCTGAAACCTTAATACTTCGAAGGAGATGGTCCAGTTTGTACACGAAGTGCATCCAGTTTTTGCCGTAACCCTCTCAACTTTGTAGGACATGCTATGTGGGTTAAATGATGATACCATGCCAAGTTTCAACCTTTTCAGAGTTCATTTGTAGTTCTTTTCAATTTCAGGGTCATTTAGCTCTAAAAAATCATTAAATGCATGAAAAATAGCAAATGAAGTTAGAAAGGGTTGAAATTTGAGGATGTGGCTTTGAATGGTGCATATTGAATGCACAAAAAGTCTGGAGTTGAAATAAGTTTAAAAAAATGAAATGCCTTTGTAACAGATGAGCTTTCGTGCGAAACCTTGATACTTCGAAGGAGATGGTCCAGTTTGTACACGAAGTGCATCCAGTTTTTGCCGTAACCGTCTCAACTTTTTAGCACATGCTATGTGGGCGAAATGATGATACCATGCCAAGTTTCATCCTTTTCAGAGTTCATTTGTAGTTCTTTTCAATTTCAGGGTCATTTAGCTCAAAAAAATCATTAAATGCATGAAAAATAGCAAATGAAGTTAGAAAGGGTTGAAATTTGAGGATGTGGCTTTGAATGGTGCATATTGAATGCACAAAAAGTCTGGAGTTGAAATAAGTTTTAAAAAATGAAATGCCTTTGTAACAGATGAGTTTTCGTCCGAAACCTTAATACTTCGAAGGAGATGGTCCAGTTTGTACACGAAGTGCATCCAGTTTTTGCCGTAACCCTCTCAACTTTTTAGCACATGCTATGTGGGTGAAATGATGATACCATGCCAAGTTTCAACCTTTTCAGAGTTCATTTGTAGTTCTTTTCAATTTCAGGGTAATTTAGCTCAAACAAATCATTAAATGCATGAAAAATAGCAAATGAAGTTAGAAAGGGTTGAAATTTGAGGATGTGGCCTTCAATGGTGCATATTGAATGCACAAAAATTCTGGAGTTGAAATAAGTTTAAAAAAATGAAATGCCTTTGTAACAGATGAGTTTTCGTCCGAAACCTTGATACTTCGAAGGAGATGGTCCAGTTTGTACACGAAGTGCATCCAGTTTTTGCCGTAACCCTCTCAACTTTTTAGCACATGCTATGTGGGTGAAATGATGATACCATGCCAAGTTTCAACCTTTTCAGAGTTCATTTGTAGTGCTTTTCAATTTCAGGGTCATTTAGCTCAAAAAAATCATTAAATGCATGAAAAATAGCAAATGAAGTTAGAAAGGGTTGAAATTTGAGAATGTGGCTTTGAATGGTGCATATTGAATGCGCAAAAAGTCTGGAGTTGAAATAAGTTTTAAAAAAGGAAATGCCTTTGTAACAGATGAGCTTTCGTGCGAAACGTTGATACTTCGAAGGAGATGGTCCAGTTTGTACACGAAGTGCATCCAGTTTTTGCCGTAACCGTCTCAACTTTTTAGCACATGCTATGTGGGTGAAATGATGATACCATGCCAAGTTTCAACCTTTTCAGAGTTCATTTGTAGTGCTTTTCAATTTCAGGATCATTTAGCTCAAAAAAAATCATTAAATGCATGAAAAATAGCAAATGAAGTTAGAAAGGGTTGAAATTTGAGGATTTGGCCTTGAATGGTGCATATTGAATGCACAAAAATTCTGGAGTTGAAATAAGTTTAAAAAAATGAAATGCCTTTGTAACAGATGAGTTTTCGTCCGAAACGTTGATACTTCTAAGGAGATGGTCCAGTTTGTACACGAAGTGCATCCAGTTTTTGCCGTAACCCTCTCAACTTTTTAGCACATGCTATGTGGGTGAAATGATGATACCATGCCAAGTTTCAACCTTTTCAGAGTTCATTTGTAGTGCTTTTCAATTTCAGGGTCATTTAGCTCAAAAAAAAATCATTAAATGCATGAAAAATAGCAAATGAAGTTAGAAAGTGTTGAAATTTGAGGATGTGGCTTTGAATGGTGCATATTGAATGCACAAAAAGTCTGGAGTTGAAATAAGTTAAAAAAAATGAAATGCCTTTGTAACAGATGAGTTTTCGTCCGAAACCTTGATACTTCGGAGGAGATGGTCCAGTTTGTACACGAAGTGCATCCAGTTTTTTCCGTAACCCTCTCAACTTTGTAGCACATGCTATGTGGGTGAAATGATGATACCATGCCAAGTTTCAACCTTTTCAGAGTTCATTTGTAGTGCTTTTCAATTTCAGGGTCATTTAGCTCAAAAAAATCATTAAATGCATGAAAAATAGCAAATGAAGTTAGAAAGGGTTGAAATTTGAGGATGTGGCCTTGAATGGTGCATATTAAATGCACAAAAAGTCTAGAGTTGAAATAAGTTTAAAAAATGAAATGCCTTTGTAACAGATGAGTTTTCGTCCGAAACCTTGATACTTCGAAGGAGATGGTCCAGTTTGTACACGAAGTGCATCCAGTTTTTGCCGTAACCCTCTCAACTTTTTAGCACATGCTATGTGGGTGAAATGATGATACCATGCCAAGTTTCAACCTTTTCAGAGTTCATTTGTAGTACTTTTCAATTTCAGGGTCATTTAGCTCAAAAAAATCATTAAATGCATGAAAACTAGCAAATTAAGTTAGAAAGGGTTGAAATTTGAGGATGTGGCTTTGAATGGTGCATATTGAATGCACAAAAAGTCTGGAGTTGAAATAAGTTTAAAAAAATGAAATGCCTTTGTAACAGATGAGTTTTCGTCCTAAACCTTGATACTTCGAAGGAGATGGTCCAGTTTGTACACGAAGTGCATCCAGTTTTTGCCGTAACCCTCTCAACTTTGTAGCACATGCTATGTGGGTGAAATGATGATACCATGCCAAGTTTCAACCTTTTCAGAGTTCATTTGTAGTGCTTTTCAATTTCAGGGTCATTTAGCTCAAAAAAATCATTAAATGCATGAAAAATAGCAAATGAAGTTAGAAAGGGTTGAAATTTGAGGATGTGGCTTTGAATGGTGCATATTGAATGCACAAAAATTCTGGAGTTGAAATAAGTTTTAAAAAAGGAAATGCCTTTGTAACAGATGAGCTTTCGTGCGAAACCTTGATACTTCGAAGGAGATGGTCCAGTTTGTACACGAAGTGCATCCAGTTTTTGCCGTAAGCGTCTCAACTTTTTAGCACATGCTATGTGGGTGAAATGATGATACCATGCCAAGTTTCAACCTTTTCAGAGTTCATTTGTAGTTCTTTTCAATTTCAGGGTCATTTAGCTCAAAAAAAATCATTAAATGCATGAAAAATAGCAAGTGAAGTTAGAAAGGGTTGAAATTTGAGGATGTGGCCTTGAATGGTGCATATTGAATGCACAAAAATTCTGGAGTTGAAATAAGTTTAAAAAAATGAAATGCCTTTGTAACAGATGAGTTTTCGTCTGAAACCTTAATACTTCGAAGGAGATGGTCCAGTTTGTACACGAAGTGCATCCAGTTTTTGCCGTAACCCTCTCAACTTTGTAGGACATGCTATGTGGGTTAAATGATGATACCATGCCAAGTTTCAACCTTTTCAGAGTTCATTTGTAGTTCTTTTCAATTTCAGGGTCATTTAGCTCTAAAAAATCATTAAATGCATGAAAAATAGCAAATGAAGTTAGAAAGGGTTGAAATTTGAGGATGTGGCTTTGAATGGTGCATATTGAATGCACAAAAAGTCTGGAGTTGAAATAAGTTTAAAAAAATGAAATGCCTTTGTAACAGATGAGCTTTCGTGCGAAACCTTGATACTTCGAAGGAGATGGTCCAGTTTGTACACGAAGTGCATCCAGTTTTTGCCGTAACCGTCTCAACTTTTTAGCACATGCTATGTGGGCGAAATGATGATACCATGCCAAGTTTCATCCTTTTCAGAGTTCATTTGTAGTTCTTTTCAATTTCAGGGTCATTTAGCTCAAAAAAATCATTAAATGCATGAAAAATAGCAAATGAAGTTAGAAAGGGTTGAAATTTGAGGATGTGGCTTTGAATGGTGCATATTGAATGCACAAAAAGTCTGGAGTTGAAATAAGTTTTAAAAAATGAAATGCCTTTGTAACAGATGAGTTTTCGTCCGAAACCTTAATACTTCGAAGGAGATGGTCCAGTTTGTACACGAAGTGCATCCAGTTTTTGCCGTAACCCTCTCAACTTTTTAGCACATGCTATGTGGGTGAAATGATGATACCATGCCAAGTTTCAACCTTTTCAGAGTTCATTTGTAGTTCTTTTCAATTTCAGGGTAATTTAGCTCAAACAAATCATTAAATGCATGAAAAATAGCAAATGAAGTTAGAAAGGGTTGAAATTTGAGGATGTGGCCTTCAATGGTGCATATTGAATGCACAAAAATTCTGGAGTTGAAATAAGTTTTAAAAAATGAAATGCCTTTGTAATAGATGAGTTTTCGTCCGAAACCTTAATACTTCGAAGGAGATGGTCCAGTTTGTACACGAAGTGCATCCAGTTTTTGCCGTAACCCTCTCAACTTTTAAGCACATGCTATGTGGGTGAAATGATGATACCATGCCAAGTTTCAACCTTTTCAGAGTTCATTTGTAGTGCTTTTCAATTTCAGGGTCATTTAGCTCAAAAAAATCATTAAATGCATGAAAAATAGCAAATGAAGTTAGAAAGGGTTGAAATTTGAGGATGTGGCTTTGAATGGTGCATATTGAATGCACAAAAATTGAGGAGTTGAAATAAGTTTTAAAAAAGGAAATGCCTCTGTAACAGATGAGCTTTCGTGCGAAACCTAGATACTTCGAAGGAGATGGTCCAGTTTGTACACGAAGTGCATCCAGGTTTTGCCGTAACCCTCTCAACTTTGTAGCACATGCTATGTGGGTGAAATGATGATACCATGCCAAGTTTCAACCTTTTCAGAGTTCATTTGTAGTCCTTTTCAATTTCCGGGTAAATCATTAAATGCATGAAAAATAGCAAATGAAGTTAGAAAGGGTTGAAATTTGAGGATGTGGCCATGAATGGTGCATATTGAATGCACAAAAAGTCTGGAGTTGAAATAAGTTTAAAAAAATGAAATACCTTTGTAACAGATGAGTTTTCATCCGAAACCTTGATACTTCGAAGGAGATGGTCCAGTTTGTACACGAAGTGCATCCAGTTTTTGCCGTAACCCTCTCAACTTTTTAGCACATGCTATGTGGGTGAAATGATGATACCATGCCAAGTTTCAACCTTTTCAGAGTTCATTTGTAGTGCTTTTCAATTTCAGGGTCATTTAGCTCAAAAAAAATCATTAAATGCATGAAAAATAGCAAATGAAGTTAGAAAGGGTTGAAATTTGAGGATGTGGCTTTGAATGGTGCATATTGAATGCGCAAAAAGTCTGGAGTTGAAATAAGTTTTAAAAAAGGAAATGCCTTTGTAACAGATGAGCTTTCGTGCGAAACCTTGATACTTCTAAGGAGATGGTCCAGTTTGTACACGAAGTGCATCCAGTTTTTGCCGTAACCGTCTCAACTTTTTAGCACATGCTATGTGGGTGAAATGATGATACCATGCCAAGTTTCAACCTTTTCAGAGTTCATTTGTAGTGCTTTTCAATTTCAGGATCATTTAGCTCAAAAAAATCATTAAATGCATGAAAAATAGCAAATGAAGTTAGAAAGGGTTGAAATTTGAGGATTTGGCCTTGAATGGTGCATATTGAATGCACAAAAATTCTGGAGTTGAAATAAGTTTAAAAAAATGAAATGCCTTTGTAACAGATGAGTTTTCGTCCGAAACGTTGATACTTCGAAGGAGATGGTCCAGTTTGTACACGAAGTGCATCCAGTTTTTGCCGTAACCCTCTCAACTTTTTAGCACATGCTATGTGGGTGAAATGATGATACCATGCCAAGTTTCAACCTTTTCAGAGTTCATTTGTAGTGCTTTTCAATTTCAGGGTCATTTAGCTCAAAAAAAAATCATTAAATGCATGAAAAATAGCAAATGAAGTTAGAAAGGGTTGAAATTTGAGGATGTGGCTTTGAATGGTGCATATTGAATGCACAAAAAGTCTGGACTTGAAATAAGTTAAAAAAAATGAAATGCCATTGTAACAGATGAGTTTTCGTCCGAAACCTTGATACTTCGGAGGAGATGGTCCAGTTTGTACACGAAGTGCATCCAGTTTTTTCCGTAACCCTCTCAACTTTGTAGCACATGCTACGTGGGTGAAATGATGATACCATGCCAAGTTTCAACCTTTTCAGAGTTCATTTGTAGTGCTTTTCAATTTCAGGGTCATTTAGCTCAAAAAAATCATTGAATGCATGAAAAATAGCAAATGAAGTTAGAAAGGGTTGAAATTTGAGGATGTGGCCTTGAATGGTGCATATTGAATGCACAAAAAGTCTAGAGTTGAAATAAGTTTAAAAAATGAAATGCCTTTGTAACAGATGAGTTTTCGTCCGAAACCTTGATACTTCGAAGGAGATGGTCCAGTTTGTACACGAAGTGCATCCAGTTTTTGCCGTAACCCTCTCAACTTTTTAGCACATGCTATGTGGGTGAAATGATGATACCATGCCAAGTTTCAACCTTTTCAGAGTTCATTTGTAGTACTTTTCAATTTCAGGGTCATTTAGCTCAAAAAAATCATTAAATGCATGAAAACTAGCAAATTAAGTTAGAAAGGGTTGAAATTTGAGGATGTGGCTTTGAATGGTGCATATTGAATGCACAAAAAGTCTGGAGTTGAAATAAGTTTAAAAAAATGAAATGCCTTTGTAACAGATGAGTTTTCGTCCTAAACCTTGATACTTCGAAGGAGATGGTCCAGTTTGTACACGAAGTGCATCCAGTTTTTGCCGTAACCCTCTCAACTTGGTAGCACATGCTATGTGGGTGAAATGATGATACCATGCCAAGTTTCAACCTTTTCAGAGTTCATTTGTAGTGCTTTTCAATTTCAGGGTCATTTAGCTCAAAAAAATCATTAAATGCATGAAAAATAGCAAATGAAGTTAGAAAGGGTTGAAATTTGAGGATGTGGCTTTGAATGGTGCATATTGAATGCACAAAAATTCTGGAGTTGAAATAAGTTTTAAAAAAGGAAATGCCTTTGTAACAGATGAGCTTTCGTGCGAAACCTTGATACTTCGAAGGAGATGGTCCAGTTTGTACACGAAGTGCATCCAGTTTTTGCCGTAACCGTCTCAACTTTTTAGCACATGCTATGTGGGTGAAATGATGATACCATGCCAAGTTTCAACCTTTTCAGAGTTCATTTGTAGTTCTTTTCAATTTCAGGGTCATTTAGCTCAAAAAAATCATTAAATGCATGAAAAATAGCAAGTGAAGTTAGAAAGGGTTGAAATTTGAGGATGTGGCCTTGAATGGTGCATATTGAATGCACAAAAATTCTGGAGTTGAAATAAGTTTAAAAAAATGAAATGGCTTTGTAACAGATGAGTTTTCGTCCGAAACCTTAATACTTCGAAGGAGATGGTCCAGTTTGTACACGAAGTGCATCCAGTTTTTGCCGTAACCCTCTCAACTTTGTAGCACATGCTATGTGGGTTAAATGATGATACCATGCCAAGTTTCAACCTTTTCAGAGTTCATTTGTAGTTCTTTTCAATTTCAGGGTCATTTAGCTCAAAAAAATCATTAAATGCATGAAAAATAGCAAATGAAGTTAGAAAGGGTTGAAATTTGAGGATGTGGCTTTGAATGGTGCATATTGAATGCACAAAAAGTCTGGAGTTGAAATAAGTTTAAAAAAATGAAATGCCTTTGTAACAGATGAGCTTTCGTCCGAAACCTTGATACTTCGAAGGAGATGGTCCAGTTTGTACACGAAGTGCATCCAGTTTTTGCCGTAACCCTCTCAACTTTTTAGCACATGCTATGTGGGTGAAATGATGATACCATGCCAAGTTTCAACCTTTTCAGAGTTCATTTGTAGTGCTTTTCAATTTCAGGGTCATTTAGCTCAAAAAAAAATCATTAAATGCATGAAAAATAGCAAATGAAGTTAGAAAGGGTTGAAATTTGAGGATGTGGCTTTGAATGGTGCATATTGAATGCACAAAAAGTCTGGACTTGAAATAAGTTAAAAAAAATGAAATGCCATTGTAACAGATGAGTTTTCGTCCGAAACCTTGATACTTCGGAGGAGATGGTCCAGTTTGTACACGAAGTGCATCCAGTTTTTTCCGTAACCCTCTCAACTTTGTAGCACATGCTACGTGGGTGAAATGATGATACCATGCCAAGTTTCAACCTTTTCAGAGTTCATTTGTAGTGCTTTTCAATTTCAGGGTCATTTAGCTCAAAAAAATCATTGAATGCATGAAAAATAGCAAATGAAGTTAGAAAGGGTTGAAATTTGAGGATGTGGCCTTGAATGGTGCATATTGAATGCACAAAAAGTCTAGAGTTGAAATAAGTTTAAAAAATGAAATGCCTTTGTAACAGATGAGTTTTCGTCCGAAACCTTGATACTTCGAAGGAGATGGTCCAGTTTGTACACGAAGTGCATCCAGTTTTTGCCGTAACCCTCTCAACTTTTTAGCACATGCTATGTGGGTGAAATGATGATACCATGCCAAGTTTCAACCTTTTCAGAGTTCATTTGTAGTACTTTTCAATTTCAGGGTCATTTAGCTCAAAAAAATCATTAAATGCATGAAAACTAGCAAATTAAGTTAGAAAGGGTTGAAATTTGAGGATGTGGCTTTGAATGGTGCATATTGAATGCACAAAAAGTCTGGAGTTGAAATAAGTTTAAAAAAATGAAATGCCTTTGTAACAGATGAGTTTTCGTCCTAAACCTTGATACTTCGAAGGAGATGGTCCAGTTTGTACACGAAGTGCATCCAGTTTTTGCCGTAACCCTCTCAACTTGGTAGCACATGCTATGTGGGTGAAATGATGATACCATGCCAAGTTTCAACCTTTTCAGAGTTCATTTGTAGTGCTTTTCAATTTCAGGGTCATTTAGCTCAAAAAAATCATTAAATGCATGAAAAATAGCAAATGAAGTTAGAAAGGGTTGAAATTTGAGGATGTGGCTTTGAATGGTGCATATTGAATGCACAAAAATTCTGGAGTTGAAATAAGTTTTAAAAAAGGAAATGCCTTTGTAACAGATGAGCTTTCGTGCGAAACCTTGATACTTCGAAGGAGATGGTCCAGTTTGTACACGAAGTGCATCCAGTTTTTGCCGTAACCGTCTCAACTTTTTAGCACATGCTATGTGGGTGAAATGATGATACCATGCCAAGTTTCAACCTTTTCAGAGTTCATTTGTAGTTCTTTTCAATTTCAGGGTCATTTAGCTCAAAAAAATCATTAAATGCATGAAAAATAGCAAGTGAAGTTAGAAAGGGTTGAAATTTGAGGATGTGGCCTTGAATGGTGCATATTGAATGCACAAAAATTCTGGAGTTGAAATAAGTTTAAAAAAATGAAATGGCTTTGTAACAGATGAGTTTTCGTCCGAAACCTTAATACTTCGAAGGAGATGGTCCAGTTTGTACACGAAGTGCATCCAGTTTTTGCCGTAACCCTCTCAACTTTGTAGCACATGCTATGTGGGTTAAATGATGATACCATGCCAAGTTTCAACCTTTTCAGAGTTCATTTGTAGTTCTTTTCAATTTCAGGGTCATTTAGCTCAAAAAAATCATTAAATGCATGAAAAATAGCAAATGAAGTTAGAAAGGGTTGAAATTTGAGGATGTGGCTTTGAATGGTGCATATTGAATGCACAAAAAGTCTGGAGTTGAAATAAGTTTAAAAAAATGAAATGCCTTTGTAACAGATGAGCTTTCGTCCGAAACCTTGATACTTCGAAGGAGATGGTCCAGTTTGTACACGAAGTGCATCCAGTTTTTGCCGTAACCGTCTCAACTTTTTAGCACATGCTATTTGGGTGAAATGATGATACGATGCCAAGTTTCAACCTTTTCAGAGTTCATTTGTAGTTCTTTTCAATTTCAGGGTCATTTAGCTCAAAAATATCATTAAATGCATGAAAAATAGCAAATGAAGTTAGAAAGGGTTGAAATTTGAGGATGTGGCTTTGAATGGTGCATATTAAATGCACAAAAATTCTGGAGTTGAAATAAGTTTTAAAAAAGGAAATGCCTTTGTAACAGATGAGCTTTCGTGCGAAACCTTGATACTTCGAAGGAGATGGTCCAGTTTGTACACGAAGTGCATCCAGTTTTTGCCGTAACCATCTCAACTTTTTAGCACATGCTATGTGGATGAAATGATGATACCATGCCAAGTTTCAACCTTTTCAGAGTTCATTTGTAGTTCTTTTCAATTTCAGGGTCATTTAGCTCAAAAAAATCATTAAATGCATGAAAAATAGCAACTGAAGTTAGAAAGGGTTGAAATTTGAGGATGTGGCCTTCAATGGTGCATATTGAATGCAAAAAAATTCTGGAGTTGAAATAAGTTTAAAAAAATGAAATGCCTTTGTAACAGATGAGTTTTCATCCGAAACCTTAATACTTCGAAGGAGATGGTCCAGTTTGTACACGAAGTGCATCCAGTTTTTGCCGTAACCCTCTCAACTTTGTAGCACATGCTATGTGGGTTAAATGATGATACCATGCCAAGGTTCAACCTTTTCAGAGTTCATTTGTAGTTCTTTTCAATTTCAGGGTCATTTAGCTCAAAAAAATCATTAAATGCATGAAAAATAGCAAGTGAAGTTAGAAAGGGTTGAAATTTGAGGATGTGGCCTTGAATGGTGCATATTGAATGCACAAAAATTCTGGAGTTGAAATAAGTTTAAAAAAATGAAATGCCTTTGTAACAGATGAGTTTTCGTCCGAAACCTTAATACTTCGAAGGAGATGGTCCAGTTTGTACACGAAGTGCATCCAGTTTTTGCCGTAACCCTCTCAACTTTGTAGCACATGCTATGTGGGTTAAATGATGATACCATGCCAAGTTTCAACCTTTTCAGAGTTCATTTGTAGTTCTTTTCAATTTCAGGGTCATTTAGCTCAAAAAAATCATTAAATGCATGAAAAATAGCAAATGAAGTTAGAAAGGGTTGAAATTTGAGGATGTGGCTTTGAATGGTGCATATTGAATGCACAAAAAGTCTGGAGTTGAAATAAGTTTAAAAAAATGAAATGCCTTTGTAACAGATGAGCTTTCGTGCGAAACCTTGATACTTCGAAGGAGATGGTCCAGTTTGTACACGAAGTGCATCCAGTTTTTGCCGTAACCGTCTCAACTTTTTAGCACATGCTATGTGGGCGAAATGATGATACCATGCCAAGTTTCATCCTTTTCAGAGTTCATTTGTAGTTCTTTTCAATTTCAGGGTCATTTAGCTCAAAAAAATCATTAAATGCATGAAAAATAGCAAATGAAGTTAGAAAGGGTTGAAATTTGAGGATGTGGCTTTGAATGGTGCATATTGAATGCACAAAAAGTCTGGAGTTGAAATAAGTTTAAAAAAATGAAATGCCTTTGTAACAGATGAGTTTTCGTCCGAAACCTTAATACTTCGAAGGAGATGGTCCAGTTTGTACACGAAGTGCATCCAGTTTTTGCCGTAACCCTCTCAACTTTTTAGCACATGCTATGTGGGTGAAATGATGATACCATGCCAAGTTTCAACCTTTTCAGAGTTCATTTGTAGTTCTTTTCAATTTCAGGGTAATTTAGCTCAAACAAATCATTAAATGCATGAAAAATAGCAAATGAAGTTAGAAAGGGTTGAAATTTGAGGATGTGGCCTTCAATGGTGCATATTGAATGCACAAAAATTCTGGAGTTGAAATAAGTTTTAAAAAATGAAATGCCTTTGTAATAGATGAGTTTTCGTCCGAAACCTTAATACTTCGAAGGAGATGGTCCAGTTTGTACACGAAGTGCATCCAGTTTTTGCCGTAACCCTCTCAACTTTTTAGCACATGCTATGTGGGTGAAATGATGATACCATGCCAAGTTTCAACCTTTTCAGAGTTCATTTGTAGTGCTTTTCAATTTCAGGGTCATTTAGCTCAAAAAAATCATTAAATGCATGAAAAATAGCAAATGAAGTTAGAAAGGGTTGAAATTTGAGGATGTGGCCTTGAATGGTGCATATTGAATGCACAAAAAGTCGGGAGTTGAAATAAGTTTAAAAAAATGAAATGCCTTTGTAACAGATGAGCTTTCGTCCGAAACCTTGATACTTCGAAGGAGATGGTCCAGTTTGTACACGAAGTGCATCCAGTTTTTGCCGTAACCCTCTCAACTTTGTAGCACATGCTATGTGGGTGAAATGATGATACCATGCCAAGTTTCAACCTTTTCAGAGTTCATTTGTAGTCCTTTTCAATTTCCGGGTAAATCATTAAATGCATGAAAAATAGCAAATGAAGTTAGAAAGGGTTGAAATTTGAGTATGTGGCCATGAATGGTGCATATTGAATGCACAAAAAGTCTGGAGTTGAAATAAGTTTAAAAAAATGAAATACCTTTGTAACAGATGAGTTTTCATCCGAAACCTTGATACTTCGAAGGAGATGGTCCAGTTTGTACACGAAGTGCATCCATTTTTTGCCGTAACCCTCTCAACTTTTTAGCACATGCTATGTGGGTGAAATGATGATACCATGCCAAGTTTCAACCTTTTCAGAGTTCATTTGTAGTGCTTTTCAATTTCTAGGTCATTTAGCTCAAAAAAATCATTAAATGCATGAAAAATAGCAAATGAAGTTAGAAAGGGTTGAAATTTGAGGATGTGGCTTTGAATGGTGCATATTGAATGCACAAAAAGTCTGGAGTTGAAATAAGTTTAAAAAAAATGAAATGCCTTTGTAACAGATGAGTTTTCGTCCGAAACCTTGATACTTCGAAGGAGATGGTCCAGTTTGTACACGAAGTGCATCCAGTTTTTGCCGTAACCCTCTCAACTTTGTAGCACATGCTATGTGGGTTAAATGATGATACCATGCCAAGTTTCAACCTTTTCAGAGTTCATTTGTAGTTCTTTTCAATTTCAGGGTCATTTAGCTCAAAAAAATCATTAAATGCATGAAAAATAGCAAATGAAGTTAGAAAGGGTTGAAATTTGAGGATGTGGCTTTGAATGGTGCATATTGAATGCACAAAAAGTCTGGAGTTGAAATAAGTTTAAAAAAATGAAATGCCTTTGTAACAGATGAGCTTTCGTTCGAAACCTTGATACTTCGAAGGAGATGGTCCAGTTTATACACGAAGTGCATCCATTTTTTGCCGTAACCCACTCAACTTTTTAGCACATGCTATGTGCGTGAAATGACGATACCATGCCAAGTTTCAACCTTTTAAGAGTTCATTTGTAGTGCTTTTCAATTTCAGGGTCATTTAGCTCAAAAAAATCATTAAATGCATGAAAAATAGCAAATGAAGTTAGAAAGGGTTGAAATTTGAGGATGTGGCTTTGAATGGTGCATATTGAATGCACAAAAAGTCTGGAGTTGAAATAAGTTTAAAAAAATGAAATGCCTTTGTAACAGATGAGTTTTCGTCCGAAACCTTGATACTTCGAAGGAGATGGTCCAGTTTGTACACGAAGTGCATCCAGTTTTTGCCGTAACCCTCTCAACTTTGTAGCACATGCTATGTGGGTGAAATGATGATACCATGCCAAGTTTCAACCTTTTCAGAGTTCATTTGTAGTGCTTTTCAATTTCAGGGTCATTTAGCTCAAAAAAATCATTAAATGCATGAAAAATAGCAAATGAAGTTAGAAAGGGTTGAAATTTGAGGATGTGGCCTTGAATGGTGCATATTGAATGCACAAAAAGTCTGGAGTTGAAATAAGTTTAACAAAATGAAATGCCTTTGTAACAGATGAGTTTTCGTCCGAAACCTTGATACTTCGAAGGAGATGGTCCAGTTTGTACACGAAGTGCATCCAGTTTTTGCCGTAACCATCTCAACTTTTTAGCACATGCTATGTGGGTGAAATGATGATACCATGCCAAGTTTCAACCTTTTCAGAGTTAATTTGTAGTGCTTTTCAATTTCAGGGTCATTTAGCTCAAAAAAATCATTAAATGCATGAAAAATAGCAAATGAAGTTAGAAAGGGTTGAAATTTCAGGATGTGGCCATGAATGGTGCATAATGAATGCACAAAAAGTCTGGAGTTGAAATAAGTTTAAAAAAATGAAATGCCTTTGTAACAGATGAGTTTTCGTCCGAAACGTTGATACTTCGAAGGAGATGGTCCAGTTTGTACATGAAGTGCATCCAGTTTTTGCCGTAACCCTCTCAACTTTTTAGCACATGCTATGTGGGTGAAATGATGATACCATGCCAAGTTTCAACATTTTCAGAGTTCATTTGTAGTGCTTTTCAATTTCAGGGTCATTTAGCTCAAAAAATCATTAAATGCATGAAAAATAGCAAATGAAGTTAGAAAGGGTTGAAATTTGAGGATGTGGCTTTGAATGGTGCATATTGAATGCACAAAAAGTCTGGAGTTGAAATAAGTTTAAAAAAATGAAATGCCTTTGTAACAGATGAGTTTTCGTCTGAAACCTTGATACTTCGAAGGAGATGGTCCAGTTTGTACACGAAGTGCATCCAGTTTTTTCCGTAACCCTCTCAACTTTTTAGCACATGCTATGTGGGTGAAATGATGATACCATGCCAAGTTTCAACCTTTTCAGAGTTCATTTGTAGTGCTTTTCAATTTCAGGGTCATTTAGCTCAAAAAAAACATTAAATGCATGAAAAATAGCAAATGAAGTTAGAAAGGGTTGAAATTTGAGGATGTGGCTTTGAATGGTGCATATTGAATGCACAAAAAGTCTGGAGTTGAAATAAGTTTAAAAAAATGAAATGCCTTTGTAACAGATGAGTTTTCGTCCGAAACGTTGATACTTCGAAGGAGATGGTCCAGTTTGTACACGAAGTGCATCCAATTTTTTCCGTAACCCTCTCAACTTTTTAGCACATGCTATGTGGGTGAAATGATGATACCATGCCAAGTTTCAACCTTTTCAGAGTTCATTTGTAGTTCTTTTCAATTTCAGGGTCATTTAGCACAAAAAAATCATTAAATGCATGAAAAATAGCAAATGAAGTTAGAAAGGGTTGGAATTTGAGGATGTGTCTTTGAATGGTGCATATTGAATGCACAAAAAGTCTGGAGTTGAAATAAGTTTAAAAAAATGAAATGCCTTTGTAACAGATGAGTTTTCGTCCGAAACCTTGATACTTCGAAGGAGATGGTCCAGTTTGTACACGAAGTGCATCCAGTTTTTGCTGTAACCCTCTCAACTTTGTAGCACATGCTATGTGGGTGAAATGATGATACCGTGCCAAGTTTCAACCTTTTCAGAGTTCATTTGTAGTGCTTTTCAATTTCAGGGTCATTTAGCTCAAAAAAATCATTAAATGCATGAAAAATAGCAAATGAAGTTAGAAAGGGTTGAAATTTGAGGATGTGGCCTTGAATGGTGGATATTGAATGCACAAAAAGTCTGGAGGTGAAATAAGTTTAAAAAAATGAAATGCCTTTGTAACAGATGAGTTTTCGTCCGAAACCTTGATACTTCGAAGGAGATGGTCCAGTTTGTACACGAAGTGCATCCAGTTTTTGCCGTAACCCTCTCAACTTTGTAGCACATGCTATGTGGGTGAAATGCTGATACCATGCCAAGTTTCAACCTTTTCAGAGTTCAGTTGTAGTGCTTTTCAATTTCAGGGTCATTTAGCTCAAAAAAATCATTAAATGCATGAAAAATAGCAAATGAAGTTAGAAAGGGTTGAAATTTGAGGATGTGGCCTTGAATGGTGCATATTGAATGCACAAAAAGTCTGGAGTTGAAATAAGTTTAACAAAATGAAATGCCTTTGTAACAGATGAGTTTTCGTCCGAAACCTTGATACTTCGAAGGAGATGGTCCAGTTTGTACACGAAGTGCATCCAGTTTTTGCCGTAACCATCTCAACTTTTTAGCACATGCTATGTGGGTGAAATGATGATACCATGCCAAGTTTCAACCTTTTCAGAGTTAATTTGTAGTGCTTTTCAATTTCAGGGTCATTTAGCTCAAAAAAATCATTAAATGCATGAAAAATAGCAAATGAAGTTAGAAAGGGTTGAAATTTCAGGATGTGGCCTTGAATGGTGCATATTGAATGCACAAAAAGTCTGGAGTTGAAATAAGTTTAAAAAAATGAAATGCCTTTGTAACAGATGAGTTTTCGTCCGAAACGTTGATACTTCGAAGGAGATGGTCCAGTTTGTACATGAAGTGCATCCAGTTTTTGCCGTAACCCTCTCAACTTTTTAGCACATGCTATGTGGGTGAAATGATGATACCATGCCAAGTTTCAACATTTTCAGAGTTCATTTGTAGTGCTTTTCAATTTCAGGGTCATTTAGCTCAAAAAATCATTAAATGCATGAAAAATAGCAAATGAAGTTAGAAAGGGTTGAAATTTGAGGATGTGGCTTTGAATGGTGCATATTGAATGCACAAAAAGTCTGGAGTTGAAATAAGTTTAAAAAAATGAAATGCCTTTGTAACAGATGAGTTTTCGTCTGAAACCTTGATACTTCGAAGGAGATGGTCCAGTTTGTACACGAAGTGCATCCAGTTTTTTCCGTAACCCTCTCAACTTTTTAGCACATGCTATGTGGGTGAAATGATGATACCATGCCAAGTTTCAACCTTTTCAGAGTTCATTTGTAGTGCTTTTCAATTTCAGGGTCATTTAGCTCAAAAAAAACATTAAATGCATGAAAAATAGCAAATGAAGTTAGAAAGGGTTGAAATTTGAGGATGTGGCTTTGAATGGTGCATATTGAATGCACAAAAAGTCTGGAGTTGAAATAAGTTTAAAAAAATGAAATGCCTTTGTAACAGATGAGTTTTCGTCCGAAACGTTGATACTTCGAAGGAGATGGTCCAGTTTGTACACGAAGTGCATCCAGTTTTTTCCGTAACCCTCTCAACTTTTTAGCACATGCTATGTGGGTGAAATGATGATACCATGCCAAGTTTCAACCTTTTCAGAGTTCATTTGTAGTTCTTTTCAATTTCAGGGTCATTTAGCTCAAAAAAATCATTAAATGCATGAAAAATAGCAAATGAAGTTAGAAAGGGTTGGAATTTGAGGATGTGTCTTTGAATGGTGCATATTGAATGCACAAAAAGTCTGGAGTTGAAATAAGTTTAAAAAAATGAAATGCCTTTGTAACAGATGAGTTTTCGTCCGAAACCTTGATACTTCGAAGGAGATGGTCCAGTTTGTACACGAAGTGCATCCAGTTTTTGCCGTAACCCTCTCAACTTTGTAGCACATGCTATGTGGGTGAAATGATGATACCGTGCCAAGTTTCAACCTTTTCAGAGTTCATTTGTAGTGCTTTTCAATTTCAGGGTCATTTAGCTCAAAAAAATCATTAAATGCATGAAAAATAGCAAATGAAGTTAGAAAGGGTTGAAATTTGAGGATGTGGCCTTGAATGGTGGATATTGAATGCACAAAAAGTCTGGAGTTGAAATAAGTTTAAAAAAATGAAATGCCTTTGTAACAGATGAGTTTTCGTCCGAAACCTTGATACTTCGAAGGAGATGGTCCAGTTTGTACACGAAGTGCATCCAGTTTTTGCCGTAACCCTCTCAACTTTTTAGCACATGCTATGTGGGTGAAATGCTGATACCATGCCAAGTTTCAACCTTTTCAGAGTTCAGTTGTAGTGCTTTTCAATTTCAGGGTCATTTAGCTCAAAAAAATCATTAAATGCATGAAAAATAGCAAATTAAGTTAGAAAGGGTTGAAATTTGAGGATGTGGCTTTGAATGGTGCATATTGAATGCACAAAAATTCTGGAGTTGAAATAAGTTTTAAAAAAGGAAATGCCTCTGTAACAGATGAGCTTTCGTGCGAAACCTTGATACTTCGAAGGAGATGGTCCAGTTTGTACACGAAGTGCATCCAGGTTTTGCCGTAACCCTCTCAACTTTTTAGCACATGCTATGTGGGTGAAATGATGATACCATGCCAAGTTTCAACCTTTTCAGAGTTCATTTGTAGTGCTTTTCAATTTCAGGGTCATTTAGCTCAAAAAAATCATTAAATGCATGAAAAATAGCAAATGAAGTTAGAAAGGGTTGAAATTTGAGGATGTGGCTTTGAATGGTGCATATTGAATGCACAAAAAATCTGGAGTCGAAATAAGTTTAAAAAAATGAAATGCCTCTGTAACAGATGAGCTTTCGTCCGAAACCTTGATACTTCGAAGGAGATGGTCCAGTTTGTACACGAAGTGCATCCAGTTTTTGCTGTAACCCTCTCAACTTTTTAGCACATGCTATGTGGGTGAAATGATGATACCGTGCCAAGTTTCAACCTTTTCAGAGTTCATTTGTAGTGCTTTTCAATTTCAGGGTCATTTAGCTCAAAAAAATCATTAAATGCATGAAAAATAGCAAATGAAGTTAGAAAGGGTTGAAATTTGAGGATGTGTCTTTGAATGGTGCATATTGAATGCACAAAAAGTCTGGAGTTGAAATAAGTTTAAAAAAATGAAATGCCTTTGTAACAGATGAGTTTTCGTCCGAAACCTTGATACTTCGAAGGAGATGGTCCAGTTTGTACACGAAGTGCATCCAGTTTTTGCTGTAACCCTCTCAACTTTGTAGCACATGCTATGTGGGTGAAATGATGATACCGTGCCAAGTTTCAACCTTTTCAGAGTTCATTTGTAGTGCTTTTCAATTTCAGGGTCATTTAGCTCAAAAAAATCATTAAATGCATGAAAAATAGCAAATGAAGTTAGAAAGGGTTGAAATTTGAGGATGTGGCCTTGAATGGTGGATATTGAATGCACAAAAAGTCTGGAGGTGAAATAAGTTTAAAAAAATGAAATGCCTTTGTAACAGATGAGTTTTCGTCCGAAACCTTGATACTTCGAAGGAGATGGTCCAGTTTGTACACGAAGTGCATCCAGTTTTTGCCGTAACCCTCTCAACTTTGTAGCACATGCTATGTGGGTGAAATGCTGATACCATGCCAAGTTTCAACCTTTTCAGAGTTCAGTTGTAGTGCTTTTCAATTTCAGGGTCATTTAGCTCAAAAAAATCATTAAATGCATGAAAAATAGCAAATGAAGTTAGAAAGGGTTGAAATTTGAGGATGTGGCCTTGAATGGTGCATATTGAATGCACAAAAAGTCTGGAGTTGAAATAAGTTTAACAAAATGAAATGCCTTTGTAACAGATGAGTTTTCGTCCGAAACCTTGATACTTCGAAGGAGATGGTCCAGTTTGTACACGAAGTGCATCCAGTTTTTGCCGTAACCATCTTAACTTTTTAGCACATGCTATGTGGGTGAAATGATGATACCATGCCAAGTTTCAACCTTTTCAGAGTTAATTTGTAGTGCTTTTCAATTTCAGGGTCATTTAGCTCAAAAAAATCATTAAATGCATGAAAAATAGCAAATGAAGTTAGAAAGGGTTGAAATTTCAGGATGTGGCCTTGAATGGTGCATATTGAATGCACAAAAAGTCTGGAGTTGAAATAAGTTTAAAAAAATGAAATGCCTTTGTAACAGATGAGTTTTCGTCCGAAACGTTGATACTTCGAAGGAGATGGTCCAGTTTGTACATGAAGTGCATCCAGTTTTTGCCGTAACCCTCTCAACTTTTTAGCACATGCTATGTGGGTGAAATGATGATACCATGCCAAGTTTCAACATTTTCAGAGTTCATTTGTAGTGCTTTTCAATTTCAGGGTCATTTAGCTCAAAAAATCATTAAATGCATGAAAAATAGCAAATGAAGTTAGAAAGGGTTGAAATTTGAGGATGTGGCTTTGAATGGTGCATATTGAATGCACAAAAAGTCTGGAGTTGAAATAAGTTTAAAAAAATGAAATGCCTTTGTAACAGATGAGTTTTCGTCTGAAACCTTGATACTTCGAAGGAGATGGTCCAGTTTGTACACGAAGTGCATCCAGTTTTTTCCGTAACCCTCTCAACTTTTTAGCACATGCTATGTGGGTGAAATGATGATACCATGCCAAGTTTCAACCTTTTCAGAGTTCATTTGTAGTGCTTTTCAATTTCAGGGTCATTTAGCTCAAAAAAAACATTAAATGCATGAAAAATAGCAAATGAAGTTAGAAAGGGTTGAAATTTGAGGATGTGGCTTTGAATGGTGCATATTGAATGCACAAAAAGTCTGGAGTTGAAATAAGTTTAAAAAAATGAAATGCCTTTGTAACAGATGAGTTTTCGTCCGAAACGTTGATACTTCGAAGGAGATGGTCCAGTTTGTACACGAAGTGCATCCAGTTTTTTCCGTAACCCTCTCAACTTTTTAGCACATGCTATGTGGGTGAAATGATGATACCATGCCAAGTTTCAACCTTTTCAGAGTTCATTTGTAGTTCTTTTCAATTTCAGGGTCATTTAGCTCAAAAAAATCATTAAATGCATGAAAAATAGCAAATGAAGTTAGAAAGGGTTGGAATTTGAGGATGTGTCTTTGAATGGTGCATATTGAATGCACAAAAAGTCTGGAGTTGAAATAAGTTTAAAAAAATGAAATGCCTTTGTAACAGATGAGTTTTCGTCCGAAACCTTGATACTTCGAAGGAGATGGTCCAGTTTGTACACGAAGTGCATCCAGTTTTTGCCGTAACCCTCTCAACTTTGTAGCACATGCTATGTGGGTGAAATGATGATACCGTGCCAAGTTTCAACCTTTTCAGAGTTCATTTGTAGTGCTTTTCAATTTCAGGGTCATTTAGCTCAAAAAAATCATTAAATGCATGAAAAATAGCAAATGAAGTTAGAAAGGGTTGAAATTTGAGGATGTGGCCTTGAATGGTGGATATTGAATGCACAAAAAGTCTGGAGTTGAAATAAGTTTAAAAAAATGAAATGCCTTTGTAACAGATGAGTTTTCGTCCGAAACCTTGATACTTCGAAGGAGATGGTCCAGTTTGTACACGAAGTGCATCCAGTTTTTGCCGTAACCCTCTCAACTTTTTAGCACATGCTATGTGGGTGAAATGCTGATACCATGCCAAGTTTCAACCTTTTCAGAGTTCAGTTGTAGTGCTTTTCAATTTCAGGGTCATTTAGCTCAAAAAAATCATTAAATGCATGAAAAATAGCAAATTAAGTTAGAAAGGGTTGAAATTTGAGGATGTGGCTTTGAATGGTGCATATTGAATGCACAAAAATTCTGGAGTTGAAATAAGTTTTAAAAAAGGAAATGCCTCTGTAACAGATGAGCTTTCGTGCGAAACCTTGATACTTCGAAGGAGATGGTCCAGTTTGTACACGAAGTGCATCCAGGTTTTGCCGTAACCCTCTCAACTTTTTAGCACATGCTATGTGGGTGAAATGATGATACCATGCCAAGTTTCAACCTTTTCAGAGTTCATTTGTAGTGCTTTTCAATTTCAGGGTCATTTAGCTCAAAAAAATCATTAAATGCATGAAAAATAGCAAATGAAGTTAGAAAGGGTTGAAATTTGAGGATGTGGCTTTGAATGGTGCATATTGAATGCACAAAAAATCTGGAGTCGAAATAAGTTTAAAAAAATGAAATGCCTCTGTAACAGATGAGCTTTCGTCCGAAACCTTGATACTTCGAAGGAGATGGTCCAGTTTGTACACGAAGTGCATCCAGTTTTTTCCGTAACCCTCTCAAGTTTGTAGCACATGCTATGTGGGTGAAATGATGATACCGTGCCAAGTTTCAACCTTTTCAGAGTTCATTTGTAGTGCTTTTCAATTTCAGGGTCATTTAGCTCAAAAAAATCATTAAATGCATGAAAAATAGCAAATGAAGTTAGAAAGGGTTGAAATTTGAGTATGTGTATTTGAATGGTGCATATTGAATGCACAAAAAGTCTGGAGTTGAAATAAGTTTAAAAAAATGAAATGCCTTTGTAACAGCTGAGCTTTCGTCCGAAACCTTGATACTTCGAAGGAGATGGTCCAGTTTGTACACGAAGTGCATCCAGTTTTTGCCGTAACACTCTCAACTTTTTAGCACATGCTATGTGGGTGAAATGATGATACCATGCCAAGTTTCAACCTTTTCATAGTTCATTTGTAGTGCTTGTCAATTTCAGGGTCATTTAGCTCAAAAAAAATCATTAAATGCATGAAAAATAGCAAATGAAGTTAGAAAGGGTTAAAATTTGAGGATGTGGCTTTGAATGGTGCATATTGAATGCACAAAAAGTCTGGAGTTGAAATAAGTTTAAAAAAATGAAATCCCTTTGTAACAGATGAGTTTTCGTATGAAACCATGATACTTCGAAGGAGATGGTCCAGTTTGTACACGAAGTGCATCCAGTTTTTTCCGTAACCCTCTCAACTTTGTAGCACATGCTATGTGGGTGAAATGATGATACCATGCCAAGTTTCAACCTTTTCAGAGTTCATTTGTAGTGCTTTTCAATTTCAGGGTCATTTAGCTCAAAAAAATCATTAAATGCATGAAAAATAGCAAATGAAGTTAGAAAGGGTTGAAATTTGAGGATGTGGCTTTGAATGGTGCATATTGAATGCACAAAAAGTCTGGAGTTGAAATAAGTTTAAAAAAATGAAATGCCTTTGTAACAGATGAGTTTTCGTCCGAAACCTTGATACTTCGAAGGAGATGGTCCAGTTTGTACACTAAGTGCATCCAGTTTTTGCCGTAACCCTCTCAACTTTTTAGCACATGCTATGTGGGTGAAATAATGATACCATGCCAAGTTTCAACCTTTTCAGAGTTCATTTGTAGTGCTTTTCAATTTCAGGGTCATTTAGCTCAAAAAAAATCATTAAATGCATGAAAAATAGCAAATGAAGTTAGAAAGGGTTGAAATTTGAGGATGTGGCTTTGAATGGTGCATATTGAACGCACAAAAAGTCTGGAGTTCAAATAAGTTTAAAAAAATTGAAATGCCTTTGTAACAGATGAGTTTTCGTCCGAAACCTTGATACTTCGAAGGAGATGGTCCAGTTTGTACACGAAGTGCATCCAGTTTTTGCCGTAACCGTCTCAACTTTTTAGCACATGCTATGTGGGTGAAATGATGATACCATGCCAAGTTTCAACCTTTTCAGAGTTCATTTGTAGTGCTTTTCAATTTCAGGGTCATTTAGCTCAAAAAAATCATTAAATGCATGAAAAATAGCAAATGAAGTTAGAAAGGGTTGAAATTTGAGGATGTGGCTTTGAATGGTGCATATTGAATGCACAAAAATTGAGGAGTTGAAATAAGTTTTAAAAAAGGAAATGCCTCTGTAACAGATGAGCTTTCGTGCGAAACCTAGATACTTCGAAGGAGATGGTCCAGTTTGTACACGAAGTGCATCCAGGTTTTGCCGTAACCCTCTCAACTTTTTAGCACATGCTATGTGGGTGAAATGATGATACCATGCCAAGTTTCAACCTTTTCAGAGTTCATTTGTAGTGCTTTTCAATTTCAGGGTCATTTAGCGCAAAAAAATCATTAAATGCATGACAAATAGCAAATGAAGTTAGAAAGGGTTGAAATTTGAGGATGTGGCTTTGAATGGTGCATATTGAATGCACAAAAAGTCTGGAGTCGAAATAAATTTAAAAAAATGAAATGCCTCTGTAACAGATGAGCTTTCGTCCGAAACCTTGATACTTCGAAGGAGATGGTCCAGTTTGTACACGAAGTGCATCCAGTTTTTGCCGTAACCCTCTCAACTTTGTAGCACATGCATGTGGGTGAAATGATGATACCATGCCAAGTTTCAACCTTTTCAGAGTTCATTTGTAGTGCTTTTCAATTTCAGGGTCATTTAGCTCAAAAAAATCATTAAATGCATGAAAAATAGCAAATGAAGTTAGAAAGGGTTGAAATTTGAGGATGTGGCTTTGAATGGTGCATATTGAATGCACAAAAAGTCTGGAGTTGAAATAAGTTTAAAAAAATGAAATGCCTTTGTAACAGATGAGCTTTCGTCCGAAACCTTGATACTTCGAAGGAGATGGTCCAGTTTGTACACGAAGTGCATCCAGTTTTTGCCGTAACCCTCTCAACTTTTTAGCACATGCTATGTGGGTGAAATGATGATACCATGCCAAGTTTCAACCTTTTCAGAGTTCATTTGTAGTGCTTGTCAATTTCAGGGTCATTTAGCTCAAAAAAAATCATTAAATGCATGAAAAATAGCAAATGAAGTTAGAAAGGGTTGAAATTTGAGGATGTGGCCTTGAATGGTGCATATTGAATGCACAAAAAGTCTGGAGTTGAAATAAGTTTAAAAAAATGAAATCCCTTTGTAACAGATGAGTTTTCGTCTGAAACCTTGATACTTCGAAGGAGATGGTCCAGTTTATACACGAAGTGCATCCAGTTTTTTCCGTAACCCTCTCAACTTTGTAGCACATGCTATGTGGGTGAAATGATGATACCATGCCAAGTTTCAACCTTTTCAGAGTTCATTTCTAGTGCTTTTGAATTTCAGGGTCATTTAGCTCAAAAAAATCATTAAATGCATGAAAAATAGCAAATGAAGTTAGAAAGGGTTGAAATTTGAGGATGTGGCTTTGAATGGTGCATATCGAATGCACAAAAAGTCTGGAGTTGAAATAAGTTTAAAAAAATGAAATGCCTTTGTAACAGATGAGTTTTCGTCCGAAACCTTGATACTTCGAAGGAGATGGTCCAGTTTGTACACGAAGTGCATCCAGTTTTTGCCGTAACCCTCTCAACTTTTTAGCACATGCTATGTGGGTGAAATGATGATACCATGCCAAGTTTCAACCTTTTCAGAGTTCATTTGTAGTGCTTTTCAATTTCAGGGTCATTTAGCTCAAAAAAAATCATTAAATGCATGAAAAATAGCAAATGAAGTTAGAAAGGGTTGAAATTTGAGGATGTGGCTTTGAATGGTGCATATTGAATGCACAAAAAGTCTGGAGTTGAAATAAGTTTAAAAAAATTGAAATGCCTTTGTAACAGATGAGTTTTCGTCCGAAACCTTGATACTTCGAAGGAGATGGTCCAGTTTGTACACGAAGTGCATCCAGTTTTTGCCGTAACCCTCTCAACTTTTTAGCACATGCTATGTGGGTGAAATGATGATACCATGCCAAGTTTCAACCTTTTCAGGGTTCATTTGTAGTGCTTTTCAATTTCAGGGTCATTTAGCTCAAAAAAATCATTAAATGCATGAAAAATAGCAAATGAAGTTAGCAAGGGTTGAAATTTGAGGATGTGGCTTTGAGTGGTGCATATTGAATGCACAAAAAGTCTGCAGTTGAAATAAGTTTAAAAAAATGAAATGCCTTTGTAACAGATGAGTTTTCGTCCGAAACCTTGATACTTCGAAGGAGATGGTCCAGTTTGTACACGAAGTGCATCCAGTTTTTGCCGTAACCCTCTCAACTTTTTAGCACATGCTATGTGGGTGAAATGCTGATACCATGCCAAGTTTCAACCTTTTCAGAGTTCAGTTGTAGTGCTTTTCAATTTCAGGGTCATTTAGCTCAAAAAAATCATTAAATGCATGAAAAATAGCAAATTAAGTTAGAAAGGGTTGAAATTTGAGGATGTGGCTTTGAATGGTGCATATTGAATGCACAAAAATTCTGGAGTTGAAATAAGTTTTAAAAAAGGAAATGCCTCTGTAACAGATGAGCTTTCGTGCGAAACCTTGATACTTCGAAGGAGATGGTCCAGTTTGTACACGAAGTGCATCCAGGTTTTGCCGTAACCCTCTCAACTTTTTAGCACATGCTATGTGGGTGAAATGATGATACCATGCCAAGTTTCAACCTTTTCAGAGTTCATTTGTAGTGCTTTTCAATTTCAGGGTCATTTAGCTCAAAAAAATCATTAAATGCATGAAAAATAGCAAATGAAGTTAGAAAGGGTTAAAATTTGAGGATGTGGCTTTGAATGGTGCATATTGAATGCACAAAAACTCTGGAGTCGAAATAAATTTAAAAAAATGAAATGCCTCTGTAACAGATGAGCTTTCGTCCGAAACCTTGATACTTCGAAGGAGATGGTCCAGTTTGTACACGAAGTGCATCCAGTTTTTGCCGTAACCCTCTCAACTTTGTAGCACATGCTATGTGGGTGAAATGATGATACCATGCCAAGTTTCAACCTTTTCAGAGTTCATTTGTAGTTCTTTTCAATTTCAGGGTCATTTAGCTCAAAAAAATCATTAAATGCATGAAAAATAGCAAATGAAGTTAGAAAGGGTTGAAATTTGAGGATGTGGCTTTGAATGGTGCATATTGAATGCACAAAAAGTCTGGAGTTGAAATAAGTTTAAAAAAATGAAATGCCTTTGTAACAGATGAGCTTTCGTCCGAAACCTTGATACTTCGAAGGAGATGGTCCAGTTTGTACACGAAGTGCATCCAGTTTTTGCCGTAACCCTCTCAACTTTTTAGCACATGCTATGTGGGTGAAATGATGATACCATGCCAAGTTTCAACCTTTTCAGAGTTCATTTGTAGTGCTTGTCAATTTCAGGGTCATTTAGCTAAAAAAAAATCATTAAATGCATGAAAAATAGCAAATGAAGTTAGAAAGGGTTGAAATTTGAGGATGTGGCTTTGAATGGTGCATATTGAATGCACAAAAAGTCTGGAGTTGAAATAAGTTTAAAAAAATGAAATCCCTTTGTAACAGATGAGTTTTCGTCTGAAACCTTGATACTTCGAAGGAGATGGTCCAGTTTGTACACGAAGTGCATCCAGTTTTTTCCGTAACCCTCTCAACTTTGTAGCACATGCTATGTGGGTGAAATGATGATACCATGCCAAGTTTCAACCTTTTCAGAGTTCATTTGTAGTGCTTTTGAATTTCAGGGTCATTTAGCTCAAAAAAATCATTAAATGCATGAAAAATAGCAAATGAAGTTAGAAAGGGTTGAAATTTGAGGATGTGGCTTTGAATGGTGCATATCGAATGCACAAAAAGTCTGGAGTTGAAATAAGTTTAAAAAAATGAAATGCCTTTGTAACAGATGAGTTTTCGTCCGAAACCTTGATACTTCGAAGGAGATGGTCCAGTTTGTACACGAAGTGCATCCAGTTTTTGCCGTAACCCTCTCAACTTTTTAGCACATGCTATGTGGGTGAAATGATGATACCATGCCAAGTTTCAACCTTTTCAGAGTTCATTTGTAGTGCTTTTCAATTTCAGGGTCATTTAGCTCAAAAAAAATCATTAAATGCATGAAAAATAGCAAATGAAGTTAGAAAGGGTTGAAATTTGAGGATGTGGCTTTGAATGGTGCATATTGAATGCACAAAAAGTCTGGAGTTGAAATAAGTTTAAAAAAATTGAAATGCCTTTGTAACAGATGAGTTTTCGTCCGAAACCTTGATACTTCGAAGGAGATGGTCCAGTTTGTACACGAAGTGCATCCAGTTTTTGCCGTAACCCTCTCAACTTTTTAGCACATGCTATGTGGGTGAAATGATGATACCATGCCAAGTTTCAACCTTTTCAGGGTTCATTTGTAGTGCTTTTCAATTTCAGGGTCATTTAGCTCAAAAAAATCATTAAATGCATGAAAAATAGCAAATGAAGTTAGCAAGGGTTGAAATTTGAGGATGTGGCTTTGAGTGGTGCATATTGAATGCACAAAAAGTCTGCAGTTGAAATAAGTTTAAAAAAATGAAATGCCTTTGTAACAGATGAATTTTCGTCCGAAACCTTGATACTTCGAAGGAGATGGTCCAGTTTGTACACGAAGTGCATCCAGTTTTTGCCGTAACCCTCTCAACTTTTTAGCACATGCTATGTGGGTGAAATGCTGATACCATGCCAAGTTTCAACCTTTTCAGAGTTCAGTTGTAGTGCTTTTCAATTTCAGGGTCATTTTGCTCAAAAAAATCATTAAATGCATGAAAAATAGCAAATTAAGTTAGAAAGGGTTGAAATTTGAGGATGTGGCTTTGAATGGTGCATATTGAATGCACAAAAATTCTGGAGTTGAAATAAGTTTTAAAAAAGGAAATGCCTCTGTAACAGATGAGCTTTCGTGCGAAACCTTGATACTTCGAAGGAGATGGTCCAGTTTGTACACGAAGTGCATCCAGGTTTTGCCGTAACCCTCTCAACTTTTTAGCACATGCTATGTGGGTGAAATGATGATACCATGCCAAGTTTCAACCTTTTCAGAGTTCATTTGTAGTGCTTTTCAATTTCAGGGTCATTTAGCTCAAAAAAATCATTAAATGCATGAAAAATAGCAAATGAAGTTAGAAAGGGTTAAAATTTGAGGATGTGGCTTTGAATGGTGCATATTGAATGCACAAAAACTCTGGAGTCGAAATAAATTTAAAAAAATGAAATGCCTCTGTAACAGATGAGCTTTCGTCCGAAACCTTGATACTTCGAAGGAGATGGTCCAGTTTGTACACGAAGTGCATCCAGTTTTTGCCGTAACCCTCTCAACTTTGTAGCACATGCTATGTGGGTGAAATGATGATACCATGCCAAGTTTCAACCTTTTCAGAGTTCATTTGTAGTGCTTTTCAATTTCAGGGTCATTTAGCTCAAAAAAATCATTAAATGCATGAAAAATAGCAAATGAAGTTAGAAAGGGTTGAAATTTGAGGATGTGGCTTTGAATGGTGCATATTGAATGCACAAAAAGTCTGGAGTTGAAATAAGTTTAAAAAAATGAAATGCCTTTGTAACAGATGAGCTTTCGTCCGAAACCTTGATACTTCGAAGGAGATGGTCCAGTTTGTACACGAAGTGCATCCAGTTTTTGCCGTAACCCTCTCAACTTTTTAGCACATGCTATGTGGGTGAAATGATGATACCATGCCAAGTTTCAACCTTTTCAGAGTTCATTTGTAGTGCTTGTCAATTTCAGGGTCATTTAGCTCAAAAAAAATCATTAAATGCATGAAAAATAGCAAATGAAGTTAGAAAGGGTTGAAATTTGAGGATGTGGCTTTGAATGGTGCATATTGAATGCACAAAAAGTCTGGAGTTGAAATAAGTTTAAAAAAATGAAATCCCTTTGTAACAGATGAGTTTTCGTCTGAAACCTTGATACTTCGAAGGAGATGGTCCAGTTTGTACACGAAGTGCATCCAGTTTTTTCCGTAACCCTCTCAACTTTCTAGCACATGCTATGTGGGTGAACTGATGATACCATGCCAAGTTTCAACCTTTTCAGAGTTCATTTGTAGTGCTTTTCAATTTCAGGGTCATTTAGCTCAAAAAAATCATTAAATGCATGAAAAATAGCAAATGAAGTTAGAAAGGGTTGAAATTTGAGGATGTGGCTTTGAATGGTGCATATTGAATGCACAAAAAGTCTGGAGTCGAAATAAATTTAAAAAAATGAAATGCCTCTGTAACAGATGAGCTTTCGTCCGAAACCTTGATACTTCGAAGGAGATGGTCCAGTTTGTACACGAAGTGCATCCAGTTTTTGCCGTAACCCTCTCAACTTTGTAGCACATGCATGTGGGTGAAATGATGATACCATGCCAAGTTTCAACCTTTTCAGAGTTCATTTGTAGTGCTTTTCAATTTCAGGGTCATTTAGCTCAAAAAAATCATTAAATGCATGAAAAATAGCAAATGAAGTTAGAAAGGGTTGAAATTTGAGGATGTGGCTTTGAATGGTGCATATTGAATGCACAAAAAGTCTGGAGTTGAAATAAGTTTAAAAAAATGAAATGCCTTTGTAACAGATGAGCTTTCGTCCGAAACCTTGATACTTCGAAGGAGATGGTCCAGTTTGTACACGAAGTGCATCCAGTTTTTGCCGTAACCCTCTCAACTTTTTAGCACATGCTATGTGGGTGAAATGATGACACCATGCCAAGTTTCAACCTTTTCAGAGTTCATTTGTAGTGCTTGGTAATTTCAGGGTCATTTAGCTCAAAAAAAATCATTAAATGCATGAAAAATAGCAAATGAAGTTAGAAAGGGTTGAAATTTGAGGATGTGGCTTTGAATGGTGCATATTGAATGCACAAAAAGTCTGGAGTTGAAATAAGTTTAAAAAAATGAAATCCCTTTGTAACAGATGAGTTTTCGTCTGAAACCTTGATACTTCGAAGGAGATGGTCCAGTTTGTACACGAAGTGCATCCAGTTTTTTCCGTAACCCTCTCAACTTTGTAGCACATGCTATGTGGGTGAAATGATGATACCATGCCAAGTTTCAACCTTTTCAGAGTTCATTTGTAGTGCTTTTCAATTTCAGGGTCATTTAGCTCAAAAAAATCATTAAATGCATGAAAAATAGCAAATGAAGTTAGAAAGGGTTGAAATTTGAGGATGTGGCTTTGAATGGTGCATATTGAATGCACAAAAAGTCTGGAGTTGAAATAAGTTTAAAAAAATGAAATGCCTTTGTAACAGATGAGTTTTCGTCCGAAACCTTGATACTTCGAAGGAGATGGTCCAGTTTGTACACGAAGTGCATCCAGTTTTTGCCGTAACCCTCTCAACTTTTTAGCACATGCTATGTGGGTGAAATGATGATACCATGCCAAGTTTCAACCTTTTCAGAGTTCATTTGTAGTGCTTTTCAATTTCAGGGTCATTTAGCTCAAAAAAAATCATTAAATGCATGAAAAATAGCAAATGAAGTTAGAAAGGGTTGAAATTTGAGGATGTGGCTTTGAATGGTGCATATTGAATGCACAAAAAGTCTGGAGTTGAAATAAGTTTAAAAAAATTGAAATGCCTTTGTAACAGATGAGTTTTCGTCCGAAACCTTGATACTTCGAAGGAGATGGTCCAGTTTGTACACGAAGTGCATCCAGTTTTTGCCGTAACCCTCTCAACTTTTTAGCACATGCTATGTGGGTGAAATGATGATACCATGCCAAGTTTCAACCTTTTCAGGGTTCATTTGTAGTGCTTTTCAATTTCAGGGTCATTTAGCTCAAAAAAATCATTAAATGCATGAAAAATAGCAAATGAAGTTAGAAAGGGTTGAAATTTGAGGATGTGGCTTTGAGTGGTGCATATTGAATGCACAAAAAGTCTGCAGTTGAAATAAGTTTAAAAAAATGAAATGCCTTTGTAACAGATGAGTTTTCGTCCGAAACCTTGATACTTCGAAGGAGATGGTCCAGTTTGTACACGAAGTGCATCCAGTTTTTGCCGTAACCCTCTCAACTTTTTAGCACATGCTATGTGGGTGAAATGCTGATACCATGCCAAGTTTCAACCTTTTCAGAGTTCAGTTGTAGTGCTTTTCAATTTCAGGGTCATTTAGCTCAAAAAAATCATTAAATGCATGAAAAATAGCAAATTAAGTTAGAAAGGGTTGAAATTTGAGGATGTGGCTTTGAATGGTGCATATTGAATGCACAAAAATTCTGGAGTTGAAATAAGTTTTAAAAAAGGAAATGCCTCTGTAACAGATGAGCTTTCGTGAGAAACCTTGATACTTCGAAGGAGATGGTCCAGTTTGTACACGAAGTGCATCCAGGTTTTGCCGTAACCCTCTCAACTTTTTAGCACATGCTATGTGGGTGAAATGATGATACCATGCCAAGTTTCAACCTTTTCAGAGTTCATTTGTAGTGCTTTTCAATTTCAGGGTCATTTAGCTCAAAAAAATCATTAAATGCATGAAAAATAGCAAATGAAGTTAGAAAGGGTTGAAATTTGAGGATGTGGCTTTGAATGGTGCATATTGAATGCACAAAAAGTCTGGAGTCGAAATAAATTTAAAAAAATGAAATGCCTCTGTAACAGATGAGCTTTCGTCCGAAACCTTGATACTTCGAAGGAGATGGTCCAGTTTGTACACGAAGTGCATCCAGTTTTTGCCGTAACCCTCTCAACTTTGTAGCACATGCTATGTGGGTGAAATGATGATACCATGCCTAGTTTCAACCTTTTCAGAGTTCATTTGTAGTGCTTTTCAATTTCAGGGTCATTTAGCTCAAAAAAATCATTAAATGCATGAAAAATAGCAAATGAAGTTAGAAAGGGTTGAAATTTGAGGATGTGGCTTTGAATGGTGCATATTGAATGCACAAAAAGTCTGGAGTTGAAATAAGTTTAAAAAAATGAAATGCCTTTGTAACAGATGAGCTTTCGTCCGAAACCTTGATACTTCGAAGGAGATGGTCCAGTTTGTACACGAAGTGCATCCAGTTTTTGCCGTAACCCTCTCAACTTTTTAGCACATGCTATGTGGGTGAAATGATGATACCATGCCAAGTTTCAACCTTTTCAGAGTTCATTTGTAGTGCTTGTCAATTTCAGGGTCATTTAGCTCAAAAAAAATCATTAAATGCATGAAAAATAGCAAATGAAGTTAGAAAGGGTTGAAATTTGAGGATGTGGCTTTGAATGGTGCATATTGAATGCACAAAAAGTCTGGAGTTGAAATAAGTTTAAAAAAATGAAATCCCTTTGTAACAGATGAGTTTTCGTCTGAAACCTTGATACTTCGAAGGAGATGGTCCAGTTTGTACACGAAGTGCATCCAGTTTTTTCCGTAACCCTCTCAACTTTCTAGCACATGCTATGTGGGTGAACTGATGATACCATGCCAAGTTTCAACCTTTTCAGAGTTCATTTGTAGTGCTTTTCAATTTCAGGGTCATTTAGCTCAAAAAAATCATTAAATGCATGAAAAATAGCAAATGAAGTTAGAAAGGGTTGAAATTTGAGGATGTGGCTTTGAATGGTGCATATTGAATGCACAAAAAGTCTGGAGTCGAAATAAATTTAAAAAAATGAAATGCCTCTGTAACAGATGAGCTTTCGTCCGAAACCTTGATACTTCGAAGGAGATGGTCCAGTTTGTACACGAAGTGCATCCAGTTTTTGCCGTAACCCTCTCAACTTTGTAGCACATGCATGTGGGTGAAATGATGATACCATGCCAAGTTTCAACCTTTTCAGAGTTCATTTGTAGTGCTTTTCAATTTCAGGGTCATTTAGCTCAAAAAAATCATTAAATGCATGAAAAATAGCAAATGAAGTTAGAAAGGGTTGAAATTTGAGGATGTGGCTTTGAATGGTGCATATTGAATGCACAAAAAGTCTGGAGTTGAAATAAGTTTAAAAAAATGAAATGCCTTTGTAACAGATGAGCTTTCGTCCGAAACCTTGATACTTCGAAGGAGATGGTCCAGTTTGTACACGAAGTGCATCCAGTTTTTGCCGTAACCCTCTCAACTTTTTAGCACATGCTATGTGGGTGAAATGATGACACCATGCCAAGTTTCAACCTTTTCAGAGTTCATTTGTAGTGCTTGGTAATTTCAGGGTCATTTAGCTCAAAAAAAATCATTAAATGCATGAAAAATAGCAAATGAAGTTAGAAAGGGTTGAAATTTGAGGATGTGGCTTTGAATGGTGCATATTGAATGCACAAAAAGTCTGGAGTTGAAATAAGTTTAAAAAAATGAAATCCCTTTGTAACAGATGAGTTTTCGTCTGAAACCTTGATACTTCGAAGGAGATGGTCCAGTTTGTACACGAAGTGCATCCAGTTTTTTCCGTAACCCTCTCAACTTTGTAGCACATGCTATGTGGGTGAAATGATGATACCATGCCAAGTTTCAACCTTTTCAGAGTTCATTTGTAGTGCTTTTCAATTTCAGGGTCATTTAGCTCAAAAAAATCATTAAATGCATGAAAAATAGCAAATGAAGTTAGAAAGGGTTGAAATTTGAGGATGTGGCTTTGAATGGTGCATATTGAATGCACAAAAAGTCTGGAGTTGAAATAAGTTTAAAAAAATGAAATGCCTTTGTAACAGATGAGTTTTCGTCCGAAACCTTGATACTTCGAAGGAGATGGTCCAGTTTGTACACGAAGTGCATCCAGTTTTTGCCGTAACCCTCTCAACTTTTTAGCACATGCTATGTGGGTGAAATGATGATACCATGCCAAGTTTCAACCTTTTCAGAGTTCATTTGTAGTGCTTTTCAATTTCAGGGTCATTTAGCTCAAAAAAAATCATTAAATGCATGAAAAATAGCAAATGAAGTTAGAAAGGGTTGAAATTTGAGGATGTGGCTTTGAATGGTGCATATTGAATGCACAAAAAGTCTGGAGTTGAAATAAGTTTAAAAAAATTGAAATGCCTTTGTAACAGATGAGTTTTCGTCCGAAACCTTGATACTTCGAAGGAGATGGTCCAGTTTGTACACGAAGTGCATCCAGTTTTTGCCGTAACCCTCTCAACTTTTTAGCACATGCTATGTGGGTGAAATGATGATACCATGCCAAGTTTCAACCTTTTCAGGGTTCATTTGTAGTGCTTTTCAATTTCAGGGTCATTTAGCTCAAAAAAATCATTAAATGCATGAAAAATAGCAAATGAAGTTAGAAAGGGTTGAAATTTGAGGATGTGGCTTTGAGTGGTGCATATTGAATGCACAAAAAGTCTGCAGTTGAAATAAGTTTAAAAAAATGAAATGCCTTTGTAACAGATGAGTTTTCGTCCGAAACCTTGATACTTCGAAGGAGATGGTCCAGTTTGTACACGAAGTGCATCCAGTTTTTGCCGTAACCCTCTCAACTTTTTAGCACATGCTATGTGGGTGAAATGCTGATACCATGCCAAGTTTCAACCTTTTCAGAGTTCAGTTGTAGTGCTTTTCAATTTCAGGGTCATTTAGCTCAAAAAAATCATTAAATGCATGAAAAATAGCAAATTAAGTTAGAAAGGGTTGAAATTTGAGGATGTGGCTTTGAATGGTGCATATTGAATGCACAAAAATTCTGGAGTTGAAATAAGTTTTAAAAAAGGAAATGCCTCTGTAACAGATGAGCTTTCGTGAGAAACCTTGATACTTCGAAGGAGATGGTCCAGTTTGTACACGAAGTGCATCCAGGTTTTGCCGTAACCCTCTCAACTTTTTAGCACATGCTATGTGGGTGAAATGATGATACCATGCCAAGTTTCAACCTTTTCAGAGTTCATTTGTAGTGCTTTTCAATTTCAGGGTCATTTAGCTCAAAAAAATCATTAAATGCATGAAAAATAGCAAATGAAGTTAGAAAGGGTTGAAATTTGAGGATGTGGCTTTGAATGGTGCATATTGAATGCACAAAAAGTCTGGAGTCGAAATAAATTTAAAAAAATGAAATGCCTCTGTAACAGATGAGCTTTCGTCCGAAACCTTGATACTTCGAAGGAGATGGTCCAGTTTGTACACGAAGTGCATCCAGTTTTTGCCGTAACCCTCTCAACTTTGTAGCACATGCTATGTGGGTGAAATGATGATACCATGCCTAGTTTCAACCTTTTCAGAGTTCATTTGTAGTGCTTTTCAATTTCAGGGTCATTTAGCTCAAAAAAATCATTAAATGCATGAAAAATAGCAAATGAAGTTAGAAAGGGTTGAAATTTGAGGATGTGGCTTTGAATGGTGCATATTGAATGCACAAAAAGTCTGGAGTTGAAATAAGTTTAAAAAAATGAAATGCCTTTGTAACAGATGAGCTTTCGTCCGAAACCTTGATACTTCGAAGGAGATGGTCCAGTTTGTACACGAAGTGCATCCAGTTTTTGCCGTAACCCTCTCAACTTTTTAGCACATGCTATGTGGGTGAAATGATGATACCATGCCAAGTTTCAACCTTTTCAGAGTTCATTTGTAGTGCTTGTCAATTTCAGGGTCATTTAGCTCAAAAAAAATCATTAAATGCATGAAAAATAGCAAATGAAGTTAGAAAGGGTTGAAATTTGAGGATGTGGCTTTGAATGGTGCATATTGAATGCACAAAAAGTCTGGAGTTGAAATAAGTTTAAAAAAATGAAATCCCTTTGTAACAGATGAGTTTTCGTCTGAAACCTTGATACTTCGAAGGAGATGGTCCAGTTTGTACACGAAGTGCATCCAGTTTTTTCCGTAACCCTCTCAACTTTCTAGCACATGCTATGTGGGTGAACTGATGATACCATGCCAAGTTTCAACCTTTTCAGAGTTCATTTGTAGTGCTTTTCAATTTCAGGGTCATTTAGCTCAAAAAAATCATTAAATGCATGAAAAATAGCAAATGAAGTTAGAAAGGGTTGAAATTTGAGGATGTGGCTTTGAATGGTGCATATTGAATGCACAAAAAGTCTGGAGTCGAAATAAATTTAAAAAAATGAAATGCCTCTGTAACAGATGAGCTTTCGTCCGAAACCTTGATACTTCGAAGGAGATGGTCCAGTTTGTACACGAAGTGCATCCAGTTTTTGCCGTAACCCTCTCAACTTTGTAGCACATGCATGTGGGTGAAATGATGATACCATGCCAAGTTTCAACCTTTTCAGAGTTCATTTGTAGTGCTTTTCAATTTCAGGGTCATTTAGCTCAAAAAAATCATTAAATGCATGAAAAATAGCAAATGAAGTTAGAAAGGGTTGAAATTTGAGGATGTGGCTTTGAATGGTGCATATTGAATGCACAAAAAGTCTGGAGTTGAAATAAGTTTAAAAAAATGAAATGCCTTTGTAACAGATGAGCTTTCGTCCGAAACCTTGATACTTCGAAGGAGATGGTCCAGTTTGTACACGAAGTGCATCCAGTTTTTGCCGTAACCCTCTCAACTTTTTAGCACATGCTATGTGGGTGAAATGATGACACCATGCCAAGTTTCAACCTTTTCAGAGTTCATTTGTAGTGCTTGTCAATTTCAGGGTCATTTAGCTCAAAAAAATCATTAAATGCATGAAAAATAGCAAATGAAGTAAGAAAGGGTTGAAATTTGAGGATGTGGCTTTGAATGGTGCATATTGAATGCACAAAAAGTCTGGAGTTGAAATAAGTTTAAAAAAATGAAATCCCTTTGTAACAGATGAGTTTTCGTCTGAAACCTTGATACTTCGAAGGAGATGGTCCAGTTTGTACACGAAGTGCATCCAGTTTTTCCGTAACCCTCTCAACTTTGTAGCACATGCTATGTGGGTGAAATGATGATACCATGCCAAGTTTCAACCTTTTCAGAGTTCGTTTGTAGTGCTTTTCAATTTCAGGGTCATTTAGCTCAAAAAAATCATTAAATGCATGAAAAATAGCAAATGAAGTTAGAAAGGGTTGAAATTTGAGGATGTGGCTTTGAATGGTGCATATTGAATGCACAAAAAGTCTGGAGTTGAAATAAGTTTAAAAAAATGAAATGCCTTTGTAACAGATGAGTTTTCGTCCGAAACCTTGATACTTCGAAGGAGATGGTCCAGTTTGTACACGAAGTGCATCCAGTTTTTGCCGTAACCCTCTCAACTTTTTAGCACATGCTATGTGGGTGAAATGATGATACCATGCCAAGTTTCAACCTTTTCAGAGTTCATTTGTAGTGCTTTTCAATTTCAGGGTCATTTAGCTCAAAAAAATCATTAAATGCATGAAAAATAGCAAATGAAGTTAGAAAGGGTTGAAATTTGAGGATGTGGCTTTGAATGGTGCATATTGAATGCACAAAAAGTCTGGAGTTGAAATAAGTTTAAAAAAATTGAAATGCCTTTGTAACAGATGAGTTTTCGTCCGAAACCTTGATACTTCGAAGGAGATGGTCCAGTTTGTACACGAAGTGCATCCAGTTTTTGCCGTAACCCTCTCAACTTTTTAGCACATGCTATGTGGGTGAAATGATGATACCATGCCAAGTTTCAACCTTTTCAGGGTTCATTTGTAGTGCTTTTCAATTTCAGGGTCATTTAGCTCAAAAAAATCATTAAATGCATGAAAAATAGCAAATGAAGTTAGAAAGGGTTGAAATTTGAGGATGTGGCTTTGAGTGGTGCATATTGAATGCACAAAAAGTCTGCAGTTGAAATAAGTTTAAAAAAATGAAATGCCTTTGTAACAGATGAGTTTTCGTCCGAAACCTTGATACTTCGAAGGAGATGGTCCAGTTTGTACACGAAGTGCATCCAGTTTTTGCCGTAACCCTCTCAACTTTTTAGCACATGCTATGTGGGTGAAATGCTGATACCATGCCAAGTTTCAACCTTTTCAGAGTTCAGTTGTAGTGCTTTTCAATTTCAGGGTCATTTAGCTCAAAAAAATCATTAAATGCATGAAAAATAGCAAATTAAGTTAGAAAGGGTTGAAATTTGAGGATGTGGCTTTGAATGGTGCATATTGAATGCACAAAAATTCTGGAGTTGAAATAAGTTTTAAAAAAGGAAATGCCTTTGTAACAGATGAGCTTTTGTGCGAAACCTTGATACTTCGAAGGAGATGGTCCAGTTTGTACACGAAGTGCATCCAGGTTTTGCCGTAACCCTCTCAACTTTTTAGCACATGCTATGTGGGTGAAATGATGATACCATGCCAAGTTTCAACCTTTTCAGAGTTCATTTGTAGTGCTTTTCAATTTCAGGGTCATTTAGCTCAAAAAAATCATTAAATGCATGAAAAATAGCAAATGAAGTTAGAAAGGGTTGAAATTTGAGGATGTGGCTTTGAATGGTGCATATTGAATGCACAAAAAGTCTGGAGTCGAAATAAATTTAAAAAAATGAAATGCCTTTGTAACAGATGAGTTTTCGTCCGAAACCTTGATACTTCGAAGGAGATGGTCCAGTTTGTACACGAAGTGCATCCAGTTTTTGCCGTAACCCTCTCAACTTTTTAGCACATGCTATGTGGGTGAAATGATGATACCATGCCAAGTTTCAACCTTTTCAGAGTTCATTTGTAGTGCTTTTCAATTTCAGGGTCATTTAGCTCAAAAAAAATCATTAAATGCATGAAAAATAGCAAATGAAGTTAGAAAGGGTTGAAATTTGAGGATGTGGCTTTGAATGGTGCATATTGAATGCACAAAAAGTCTGGAGTTGAAATAAGTTTAAAAAAATTGAAATGCCTTTGTAACAGATGAGTTTTCGTCCGAAACCTTGATACTTCGAAGGAGATGGTCCAGTTTGTACACGAAGTGCATCCAGTTTTTGCCGTAACCCTCTCAACTTTTTAGCACATGCTATGTGGGTGAAATGATGATACCATGCCAAGTTTCAACCTTTTCAGAGTTCATTTGTAGTTCTTTTCAATTTCAGCGTCATTTAGCTCAAAAAAATCATTAAATGCATGAAAAATAGCAAATGAAGTTAGAAAGGGTTGAAATTTGAGGATGTGGCTTTGAATGGTGCATATTGAATGCACAAAAAGTCTGGAGTTGAAATAAGTTTAAAAAAATGAAATGCCTTTGTAACAGATGAGCTTTCGTTCGAAACCTTGATACTTCGAAGGAGATGGTCCAGTTTATACACGAAGTGCATCCATTTTTTGCCGTAACCCACTCAACTTTTTAGCACATGCTATGTGCGTGAAATGACGATACCATGCCAAGTTTCAACCTTTTCAGAGTTCATTTGTAGTGCTTTTCAATTTCAGGGTCATTTAGCTCAAAAAAATCATTAAATGCATGAAAAATAGCAAATGAAGTTAGAAAGGGTTGAAATTTGAGGATGTGGCTTTGAATGGTGCATATTGAATGCACAAAAAGTCTGGAGTTGAAATAAGTTTAAAAAAATGAAATGCCTTTGTAACAGATGAGCTTTCGTCCGAAACCTTGATACTTCGAAGGAGATGGTCCAGTTTGTACACGAAGTGCATCCAGTTTTTGCCGTAACCCTCTCAACTTTGTAGCACATGCTATGTGGGTGAAATGATGATACCACGCCAAGTTTCAACCTTTTCAGAGTTCATTTGTAGTGCTTTTCAATTTCAGGGTCATTTAGCTCAAAAAAATCATTAAATGCATGAAAAATAGCAAATGAAGTTAGAAAGGGTTGAAATTTGAGGATGTGGCCTTGAATGGTGCATATTGAATGCACAAAAAGTCTGGAGTTGAAATAAGTTTAACAAAATGAAATGCCTTTGTAACAGATGAGTTTTCGTCCGAAACCTTGATACTTCGAAGGAGATGGTCCAGTTTGTACACGAAGTGCATCCAGTTTTTGCCGTAACCATCTCAACTTTTTAGCACATGCTATGTGGGTGAAATGATGATACCATGCCAAGTTTCAACCTTTTCAGAGTTAATTTGTAGTGCTTTTCAATTTCAGGGTCATTTAGCTCAAAAAAATCATTAAATGCATGAAAAATAGCAAATGAAGTTAGAAAGGGTTGAAATTTGAGGATGTGGCCTTGAATGGTGCATATTGAATGCACAAAAAGTCTGGAGTTGAAATAAGTTTAAAAAAATGAAATGCCTTTGTAACAGATGAGTTTTCGTCCGAAACGTTGATACTTCGAAGGAGATGGTCCAGTTTGTACATGAAGTGCATCCAGTTTTTGCCGTAACCCTCTCAACTTTTTAGCACATGCTATGTGGGTGAAATGATGATACCATGCCAAGTTTCACCATTTTCAGAGTTCATTTGTAGTGCTTTTCAATTTCAGGGTCATTTAGCTCAAAAAATCATTAAATGCATGAAAAATAGCAAATGAAGTTAGAAAGGGTTGAAATTTGAGGATGTGGCTTTGAATGGTGCATATTGAATGCACAAAAAGTCTGGAGTTGAAATAAGTTTAAAAAAATGAAATGCCTTTGTAACAGATGAGTTTTCGTCTGAAACCTTGATACTTCGAAGGAGATGGTCCAGTTTGTACACGAAGTGCATCCAGTTTTTTCCGTAACCCTCTCAACTTTTTAGCACATGCTATGTGGGTGAAATGATGATACCATGCCAAGATTCAACGTTTTCAGAGTTCATTTGTAGTGCTTTTCAATTTCAGGGTCATTTAGCTCAAAAAAAACATTAAATGCATGAAAAATAGCAAATGAAGTTAGAAAGGGTTGAAATTTGAGGATGTGGCTTTGAATGGTGCATATTGAATGCACAAAAAGTCTGGAGTTGAAATAAGTTTAAAAAAATGAAATGCCTTTGTAACAGATGAGTTTTCGTCCGAAACGTTGATACTTCGAAGGAGATGGTCCAGTTTGTACACGAAGTGCATCCAGTTTTTGCCGTAACCCTCTCAACTTTTTAGCACATGCTATGTGGGTGAAATGATGATACCATGCCAAGTTTCAACCTTTTCAGAGTTCATTTGTAGTGCTTTTCAATTTCAGGGTCATTTAGCTCAAAAAAATCATTAAATGCATGAAAAATAGCAAATGAAGTTAGAAAGGGTTGAAATTTGAGGATGTGGCTTTGAATGGTGCATATTGAATGCACAAAAAGTCTGGAGTTGAAATAAGTTTAAAAAAATTGAAATGCCTTTGTAACAGATGAGTTTTCGTCCGAAACCTTGATACTTCGAAGGAGATGGTCCAGTTTGTACACGAAGTGCATCCAGTTTTTGCCGTAACCCTCTCAACTTTTTAGCACATGCTATGTGGGTGAAATGATGATACCATGCCAAGTTTCAACCTTTTCAGGGTTCATTTGTAGTGCTTTTCAATTTCAGGGTCATTTAGCTCAAAAAAATCATTAAATGCATGAAAAATAGCAAATGAAGTTAGAAAGGGTTGAAATTTGAGGATGTGGCTTTGAGTGGTGCATATTGAATGCACAAAAAGTCTGCAGTTGAAATAAGTTTAAAAAAATGAAATGCCTTTGTAACAGATGAGTTTTCGTCCGAAACCTTGATACTTCGAAGGAGATGGTCCAGTTTGTACACGAAGTGCATCCAGTTTTTGCCGTAACCCTCTCAACTTTTTAGCACATGCTATGTGGGTGAAATGCTGATACCATGCCAAGTTTCAACCTTTTCAGAGTTCAGTTGTAGTGCTTTTCAATTTCAGGGTCATTTAGCTCAAAAAAATCATTAAATGCATGAAAAATAGCAAATGAAGTTAGAAAGGGTTGAAATTTGAGGATGTGGCTTTGAATGGTGCATATTGAATGCACAAAAATTCTGGAGTTGAAATAAGTTTTAAAAAAGGAAATGCCTCTGTAACAGATGAGCTTTCGTGAGAAACCTTGATACTTCGAAGGAGATGGTCCAGTTTGTACACGAAGTGCATCCAGGTTTTGCCGTAACCCTCTCAACTTTTTAGCACATGCTATGTGGGTGAAATGATGATACCATGCCAAGTTTCAACCTTTTCAGAGTTCATTTGTAGTGCTTTTCAATTTCAGGGTCATTTAGCTCAAAAAAATCATTAAATGCATGAAAAATAGCAAATGAAGTTAGAAAGGGTTGAAATTTGAGGATGTGGCTTTGAATGGTGCATATTGAATGCACAAAAAGTCTGGAGTCGAAATAAATTTAAAAAAATGAAATGCCTCTGTAACAGATGAGCTTTCGTCCGAAACCTTGATACTTCGAAGGAGATGGTCCAGTTTGTACACGAAGTGCATCCAGTTTTTGCCGTAACCCTCTCAACTTTGTAGCACATGCTATGTGGGTGAAATGATGATACCATGCCTAGTTTCAACCTTTTCAGAGTTCATTTGTAGTGCTTTTCAATTTCAGGGTCATTTAGCTCAAAAAAATCATTAAATGCATGAAAAATAGCAAATGAAGTTAGAAAGGGTTGAAATTTGAGGATGTGGCTTTGAATGGTGCATATTGAATGCACAAAAAGTCTGGAGTTGAAATAAGTTTAAAAAAATGAAATGCCTTTGTAACAGATGAGCTTTCGTCCGAAACCTTGATACTTCGAAGGAGATGGTCCAGTTTGTACACGAAGTGCATCCAGTTTTTGCCGTAACCCTCTCAACTTTTTAGCACATGCTATGTGGGTGAAATGATGATACCATGCCAAGTTTCAACCTTTTCAGAGTTCATTTGTAGTGCTTGTCAATTTCAGGGTCATTTAGCTCAAAAAAAATCATTAAATGCATGAAAAATAGCAAATGAAGTTAGAAAGGGTTGAAATTTGAGGATGTGGCTTTGAATGGTGCATATTGAATGCACAAAAAGTCTGGAGTTGAAATAAGTTTAAAAAAATGAAATCCCTTTGTAACAGATGAGTTTTCGTCTGAAACCTTGATACTTCGAAGGAGATGGTCCAGTTTGTACACGAAGTGCATCCAGTTTTTTCCGTAACCCTCTCAACTTTCTAGCACATGCTATGTGGGTGAACTGATGATACCATGCCAAGTTTCAACCTTTTCAGAGTTCATTTGTAGTGCTTTTCAATTTCAGGGTCATTTAGCTCAAAAAAATCATTAAATGCATGAAAAATAGCAAATGAAGTTAGAAAGGGTTGAAATTTGAGGATGTGGCTTTGAATGGTGCATATTGAATGCACAAAAAGTCTGGAGTCGAAATAAATTTAAAAAAATGAAATGCCTCTGTAACAGATGAGCTTTCGTCCGAAACCTTGATACTTCGAAGGAGATGGTCCAGTTTGTACACGAAGTGCATCCAGTTTTTGCCGTAACCCTCTCAACTTTGTAGCACATGCATGTGGGTGAAATGATGATACCATGCCAAGTTTCAACCTTTTCAGAGTTCATTTGTAGTGCTTTTCAATTTCAGGGTCATTTAGCTCAAAAAAATCATTAAATGCATGAAAAATAGCAAATGAAGTTAGAAAGGGTTGAAATTTGAGGATGTGGCTTTGAATGGTGCATATTGAATGCACAAAAAGTCTGGAGTTGAAATAAGTTTAAAAAAATGAAATGCCTTTGTAACAGATGAGCTTTCGTCCGAAACCTTGATACTTCGAAGGAGATGGTCCAGTTTGTACACGAAGTGCATCCAGTTTTTGCCGTAACCCTCTCAACTTTTTAGCACATGCTATGTGGGTGAAATGATGACACCATGCCAAGTTTCAACCTTTTCAGAGTTCATTTGTAGTGCTTGTCAATTTCAGGGTCATTTAGCTCAAAAAAATCATTAAATGCATGAAAAATAGCAAATGAAGTAAGAAAGGGTTGAAATTTGAGGATGTGGCTTTGAATGGTGCATATTGAATGCACAAAAAGTCTGCAGTTGAAATAAGTTTAAAAAAATGAAATGCCTTTGTAACAGATGAGTTTTCGTCTGAAACCTTGATACTTCGAAGGAGATGGTCCAGTTTGTACACGAAGTGCATCCAGTTTTTCCGTAACCCTCTCAACTTTGTAGCACATGCTATGTGGGTGAAATGCTGATACCATGCCAAGTTTCAACCTTTTCAGAGTTCGTTTGTAGTGCTTTTCAATTTCAGGGTCATTTAGCTCAAAAAAATCATTAAATGCATGAAAAATAGCAAATGAAGTTAGAAAGGGTTGAAATTTGAGGATGTGGCTTTGAATGGTGCATATTGAATGCACAAAAAGTCTGGAGTTGAAATAAGTTTAAAAAAATGAAATGCCTTTGTAACAGATGAGTTTTCGTCCGAAACCTTGATACTTCGAAGGAGATGGTCCAGTTTGTACACGAAGTGCATCCAGTTTTTGCCGTAACCCTCTCAACTTTTTAGCACATGCTATGTGGGTGAAATGATGATACCATGCCAAGTTTCAACCTTTTCAGAGTTCATTTGTAGTGCTTTTCAATTTCAGGGTCATTTAGCTCAAAAAAATCATTAAATGCATGAAAAATAGCAAATGAAGTTAGAAAGGGTTGAAATTTGAGGATGTGGCTTTGAATGGTGCATATTGAATGCACAAAAAGTCTGGAGTCGAAATAAATTTAAAAAAATTGAAATGCCTCTGTAACAGATGAGCTTTCGTCCGAAACCTTGATACTTCGAAGGAGATGGTCCAGTTTGTACACGAAGTGCATCCAGTTTTTGCCGTAACCCTCTCAACTTTTTAGCACATGCTATGTGGGTGAAATGATGATACCATGCCAAGTTTCAACCTTTTCAGAGTTCATTTGTAGTGCTTTTCAATTTCAGGGTCATTTAGCTCAAAAAAATCATTAAATGCATGAAAAATAGCAAATGAAGTTAGAAAGGGTTGAAATTTGAGGATGTGGCTTTGAGTGGTGCATATTGAATGCACAAAAAGTCTGCAGTTGAAATAAGTTTAAAAAAATGAAATGCCTTTGTAACAGATGAGCTTTCGTCCGAAACCTTGATACTTCGAAGGAGATGGTCCAGTTTGTACACGAAGTGCATCCAGTTTTTGCCGTAACCCTCTCAACTTTTTAGCACATGCTATGTGGGTGAAATGATGATACCATGCCAAGTTTCAACCTTTTCAGAGTTCAGTTGTAGTGCTTGTCAATTTCAGGGTCATTTAGCTCAAAAAAAATCATTAAATGCATGAAAAATAGCAAATGAAGTTAGAAAGGGTTGAAATTTGAGGATGTGGCTTTGAATGGTGCATATTGAATGCACAAAAAGTCTGGAGTTGAAATAAGTTTAAAAAAATGAAATCCCTTTGTAACAGATGAGCTTTCGTGAGAAACCTTGATACTTCGAAGGAGATGGTCCAGTTTGTACACGAAGTGCATCCAGTTTTTTCCGTAACCCTCTCAACTTTCTAGCACATGCTATGTGGGTGAACTGATGATACCATGCCAAGTTTCAACCTTTTCAGAGTTCATTTGTAGTGCTTTTCAATTTCAGGGTCATTTAGCTCAAAAAAATCATTAAATGCATGAAAAATAGCAAATGAAGTTAGAAAGGGTTGAAATTTGAGGATGTGGCTTTGAATGGTGCATATTGAATGCACAAAAAGTCTGGAGTCGAAATAAATTTAAAAAAATGAAATGCCTCTGTAACAGATGAGCTTTCGTCCGAAACCTTGATACTTCGAAGGAGATGGTCCAGTTTGTACACGAAGTGCATCCAGTTTTTGCCGTAACCCTCTCAACTTTGTAGCACATGCTATGTGGGTGAAATGATGATACCATGCCTAGTTTCAACCTTTTCAGAGTTCATTTGTAGTGCTTTTCAATTTCAGGGTCATTTAGCTCAAAAAAATCATTAAATGCATGAAAAATAGCAAATGAAGTTAGAAAGGGTTGAAATTTGAGGATGTGGCTTTGAATGGTGCATATTGAATGCACAAAAAGTCTGGAGTTGAAATAAGTTTAAAAAAATGAAATGCCTTTGTAACAGATGAGCTTTCGTCCGAAACCTTGATACTTCGAAGGAGATGGTCCAGTTTGTACACGAAGTGCATCCAGTTTTTGCCGTAACCCTCTCAACTTTTTAGCACATGCTATGTGGGTGAAATGATGACACCATGCCAAGTTTCAACCTTTTCAGAGTTCATTTGTAGTGCTTGTCAATTTCAGGGTCATTTAGCTCAAAAAAATCATTAAATGCATGAAAAATAGCAAATGAAGTAAGAAAGGGTTGAAATTTGAGGATGTGGCTTTGAATGGTGCATATTGAATGCACAAAAAGTCTGGAGTTGAAATAAGTTTAAAAAAATGAAATCCCTTTGTAACAGATGAGTTTTCGTCTGAAACCTTGATACTTCGAAGGAGATGGTCCAGTTTGTACACGAAGTGCATCCAGTTTTTCCGTAACCCTCTCAACTTTGTAGCACATGCTATGTGGGTGAAATGATGATACCATGCCAAGTTTCAACCTTTTCAGAGTTCGTTTGTAGTGCTTTTCAATTTCAGGGTCATTTAGCTCAAAAAAATCATTAAATGCATGAAAAATAGCAAATGAAGTTAGAAAGGGTTGAAATTTGAGGATGTGGCTTTGAATGGTGCATATTGAATGCACAAAAAGTCTGGAGTCGAAATAAATTTAAAAAAATGAAATGCCTCTGTAACAGATGAGCTTTCGTCCGAAACCTTGATACTTCGAAGGAGATGGTCCAGTTTGTACACGAAGTGCATCCAGTTTTTGCCGTAACCCTCTCAACTTTGTAGCACATGCATGTGGGTGAAATGATGATACCATGCCAAGTTTCAACCTTTTCAGAGTTCATTTGTAGTGCTTTTCAATTTCAGGGTCATTTAGCTCAAAAAAATCATTAAATGCATGAAAAATAGCAAATGAAGTTAGAAAGGGTTGAAATTTGAGGATGTGGCTTTGAATGGTGCATATTGAATGCACAAAAAGTCTGGAGTTGAAATAAGTTTAAAAAAATGAAATGCCTTTGTAACAGATGAGCTTTCGTCCGAAACCTTGATACTTCGAAGGAGATGGTCCAGTTTGTACACGAAGTGCATCCAGTTTTTGCCGTAACCCTCTCAACTTTTTAGCACATGCTATGTGGGTGAAATGATGACACCATGCCAAGTTTCAACCTTTTCAGGGTTCATTTGTAGTGCTTGTCAATTTCAGGGTCATTTAGCTCAAAAAAATCATTAAATGCATGAAAAATAGCAAATGAAGTTAGAAAGGGTTGAAATTTGAGGATGTGGCTTTGAATGGTGCATATTGAATGCACAAAAAGTCTGCAGTTGAAATAAGTTTAAAAAAATGAAATGCCTTTGTAACAGATGAGTTTTCGTCCGAAACCTTGATACTTCGAAGGAGATGGTCCAGTTTGTACACGAAGTGCATCCAGTTTTTGCCGTAACCCTCTCAACTTTTTAGCACATGCTATGTGGGTGAAATGCTGATACCATGCCAAGTTTCAACCTTTTCAGAGTTCAGTTGTAGTGCTTTTCAATTTCAGGGTCATTTAGCTCAAAAAAATCATTAAATGCATGAAAAATAGCAAATTAAGTTAGAAAGGGTTGAAATTTGAGGATGTGGCTTTGAATGGTGCATATTGAATGCACAAAAATTCTGGAGTTGAAATAAGTTTAAAAAAATGAAATCCCTTTGTAACAGATGAGTTTTCGTCTGAAACCTTGATACTTCGAAGGAGATGGTCCAGTTTGTACACGAAGTGCATCCAGTTTTGCCGTAACCCTCTCAACTTTTTAGCACATGCTATGTGGGTGAAATGATGATACCATGCCAAGTTTCAACCTTTTCAGAGTTCGTTTGTAGTGCTTTTCAATTTCAGGGTCATTTAGCTCAAAAAAATCATTAAATGCATGAAAAATAGCAAATGAAGTTAGAAAGGGTTGAAATTTGAGGATGTGGCTTTGAATGGTGCATATTGAATGCACAAAAAGTCTGGAGTTGAAATAAGTTTAAAAAAATGAAATGCCTTTGTAACAGATGAGTTTTCGTCCGAAACCTTGATACTTCGAAGGAGATGGTCCAGTTTGTACACGAAGTGCATCCAGTTTTTGCCGTAACCCTCTCAACTTTTTAGCACATGCTATGTGGGTGAAATGATGATACCATGCCAAGTTTCAACCTTTTCAGAGTTCATTTGTAGTGCTTTTCAATTTCAGGGTCATTTAGCTCAAAAAAATCATTAAATGCATGAAAAATAGCAAATGAAGTTAGAAAGGGTTGAAATTTGAGGATGTGGCTTTGAATGGTGCATATTGAATGCACAAAAAGTCTGGAGTTGAAATAAGTTTAAAAAAATTGAAATGCCTTTGTAACAGATGAGTTTTCGTCCGAAACCTTGATACTTCGAAGGAGATGGTCCAGTTTGTACACGAAGTGCATCCAGTTTTTGCCGTAACCCTCTCAACTTTTTAGCACATGCTATGTGGGTGAAATGATGATACCATGCCAAGTTTCAACCTTTTCAGGGTTCATTTGTAGTGCTTTTCAATTTCAGGGTCATTTAGCTCAAAAAAATCATTAAATGCATGAAAAATAGCAAATGAAGTTAGAAAGGGTTGAAATTTGAGGATGTGGCTTTGAGTGGTGCATATTGAATGCACAAAAAGTCTGCAGTTGAAATAAGTTTAAAAAAATGAAATGCCTTTGTAACAGATGAGTTTTCGTCCGAAACCTTGATACTTCGAAGGAGATGGTCCAGTTTGTACACGAAGTGCATCCAGTTTTTGCCGTAACCCTCTCAACTTTTTAGCACATGCTATGTGGGTGAAATGCTGATACCATGCCAAGTTTCAACCTTTTCAGAGTTCATTTGTAGTTCTTTTCAATTTCAGCGTCATTTAGCTCAAAAAAATCATTAAATGCATGAAAAATAGCAAATTAAGTTAGAAAGGGTTGAAATTTGAGGATGTGGCTTTGAATGGTGCATATTGAATGCACAAAAATTCTGGAGTTGAAATAAGTTTTAAAAAAGGAAATGCCTTTGTAACAGATGAGCTTTTGTGCGAAACCTTGATACTTCGAAGGAGATGGTCCAGTTTGTACACGAAGTGCATCCAGGTTTTGCCGTAACCCTCTCAACTTTTTAGCACATGCTATGTGGGTGAAATGATGATACCATGCCAAGTTTCAACCTTTTCAGAGTTCATTTGTAGTGCTTTTCAATTTCAGGGTCATTTAGCTCAAAAAAATCATTAAATGCATGAAAAATAGCAAATGAAGTTAGAAAGGGTTGAAATTTGAGGATGTGGCTTTGAATGGTGCATATTGAATGCACAAAAAGTCTGGAGTCGAAATAAATTTAAAAAAATGAAATGCCTTTGTAACAGATGAGTTTTCGTCCGAAACCTTGATACTTCGAAGGAGATGGTCCAGTTTGTACACGAAGTGCATCCAGTTTTTGCCGTAACCCTCTCAACTTTTTAGCACATGCTATGTGGGTGAAATGATGATACCATGCCAAGTTTCAACCTTTTCAGAGTTCATTTGTAGTGCTTTTCAATTTCAGGGTCATTTAGCTCAAAAAAAATCATTAAATGCATGAAAAATAGCAAATGAAGTTAGAAAGGGTTGAAATTTGAGGATGTGGCTTTGAATGGTGCATATTGAATGCACAAAAAGTCTGGAGTTGAAATAAGTTTAAAAAAATTGAAATGCCTTTGTAACAGATGAGTTTTCGTCCGAAACCTTGATACTTCGAAGGAGATGGTCCAGTTTGTACACGAAGTGCATCCAGTTTTTGCCGTAACCCTCTCAACTTTTTAGCACATGCTATGTGGGTGAAATGATGATACCATGCCAAGTTTCAACCTTTTCAGAGTTCATTTGTAGTTCTTTTCAATTTCAGCGTCATTTAGCTCAAAAAAATCATTAAATGCATGAAAAATAGCAAATGAAGTTAGAAAGGGTTGAAATTTGAGGATGTGGCTTTGAATGGTGCATATTGAATGCACAAAAAGTCTGGAGTTGAAATAAGTTTAAAAAAATGAAATGCCTTTGTAACAGATGAGCTTTCGTTCGAAACCTTGATACTTCGAAGGAGATGGTCCAGTTTATACACGAAGTGCATCCATTTTTTGCCGTAACCCACTCAACTTTTTAGCACATGCTATGTGCGTGAAATGACGATACCATGCCAAGTTTCAACCTTTTCAGAGTTCATTTGTAGTGCTTTTCAATTTCAGGGTCATTTAGCTCAAAAAAATCATTAAATGCATGAAAAATAGCAAATGAAGTTAGAAAGGGTTGAAATTTGAGGATGTGGCTTTGAATGGTGCATATTGAATGCACAAAAAGTCTGGAGTTGAAATAAGTTTAAAAAAATGAAATGCCTTTGTAACAGATGAGCTTTCGTCCGAAACCTTGATACTTCGAAGGAGATGGTCCAGTTTGTACACGAAGTGCATCCAGTTTTTGCCGTAACCCTCTCAACTTTGTAGCACATGCTATGTGGGTGAAATGATGATACCACGCCAAGTTTCAACCTTTTCAGAGTTCATTTGTAGTGCTTTTCAATTTCAGGGTCATTTAGCTCAAAAAAATCATTAAATGCATGAAAAATAGCAAATGAAGTTAGAAAGGGTTGAAATTTGAGGATGTGGCCTTGAATGGTGCATATTGAATGCACAAAAAGTCTGGAGTTGAAATAAGTTTAACAAAATGAAATGCCTTTGTAACAGATGAGTTTTCGTCCGAAACCTTGATACTTCGAAGGAGATGGTCCAGTTTGTACACGAAGTGCATCCAGTTTTTGCCGTAACCATCTCAACTTTTTAGCACATGCTATGTGGGTGAAATGATGATACCATGCCAAGTTTCAACCTTTTCAGAGTTAATTTGTAGTGCTTTTCAATTTCAGGGTCATTTAGCTCAAAAAAATCATTAAATGCATGAAAAATAGCAAATGAAGTTAGAAAGGGTTGAAATTTGAGGATGTGGCCTTGAATGGTGCATATTGAATGCACAAAAAGTCTGGAGTTGAAATAAGTTTAAAAAAATGAAATGCCTTTGTAACAGATGAGTTTTCGTCCGAAACGTTGATACTTCGAAGGAGATGGTCCAGTTTGTACATGAAGTGCATCCAGTTTTTGCCGTAACCCTCTCAACTTTTTAGCACATGCTATGTGGGTGAAATGATGATACCATGCCAAGTTTCACCATTTTCAGAGTTCATTTGTAGTGCTTTTCAATTTCAGGGTCATTTAGCTCAAAAAATCATTAAATGCATGAAAAATAGCAAATGAAGTTAGAAAGGGTTGAAATTTGAGGATGTGGCTTTGAATGGTGCATATTGAATGCACAAAAAGTCTGGAGTTGAAATAAGTTTAAAAAAATGAAATGCCTTTGTAACAGATGAGTTTTCGTCTGAAACCTTGATACTTCGAAGGAGATGGTCCAGTTTGTACACGAAGTGCATCCAGTTTTTTCCGTAACCCTCTCAACTTTTTAGCACATGCTATGTGGGTGAAATGATGATACCATGCCAAGATTCAACGTTTTCAGAGTTCATTTGTAGTGCTTTTCAATTTCAGGGTCATTTAGCTCAAAAAAAACATTAAATGCATGAAAAATAGCAAATGAAGTTAGAAAGGGTTGAAATTTGAGGATGTGGCTTTGAATGGTGCATATTGAATGCACAAAAAGTCTGGAGTTGAAATAAGTTTAAAAAAATGAAATGCCTTTGTAACAGATGAGTTTTCGTCCGAAACGTTGATACTTCGAAGGAGATGGTCCAGTTTGTACACGAAGTGCATCCAGTTTTTGCCGTAACCCTCTCAACTTTTTAGCACATGCTATGTGGGTGAAATGATGATACCATGCCAAGTTTCAACCTTTTCAGAGTTCATTTGTAGTGCTTTTCAATTTCAGGGTCATTTAGCTCAAAAAAAATCATTAAATGCATGAAAAATAGCAAATGAAGTTAGAAAGGGTTGAAATTTGAGGATGTGGCTTTGAATGGTGCATATTGAATGCACAAAAAGTCTGGAGTTGAAATAAGTTTAAAAAAATTGAAATGCCTTTGTAACAGATGAGTTTTCGTCCGAAACCTTGATACTTCGAAGGAGATGGTCCAGTTTGTACACGAAGTGCATCCAGTTTTTGCCGTAACCCTCTCAACTTTTTAGCACATGCTATGTGGGTGAAATGATGATACCATGCCAAGTTTCAACCTTTTCAGAGTTCATTTGTAGTTCTTTTCAATTTCAGGGTCATTTAGCACAAAAAAATCATTAAATGCATGAAAAATAGCAAATGAAGTTAGAAAGGGTTGAAATTTGAGGATGTGGCTTTGAATGGTGCATATTGAATGCACAAAAAGTCTGGAGTTGAAATAAGTTTAAAAAAATGAAATGCCTTTGTAACAGATGAGCTTTCGTTCGAAACCTTGATACTTCGAAGGAGATGGTCCAGTTTATACACGAAGTGCATCCATTTTTTGCCGTAACCCACTCAACTTTTTAGCACATGCTATGTGCGTGACATGACGATACCATGCCAAGTTTCAACCATTTCAGAGTTCATTTGTAGTGCTTTTCAATTTCAGGGTCATTTAGCTCAAAAAAATCATTAAATGCATGAAAAATAGCAAATGAAGTTAGAAAGGGTTGAAATTTGAGGATGTGGCTTTGAATGGTGCATATTGAATGCACAAAAAGTCTGGAGTTGAAATAAGTTTAAAAAAATGAAATGCCTTTGTAACAGATGAGCTTTCGTCCGAAACCTTGATACTTCGAAGGAGATGGTCCAGTTTGTACACGAAGTGCATCCAGTTTTTGCCGTAACCCTCTCAACTTTGTAGCACATGCTATGTGGGTGAAATGATGATACCATGCCAAGTTTCAACCTTTTCAGAGTTCATTTGTAGTGCTTTTCAATTTCAGGGTCATTTAGCTCAAAAAAATCATTAAATGCATGAAAAATAGCAAATGAAGTTAGAAAGGGTTGAAATTTGAGGATGTGGCCTTGAATGGTGCATATTGAATGCACAAAAAGTCTGGAGTTGAAATAAGTTTAACAAAATGAAATGCCTTTGTAACAGATGAGTTTTCGTCCGAAACCTTGATACTTCGAAGGAGATGGTCCAGTTTGTACACGAAGTGCATCCAGTTTTTGCCGTAACCCTCTCAACTTTTTAGCACATGCTATGTGGGTGAAATGATGATACCATGCCAAGTTTCAACCTTTTCAGGGTTCATTTGTAGTGCTTTTCAATTTCAGGGTCATTTAGCTCAAAAAAATCATTAAATGCATGAAAAATAGCAAATGAAGTTAGAAAGGGTTGAAATTTGAGGATGTGGCTTTGAGTGGTGCATATTGAATGCACAAAAAGTCTGCAGTTGAAATAAGTTTAAAAAAATGAAATGCCTTTGTAACAGATGAGTTTTCGTCCGAAACGTTGATACTTCGAAGGAGATGGTCCAGTTTGTACATGAAGTGCATCCAGTTTTTGCCGTAACCCTCTCAACTTTTTAGCACATGCTATGTGGGTGAAATGATGATACCATGCCAAGTTTCAACATTTTCAGAGTTCATTTGTAGTGCTTTTCAATTTCAGGGTCATTTAGCTCAAAAAATCATTAAATGCATGAAAAATAGCAAATGAAGTTAGAAAGGGTTGAAATTTGAGGATGTGGCTTTGAATGGTGCATATTGAATGCACAAAAAGTCTGGAGTTGAAATAAGTTTAAAAAAATGAAATGCCTTTGTAACAGATGAGTTTTCGTCTGAAACCTTGATACTTCGAAGGAGATGGTCCAGTTTGTACACGAAGTGCATCCAGTTTTTTCCGTAACCCTCTCAACTTTTTAGCACATGCTATGTGGGTGAAATGATGATACCATGCCAAGATTCAACGTTTTCAGAGTTCATTTGTAGTGCTTTTCAATTTCAGGGTCATTTAGCTCAAAAAAAACATTAAATGCATGAAAAATAGCAAATGAAGTTAGAAAGGGTTGAAATTTGAGGATGTGGCTTTGAATGGTGCATATTGAATGCACAAAAAGTCTGGAGTTGAAATAAGTTTAAAAAAATGAAATGCCTTTGTAACAGATGAGTTTTCGTCCGAAACGTTGATACTTCGAAGGAGATGGTCCAGTTTGTACACGAAGTGCATCCAGTTTTTTCCGTAACCCTCTCAACTTTTTAGCACATGCTATGTGGGTGAAATGATGATACCATGCCAAGTTTCAACCTTTTCAGAGTTCATTTGTAGTTCTTTTCAATTTCAGGGTCATTTAGCTCAAAAAAATCATTAAATGCATGAAAAATAGCAAATGAAGTTAGAAAGGGTTGGAATTTGAGGATGTGGCTTTGAATGGTGCATATTGAATGCACAAAAAGTCTGGAGTTGAAATAAGTTTAAAAAAATGAAATGCCTTTGTAACAGATGAGTTTTCGTCCGAAACCTTGATACTTCGAAGGAGATGGTCCAGTTTGTACACGAAGTGCATCCAGTTTTTGCCGTAACCATCTCAACTTTGTAGCACATGCTATGTGGGTGAAATGATGATACCGTGCCAAGTTTCAACCTTTTCAGAGTTCATTTGTAGTGCTTTTCAATTTCAGGGTCATTTAGCCACAAAAAATCATTAAATGCATGAAAAATAGCAAATGAAGTTAGAAAGGGTTGAAATTTGAGGATGTGGCCTTGAATGGTGCATATTGAATGCACAAAAAGTCTGGAGTTGAAATAAGTTTAAAAAAATGAAATGCCTTTGTAGCAGATGAGTTTTCGTCCGAAACCTTGATACTTCGAAGGAGATGGTCCAGTTTGTACACGAAGTGCATCCAGTTTTTGCCGTAACCCTCTCAACTTTTTAGCACATGCTATGTGGGTGAAATGCTGATACCATGCCAAGTTTCAACCTTTTCAGAGTTCAGTTGTAGTGCTTTTCAATTTCAGGGTCATTTAGCTCAAAAAAATCATTAAATGCATGAAAAATAGCAAATTAAGTTAGAAAGGGTTGAAATTTGAGGATGTGGCTTTGAATGGTGCATATTGAATCCACAAAAATTCTGGAGTTGAAATAAGTTTTAAAAAAGGAAATGCCTCTGTAACAGATGAGCTTTCGTGCGAAACCTTGATACTTCGAAGGAGATGGTCCAGTTTGTACACGAAGTGCATCCAGGTTTTGCCGTAACCCTCTCAACTTTTTAGCACATGCTATGTGGGTGAAATGATGATACCATGCCAAGTTTCAACCTTTTCAGAGTTCATTTGTAGTGCTTTTCAATTTCAGGGTCATTTAGCTCAAAAAAATCATTAAATGCATGAAAAATAGCAAATGAAGTTAGAAAGGGTTGAAATTTGAGGATGTGGCTTTGAATGGTGCATATTGAATGCACAAAAAGTCTGGAGTCGAAATAAGTTTAAAAAAATGAAATGCCTCTGTAACAGATGAGCTTTCGTCCGAAACCTTGATACTTCGAAGGAGATGGTCCAGTTTGTACACGAAGGGCATCCAGTTTTGGCCGTAACCCTCTCAACTTTGTAGCACATGCTATGTGGGTGAAATGATGATACCATGCCAAGTTTCAACCTTTTCAGAGTTCATTTGTAGTGCTTTTCAATTTCAGGGTCATTTAGCTCAAAAAAATCATTAAATGCATGAAAAATAGCAAATGAAGTTAGAAAGGGTTGAAATTTGAGGATGTGGCTTTGAATGGTGCATATTGAATGCACAAAAAGTCTGGAGTTGAAATAAGTTTAAAAAAATGAAATGCCTTTGTAACAGATGAGCTTTCGTCCGAAACCTTGATACTTCGAAGGAGATGGTCCAGTTTGTACACGAAGTGCATCCAGTTTTTGCCGTAACCCTCTCAACTTTTTAGCACATGCTATGTGGGTGAAATGATGATACCATGCCAAGTTTCAACCTTTTCAGAGTTCATTTGTAGTGCTTTTCAATTTCAGGGTCATTTAGCTCAAAAAAATCATTAAATGCATGAAAAATAGCAAATGAAGTTAGAAAGGGTTGAAATTTGAGGATGTGGCTTTGAATGGTGCATATTGAATGCACAAAAAGTCTGGAGTTGAAATAAGTTTAAAAAAAATGAAATGCCTTTGTAACAGATGAGTTTTCGTCCGAAACCTTGATACTTCGAAGGAGATGGTCCAGTTTGTACACGAAGTGCATCCAGTTTTTGCCGTAACCCTCTCAACTTTTTAGCACATGCTATGTGGGTGAAATGATGATACCATGCCAAGTTTCAACCTTTTCAGAGTTCATTTGTAGTGCTTTTCAATTTCAGGGTCATTTAGCTCAAAAAAATCATTAAATGCATGAAAAATAGCAAATGAAGTTAGAAAGGGTTGAAATTTGAGGATGTGGCTTTGAATGGTGCATATTGAATGCACAAAAAGTCTGGAGTTGAAATAAGTTTAAAAAAATTGAAATGCCTTTGTAACAGATGAGTTTTCGTCCGAAACCTTGATACTTCGAAGGAGATGGTCCAGTTTGTACACGAAGTGCATCCAGTTTTTGCCGTAACCCTCTCAACTTTTTAGCACATGCTATGTGGGTGAAATGATGATACCATGCCAAGTTTCAACCTTTTCAGGGTTCATTTGTAGTGCTTTTCAATTTCAGGGTCATTTAGCTCAAAAAAATCATTAAATGCATGAAAAATAGCAAATGAAGTTAGAAAGGGTTGAAATTTGAGGATGTGGCTTTGAGTGGTGCATATTGAATGCACAAATAGTCTGCAGTTGAAATAAGTTTAAAAAAATGAAATGCCTTTGTAACAGATGAGTTTTCGTCCGAAACCTTGATACTTCGAAGGAGATGGTCCAGTTTGTACACGAAGTGCATCCAGTTTTTGCCGTAACCCTCTCAACTTTTTAGCACATGCTATGTGGGTGAAATGCTGATACTATGCCAAGTTTCAACCTTTTCAGAGTTCAGTTGTAGTGCTTTTCAATTTCAGGGTCATTTAGCTCAAAAAAATCATTAAATGCATGAAAAATAGCAAATTAAGTTAGAAAGGGTTGAAATTTGAGGATGTGGCTTTGAATGGTGCATATTGAATGCACAAAAATTCTGGAGTTGAAATAAGTTTTAAAAAAGGAAATGCCTCTGTAACAGATGAGCTTTCGTGCGAAACCTTGATACTTCGAAGGAGATGGTCCAGTTTGTACACGAAGTGCATCCAGGTTTTGCCGTAACCCTCTCAACTTTTTAGCACATGCTATGTGGGTGAAATGATGATACCATGCCAAGTTTCAACCTTTTCAGAGTTCGTTTGTAGTGCTTTTCAATTTCAGGGTCATTTAGCTCAAAAAAATCATTAAATGCATGAAAAATAGCAAATGAAGTTAGAAAGGGTTGAAATTTGAGGATGTGGCTTTGAATGGTGCATATTGAATGCACAAAAAGTCTGGAGTCGAAATAAATTTAAAAAAATGAAATGCCTCTGTAACAGATGAGCTTTCGTCCGAAACCTTGATCCTTCGAAGGAGATGGTCCAGTTTGTACACGAAGTGCATCCAGTTTTTGCCGTAACCCTCTCAACTTTGTAGAACATGCTATGTGGGTGAAATGATGATACCATGCCAAGTTTCAACCTTTTCAGAGTTCATTTGTAGTGCTTTTCAATTTCAGGGTCATTTAGCTCAAAAAAATCATTAAATGCATGAAAAATAGCAAATGAAGTTAGAAAGGGTTGAAATTTGAGGATGTGGCTTTGAATGGTGCATATTGAATGCACAAAAAGTCTGGAGTTGAAATAAGTTTAAAAAAATGAAATGCCTTTGTAACAGATGAGCTTTCGTCCGAAACCTTGATACTTCGAAGGAGATGGTCCAGTTTGTACACGAAGTGCATCCAGTTTTTGCCGTAACCCTCTCAACTTTTTAGCACATGCTATGTGGGTGAAATGATGATACCATGCCAAGTTTCAACCTTTTCAGATTTCATTTGTAGTGCTTGTCAATTTCAGGGTCATTTAGCTCAAAAAAAATCATTAAATGCATGAAAAATAGCAAATGAAGTTAGAAAGGGTTGAAATTTGAGGATGTGGCTTTGAATGGTGCATATTGAATGCACAAAAAGTCTGGAGTTGAAATAAGTTTAAAAAAATGAAATCCCTTTGTAACAGATGAGTTTTCGTCTGAAACCTTGATACTTCGAAGGAGATGGTCCAGTTTGTACACGAAGTGCATCCAGTTTTTTCCGTAACCCTCTCAACTTTGTAGCACATGCTATGTGGGTGAAATGATGATACCATGCCAAGTTTCAACCTTTTCAGAGTTCATTTGTAGTGCTTTTCAATTTCAGGGTCATTTAGCTCAAAAAAATCATTAAATGCATGAAAAATAGCAAATGAAGTTAGAAAGGGTTGAAATTTGAGGATGTGGCTTTGAATGGTGCATATTGAATGCACAAAAAGTCTGGAGTTGAAATAAGTTTAAAAAAATGAAATGCCTTTGTAACAGATGAGTTTTCGTCCGAAACCTTGATACTTCGAAGGAGATGGTCCAGTTTGTACACGAAGTGCATCCAGTTTTTGCCGTAACCCTCTCAACTTTTTAGCACATGCTATGTGGGTGAAATGATGATACCATGCCAAGTTTCAACCTTTTCAGAGTTCATTTGTAGTGCTTTTCAATTTCAGGGTCATTTAGCTAAAAAAAATCATTAAATGCATGAAAAATAGCAAATGAAGTTAGAAAGGGTTGAAATTTGAGGATGTGGCTTTGAATGGTGCATATTGAATGCACAAAAAGTCTGGAGTTGAAATAAGTTTAAAAAAATGAAATCCCTTTGTAACAGATGAGTTTTCGTCTGAAACCTTGATACTTCGAAGGAGATGGTCCAGTTTGTACACGAAGTGCATCCAGTTTTTTCCGTAACCCTCTCAACTTTGTAGCACATGCTATGTGGGTGAAATGATGATACCATGCCAAGTTTCAACCTTTTCAGAGTTCATTTGTAGTGCTTTTCAATTTCAGGGTCATTTAGCTCAAAAAAATCATTAAATGCATGAAAAATAGCAAATGAAGTTAGAAAGGGTTGAAATTTGAGGATGTGGCTTTGAATGGTGCATATTGAATGCACAAAAAGTCTGGAGTTGAAATAAGTTTAAAAAATGAAATGCCTTTGTAACAGATGAGTTTTCGTCCGAAACCTTGATACTTCGAAGGAGATGGTCCAGTTTGTACACGAAGTGCATCCAGTTTTTGCCGTAACCCTCTCAACTTTTTAGCACATGCTATGTGGGTGAAATGATGATACCATGCCAAGTTTCAACCTTTTCAGAGTTCATTTGTAGTGCTTTTCAATTTCAGGGTCATTTAGCTCAAAAAAATCATTAAATGCATGAAAAATAGCAAATGAAGTTAGAAAGGGTTGAAATTTGAGGATGTGGCTTTGAATGGTGCATATTGAATGCACAAAAAGTCTGGAGTTGAAATAAGTTTAAAAAAATTGAAATGCCTTTGTAACAGATGAGTTTTCGTCCGAAACCTTGATACTTCGAAGGAGATGGTCCAGTTTGTACACGAAGTGCATCCAGTTTTTGCCGTAACCCTCTCAACTTTTTAGCACATGCTATGTGGGTGAAATGATGATACCATGCCAAGTTTCAACCTTTTCAGGGTTCATTTGTAGTGCTTTTCAATTTCAGGGTCATTTAGCTCAAAAAAATCATTAAATGCATGAAAAATAGCAAATGAAGTTAGAAAGGGTTGAAATTTGAGGATGTGGCTTTGAGTGGTGCATATTGAATGCACAAAAAGTCTGCAGTTGAAATAAGTTTAAAAAAATGAAATGCCTTTGTAACAGATGAGTTTTCGTCCGAAACCTTGATACTTCGAAGGAGATGGTCCAGTTTGTACACGAAGTGCATCCAGTTTTTGCCGTAACCCTCTCAACTTTTTAGCACATGCTATGTGGGTGAAATGCTGATACCATGCCAAGTTTCAACCTTTTCAGAGTTCAGTTGTAGTGCTTTTCAATTTCAGGGTCATTTAGCTCAAAAAAATCATTAAATGCATGAAAAATAGCAAATGAAGTTAGAAAGGGTTGAAATTTGAGGATGTGGCCTTGAATGGTGCATATTGAATGCGCAAAAAGTCTGGAGTTGAAATAAGTTTAAAAAAATTGAAATGCCTTTGTAACAGATGAGTTTTCGTCCGAAACCTTGATACTTCGAAGGAGATGGTCCAGTTTGTACACGAAGTGCATCCAGTTTTTGCCGTAACCCTCTCAACTTTTTAGCACATGCTATGTGGGTGAAATGATGATACCATGCCAAGTTTCAACCTTTTCAGGGTTCATTTGTAGTGCTTTTCAATTTCAGGGTCATTTAGCTCAAAAAAATCATTAAATGCATGAAAAATAGCAAATGAAGTTAGAAAGGGTTGAAATTTGAGGATGTGGCTTTGAGTGGTGCATATTGAATGCACAAAAAGTCTGCAGTTGAAATAAGTTTAAAAAAATGAAATGCCTTTGTAACAGATGAGTTTTCGTCCGAAACCTTGATACTTCGAAGGAGATGGTCCAGTTTGTACATGAAGTGCATCCAGTTTTTGCCGTAACCCTCTCAACTTTTTAGCACATGCTATGTGGGTGAAATGCTGATACCATGCCAAGTTTCAACCTTTTCAGAGTTCAGTTGTAGTGCTTTTCAATTTCAGGGTCATTTAGCTCAAAAAAATCATTAAATGCATGAAAAATAGCAAATTAAGTTAGAAAGGGTTGAAATTTGAGGATGTGCCTTTGAATGGTGCATATTGAATGCACAAAAATTCTGGAGTTGAAATAAGTTTTAAAAAAGGAAATGCCTCTGTAACAGATGAGCTTTCGTGCGAAACCTTGATACTTCGAAGGTGATGGTCCAGTTTGTACACGAAGTGCATCCAGGTTTTGCCGTAACCCTCTCAACTTTTTAGCACATGCTATGTGGGTGAAATGATGATACCATGCCAAGTTTCAACCTTTTCAGAGTTCATTTGTAGTGCTTTTCAATTTCAGGGTCATTTAGCTCAAAAAAATCATTAAATGCATGAAAAATAGCAAATGAAGTTAGAAAGGGTTGAAATTTGAGGATGTGGCTTTGAATGGTGCATATTGAATGCACAAAAAGTCTGGAGTTGAAATAAGTTTAAAAAAATGAAATGCCTTTGTAACAGATGAGCTTTCGTCCGAAACCTTGATACTTCGAAGGAGATGGTCCAGTTTGTACACGAAGTGCATCCAGTTTTTGCCGTAACCCTCTCAACTTTTTAGCACATGCTATGTGGGTGAAATGATGATACCATGCCAAGTTTCAACCTTTTCAGAGTTCATTTGTAGTGCTTGTCAATTTCAGGGTCATTTAGCTCAAAAAAAATCATTAAATGCATGAAAAATAGCAAATGAAGTTAGGAAGGGTTGAAATTTGAGGATGTGGCTTTGAATGGTGCATATTGAATGCACAAAAAGTCTGGAGTTGAAATAAGTTTAAAAAAATGAAATGCCTTTGTAACAGATGAGCTTTCGTCCGAAACCTTGATACTTCGAAGGAGATGGTCCAGTTTGTACACGAAGTGCATCCAGTTTTTGCCGTAACCCTCTCAACTTTTTAGCACATGCTATGTGGGTGAAATGATGATACCATGCCAAGTTTCAACCTTTTCAGAGTTCATTTGTAGTGCTTGTCAATTTCAGGGTCATTTAGCTCAAAAAAAATCATTAAATGCATGAAAAATAGCAAATGAAGTTAGAAAGGGTTGAAATTTGAGGATGTGGCTTTGAATGGTGCATATTGAATGCACAAAAAGTCTGGAGTTGAAATAAGTTTAAAAAAATGAAATCCCTTTGTAACAGATGAGTTTTCGTCTGAAACCTTGATACTTCGAAGGAGATGGTCCAGTTTGTACACGAAGTGCATCCAGTTTTTTCCGTAACCCTCTCAACTTTGTAGCACATGCTATGTGGGTGAAATGATGATACCATGCCAAGTTTCAACCTTTTCAGAGTTCATTTGTAGTGCTTTTCAATTTCAGGGTCATTTAGCTCAAAAAAATCATTAAATGCATGAAAAATAGCAAATGAAGTTAGAAAGGGTTGAAATTTGAGGATGTGGCTTTGAATAGTGCATATTGAATGCACAAAAAGTCTGGAGTTGAAATAAGTTTAAAAAAATGAAATGCCTTTGTAACAGATGAGTTTTCGTCCGAAACCTTGATACTTCGAAGGAGATGGTCCAGTTTGTACACGAAGTGCATCCAGTTTTTGCCGTAACCCTCTCAACTTTTTAGCACATGCTATGTGGGTGAAATTATGATACCATGCCAAGTTTCAACCTTTTCAGAGTTCATTTGTAGTGCTTTTCAATTTCAGGGTCATTTAGCTCAAAAAAAATCATTAAATGCATGAAAAATAGCAAATGAAGTTAGAAAGGGTTGAAATTTGAGGATGTGGCTTTGAGTGGTGCATATTGAATGCACAAAAAGTCTGGAGTTGAAATAAGTTTAAAAAAATTGAAATGCCTTTGTAACAGATGAGTTTTCGTCCGAAACCTTGATACTTCGAAGGAGATGGTCCAGTTTGTACACGAAGTGCATCCAGTTTTTGCCGTAACCCTCTCAACTTTTTAGCACATGCTATGTGGGTGAAATGATGATACTATGCCAAGTTTCAACCTTTTCAGGGTTCATTTGTAGTGCTTTTCAATTTCAGGGTCATTTAGCTCAAAAAAATCATTAAATGCATGAAAAATAGCAAATGAAGTTAGAAAGGGTTGAAATTTGAGGATGTGGCTTTGAGTGGTGCATATTGAATGCACAAAAAGTCTGCAGTTGAAATAAGTTTAAAAAAATGAAATGCCTTTGTAACAGATGAGTTTTCGTCCGAAACCTTGATACTTCGAAGGAGATGGTCCAGTTTGTACACGAAGTGCATCCAGTTTTTGCCGTAACCCTCTCAACTTTTTAGCACATGCTATGTGGGTGAAATGATGATACCATGCCAAGTTTCAACCTTTTCAGAGTTCATTTGTAGTGCTTTTCAATTTCAGGGTCATTTAGCTCAAAAAAATCATTAAATGCATGAAAAATAGCAAATGAAGTTAGAAAGGGTTGAAATTTGAGGATGTGGCCTTGAATGGTGCATATTGAATGCACAAAAAGTCTGGAGTTGAAATAAGTTTAGAAAAATGAAATACCTTTGTAACAGATGAGTTTTCGTCCGAAACCTTGATACTTCGAAGGAGATGGTCCAGTTTGTACACGAAGTGCATCCAGTTTTTGCCGTAACCCTCTCAACTTTGTAGCCCATGCTATGTGGGTGAAATGATGATACCATGCCAAGTTTCAACCTTTTCAGAGTTCATTTGTAGTGCTTTTCAATTTCAGGGTCATTTAGCTCAAAAAAATCATTAAATGCATGAAAAATAGCAAATGAAGTTAGAAAGGGTTCAAATTTGAGGATGTGGCCTTGAATGGTGCATATTGAATGCGCAAAAAGTCTGGAGTTGAAATAAGTTTAAAAAAATGAAATGCCTTTGTAACAGATGAGTTTTCGTCCGAAACCTTAATACTTCGAAGGAGGTGGTCCAGTTTGTACACGAAGTGCATCCAGTTTTTGCCGTAACCCTCTCAACTTTGTAGCACATGCTATGTGGGTGAAATGATGATACCATGCCAAGTTTCAACCTTTTCAGAGTTCATTTGTAGTTCTTTTCAATATCAGGGTCATTTAGCTCAAAAAAATCATTAAATGCATGAAAAATAGCAAATGAAGTTAGGAAGGGTTGAAATTTGAGGATGTGGCTTTCAATGGTGCATATTGAATGCACAAAAAGTCTGGAGTTGAAATAAGTTTAAAAAAATGAAATGCCTTTGTAACAGATGAACTTTCGTCCGAAACCTTGATACTTCAAAGGAGATGGTCCAGTTTATACACGAAGTGCATCCAGTTTTTGCCGTAACCCTCTCAACTTTTTAGCACATGCTATGTGGGTGAAATGATGATACCATGCCAAGTTTCAACCTTTTCAGAGTTCATTTGTAGTGCTTGTCAATTTCAGGGTCATTTAGCTCAAAAAAATCATTAAATGCATGAAAAATAGCAAATGAAGTTAGAAAGGGTTGAAATTTGACGATGTGGCTTTGAATGGTGCATATTAAATGCACAAAAAGTCTGGAGTTGAAATAAGTTTAAAAAAATGAAATGTCTTTGTAATAGATGAGTTTTCGTCTGAAACCTTCATACTTCGAAGGAGATGGACCAGTTTATACACGAAGTGCATCCAGTTTTTGCTGTAACCCTCTCAACTTTTTAGTACATGCTATGTGGGAGAAATGATGATACCATGCCAAGTTTCAACCTTTTCAGAGTTCATTTGTAGTGCTTTTCAATTTCAGGGCCATTTAGCTCAAAAAAAATCATTAAATGCATGAAAAATAGCAAATGAAGTTAGAAAGGGTTGAAATTTGAAGATGTGGCTTTGAATGGTGCATATTGAATGCACAAAAAGTCTGGAGTTGAAATAAGTTTAAACTAAAGTTATTCACAAACTAGTCCCGGTTGCCACCACCAACCGGGACTAAAGGTCCTTCTCCCGCCCGTAATTTGGACCGCCGAAAACCGGGACTAAAGGGTAGGCCTTTAGTCCCGGTGCGTGGCACCAACCGGGACTAAAGACCCTTTAGTCCCGGTTGGTGCCACACATCGGGACTAAAGGCCTCTGGGTATTTAAACTGCCCCCTTCTCCCCCAAATCTTCCTCTCCCTCGCCCGATCGACCAGCTGCTCCTCGACGCGTCCGCTCCCGCCGCCGGCCTCCACGCGACGCCGTCAGGCTGCCCGACCGCGCCCTCGATGTCAGCTCCCGCCGCCGGCCTCCACGCGCCGCCGTCCTCTGCCCGACGTCGCCGCTCCTCCACGCGCCGCCGTGGCCCGAGCCCGCGCCGGCGCCGCTCCTCCACGCGCCTCTCTCCGTCTCCGGCGTCCTCCCCGCCTCCCTCCGTCCACCGGCGCGCCTCCCTCCGTCTCCGGCGTCCTCCCCGCCTCCCTCCGCCCCGACGATCCCGCTTGGTGAGCCTCTCCTCCTCCATTTGCTCATCTTTTTTTGCATTTTTTAATTTGTTCATATTTTTTTGTGTGTAGATGAATTTATTATGTATTTTTGTGTGTAGATGAATGTTAGATGGATATGTAGATGGATAGATGTTATATTGATGTATGTTAGAATGATGGATGAATAGAAATGTTAGATAGATGGAGGTTAAATGGATGAATAGAAATGTTGTTCAAGTGTGGGTTCCCTATAAAAAGAATGGTTGGATCAATGATATAAAATGTTGTTCAAATTTGCCCATCTACTATAGTTGTAAAAGTTTATTAAATATGAGTAGCATAATAAAATGATAATTATTGCATAGGAATTTGTTTTCAAAAGAATTTGTTCTCGTTGTCGACGATGCCCGGCCCGGATCCTCGTCGTCGACTCGGCGGCGACAACCCGCTTGAGAGGCACCATGTCCGGGACTGGGCTCCGTCGGGCTGGCACTAGGAGGTGCTACCTTCCGGGGCGCACAGCTTGGTGAGGAATCGGGCTCTCGTCGTCGACCTGGAGCTTCTTTGGTGGCAGTCGCGTGGGCCACTATCGGCGCGGAGGCAGCCGGCCCCCGAGGATATGGTACGTCGCCGTGTCAGGGAGGAGGACGAGCACGTCCGTCGCTACATGGTTGCATTGGACGTCAGGTTCTCCAATACCTGTCAGGTTCTTCAGGGATCTCACCCGAGCTATGATCCTGTGATGGTTCCTTCTCTTTGGGTGTCCACCGCCCGCGCCTCAGGAACCGCGAGTCAACTGGATTATTCGATAATGGTCGAGCTGTATTAGTGATGTTATATGATAATATTCGAGATGTATTAGCGATAATATTCGATAATATTCGATGATGCATTAACTGGATTATTCGAAATGTATTAGGTTTTGCTTATTGAATGCATTCTAATTTGAATACTAAATTGTTTTATCTTTCTTCTGGATTAGTTAAGCTTGGACTATAGCGGCAGAGACGACCATGATCAAGAGGATATCATGTTCGACATGATACGCTCCCAAAACCCAGAGATTGAACCAGATGACGGCTCACAATATCTGAACGAGTCCGGTGAGGGAATTGAGGAAGAACCAATAGACGAAGGGCACACAAACAATGATGGCGAAGGAAATGTTCTTCAATTAAGAAAGTCCGGCGAGGTATATATATATATATATAATTATATATATATATATATATATATAAGGCCTCTGGTGATCATTACATGTATTAACTGATTTGTATATATATATATATATTAACGAATCTTTCTTCTTTTAGCCCTCCGGATTGAGCAAATCTTCTACAAGGGTAGTACGAGGCCCGGCCAAAAAGTTGCCCAATGGCATAAAGTACAACATCGATGAAATCAAAGAAGATGGCGAACTGATTGCTCCTAAATAGAATGCAGACAAATTTATATGTCAATGCGGAGTTATTGTTAGGGACCAAATCCCGATCACCGTTCAAGAATGGAATAAGCCAAAGGAAGATCGAGGAGTTAGTTTTGTCGACGAAAGAGCAAAAAATCTACTTTGGGATACGCTCATGTCACATTTCACCCAATCAGAGGGTTTGACAGATCTCCAACGGGAGAAAGTCAAGAAGTGTGCTCTTAAGAAGATGGCCACACAATTCCAGACTTGGAAGAAAATATTATGGGCCAACTACGTCAACGCAGAAAAGAAAACTCCAGAATTCACTAGACCACTCGAGAAGGTAAAACATCACTGGGACTTATTTGTGGAGTTCCAGGAATCGGAAGCAGCTAAGGAACGGTCGAGGAAAAACAAGATAAATGCTGAGAAAAAAAAGTTTCACCATGTTCTGGGGCCAGGTGGCTACAAGACTGGGTTGCCTAAGTGGGATGAAACAGAGGAAAAGATGATTGCTGCAGGGGTCACTCCAAAAACAGTGGGTTCGCCCGACAAGTGCAGGACTTGGTTTTATGCGCATGGGGGAAAGTTGGACCCAAAGACAGGGGAGATTATTGAACATGCAAGTCTTAAAGAAGCCTCGGACGCTTTACTTGAAGCAATAAAAGAGGCTCGAACGGGGGCGTTCCAGCCCGAGAGAGAGAACGACGAGCTTACACGCGCCCTCAAGAATCCTGAACACCCGGGACAAACACGAGGCAAAGGCGTTGTTCTGTGGGTTGAGGGGTTTGCGGAGTGGAACGACACTTACAGAAGCCGTGCGAGAAAGAAGAAGCAGGATGCAGACCAGAAGAAGCAGGATGCAGACCGGCTTCAAAAGGTAGAATCAAAGAACGCGGAGTTGGAATGCGCTTTCATGCGGCAGCAGGAGCAGATCGACACAATTAGCCAGCAAAGGGCGTCTCAGCGGCAGGAGCAACCAGATCCAGCATTGGATAGTACCATCCCATCTATGCTGAAAAGCAGCGTGGGTTCCACGGGGGTCCCGGCCGATGATGCACTGCTGGCTCGCTACCCCGTGGATGATATCAAAGAGACGACAACTTGTGAGCTACACATGAAAATGAAGAACATATCCATGAAGGTGGCGGACGGCTTTGCTTTACCGAATGCACCTGAAGCAACCATCCACGGCAATCCGATTCCACCTGGCTATGCTCGTGTCGGGGTGGATGAAGTTCTGTCGGGATATGACTCACGAGAGCTTGACTTTCCTGGAGGTCAAGGGGAGCAGACACTGGGAGAAGCCATACGTGGTCTCATTATATGGAGAAAGGAATGCATCGTGTTTCCAGACTCGGTGCCAAGGCCACCGACTCCTCCTCCAAGTCCGCCGCGTCAGCCGACTCCAACCCACCTCGAGACGGAGCGCAGCGCGAGTCCGCCATATCGATCTCCGCCGCGTCAGCCGAATCCACCCCACCTCGAGACGGAGCCCAGCGCGAGTACGCGATATCGATCTCCGCCGCGTGAGCCGACTTCAAAGCGGAAGAGAGCACCAAAGAAGAAACCCGAGCCTCCTGCCAAAAAGAAGTTAGCTTACGAGATGACTGAGGAGGAAAACAAAGGGGTCGTGGATGCCCAAGTGAAGGCCCATTTTGCACCGAAACCGCCCCCGCCGCCGAAGGAGAAAATACCTAAGAAAGTCGTACAACACTTTGTGGATCTTGCTAAACCGGCTGTGGAGAAAAGGCGATCAGATTATGAATGCTCTATTAGCAAGTCATATTATCAACAACAAAATCAGCAGTCGAGCCTGACAGGTAGTAATAAAAGCAGGAAAACTGTTCCCCAGCTCGGAGAACAGGCAGTGCAATCGATCCCCCCGCTCAAGGTGAGTACCGATATGGCGGTAACCGACGCTGATAGAGAGATGGATAGAAAGATGGGTATCACTGTTGAACAACTCCTAGGCATCGAGGAAGTCCCCACTATGGATCCGAAGGAACTACCATGGAAATATGTCCCCGGGAACCCTCTGGTCAGGCCTGACGAGGAGGAGCTTCTATCAACGCAAATGCGCAGATTGCATGACTGGTACCTGAGAGAAATAAAGGCCGGGCGAGAGAGCCTCATGGTGAAAGTCAAGCCAGAGCATTACTTCCATGGAAAAGATGTGTGGATTGAATTTCCAGAAAATTTTCAGTTATTCAATCAAGACGCACTCGACAAATCTCTCGTCAGTTGCTATTGTCTGTAAGTGATTTCTTTCTGTAATTTAAGTCTCTAGCTCAGCTCGTTCATTGCCTGTAATTATCCTCACTATATTCCTTTGTGTGGTATTATGCAGAATGAAGATTTTTGAATTGAAAAGAGATGGAGTCTATGGCATTGGGTTCATTGACCCAAATACCGTTAATGAAAATGTGTTAAGTAACCACAAACAAGACACAGAGAATAGCTTGCTAATGTTTTTGAAGGAACTAAATACCAGAACAGAAATACTTTTCCTTACAACTTCAAGTGAGTGTTACTGTCTTGTACTACAAATTCTATTTTTGCTTACTCGATGTTAAGTGTAGTTGATGAGTTATGCATGCCCGCTTATACAAACGTGTGCGCAGATTCCAGTGGATCCTGCTAATCATTAGAGTTGACGAGGGAACTGTTGAAGTACTGGGCTCACTAGGTAAAGACTCTGAAGAATACATCAGCCTGGTTTCGATGCTCGACAGGTAATTTCAATCATTATCGCATTATGTCGGCCTCTTTAGTTCATTTCCTGATATCAAGTAATTAATAACTCCTTTATTCATTTTCTTTGCCGGGCAGGGTTTGGAAAAAGTTCATCAAAGAGGTTGTCGGTGAATGGAAACCACAGCTGAAATGGCGACGGTCCAAGGTAATTAAGTAGTACTAGCTACGTCCGCGCATCTTTTTAATTCTAGTTTCAATACCATTATCATGCTTGATTATTATCTGATTGAATTCTATTCTCGTAAAGTGTACGAGGCAGGAAAATGGGACTAATTTATGTGCATACTACGTTTGCGAGAACATTCGCTTTCTGACCGAAAGGAGCAGAGATGCAAGACATCTTTGGATACGTAAACACTATTCACAATTTTTTTAATCATGATCTAATATATATACACACAACTAATATATTCATATTGATCTCCTTCTTTAAAGATGGCGCAGATGCGGGATAGGCTCCTATCAAAGGACTGCATACGAGCACTTCAAGAGGAAATGGCGGGATTTTTATTTCAGCAGGTCATATCTCCCGACGGAGAATACCATTTCACCTAATGCCTGCATGTAATGATCTGCAAATTGTAGGAGAAATTGTATATACCAAATTGTATATATATATATATGTGTGTGTGTGTGTATGCATGGTCGTACGAGAAATTCTATGATATATGATTGGTTCTACGAGAAATTATATTATATATGTATAACGTGTACAATATGTAGTAGCGTAAAATATGTTTAAAATGAAAAAGAATTAAATGAAAACACAAAATGAAAAGGAAAAATAAACAATAAACCCTAAACCCCTAAACCTTTAGTCTCGGTTCGTGTCACCAACCGGGACTAAAGGTCCCCACCCCCCTCGGCGCGCGCTGCCGGCCACGTGGCAGGGATTTAGTCCCGGTTGTTCCCAGCCCCCGGCGCGCGCTGCCGGCCACGTGGCAGGGATTTAGCCCCGAGTCGTGGCCAACCGGGACTAAAGGGTGGGGGCCTTTAGTCCCGATTTATTAGTCCCGGTTGGTGAACCGGGACTAAAAGCCCTTCCCAACCGGGACTAAAGGCTGTTTCTCCACTAGTGGAATGGAGCGCTTTGAATGGCTGCCCACACGAAGAATCACTTTTGTGGTTGTCACGGAGCCACAATTACATGCACGGACACTTTTGTTGGTTCATCTACCCCGCGAATAAGAAGCTGCTCGTGCTAGACGTGCGCCGGACCACGCCGGAGTTCTCCTGCGTCAACCTGCCGTCTAGGCTCGAGCATGACCATATATCTCAAGCAGTCTTCATCCACGCGATGGGGGAAGAAGGGAGGATTGACATGTTTTTTTTGTTGAGGATAACTGCATATTTCTTAACCAGCAAAGGTTACAAACATAGCACATACGCAGCATCGCCGAGAGACCACGAGAGACCACAGGTGTCCCAACACAAATGCAAAAAGACCCCCAAAGAAAAAGAAAGTACAATCCGGTCCCTGGGGGGCCTTAACGCAGAAAGAGCCAACACCAGCCGCCGACCGCCGCTGTCGCCGTCGAGACGAACAGCAAAGGAAGACGTCGGAAACCACCAAGCCCTGAACCGAGGGTACACCATCGCCGGAAACGGCTTTCTGAGTCGAAGATGAGCCCCACCGCGAACGGCGAGGCGTAGCCGCTGTGGCACGTCGACCGGGGAACGACCCCGTGCAAATCCTCGGCTCCAGCTCCGGCACCTCCGATGGACGAAGTCGAAGGAGAATCACCAGATCTGCCACCACAAACCACCACCCGAGTGCTGGGCCACCAAATCTCTCGCCAGCCGCCGCGGCCACCGCACGGGTGACCAACGCCGGCCCGAGCACTCTTGTGCAAGACTCCACCGGCTTCCCATCGACACCGGAGAACGTGTCAATGTGGCAGAGACGAAGCTGAGGAAGCAAAACTCCCGATTTGGTCGACGACGCCGCCTCCTCGACCAAACCCGAGCACACCAAGCCCGCCGCCGCGCACGCCGGCCAGGCCAAACCTAACCTCACCGCCCAAGATGGACGGCAGGAATCTACGCCGATGGTCCGTCGATCCCGTCCCAGAAGACGAGCTCGAGGTGGATCGAGCCCCGGCAGAACAAAACGCCGACAAGACGCCACCTCTAACCAAGCGCCGTCCCCGCGATAGAGCACCTGAGCTGCGGCCGCCACCGACGACGGAGCCCGCGGGCCAGAGCAGCGCCAGGACGAAAACATGCTCGCGCGCAGCTCCTCCATCGCCTCCCGAGCCAGAGCCAAGGACGACGACGGCGAGCGCCCAACCAGATCGAGCACTCGATTCGGAGCACACACGAGCAGCAGACCTGAAGCTGCCACCATGGACGAGGCCGACGAGAAACGCAGCGCCCGAAGCACACCAAGTCGTGGGCGTCTCCGCCGCCCTCGCCGCCCGGCCGGAGCGAAGCACGACGTCGAGGAGACCACCCCGACAGCAAAAGCCTAGCTACAGAGCCTCCAAACTACGCTATATAAACAGCCCACCCGTGGATCTGCCCCCCCCCCCCCCCACCTCACGACGCCGACGAGGGCGACGGAAGCGAGGGGACCCGACGAGATCAACGGCGGGAGCCCAGGCGCTGTGGTCGCCAACCGAGTCGCCTCTTCCCTCTACTGTAGCGAGAGGAAAGCGAGGGTTGGGAATTTGGGAACGAGAAACGAGGATTGACATGCTCACAATCGAAAGTGACGACAATATTTATCATCTCCAGTACGCCGCCCTGCGAGATGAGAATGGCGAGGAATCGGAGCCAGGGGCGATCATCCACCTGCCCTTGGACTAAGAAAACTATCACTTCATGGGGGTGGCCAGGGGATATCTGCTGCTGAAGGCGCGTCCATTAGGCTGGCATTGGGCCAGGCACAATCCTGACACATGTCCGGATAAGGCGTTATTCTCTCTGGATCTCCGAACGCTGCAGCTCAAGTGGTTCTGTGGGAGAAAGGAGATGTCGTCCCCATACATCTGGTTGTATGCTGGGCTCCCGCGGTACTTGTCGCCACCAACTGTTTGAAGTGTCAGTCGATGCCAAGAAGGCTAAGATAAGTGGAGGCATGTCAATTGTCCGAAGGACCAAGTTTTGATCTTCTGTCCATTATAGGTGTGGTACACGTCAATTATTGTTTAATGATGGATCTGGTAAATTTGATTGTGCCCAAATATTTGTTCTGCTTGTCTGGTATTTTTTTTCTAGTGGCCAAGAGCCAAATCCATCGGCGCAGTGTGCACATTCGTTCTCTAAATTTTTCATATATTTTTACAAGATCAGTATTTGAAAACTGCAAGAACGATATACAAGTGCCAATCAGGACCTAGTGAAATAGCAAAGCTTAGCGTTACTGTATGCATCCGTGTCTGATCGCCGGGGCTCGTGGCGGAAGATTCATCACTCCTTCAAACGCTGATTGCTTGGTCTGAATCTCGTGGAGGATGGAGCTATAAGGAGCCACAAGCTGCCAACGTCAGTGTCCCTAATAACTGTTATATGCCATGTCCAACGCAAAGACTCATCGGGTGATTAACACAATCCTATATCACGCTAAACGCCTAAATAAGAGCCCTAGCTTCCAATGTGTAGCTGCTAATCTGGCCAAGCGGCCTGGCAGTTCATTCCGCCACACAAATCGCTTTAGGCGTTCGGCTCTGAGACTAGTAGTGGCACCAGGAATTACGCCGACACCGGTAAAATGGCAGAGATTTTATTCCCTGGCGCCTCTCAAAGCGTCGGGTTGGACATGGCCTTACTCTCTTAGGCAACTCTAACCGATCCCAATAAATAAAGAAGGATCCGGCCGAGTAAACCCTTAGTGAAGTATTTTTATTCCACAAAGTTTTGGCCGAACCTAGCCGATCTCATATATAATCTCTGAACTTATGCAACTCTAGTATACATTGCAACTACATATTAGCACATATATAGAAAGTAAACATAAATATGAATGTTCAAGCAAATCACGAATATAGTTTACAAACCGAATTCAAAGTTTATAAACCGAATTATTCAAATTTAAACACGTCGAATGGTCCAAATGTAGCAAATAACATGTGATCGAACAACTAGGAAGCGCTATGACGTTGGCAGTGATGCTCTATAAGATCATCTTGGAGCTTAGCATGAACTTGTCGGTTCTCGATCTTGCGATGCTCTTCAAGGAATGCCAGGATCATATTTGGATCATACTCTGGCTCAACCGGAGTCCCGTTGGTGATTTACCGAAAGTTCTCAGGCATCTCCCTCTCGTCTTCAATGATCATGTTATGCAATATGATGCAACAAATCATGATCTGCCATAGAACCTTGGAGCTCCAGTACTCGGCAGGGCCATGAACAATTGCAAAGCGCTTCTGAAGCACACCGAAGGCTCTCTCCACATCTTTCCTAACAGCTTCTTGACATTGGGCAAAGTGAATATTTTTGTTACCTTTTGGATGCGGAATTGTTTTGACTAATGTGGCCCATGGTGGATAGATGCCATCCGCAAGGTAGTAACCCATCGAGTAGTTGTGCCCATTGACCGAGTAGTTGCAAGCAGGAGCATCTCCTGTAATAAGCCTAGAAAACAGTGGTGATCTCGACAGCACATTCAAGTCATTGTGAGAGCCAAGCAAACCAAAGAATGAATGTCATATCCAAAGATCCTTCGATGCAATTGCCTCAAGAATGATTGTCGGATCGTTGCAGTGGCCTTTGTATTGACCATTCCACCTTGCCAGACAATTTTCCATGTCCAGTGCATACAGTCAAGTGATCCAAGCATCCCTGGCCATCCTCTTGCTTCACTCTCTGTCATTAGCCTCTGGGTGTCTTCCTTGGTGGGTGCTCTCAAGTACTCAGGTCCAAAAACATCGATCACTGCTTTAGTGAACCTTCGAATGGCCTCCAAGATTGTGTCTTCACCAATGCGGACACAGTCGTCAACTACATCGGCCGAACACCCATATGCTAAGACTCGAATAGCCGCAATGCACTTCACCAGAGGGCTTGCACTTATCTCTCCACTTGCATTTCTCCGGAGCTTGAACCATTCGTCATACTTCTCAATGGCTTTTGCAATGGTCAAAAAAAGACTTGTGTGCATCTGAAAACGCCGGCGAAAGTACTTCTCCGGATAGGTTGGCTTTGGAGCAAAGTAGTCTCTCATGATCTTGGCATGGCCCTCCGTTCTATCACGGTTGATGTGTATGCGGCCAAACTGTGATACTCTCCTAGGGCCCCGAATATCATCATTGAAAATGATGCCTAAAACGGTTTCAAAGTCTTCATCGTCTTCTTCCTCTTCAGATGACGACGAGTCTTCGAAAAAAATCTCTCTCAACCTCTTCATCTACAATTCAAACAGCTAGGTTCAATCCAAATGGCTCGGTTCAAAAAAAAACGAACGAAAAAAATCACCTAGGCAATTCGTCGAACACTTGCGGTGCGGTGGTGATGCACCGGCCAGTTGCTGTCGTTTTGGCCAAACCGGCGGGTGGTGAAGCGTGAAAATGACATGCGGCAGCGTGGAAACAAGGTCAAGAGCGGTGGTCGCCAATGAGGAAGAAAAAACGAATCAATCCGACGAATCGATTATAGCGACGGTGATCGCGTTTCACCTCGATTCCGATGACGGCGATGGTGAACGAATGGGCTGAGCGTCGGGCAGAAGGGCGGCGAGGACCAAGGGAGGCAACGCGGTAAAGGCGAGGGCCGATGGGCAGTCGCCGACGATGAGTCAGTGGCGGGGGAGTGGTGGGGGAGAAAGCGACAGAGAGGCGCGAGAGTTATGCTCCTAGCGGTAGCGGCGGAGTAAAAATAGGGGTGGGAGATGTTGGGAAACGTAGTAGAAAACAAAAAAACCGTCCTATGATCAAATCAGGAACACTATGTAGATGCATTAACGGTTTAGATCGGATCGTTATCAACTCTGAGTTGCAACGGAAGAAGAGTCGGTGTAGATCGTACTTGAAGTCCCTCGAACCGTTCACGAATGATCCCTCTAACCGAAGACTGAAAGCACGACCTCTCCACAGTTTGCAAGCATATGGTCTTCACGATCCGGCAGTGCTTCGCCGTCTAGAGCTAGTCATTGCCGGATAATTAGAGGGAGAAGATGAGAACCACACTGGGCTTCTAATTATGAGGACTAGAGAGGATAAGATCTAGCTCTAATTGTATCAACTACAACTAGAGCTAGATAACGAGGAGGCTCCAAAACTTCTGTATTCTAAAGTGCCCAAAACCTCTAGTATATATAGGTTGGAGGAGAGGTGAGGGGGTGCCACAAGAGGGGTGGAGGCATCCCTCCTTGCGCTGGCCCTAGCGGGAGGAGTCCTCCCCCCCCCCCACTCCAATTCGGCCTCCCCTTAGGCTCCGAAAAGGCTAAGGGGGGTGCCACCTTTGTTATTGGGCCCTAGGTCCCAATAACCTTCCATCACTTGGCCTTTTAAGGCCCGTTGATATTTAATTAAATACAAAAGCCTCACAATCATTATTAGAGCCTTTTATTATTAATTTAACATATCCAGAAACATTTTCCACCTATATATCAATTACCGGTATTACCCGGTAAACCTCGAAACCCTTCCGGTAACCCGAAACGCTTCCGATTCCTCTCAAAACTATTTCGAATATTAATGAAACAAGTTCATAAATATGTTCTCATAACTCTTGCTCCACTAACACTCAGCAGATCGTGTTTCCCTTTAGCTTGCGACCACGTAGGTTCGGTAAAACATAACCATGAGCAAAACCCATTTCGTTCAACGACCGGTAGCGGAACGGTGGACATCCATATCGATCCCTATGAATACACGAATGGCATTCGTGTGAACCTTTGGTTATCATGTGCTATTCCCTTTGCTTCGCGGTACTTTACAAAACCCAAGGTGAGATATATCAGTATTCTCTTGAGTCATTCTCATGCTCACTATACCGGTCTCCTCGTTATTAGTTTTGTTCTTCTTTCTCGTTGACATGTTCCGGCATCCCTGTGACCTAGTCACTTGTGTCTGGCCAGACGATAATGGATGCCGTCACACCGAGAGGGCCTGATGTCTACTACGCAACTTTTATTCTTGTAGACGTTGTTGGGCCTCCAAGTGCAGAGTTTTGTAGGACAGTAGCAAATTTCCCTCAAGTGGATGACCTAAGATTTATCAATCCGTGGGAGACGTAGGATGAAGATGGTCTCTCTCAAACAAACCTGTAATCAAATACAAGAAATCTCTTGTGTCCCCAACACACCCAATACAATGGTAAATTGTATAGGTGCACTAGTTCGGCGAAGGGATGGTGATACAAGTGTAGTATGGATAGTAGAAATAGGTTTTTGTAATCTGAAAATATAAAAACAGCAAGGTAGCAAGTGATAAAATGGAGCACAAATGGTATTACAATGCTTGAAAACAAGGCCTAGGGTTCATACTTTCACTTGTGCAATCTCTCAACAATGCTAACATAATTGAATCATATAACAATCCCTCAACGTGCGATAAAGAACCACTCCCAAGTTCCTATTAGCGGAGAACATAAGAAAGAAATTGTTGTAGGGTACAAAACCACCTCAAAGTTATTCTTTCCGATCAATCTATTGAGCCATCCCTATAAGTGTCACAAACGGCGCTAGAGTTCGTACTAAAATAACATCATATGATACGCATCAACCAACTCTAATGTCACCTAGATACTTGATACGTCTCCAACGTATCTATAATTTATTAAGTATTCATGCCATGTTTATTATAGTTTTGTATGATTTTGGTGCACTTTTATATGGCTTTTATATGATTTTTATGGACTAACATGTTGACCTAGTGCCCAGTGCCAGTTACTGTTTTCTGCTTGTTTTTGGTTTTCCAGAAAATCCATATCAAATGAAGTCCAAATGCAGCGAAACTTTTTGACGATTTTTTCTGGAAGGAAACATACCCAGGAAGACCCACAGGGGCCCCACAAGCCACCAGGGCGCACCACCCCCCCCCCCAGGTGCACCCTGGTGCCTCGTGGGACCCTTGTCGCACCTCTTTGCGTGATTCCAACACTGAAAAATCATTTATATTCAGAAACCTCCGAAAGTTAACCTAGATGAGTTTTTATGCCGCCACAAGCCTCTGTACCTCCACGATCTCATCTACAGCCCTTTTCCGGCACCCTGCCAGAGGGGGAAAGCATCACCGGAGGCCACCTAGAACTTCGACACCGCCGCCGCAATCCTCTGTACCGAAGAAATACCATCTGGAGCCCTGTTCCGGCACTCTGTCGGAGGAGGAAATCATCATCAGAAGCCAGCTTCATCATCTCGGCGGTCTCCGTGACGAGGAGGGAGTAGTTCACCCTCGGGGCTGAGGGTATGTACTACTAGCTATGTGTTTGATCTCTCTCTCTTTTGTTCTTGATATGGCACGATCTTGATGTACCGTGAGCTTTGTTAATATAGTTGGATCATATGGTGTTTCTCCCTCTCTATCTTGTTGTGATGAATTGAGTTTTTACCTTTGAGGTTTCACTATTATCAGATTGAATACTTTTATGGATTGGAGAACACTTGATGTATGTCTTGCATATGAATACCCGTGGTAAAAATGGGGTATTATATTGATTCACTTTATGTATGTTTTGGCACTCAACTCGCGGATTCCCGAGGTGACATTGGGGTAATCTATGCATAGGGGTTGATGCACATTTTCGTCCTACTTTCTCCGGTAGAAATCTTGGGGCACTCTTTGAAGTTGTTTGTGTGGATTGAATATTATGAATCTGAAGTTGTTTGATGCATATCGAATAATCAACTCATGGATACTTGTGGTGACATTGGAGTATCTAGGTGACATTAGAGTTGGTTGGTGCTTATCATATGGTGTTATTTTAGTACGAACTCTAGGGCTGTTTGTGACACTTATAGGAATAGCTCAATAGATTGATCGGAAAGAATAACTTTGAGGTGCTTTCGTACCCTACAACAATTTCTATCTTATGTTCTCCGCTAATAGGAACTTTGGAGTGATCCTTTGTCGCATGTTGAGGGATTGTTACATGATTCAACTATGTTAGCACTGTTGAGAGATTGCACTAGTGAGAGTATGAACCCTAGGCCTTGTTTCTAAGCATTGCAATACCGTTTGTGCTCCGTTTTATCACTTGCTACCTTGCTGTTTTTTTATTTTCATATTACAAAAACCTATATCTACTATCCATGCTACACTTGTATCACCATCTCTTCGCCGAACTAGTGCACCTATACAATTTGCCATTGTATTGGGTGTGTTGGGGACACAAGAGATTTCTTGTATTTGATTGCAGGGTTGTTTGAGAGAGACCATCTTCATCCTACGCGTCCCACGGATTGATAAACCTTAGGTCATCCACTTAAGGGAAAATTGCTACTGTCCTACAAAACTCTGCGCTTGGAGGCCCACCACGAGTCTACAAGAATAAGTTGTGTAGTAGACATCAATACTCCAATGTCACCACAAGTATCCGTGAGTTGATTATTCGATATGCATCAAACAACTTCAGATTCATAATATTCAATCCACACAAAGAACTTCAAAGAGTACCCCAAAGTTTCTTATCAGAGAAAAGATAATGAAAACATGCAACCAACCCATATGCCTAGATTACCCCAATTTCACCTCGGGAATCTACAAGTTGATTACCAAAACATACATCAAGTGACTCAATAGAATACCCCATTGTCACCATGGGTATCCACATGCAAGACATACGTCAAGTGTTCTCAAATCCAAAATATTCAATCCGATAATAATGAAACATCAAAGGGAAAGACTCAATTCATCACAACAAGATAGAGAGGGAAGAAACACCATATGATCCAACTATATTAACAAAGCTCGCGATACATCAAGATCGTGCCAAATCAAGAACACGAGAGAGAGAGAGAGATCAAACACATAGCTACTAGTAAATACCCTCAGCCCCGAGGGTGAACTACTCCCTCCTCGTCATGGAGACCGCCGAGATGATGAAGATGGCCTCCGGTGATGATTCCCCCCTCCGGCAGGGTGTCGGAACAGGGCTCCAGATGATATTTCTTCGGTACCGGGGCTTGCGGCGGCGGCGGCGAAGTTCTAGGTTTATTTCTGGGGGTTTCTCTATTTATAGGATTTTTCAGCATTGGAATCACACGAAAAGGAGCTACGAGGGCCCCACAAGGCAGCACGACGCGACCCCCCCAGGCCGCGCCGTGGTGCCTTGTGAGCACCTCGTGAGGCTTCTGGTCCATCCACGAAGCTTCGGGGTCTCTTTTGGTCTAACAAAATCGTCAAAAAGTTTCGTCCAATTCCGAGAACTTTTATTTCTGCACAAAAAACAACACCACGGTAGTTCTGCTGAAAACAGCGTCAGTACGGTTAGTTCTAATCAAATCATACCAAAACCATATAAAAATTTTATAAACATGGCATGAATACTTCATAAATTATAGATACGTTGGATACGTATCAGCATCCCGAAGCTTAATTCCTCCTCGTCCTCGAGTAGGTAAATGATAAAAGAAATAATTTATGAAGTGTGAATGCTAGCATAATGCATAAGTTTGATCAATGATAATTTGAAACACTTTTTCTAGCATCATTATATAACATAAACAGTAGCTCATCTCATAAAACTTTTCATGATCAAGTAGCAAGCAATTCACATGTTAAAGTATAGATCATAAACTTTCTTGAAAAACTAACAAACTATGTTCTCAGTCATCAAACAATTGCAATTCATCTTATTTTCAGGAAGGGTCTATGTAAGAGCTTTGATTTAGCAAACTCCACATACTCAACTATCATATAGTCTTCCATGATTGCTGACACTCAAAGCATATTTTTAGAACAAATCGTTTTAGTCAAACACATAGGAAGATAGGGGCTTAATGTTTTGCCTCCCAACTTATTTATCTCAGGGATAATGTCAACAATAATAACTCATGATCACCTATATTCAACGGGATATATGTGCCTGGATCTTTCCCCACCACATGATGCTTGCCAAGAGAGAAAAATAAAAACGGAATAGAGAAGAACACTATTGACTCTTGCATAAAAGTAAATACATAAAGTAAAAGATAGGCCCTTCGCAGAGGGAAGCAGAGGTTGTCATCCGCTTTTTATTTTTGGATGTGCAAACTCTTAATACAATGGAACGTCACTTTATATTGCCCCTTGTGATAGCAACCTTTATTATGCAGTCCGTCGCTTTTATATCTTTACCATCACAAGTTCGTACAAAGCTTATTTTCCCTTACAATAAAAGTTCATACATATTTAGGAGCAATTTTTATTGCTTTGCACCGATGACAACTTACTTGAAGGATCTTATTCAATCCATAGGTAGATATAGTGGACTCTCATGGCATGAAACTGGGTTCAAAGATTTTGGATGCACAAGTAGTATTTCTACTTAGTGCGGGTTTTTGGCTAGCAAAGGATAGGGGGCAAGCACCACATGTTAGAGGATCCAAAACAATATAACTTCTATGTGAATATAAGCAAACATAACCCATTACGTTGTCTTCCTTGTCCAACATCAACTACTTGATCAAGGCTGAAAATAATTAATGGGGGCTCACAATCACAGAAGATGTCCAACATAGTATATTTATATGTGAAATCTCTCTTCCTTCAATATTCTTTCATGAATTGTTCAAGTGACCAATGCTATGTTTGCTAACTTTCAATTAATTTTACAACTTATACTTTGTATATGTGAAGTCACTACTCCCCATGGGATGATATTCAATTTATTCAACAATTTACTCTTAGGATATAGGTGAAGCACGAGAGTAAATGAGAAACTACTCCAAAATATATAAGTGAAGATTAATGAGTAGTTAAACAATTAAGTAGCTATGTGAAGACTCTCTCTCAATAAAGATTTCAGATCTTGAAAATTTTATTCAAACATCAAACAAAATGAAAATAAAAGGACACTCCAAGAATAGCACATATCATGTGAACAAGTAAAAACTTAGGCTAACCGATAGGTGTTGATGAAGAAAGGTGGGATGCCTACCGGGGCATCGCCAAGCTTAGTTGCTTGAGACTTCTTGGAATATTATCTTGGGGTGCCTTGGGCATCCCCAAGCTTGAGCTCTTGTGTCTCCTTAATTCCTCTCATATCATGCCTTCTCCTAAATCTTAAAAACTTCATCCACACAAAACTCATCAAGAACTCGTGAGATAAGTTAGTATAAATCCACTCAAAACCTTAACATTATCTACTGTAACAAATCACTAAAATTATAATTAAACATTGCATACTAAATGCCTCTGCATATTTAATACTCCTATCCACAAATAGAAACATTAAATAGGCAAACATATGCAAACAATGCAACTATAACAAAAATCTGCCAAAACAGAATAGTCTGTAAAGGGTGAATAAGAATTCATACTTCCCTAACTCCAAAAATTTATGGGAGCAAGAAGCAACTAGCATAGGAAAGCAAAACAATCACGACTTCAAAACTTTCAACATAAAGAGAGGAAACTTGATATTATTGCAACACCTACAAGCACATGATCCTCTCTCATAATAATTTTCAGTAGCATCATGAAAAAATTCAACAATATAACTTTCACATAAAGTATTCTTTTCATGATCCATAATCATAAAACTTTTGTTACTCTCCACATAAGAAAATTTATTCTCATCAATAGTAGTGGGAGCAAATTCAACAGAATAACTATCATGAGATACTTGATTGGCATAATCCAATTGAAAATTAAAATCATGATGACAAGTTTCATGGTTATCATTATTCTTTATAGCATATATGTCATCACTATAATCATCATAGATAGCAACTTTGTTGTCATCATAATCAATTGAAACCTCTTCCAAAATAGTGGAATCATCGCTAAAAAAAGTCATGACCTCTCCAAATCCAATTTCATAATTATTACAATAAGATTCAACACCCTCCAAAATAGTGGGATCAGTATTACATAAAGTTGACACTCTTCCAAACCCACTTTCATCAATATAATCATCATAAATAGGAGGCATGCTTTCATCATAATAAATTTTCTCATCAAAACTTGGGGGGCTAAAAATATCATATTCCTCAAACATAGCATCCCCAAGCTTGTAGCTTTGAATATCATTAGCATCATGGATATTCAAAGAAAGCATATTAACAACATTGCAATCATGCTCAACATTGTATGTCTTGCATGTGGATACCCATGGTGACAATGGGGTATTCTATTGAGTCACTTGATGTATGTTTTGGTAATCAACTTGTAGATTCCCGAGGTGAAATTGGGGTAATCTAGGCATATGGGTTGGTTGCATGTTTTCATTATCTTTTCTCTGATAAGAAACTTTGGGGTACTCTTTGAAGTTCTTTGTGTGGATTGAATATTATGAATCTGAAGTTGTTTGATGCATATCGAATAATCAACTCACGGATACTTGTGGTGACATTGGAGTATTGATGTCTACTACACAACTTATTCTTGTAGACTCGTGGTGGGCCTCCAAGTGCAGAGTTTTGTAGGACAGTAGCAAATTTCCCTGAAGTGGATGACCTAAGGTTTATCAATCCTTGGGAGGCGTAGGATGAAGATGGTCTCTCTCAAATAACCCTGCAATCAAATACAAGAAATCTCTTGTGTCCCCAACACACCCAATACAATGGTAAATTGTATAGGTGCACTAGTTCGGCGAAGAGATGGTAATACAAGTGTAGTATGGATAGTAGAAATAGGTTTTTGTAATCTGAAAATATAAAAACAGCAAGGTAGCAAGTGATAAAACGGAGCACAAATGGTATTGCAATGCTTGAAAACAAGGCCTAGGGTTCATACTTTCACCAGTGCAATCTGTCAACAATGCTAACATAATTGAATCATATAACAATCCCTCAACGTGCGATAAAGAATCACTCCCAAGTTCCTATTAGCGGAGAACATAAGAAAGAAATTGTTATAGGGTACGAAACCACCTCAAAGTTATTCTTTCCGATCAATCTATTGAGCCATCCCTATAAGTGTCACAAACGGCTCTAGAGTTCGTACTAAAATAACACCATATGATACGCATCAACCAACTCTAAGGTCACCTAGATACTCCAATGTCACCACAAGTATCCGTGAGTTGATTATTCGATATGCATCAAACAACTTCAGATTCATATAATATTCAATCCACACAAAGAACTTCAAAGAGTACCCCAAAGTTTCTTATCGGAGAAAAGATAATGAAAACGTGCAACCAACCCATATTCCTAGATTACCCCAATGTCACCTCAGGAATCCGCAAGTTGATTACCAAAACATACATCAAGTGACTCAATATAATACCCCATTGTCACCACGGGTATCCACAAGCAAGACATACATCAAGTGTTCTCAAATCCAAAATATTCAATCCGATAATAATGAAACCTCAAAGGGAAAGACTCAATTCATCACCACAAGATAGAGAGGGAAGAAACACCATATGATCCAACTATATTAACAAAGCTCGCGATACATCAAGATCGTGCCAAATCAAGAACACGAGAGAGAAATCAAACACATAGCTACTAGTACATACCCTCAGCCCCGAGGGTGAACTACTCCCTCCTCGTCATGGAGACCGCCGGGATGATGAAGATGGCCTCCGGTGATGATTCCCCCCTCCGGCAGAGTGCCGGAACAGGGCTCCAGATGGTATTTTTTCGATACAGAGGCTTGCGGCGGCGGCGGCGAAGTTCTAGGTTTATTTCTAGGGGTTTCTCTATTTATAGGATATTTCAGCGTTGGAATCACACGAAAAGGAGCTATGAGGGCCCCACAAGGCAGCACGGCCCGACCCACACCAGACCGCGCGGTGGTGCCTTGTGAGCACCTCGTCAGGCTTCTGGTCCTTCCACGAAGCTTCGGATGTCTCTTTTGGTCCCAAAAAAATCGTCCATGTTTATTATAGTTTTGTATGATTTTGCTGCACTTTTATATGGTTTTTATATGATTTTCATGGACTAACATACTGACCTAGTGCCCAGTGCCAGTTGCTGTTTTCTGCTTGTTTTTGGTTTTCCAGAAAATCTATATCAAATGAAGTCCAAATGCAGCGAAACTTTTTGACGATTTTTTCTGGAACATATGGGACACTAGAAGCTTCGGGAGGAGGCCAGAAGACCCACAGGGGCTCCACGAGCCACCAGGGCGCGCCACCCCCCCAGGCGCGCCCTGGTGCCTCGTGGGCCCCCTGTGGCCCCTCTTCGCGTGATTCCAACGCTGAAAAATCATATATATTCAGAACCCCCCGAAAGTTAACATAGATGAGTTTTTACGCCGCCGCAAGCCTCTGTACCTCCATGATCTCATCTACAGCACTTTTCCGGCACCCTGCCAGAGGGGGGAAAGCATCATCGGAGGCCATCTTCATCATCCCGGCGGTCTCCATGACGAGAAGGGAGTAGTTCACCCTCGGGGCTGAGGGTTTGTACCAGTAGCTATGTGTTTTATCTCTCTCTCGCGTTCTTGATTTGGCACGATCTTGATGTATCGCGAGCTTTGTTAATATAGTTGGATCATATTATCACGCCCAATATGCAATCCTATTCTCAAGGAACTCGGAGGCCCCACCAAGAGTAGAAGCGCATATTGGAGATGCTTGCAAGGTGGATATCATTACATCGTACCACATACATAATAGATGGAGATACAAACAAATACATACAACCATCACATGAATACATCAATACATAACAAACATCTTACAGAAGGGCAGCATTCGACTACGGATGAAATCAAACAAAAAGAAGAACGACATCCACCCTGCGAGCCCAGGCTGCCGACCAGGAACCTATCCCTTGATCGACGAAGAAGAAGCAGAAGAATAACTCCAAAAGCAAACAAGCATCGCTCTCATGTCAAGACATCGCATTACCTGTACCTGCAACTGTTGTTGAAGTAATATGTGAGCCACGAGGACTCAGCAATCCCATAACCATGGGTAGCAAGACTATCAAAGCTTAAATGGGTATGGAAGGGTAAAGTGGTGAGGTTGCAGCAAGCACTAAGCATTATATGGTGGCTAACTTACGAGTACAAGAATAAGGAGAGAATACTACGCATAACGGTCGCAATATAGTAATGATCAAGAAGTGATCCTGAACACCTACTTACGAGTCAAACATAACCCCACCGTGTTCTCTTCTCGAACTTCCTCGAAAAGAGACAATCACGGTTACGCACGCGGTTGGTGTATTTTAATTAGGATTAGTGTCAAGTTCTCTACAACCGGAGGTTATAAATTTCCAAGTCGCCACACAACCGCGGGCACGGCTTCGCGAAAGATTTAACCCTACAGGGGTGCTCCAAGTAGTCCATTATAAATTACCACATGCATCCGATGGAACATCCTCACACCATGATAACACGATGCTTACGATAAGGAATCACGGTGGACAAGCCACTCGTAACAGGTAAAACTAAACCAACAAGACCTCCCGGTGAGCCAGATCCGTGTCAAGAGCCGCGCGCACTCCATCTACGGGCATCATCTGTCTATGCTAAGTGGACGGTAGCCAAAAGAACCCGAGTTGCCCCGAGGCGGCTACGCCGACTGCTACGTAGGTGGACCAACGGTTGTGTTTTGCCGCTGGCCCGAGTTATGTTGGAATTAAAAGAGTCCCCGAGGTGGCGACCCTCTATGCATTTAATTATTAGGTTCATGTTGGCAAATGTTAAAACCAATGTTGGGCCTTGCTGGAGAAGTCTTAGCCTAAAACGAATGGACAGGGGGGTTCCCATATGCCCCACATGTGTTAGAAGCTCTCAACATGGAACATAACACCGGTATTACGGAAACTAGGGCGGCATGAGTGGAACAAAACACTAGGCAAAATGCCGAGCCTTCCACCCATTACCAAGTATATAGATGCATTAATTAAATACGAGATATTGTGATATCCCATGATATCCATGTCCCAACATGGAACAACCTGAAACTGCACCTGCAACTAGCAACGCTATAAGAGGGGCTGAGCAAAGCGGTAACATAGCCAAACAACGGTTTGCTGGGTAAGGGTGGTTAGAGGCTGTATCGTGGCATATGGGAGGCTGACATGTATGTGGTAGGAAGCGCGACATAGCGATAGCAACGAGACAACTAGCAAGCAAAGATAGTAAAGATATCCAAGGTCATGATCATCTTTCCTGAAATCCCGCTCGGAAGAAGAATGAGTCCATGAAGAAGACGAACCAACGTAGTTGAACGAATCCTCACAATCGCAACGAAACCAGAACTAACGAGAAGAAGCACAACCGGAAAGAAGCAAAACAACATGGTAAACACACAAGCATAACATGGCATAATGCACAATCAAGTATGATGCATGACAAGATTAAATGTTGTTCAACATGGCAAGAGATGAAGCATAAGCAATCCATACAACTAGGCAAGTTTAAATGAGGCCGGAAACACAAACAACAATTCCGGAAAATCCCCATATGCAAATTTCGAAATTGGTACTGATCTGAATAAAACCCAATGTTAAAGTTGTTAAACAGCGAGTTAACATGCATCATAATGATCTACACGTTTTTCTAATCAAGTTACATATGTAGAACATTTAATTCGGAGCTACGGTCTCAAAGATATGAGCTAAACAAGTTTAACATGACATATGGGACAAAATGCATGGAAACATCAACAACACACTCACATATCAAGGATGCAACATGACAAAATGAAGCTACACACAATTCTAAGCAAGTCTCATATAGGACATGATTAAAATGGAGCAACGGTTCATCAATTACAAGCAACACAAGTTATAATAGCAATCTGCCCAAAACAGCAACATAGCACTTTGCAAGCATCAAAACAGCAAGCTACAGTAACATGATGGGCATCATCATGATATGCACTTAAAGTAGACATGACATACTTCAAATCATCTTTAAGGTTCAGGTTCATAGGCATCAAGGTTAAGTCAATATGATCCATGCAAAATGCAATGTTCTGCTAAACAGGGCATATACATGAGCAGAGTTAATATGATGGCAACTTCAGAGCAACAAAGAGACATGCTACAGCAAGACTACATGGCAACCAAGGGAATGACATCAAAGTACACATTACATAGACCAAATCACATGAAGGAATCATATGCATATGAGCTCTAGATTAGTGGCAACCATCAAGCAAAGTTGGCAAGTTTTATCACAGACAGTTTTACTTAAAACAGCAACATTGACTAGGCATGTTTACAAGCTCATGGCACTCACATCAAGGCATATCATGGCATTAAATAAATACTACCGGCTAGAACACATGAAAATGCTCCAAAGTCATGTTGACAAGTTGCTTATCTGGTGCATGTATTAAATCACACAAAAATGACAAAGTGACAAATATTAACAGTTTCTGCAGTTAACAGCATGATGCACTTTTGCAACAGATATTATGACATGTATATGAATCCTAACATGAATGCAATTGCAACCATCATGTAGAGCACAGAGAGTAGAGCAATTTACATATATAAATCATCATGATAGGATCAACATGCACAAAGATATGTCCCACACAAAATGCATAAATGATGTTAAAAACTGGGACAGTCATGACTACCTCGCGGGAATCGGGACGAGGGGATCCGGGATGGAGCGGCTCGGGTCCGTTTGGTTGGCTGGATCGGGTGATCACGGGACGAGGAGGTCCCGCGCGGGGCAGAGGAGGAGCCGGTAGGGGCGCGGCCATGGCGAGGCGGCGGCGGACGCGAGGCGGCGGGGATGACGTGGAGGAGGCGGATCCGGGTTCGGCTCGGCCGGATCCGAGGCGGGGCTGGCGGTGACGGCGAGGTGAGGCGAGGGAGGCCGACGACGAGGCATGGCGGTGCGGGGTCCAGCGACCGGATGCGGCGAGGAGTGTGACGCCCCCGACTTAATCGTACACTAATCATACACGCAAACGTGCACGATCAAGCACAGGGACTCACGGGAAGATATCACAACACAACTCTAAACTCAAATGAAAGCATAAGTCATCATATTACAAGCCAGGGGGTCGCGAGGACCCGAATACATAAGTCATACACACAAATGATATCTGAGTACAGACATAGATAGCCAAGGGTGCCTTAAGAAGGTTAGCACAAACAGCGATACAGATCGAAAGGCGAAGGTCTCCTGCCTAGGGCCTCCTAACTACTCCTAGTCAGCTGGCTCGATCCAGAAGTAAGTGCCATCGGGACCCTCCTGGTAGTAAGCTCCTGCAGTGGCGTCTGGCTCCTGGGCTCCGTCGTCTGATGTATCATCAAATGGATATGGGGAAAAAGAATAGCAGAGCAACCGTGAGTACTCATCCAAAGTACTCGCAAGACTGACATCAGAACTATACTAATTATGCACTGGTATCAAAGGAATGGGGCTATATCTTTGGACTGAACTGCAGAATGCCAGAATAGAGGGGGAGAAGCCTAGCCTATCGAAGACTAGCATCTTCAAGCAATCTTGCAGCATCAGAAGAGAGTAGAATATAATAGCATATAATAGTGGTTGTATAGAAGCAACTCCCTGAGATCCTTTCTCGACTATCCCGCGTGAAAGTGATCCCGAGAGCAGTAGTAATAGTTTAATCTGTATCATCATCCGTTTGTAGTTGTCATAGATCCGGATACAACTCTCAGCGTCCTGTTACCGTGGACACGGCTATTCGAATAGATAACTTCCCTGCAGGGGTGCACTACTGTTACCCAACACGCTCGATTTCCTCTGGCCGGACACACTTGCTGGGTAATACCCGGCCTCGGGTGATCGACACGACGCAGTCCTACCTAGGCTCAGCAGAGAGGTCAACACGCCAGTCTAAATCCTAAGTGCGAAGGGGTCTTGGGCCCATCGCCCTTTGCACTCCTGCACGTTGCGAGACTGGCCGGGGAGCAGGCGCAACACTGAATACACCAGTGACGTAACCAGCCCAACCCCAACAATCAGCCCGCATCTCTGAGCTGTGACGTCTGAAGAGCTTTCGGTTGATACATACGACGTAGAGGGCCTCATTAAACCATTATCCCACGTGGTGGTAGTGCGTATAGGGCACGACGACCCCCTCAGATCAAATACCCAGTTCCGTTAGGCGTATTTAGTAACTCGCAGAGACGAACAGTGTTTCTGTCGCTCCGACTTGGTACAACATGACGCGCGGGTGCTCTTGGAGCCGACCCGTCTTTAATGTTATCCACTCGCGGGCACCCTTGGGGCCAGCCCGACTTTAACATTGGAAGCTGTCGGGACTCAGGTCCATCTCTGACTGGATGGTACCACCAGCCCTTCATCCCCGTAACAGTAAATGAATGTAGTAATGTAAGCATTTTCGTGATCCTCACCCAGAGTGATCATGGCCCGGTAACAAGCATGGCATACGGACAAGGCGAAGGGCCAAAGATGGAACAGCAGCATAGCTAACTAGGCATCATGGGATAACAGGTAATGTATCAGTAGCAGGCGACAAAATCAGGCTATGCATCAGAATAGGTTAAAGCAGGGCAGCGGCAATTTCTAGTGCAAGCAGGAGGGAGAAAGAATAGGAAATATCGATATGCGTCAAGGGGGGATTGCTTGCCTGGAAGCTCTGCGGAGAGAGGCTGATCGTCGGTAGGCTGCTCGTCGGGGGTGTAGTCGAACTCTGCTGCAACGGCGTCGGTCTCGGCGTCTATCGAGAGAAAAGGAGGGGGGAAGAAACAATAAATTTCACGGCAAAAATGCAATCACTATGCATGACATGCCTAAAATGATATGCAGATGTGTTTTACTGCCTAACTAAATGTTTTAGTTAATTTAGGAATTTATTTGGATTTATCTTATTAAGATTGAGCACTATTCATTTATCGAATCCGGGCAAAAAGTTCCATGTTCACCTAGCTAGGAGTGTTGGACAGGCATTTTGATCACATATTCAGAATCTTCATATTTTTCTGATCATTTTACATATATAAATTATTTTCATCTGACTTACGGTTTAAAAGATATGATTTTACAAAGTTTTAATTATTTTCTGGAATTATTTTAATTAATTAAATCAACATTATCCGAAATAGTATTGGGATGACGTCAGCATGACGCATAGCTGACGTCAGCGGTCAACAGTGGCGGTGGACTTGTCAAACCTGACCAGTGGGTCCAGTGGGTCCCACATGTCAGTCTCAAAGTAGTTAATTAGGTTTTAATTAACCTAATTACAGATTATATCAGGGGTGGGGCCTACTGGTCAGTGTCTAATTACTAATTAATTTAATTAACCGATTTAATTAACGTTTATTTATTTATAAAAATTAGTTTAATCTGGCGGGACCCACATGTCAGCGACAGTGGGTGCCACGTCAGCCGGTGACCGGGTCAACGGGGCCCGCGGGGCCCGCAGTCAGTGGCACAAGCGGTGGGACCCAGCTGGCCAGGTCAGCGCCGGCGAGCTGGCCCGCGACGGCAAAACTCCGGCGAGCCCGGGTTTCGTCTACGGTGCGACAAATCGGGCGCCGTTTGTTGCTCTGGAACGGCCACTCGACGGCGATTCCAGTGGTGGCGGTGGTCGGAGCTGGGGAGGCCGGAGATGACGGCGGCGAGCATGTCGGCGGCGGTGGTCTCGGGCGGTGGTCGGGCACGGCGATACGGCGTGCGCTTTTGGCGATCTAAATAGCGAGGCGAGGACTACGTGCGCGAGCGAGAAAGATGAGCACAAGCCCGTGACCATTTGGTCGCCGGAGCATCGTCGGCGACGAGGACAGGCGGCGGTGCGATCGGGCATCTCCAATGTGACCACTACGGCGACGAGAACGCGCAGGGGAGAGAGGGGAGAGGTGCGGCTGCTCACCGGGAGGCTATGGAAAGCCGGTGATAGCTTAGTAGCGCAGGGAATCGCCGGAGAAGAAGAGGTGGCCGAGGTCGGGGATGAGTTCGATTCGCCCAATGCCGAGCCCGTCTTCTCCAGTGGCTGGGCTCAGGCGACACAGCGGAGGGCGGCGGAACTTCTCGACATCTCGGCGAGGCCAAACGGTGACGGTGGGCGCGGGATCGAGCGTCGGCGGCGGTGAGCTCTCGGGCGAGCTCAAACGAGAGCGTGGGAGGGGACAAGAGGGGATCTGGTGGGCTAGGGTTACTCGGGAGAGGGAGAGGGGCTCGGGGCAGGCGTTAGCGGCGTCGGGGACGGCGTGGATGGCCGACACCGCGACGCCCATCGTCGTGTCAGTGCGGGCGCGCGACAGCGGCGCGATGAGGACGACGAGCGGCTTAACGGGCTGGGCCGGCTACTGTTCCACTAGAGCCCATAGGCACAGTAGTCGTTAGGTGTTTTTCTTTTTCTATTTCTATTTCTTTTATTTACTCTGTTTTGCAAATTGTTAGACTACTAACTAACTGTTGTAAAATATGTGGCCTAGTCCAAATATTACAGTGAGATATGCTCTACCATCAGAAATTGGTTTGGGCAAAATATAATTTCATTTGTAATTCTTATTAAATAAAATGATATTAAATGTTGTTGTTAGCTACTGTTTGAGGTTGATAGAGTTACTTAGGCAATTTTAGTGATGTTACTTTCTGAACATAATTAGTAATGGATTATTTGCTATTTAATGAACATTTTTATTTCAAATTTGGAACAACTTTTATTTTCACTTTAAATTTGAATTTCAATTTGAATTGGAATTTGAAATGAGATATGATGCTAAAGATGATTAAGCATTGTTAAGCAGAGTGACATGGCATTATCAAGGGGTGATCACTGTAGCAATTACATGGGGACGTTACAAGGAGGCAGCGGGCGAGCGGCAGCGCGGTGACGAGGAGCTCCGGGCAGCGGCGACCTCCTGGCAGCGCGAAGAGCTGGCGAGGTCCGGCGACCAGCGGGCGGCGGCGACGGCTGGATGGCGCGGGCGCGAGGCGGCGGGGAGCAGCGAGCGAGCGGGAGCTCCCATGGCTGCGGGCGGCAGTGCGGGCTCGTCCGGGCCCAGATGGGCTCGGGCGGGCCCTGATCTGAGCCGCGAGGGCCGGCGGCGGCTGGAGGCGCTGGGGAGGCGACGTGGCGGTGCGGGATTGGGCAAGGGGGCGGATGCGGCGGCGGCTGGCCCGTGGGACGGCGCCAAGTGTCGGCAGGGCTGTGGGGAGGCGCGGAATTTGAGGAGGGAGGCGGCTGGGAGGATGGGGAAGGCTAGGGGGGCTAGGGTTTCGCCCAAAACAGGCAGGGAAGGGCGTCTATTTATAGAAAGGGGCTAGGGTTGGGGTTTTTGTCCGTTTTCGGACCGTTCGATTGCCATCGGACGGTCCGGAGCGGAGGGGCCTAGGTGGGCCTAGTGGGCTGTATTGAGGGAGTTGGGCTGAGGATGAGAGGGAAAAAGAGAGGCCCGGCACAAGTTTCGGAACACCGAAACGTCCGACGATTTGACCGGCTATAGTGCCGCTATAGTTATCCGTTGGGGCATCAAACGACCCCCGAATGGGACAAAATTTGGCAGGCGGTCTACCTACAATATAATAAGACCGCACGCGAACTTTCAACTCATTCCGAGAACATTTTTATCCCACTTATAAAATAATAATTCGGAGGTGCCGCGGGCGCGTGCAAGTGTGTCGGGTCTCGAAACGGACAACGGAAGGAACGGGGAGAACACCAACTACGAACGGATGCAAGTTTTTGAGAAACATGCGGATGAAATGCACATGATGACATGGCCAAGTGCAACACGCAAGCGAATGACATGGCAACGACGACGAATAAATGGAAGACATCTGGAGCATCGGTCTGAGGGCGTCACAACTCCCCTCCACTAACAGAAGATCTCGACCCAAGATCTTAGGAAGGAAACAGAAGGGGAAGAGGAAGAGAAAAAAGGAAGAGGTAAAAAAAAGTTTCTTCTTGGACAAACGAGTGAAACCAACAAACCTCGAAGGTTGCAACGAGTTGAAGAATGGCTTGAGGAACAAGCAAGAATTCGAAACCACTCTGATTAAAACGAGATAGATAAGGAATCAGAAGAAAAAGAATTTGGGCAGCACTCCGGTAGAAAAGAGAAGCAAAGCTTGATAAGATGAAAAGAACTGGTAAAGAGGACACAACACTCTGATAAAATGAATAAGCAAGGAAAAGAGCTTGATCTTGGCGAAATGAGATGATGGACGAAGAGAGCAACATCACAATGCCTCCGGAACGAAAGAATAGATGCTAAATCATTGGAAAGAAAAGAAAAGGGAAAAGAACAGACAACTTCCACCATAATTGAATTTGAGAAGCATCCTTACACAGAAGGATTGAACGGAGTTGTTGGAAAATCAACAACGAAAAGAATAAGCTTGTTGTGGGCTTATAGAAACATCTCAAAATTATGAGGAGACAACCGGCCACTAACGGAAACAACTGATTGCTTGAGAGCAACATAGAGATGAAAAACTTCTTTCACCGAGAAGAGAATGAGAAACTTGGATCATTGATAAAAACCACAATAGCAACATTCCTTAGGGAAGGCTTTAGGTGAAATCTAACCCAAGATACCTCCAAGAAAGAAATTGTTGGGTTGAAAGAACTCATGAACGAAGAGAAAACGATGGTTTTACAATATCTCATTCCTGACAACTTGTGAATCATGAAACACGAAGGGACATTGTCAAGAAAGACATAACACCACCTCAAAAGACAAGGTAGAAATGATTTGCGCTTTGAAATGCAAGACGAGTTATACTTCAGCTCCTAAATTAACACATGTGTTGAACATCATGTATGTTGTAGGAGTATAGCTTGGTGGATCTTAACTTCGAGAAAGAATCTTGAAGAACACTTCGAGAATGAAAGGAATCCTTGACGAGCCATCATGAAGAACTCCAGTAAACAAAAGGACGATAGAAACGAAGGTTGAAACAAACAAGATGAAGCCTTGCAATGATTTAGATGGAGCTTCGCGATGAGATAACCGAGAAAACTTGGAACTCCAGAAAAGAAAGATGAACAGCTAGAACTGAGAATTCGGTATCATGAATGAACTCCCGGAGAAAGAAATAAATCACCTCCATGGAACAAGAATAAGAATTATGATATGTCTATCCTTCATCAAAATAAATTGATGAAGAGCAATGGATTTGCATACTACTTATTCTTCTTGAAGAGATTGAAGAGAGATATAGCGCAAACTTGAAGAAGTCTTCAACGAACCACCGGAACGATTTGGAAAGAACGAATGAATTGATATGATAACAAAGGAAGATGAATCTTGAACAAAGCGCCGTAAGAATTTGAAAACGAATGAAGAAAAGAGAACAAATCGCCGGGAAGAATTAGAAAACGAACGAGGATACTTGAGGGAAAATTAATTACAAGAGAACGAAGCGATCACGAGCTTATTGGAGAACATTTGAAAGAAGCACCAGAAGAATTTGAGAACGAGAGATGAACGTTGAGAATGAATAAATCTTTTGAAATGATGGCCTTCGGAGAATCGAAACGAAAACAACTCTTGAAATACTACGGATGGGTATGAAAAGACTTTCTCACGAATGAAAACAATTGAGAGGATGGCAACAAGCTTGCACCATGAATCTTCAAGAGAACGGACAAGATTTGAGAGAATCTCTTCTTCGGTCTTCATTTGCTAAGAATTACGATGAGAACCACCAAAATGTTGAGACACTCCGGAACAATGAATAATAGAAAGGTTGAGCCAAAGATGAAAAGAATTTGAAAGCGATCTTGAAGGAGGAAATTGACTGATGAAAATTCATTCTTACGTCAACTTTGAAAAGAATTCGAGAATAGCTCCAGAAAATTAGAAGAGTCGGGTAAGATCCTGGGAAAAGACCTGTGGGTTAAGGGCCCACTCAAAAGAAACACCGTTGGAACAACTGCTTGAGATAAGAATTGCACCGGTTGAATTAAATGGTTTGAGAGAAATAACAACCTCGAAATATGTCGAACGGATCTTGAATGGAAAGATGAATCTTCTGAGATAATTACGGCATTCCGGGTAAGAATAGAGAGAGATGGATGATTAAGAGTTGCGCCGGCATGGGAAAGCATTTGAAACGATGAACGGGATATGATCAACTCCAAAAGCTTGAATTGAATCCATCGAAAAGAAAATGAGAATGAAGAATGATGAACTTGTAGCTCCTGAGCATCTTAATGAGAATCACCGGTTAAGAACATTGAAGGAAAAGAATGGAAAGACTTCTCACGAATAAAATGGATACTTGATTTGGAAAATTTTACTCCGTGAAGAAAAAGGGTGGGAGGGTGGGAAAAGAAAAACAACTTGGGACGGGTGAAACAAACGTTGAGTAAACTGAGAATTGATCTTGGAAATGTTGGAAGGAATTGAAGAGAAGCACATCGGGTGAAAAGAATTGACATGACAATCTCAATGATCAAAAGGATTGGCCATCACATCAAAATATGGGAACACCGCTTAGGAAAGATTTAGAATCCACACTTGACTTCGAAGCAACTCGAATACCACAACAAAAACAACACAAGGATTTGGATTGTAGAATAAGCCGGAACAAACATATGATAGACCCCATATCGTATCATTTGTCTGTTGGAAAAGATATTCTAGGTAATACTTGAATTCCCACCTAAGAACTGCCGAAACTTCTTGGTTATAAGATCAGGTTGCGGATATGGGAACCTACTCAGCACACAACAACAATAATATCCTAATCAGCTGCAACCAATCCGCAACTTTCACACACGACCAAGAAACTTCGCAAATCCGTCTACCTTAGACCTTCGAAAGCACAGCGATACTAGTCATAGTGGATCATCCGCGCTATCTCCACCAGTACTGGGGAAAAGTCACGGCACTATTTGCCACCACAAAAAGTATAGAAGCGTTTCGATGTTGGCGTCCTCTGGTATTCAGGAATTGAAACGATAGCAAATGTGACAAGAACCCCTTGAAGCTCAACTCCTCGGGTCCAATCCATACGGTCAGGAGGCACCAAGATAGAATTCCCGTCACAACGATATCATAACAATTCCAAAATACCCGCGTGATCCTAAAAAAATTTGAGTGAGAAGAGTAGTAGAACCAAAACACCTATGTCACAATTCCTCACCAGAGCGACGAAGGGGATAAGGAGTAAAAAGAATTCCTACTCTCCGATATATAACTAGACTCAAAATAGTTTTCTTCTAAACTCGTCAGCGGTTCGATCAATCAAGGGGGCTCCTATGGTCGGTCGAGGCTCTGATACCAACTTATCACGCCCAATATGCGATCCTATTCTCGAGGAACTCGGAGGCCCCACCAAGAGTAGAAGCACATATTGGAGACGCTTGCAAGGCGGATATCATTACATCGTACCACATACATAATAGATGGGGATACAAACAAATACATACAACCATCACATGAATACATCAATACATAACAAACATCTTACAGAAGGGCAGCATCCGACTACGGATGAAATCAAACGAAAAGAAGAACGACATCCACCCTGCTAGCCCAGGCTGCCGGCCAGGAACCTATCCTTAGATCTACGAAGAAGAAGCAGAAGAATAACTCCAAAAGCAAACATGCATCGCTCTCACGTCAAGACATCGCATTACCTGTACCTGCAACTGTTGTTGAAGTAATCTGTGAGCCACGAGGACTCAGCAATCCCATAACCATGGGTAGCAAGACTATCAAAGCTTAAATGGGTATGGAAGGGTAAAGTGGTGAGGTTGCAGCAAGCACTAAGCATTATATGGTGGCTAACTTACGAGTACAAGAATAAGGAGAGAATACTACGCATAACGGTCGCAATCTAGTAATGATCAAGAAGTGATCCTGAACACCTACTTACGAGTCAAACATAACCCCACCGTGTTCTCTTCTCGAACTTCCTCGAAAAGAGACAATCACGGTTACGCACGCGGTTGGTGTATTTTAATTAGGATTAGTGTCAAGTTCTCTACAACCGGAGGTTATAAATTTCCAAGTCGCCACACAACCGCGGGCACGGCTTCGCGAAAGATTTAACCCTACAGGGGTGCTCCAAGTAGTCCATTATAAATTACCACACGCATCCGATGGAACATCCTCACACCATGATAACACGATGCTTACGATAAGGAATCCCGGTGGACAAGCCACTCGTAACAGGTAAAACTAAACCAGCAAAACCTCCCGGTGAGCCAGATCCGTGTCAAGAGCCGCGTGCACTCCATCTACGGGCATCATCCGTCTATGCTAAGTGGACGGTAGCCAAAAGAACCCGAGTTGCCCCAAGGCGGCTCCGCCGACTGCTAGGTAGGTGGACCAACGGTTGTGTTTTGCCGCTGGCCCGAGTTATGTTGGAATTAAAAGAGTCCCCGAGGTGGCGACCCTCTATGCATTTAATTATTAGGATCATGTTGGCAAATGTTAAAACCAATGTTGGGCCTTGCTGGAGAAGTCTTAGCCTAAAACGAATGGACAGGGGGGTTCCCATATGCCCCACATGTGTTAGAAGCGCTCAACATGGAACATAACACCGGTATTACGGAAACTAGGGCGGCATGAGTGGAACAAAACACAAGGCAAAAGGCCGAGCCTGCCACCCATTACCAGGTATATAGATGCATTAATTAAATACGAGATATTGTGATATCCCATGATATCCATGTCCCAACATGGAACAACCTGAAACTGCACCTGCAACTAGCAACGCTATAAGAGGGGCTGAGCAAAGCGGTAACATAGCCAAACAACGGTTTGCTGGGTAAGGGTGGTTAGAGGCTGTATCGTGGCATATGGGAGGCTGACATGTATGTGGTAGGAAGCGCGACATAGCGATAGCAACGAGACAACTAGCAAGCAAAGATAGTAAAGATATCCAAGGTCATGATCATCTTTCCTGAAATCCCGCTCGGAAGAAGAACGAGTCCATGAAGAAGACGAACCAACGTAGTTGAACGAATCCTCACAATCGCAACGAAACCAGAACTAACGAGAAGAAGCACAACCGGAAAGAAGCAAAACAACATGGTAAACACACAAGCATAACATGGCATAATGCACAATCAAGTATGATGCATGACAAGATTAAATGTTGTTCAACATGGCAAGAGATGAAGCATAAGCAATCCATACAACTAGGCAAGTTTAAATGAGGCCGGAAACACAAACAACAATTCCGGAAAATCCCCATATGCAAATTTCGAAATTGGTACTGATCTGAATAAAACCCAATGTTAAAGTTGTTAAACAGCGAGTTAACATGCATCATAATGATCTACACGTTTTTCTAATCAAGTTACATATGTAGAACATTTAATTCGGAGCTACGGTCTCAAAGATATGAGCTAAACAAGTTTAACATGACATATGGGACAAAATGCATGGAAACATCAACAACACACTCACATATCAAGGATGCAACATGACAAAATGAAGCTACACACAATTCTAAGCAAGTCTCATATAGGACATGATTAAAATGGAGCAACGGTTCATCAATTACAAGCAACACAAGTTATAATAGCAATCTGCCCAAAACAGCAACATAGCACTTTGCAAGCATCAAAACAGCAAGCTACAGTAACATGATGGGCATCATCATGATATGCACTTAAAGTAGACATGACATACTTCAAATCATCTTTAAGGTTCAGGTTCATAGGCATCAAGGTTAAGTCAATATGATCCATGCAAAATGCAATGTTCTGCTAAACAGGGCATATACATGAGCAGAGTTAATATGATGGCAACTTCAGAGCAACAAAGAGACATGCTACAGCAAGACTACATGGCAACCAAGGGAATGACATCAAAGTACACATTACATAGACCAAATCACATGAAGGAATCATATGCAGATGAGCTCTAGATTAGTGGCAACCATCAAGCAAAGTTGGCAAGTTTTATCACAGACAGTTTTACTTAAAATAGCAACATTGACTAGGCATGTTTACAAGCTCATGGCACTCACATCAAGGCATATCATGGCATTAAATAAATACTACCAGCTAGAACACATGAAAATGTTCCAAAGTCATGTTGACAAGTTGCTTATCTGGTGCATGTATTAAATCACACAAAAATGACAAAGTGACAAATATTAACAGTTTCTGCAGTTAACAGCATGATGCACTTTTGCAACAGATATTTTGACATGTATATGAATCCTAACATGAATGCAATTGCAACCATCATGTAGAGCACAGAGAGTAGAGCAATTTACATATATAAATCATCATCATAGGATCAACATGCACAAAGATATGGCCCACACAAAATGCATAAATGATGTTAAAAACTGGGACAGTCATGACTACCTCGCGGGAATCGGGACGAGGGGATCCGGGATGGAGCGGCTCGGGTCCGTTTGGTTGGCTGGATCGGGTGATCCCGGGATGAGGAGGTCCCGCGCGGGGCAGAGGAGGAGCCGGCAGGGGCGCGGCCATGGCGAGGCGGCGGGGAAGATATGGAGGAGGCGGATCCGGGTTCGGCTCGGCCGGATCCGAGGCGGGGCTGGCGGCGACGGCGAGGTGAGGCGAGGGAGGCCGACGACGAGGCATGCCGGTGCGGGGTCCAGCGACCGGATGCGGCGAGGAGGAGGCCGCGGGCGAGCGGCAGCGCGGTGACGAGGAGCTCCAGGCGGCGGCGACCTCCTGGCAGCGCGGAGAGCTGGCGAGGTCTAGCGACCAGCGGGCGGCGGCGACGGCTGGGTGGCGCGGGCGCGAGGCGGCGGGGAGCAGCGGGCGAGGGGGAGCTCCCGTGGCTGCGGGCGGCGGTGCGGACTCGTCCGAGCCCAGATGGGCTCGGGCGGGCCCCGATCTGGGCCACGAGGGCCGGCGGCGGCGGGAGGCGCTGGGGAGGCGACGTGGCGGTGCGGGATTGGGCAAGGGGGCGGATGCGGCGGCGGCTGGCCCGTGGGACGGCGCCAAGTGGCGGCACGGCTATGGGGAGGCGCAGAATTTGAGGAGGGAGGCGGATGGGAGGAAGGGGAAGGCTAGGGGGGCTAGGGTTTCGCCCAAAACAGGCAGGGAAGGGCATCTATTTATAGAAAGGGGGCTAGGGTTGGGGTTTTTGTCCGTTTTCGGACCGTTCGATTGCCATCGGACGGTCCGGAGCGGATGGGGGCTAGGTGGGCCTAGTGGGCTGTGTAGAGGGAGTTGGGCTGAGGATGAGAGGGAAAAAGAGAGGCCCGGCACAAGTTTCGGAACACCGAAACGTCCGACTATTTGACCGGCTATAGTGCCGCTATAGTTATCCGTTGGGGCATCAAACGACCCCCGAATGGGATGAAATTTGGCAGGCGGTCTACCTACAATATAATAAGACCGCACGCCAACTTTCAACTCATTCCGAGAACATTTTTATCCCACTTATAAAATAATAATTCAGAGGTGCCGCGGGCGCGTGCGAGTGTGTCGGGTCTCGAAACGGACAACGGAAGGAACGGGGAGAACACCAACTATGAACGGATGCAAGTTTTTGAAAAACATGCGGATGAAATGCACATGATGACACGGCCAAGTGCAACACGCAAGCGAATGACATGGCAACGACAACGAATAAATGGAAGACATCTGGAGCATCGGTCTCGGGGCGTCACACATATGGTGTTTCTTCCCCCTCTATCTTTGTTGTGATGAATCGAATCTTTTCCCTTTGAGGTTTTGTTATTGTCGGATTGAATATTTCATATTTGAGAACACTTGATGTACGTCTTGCATATGAATACCCGTGGTGACAATGGGGTATTATATTGATTCACTTGATGTATGTTTTGGCACTCAACTCGCGGATTCCCGAGGTGACATTGGGGTAATCTATGCATAGGGGTTGATGCATATTTTCATTACCTTTTCTCCGATTGAAACTTTGGGGTGCTCCTTGGAGTTCTTTGTGTGGATTGAATATTATGATTATGAAGTTGTTTGATGCATATCATGTAATCAACTCATGGATACTTGTGGTGACATTGGAGTATCTAGGTGACATTAGAGTTGGTTGATGTGTATCACATGGTGTTATTTTAGTACGAACTCTAGGGCTGTTTGTGACACTTATAGGAATAGCTCAATAGATCGATCGGAAAGGATAACTTTGAGGTGGTTTCGTACCCTACAAACAATTTCTATCTTATGTTCTCCGCTAATAGGAACTTGGGAGTGATTCTTTATCGCACGTTGAGGGATGGTTATATGATCCAATTATGTTAGCATTGTTGAGAGATTGCACTAGCGAAAGTATGAACCCTAGGCCTTGTTTCTAAGCATTGCAATACCGTTTGTGCTCACTTTTGTTACTTGCTACCTTGCTGTTTTTATATTTTCAGATTACAAAAACCTATATCTACTATCCATACTACACTTTTATCACCATCTCTTCGCCGAACTAGTGCACCTATACAATTTACCATTGTATTGGGTGTGTTGGGGACAGAAGAGATTTCTTGTATTTGGTTGCAGGGTTGTTTGAGAGATACCATCTTCAACCTACGCCTCCCACGGATTGATAAACCTTAGGTCATCCACTTGAGGGGAAATTGCTACTGTCCTACAAAACTCTGCGCTTGGAGGCCCAACACGAGTCTACAAGAATAAGTTGTGTAGTAGACATCAAGCTCTTTTCTAGTGCCGTTGCTGGGTATATCTTTAGATCTTGCAATCGAATCTTTTAGTTTCTTGTTTATCACTAGTTTGGTTTTATAAAAAGAAAACTACAAAAAATGGAATTGAGGTTGCCTCATATTATTCGTCTTTATCATGTCTTTCTTGAAAATGATGGATCGGAAAATTATGCTCAATTGATAGAAGAAGAATTCAATAAAATGTTTGGCATACAATATTTGAATGATGAGCATGATTTCAATGTTGCTAGTATGAATTCTTTGAATATCCATGATGCTAATGAAATGCAAAACTACAAGCTTGGGGATGCTATGTTTTATGAAGATGATATTTTTACTCCCCCAAGTTTTGATGAGCAAATTTATTATGATGATTGCATGCCTCCTATCTATGATGATTATTGTGATGACATGTATGCTATAAAGAATAATGATAACCATGAAACTTGTCATCATGATTTTTATTTTCAATTGGATAATTCCAATCAAGTATCTCGTGATAGTTATTTTGTTGAGTTTGCTTCCACTACTATTGATGAGAATAAATTTGCCTGTGTGGAGAGTAATAAAAATTCTATGCTTATGTATCATGACAAGAATGCTTTGTGTGATGGATATATTGTTGAATTTCTTCATGATGCTACTGAAAATTATTATGAGAGAGGATCACATGCTTGTAGGTGTTGCAATAATATCAAGTTTCCTCTCTATGTGTTGAAAGTTTTGAAGTTATGCTTGTTTTGCCTTCCTATGCTAGTTGATTCTTGCTCCCATAAATTATTTGCTCACAAAATCCCTATGCATAGGAAGTGGGTTAGGCTTAAATGTGCTAGTCATATGCTTCATGATGCTCTCTTTGTGTTTCAATTCTTTACTTTTGCGTGAGCATCATTGAAATCATCATGCCTAGCTAAAAAGGCATTAAAGAAAAACGCTTGTTGGGAGACAACCCAACATTTACCCCTAATGTTTTTGTGTGTCCACATGATTAAGCTACTGTAGTAATCATGTTTCATATATTTTCTTTCCATAATGTGCCAAGTAAAGCCTTTGGGATAGTGTGGATGCTTGTTGATTTGATTCTGTGCAAAAACAGAAACTTTTGCGTCCAGTGCCGGAATTTCTGTTCTGTACTGGAGCATGAAAAAATTCTGAAATTTTTACACCGTATTGGGTTACAAATTTTTTACGTTTTCCTAATTTTTCAGAATTTTTGGAGGTACAGAAGTATGGTTTTTAAATCGCTCACTACATGCTATTCTGTTTTTGACAGATTCTGTTTTCGGTGCATAGTTTGCTTGTTTTAGTGTTTCCATAGCTTATATTGACTAATATAAATTGTGGAAATGATAGAATACAGTAGGAATTATGTGAGAACAATTACAAATCTTGTCTTGACAGTACCTACGTGGATGATTTAATTTTATCATACTAACCTATCTCACGAAGTTCCGTTAAGTTTTGTGTGATTGAAGTTTTCAAGTTTTGGGGTGAGATATCGATATGAGGAGAATAAGGAGTGGCAAGACCCTATTCTTGGGGATGCCCAAGGCACCCCAAGGTAATATTCAAGGAATACCCAAGCAACTAACCTTGGGGATGCCCCGGAAGGCATCCCCTCTTTCGTCGTCAACACTATCGGTAACCTCACTCAGAGCTATATTTTTATTCGTCACATAATATGAGTTTTGTTTGAAGCGTCATTTTATTTTGTTGAGATTTGCTTGCTGTTATCAATAATCATGTTTTGTATCTTTTAGTTCAATAAAATGCCAATTATAGCCTTTACCATGCTCAGTTTGCAAGTTCATGTGTTGCTGTTTGAAAACAGAAAGTTTTCTGTTATGTCCAGAATATTCCTGAATAGTAAGAACATGATAAAAATCTGAAATTTTTACACAGTAAGAATGCATGAGTTCTCTCTCACGTGGTAATTTTTCAGAATTTTTGGAATTAGGGAAGTATGGATTCTTATTCCCCTTTTTACAGACTGTTCTGTTTTGGTAGATTGCTGTTATAGTTGCATTGTTTGCATATGTTTGCATGTTTAATGTTTCTATTTGTGGATAGGAGTATTAAATATGAAGAGGCATTTAGTATGCAATGTTTAATTATAATTTTTTTGATTTGCTACAGTAGATAATGTTAAGGTTTTGAGTTGATTTATACAAACTTATCTCACGAGTTCTTATTGAGTTTTGTGTGGATGAAATTTTTAAAGATTTAGGAGAAGCCATGATATGAGAGGAATTAAGGAGACACAAGAGCTCAAGCATGGGGATGCCCAAGGCATCCCAAGTTATTATTCCAAGAAGTCTCTGATACGTCCATTTTGTATCATGTTTTACTACTGTTATTTATAGTGTTTTTAATCAATATAACATTTTGTGGAGCAATTCTAATGTCTTTTCTCTCTTAATATTCAAGATTCACACAAGGAGGGAGATTGCCGGCAGCTGGAATTCTGGACCTGAAAAAGCTCTGTCAAGATACCTATTCTGCACATCTCCAAATGAGCTGAAATTTTATGGAGAATTATTTTGGAATATATAAAAAATATTGGAAGCAAAAAGTACCAGAGGGGGCCACCCAGGTGCCCACGAGGCACCAGGGCGCGCAACCCCCCCCCCCCCCAGGTGCGCCCTGGTACCTCGTGGAGGCCCTGGCCCACTTCTGGCCCCCATTTTCTGGTATATAAGTGCATTTGACCTAAAAATATATAGAGAAGACTTTTGGGACGGTGCACCTCCGTCTCGAGGCGGAACTTGGGCAGGAGCACTTTTGCCCTCCGGGAGGGGGAAATCGTCGCCATCGACATCACCAGCGATCCTCTCATCGTGGGAGGACTAATCTTCATCAACATCTTCACCAGCACCATCTCATCTCAAACCCTAGTTCATCTCTTGTATTCAATCTTTGTCTCAAAACCTCAGATTGGTACCTGTGGGTTGCTAGTAGTGTTGATTACATCTTGTAGTTGATGCTAGTTGGTTTATTTGGTGGAAGATTATATGTTCAGATCTATTATGCTATTCAATACCTCTCTGATCTTGGACATGATTATGTCTTATGAGTAGTTACTTTTGTTCTTGAGGACATGGGAGAAGTCTTGTCATAAGTAATCATGTGAACTTGGTATTCGTTCGATATTTTGATGATATGTATGTTGTTGATTCCCTTAGTGGTGTTATGTGAACATCAACTACATCACACTTCACCATCTTTGGGCCTAAGGGAATGCATTGTGGAGTAGTAACTAGATGATGGGTTGCTAGAGTGACAGAAGCTTAAACCCTAGTTTTTGCGCTATTCCGTAAGGGGCTGATTTGGATCCATATGTTTAATGCTATGGTTAGAGTTATCTTAATTCTTCTTTCGTAGTTGCGGATGCTTGCGAGAGGGGGTAATCATAAGTGGGAGGTTTGTCCAAGTAAGGGCAGCACCCAAGCACTGGTCCACCCACATATCAAATTATCAAAGTAGCGAACGCGAATCAAACAAACATGATGAAAGTGACTAGATGAAATTCCCATGTGTCCTCGAGAACGCTTTACTTACTATAAGAGATTGTTCCGGCTTGTCCTTTGCTACAAAAAGGATTGGGTAAACTTTCTGCACCCTTTATTACTATTTTTACGTGTCACTTGTTACAAATTATCTTGCTATCAAACTACTCGTTACCGATAATTTCAGTGCTTGCAGAAAACACCTTGCTGAAAACCGCTTGTCATTTCCTTCTGCTCCTCGTTGGGTTCGACACTCTTACTTATCGAAAGGACTACGATTGATCCCCTATACTTGTGGGTCATCAAGACTCTTTTCTGGCGCCGTTGCCGGGGAGTGAAGCGCCTTTGGTAAGTGGAATTTGGTAAGGAAACATTTATATTACGTGCTGAAATTTATTGTCACTTGTCACTATGGAAAGTAATCCTTTGAGGGGTTTGTTCGGGGTATCTTCACCTCGACCGGAAACACAAATAGTTTCCCCTCAACCTACTGCACCTATTGAAAAAGATATATATTTATTATCTGATTCCTCCGGGTATGTTAGAGAAACTGCTAGCTGATCCTTATGCAGGAGATGGAACGGTACATCCTGATATGCACTTGATCTATGTGGATGAAATTTGTGGATTGTTTAAGCTTGCAGGTATATCCGGAGATGGAGTTAAGAAGAAATTATTCCCTTTATCTTTGGAGGTAAAAGCATTAATATGGTATAGGCTATGTGATGATACTGATACATGGGACTGGAACCGATTGAAACTAGAATTCCATCAGAAATTTTATCCTATGCATTTGGTTCATCGTGATCGGAATTATATATATAATTTTTGGCCTCGTGAAGGAGAAAGCATCGCTCAAGCTTGGGGGGAGGCTTAAGTACATGATGTACACATGCCCCAATCATGAGCTCTCAAAAGAAATTATCTTATAGAATTTTTATGCTCGGCTTTCTCATGATAATCAAAATTTGCTCGATTCTTCTTCGACTGGCTCCTTTATGAAGAAAACTATTGAATTCAGATGGGATCTTCTGGATAGAATTAAATGCAACACTGAAGATTGGGAACTCGACAAAGGTAATGAGTCAGGTATAATACTTGAGTTCGATTGTGTTAAATCTTTCATGGCCACCGATGCTTTTCATAAGTTTAGCACTAAATATGCACTTGACTCTGAGATAGTAGCTTCCTTTTGTGAATCATTTGCTACTCATGTTGACCTCCCTAAGGAGAAGTGGTTTAAATATCATCCCCTTGTTAAAGAAAAAATTGAGGAACATGTTAGTGTTAAAGAAGAAACAATTGTTTACCATGCTAATCCAGTTGTGCCTACCGCTTATATTGAGAACCACCTTTTCCTGTTAGGATTAAGGAACATGCTAAAGTTTCAACTGTGGTTAACAAAAGTCATATTAGAGCACCTAGACCCTCTAAACAAATTAAAGTTGAACCTAATGTTGCTATGGTTAAAGATCTCTGGGTTGATAATATTGATGGGCATGTTATTTACCTCTGCGATGAAGCAGCTAGAATTGCTAAACCTGATCCTAAAGATAAAAACAGACCCATTGCGGGCATGGCTGTTGTCTCTGTTAAAATAGGAGATCATTGTTATCATGGCTTATGTGATTTGGGTGCTAGTGTGAATGCTATTCCGTTTACCTTATATCAAGAAATTATGCATGATATTGCACCTGTTGAAATAGAAGACATTGATGTTACTATTAAGCTTGCAAACAGAGACACCATTACACCACTTGGGATTGTTAGAGATGTTGAAGTCTTGTGTGGAAAAATAAAATACCCTACTGATTTTCTAGTCCTTGGTTCTCCACAAGATGATTTTTGTCCCATTATATTTGGTAGACCTTTCTTGAACACCGTTAATGCCAAGATTGATTGCGCTAAAGAAACTGTTAGCATTAATTTTGGTGGTATGTCTCATGAGTTTAATTTCTCTAAGTTTCGTAGACAACCTCATGATAAAGAATTGCCTAGTAAAGATGAAATTATTGGTCTTGCTTCTATTGCCGTACCTCCTACTGATCCGTTAGAGCAATATTTGCTAGACCACGAAAACGATATGCATCTGAATGAAAGAAATGAAATATATAAGATGTTCTTTGATCAACCACCTATCCTTAAACACAATTTTCCCGTTGAAACACTTGGAGGCCCTCCTCCACCTAAAGGTGATCCTGTGTTTGAATTGAAGCAATTGCCTGATACATTGAAATATGCTTATCTTGATGAAAAGAGGTTACTAAAAACTCTAAGGAAGCACCGAGCTGCTATTGGATATACTCTTGATGATCTTAAGGGCATTAGTCCCACTCTATGTCAGCACAAGATTAATATGGAGCCTGATGCGAAACTAGTTGTCGACCACCAACGACGATTAAATCCTAAGATGAAAGAGGTGGTAAGAACCGAAATATTAAAACTTCTGGAAGCAGGTATAATATATCCCATAGCTGATAGTAGATGGGTAAGTCCCGTTCATTGTGTCCCTAAGAAAGGAGGTATTACCGTTGTTCCTAATGATAGAAATGAACTCATTCCACAAAGAATTGTAACTGGTTATTGGATGGTAATTGATTTTAGAAAATTAAACAAAGCTACTAGAAAAGATCATTACCCCTTACCTTTTATTGATCAAAAGTTAGAAAGATTGTCTAAGCATACACACTTTTGTTTCCTAGACGGTTATTCTGGTTTCTCTCAAATACCTGTGTCACCTGAAGATCAAGAGAAAACCACCTTTACTTGTCTTTTTGGAACTTATGCTTATCGTCGTATGCCTTTTGGTTTATGCAATGCACCCACTACCTTTCAAAGATGTATGACTGCTATATTCTCTGACTTTTGTGAAAAGATTGTTAAGGTGTTCATGGATGATTTTTCCGTTTACGGAACTTCTTTTGATGATTGCTTAAGCAACCTTGATCGAGTTTTGCAGAGATGTGAAAAAACTAATCTTGTCTTGAATTGGGAGAAGTGCCACTTTATGGTGAATGAATGCATTGTCTTGGGGCATAAAATTTCTGAAAGAGGTATTGAAGTTGATAAAGCTAAGGTTGACGCTATTGAGAAAATGCCATGTCCCAAAGATATTAAAGGTATAAGAAGTTTCCTCGGTCATGCTGGTTTCTATAGGAGATTTATTAAAGACTTCTCTAAAATTTTAGGCCTCTTACCAATCTTTTGCAAAAAGATGCTCCGTTTGTTTTTTATGATGATTGTCTAGAAGCCTTTGAAACACATAAGAAAGCCTTAACCACTGCGCCTATTGTTCAACCACCTGATTGGAACTTGCCCTTTGAAATTATGTGTGATGCTAGTGATTATGTTGTTGGTGCTATTCTAGGATAAAGAGTTGATAAGAAATTAAATGTTATCCATTATGCTAGTAAAACTCTAGACAGTGCCCAAAGAAACTATGCTACTACCGAAAAAGAATTTCTAGCAGTTGTGTTTGCGTGTGATAAATTCAGATCTTATATAGTTGATTCTAAATTAACTGTTCACACCGATCATGCTGCCATTAAATATCTTATGGAAAAGAAAGATGCTAAACCTAGACTCATTAGGTGGGTTTTATTGCTACAAGAATATGACTTGCATATTATTGATAGAAAGGGAGCTGAGAATCCCGTAGCAGATAATTTGTCTAGAATAGAAAATGTTCTTGATGACCCACTACCTATTAATGATGATTTTCCTGATGAGCAATTTGCTGTCATAAATGCTTCTCGTAATACTCCTTGGTATGCGGACTATGCTAATTACATTGTTGCTAAATATAAACCACCTAGTTTCACATACCAACAAAAGAAAAAGTTCTTCTTTGATTTAAGACATTATTTCTGGGATGACCCACATTTTTATAAAGAAGGAGTAGATGGTATTATTAGACGTTGTATACCTAAGCATGAACAGGAACAAATCCTATGGAAGTGTCACTCCGAAGCTTACGGGGGACACCATGCGGGAGACAGAACTGCACACAAGGTATTACAATCTGGTTTTTATTGGCCTACTCTTTTCAATGATGCACGTAAGTTTGTCCTATCTTGTGATGAATGTCAAAGAATTGGTAATGTTGGTAGACGTCAGGAAATGCCTATGAATTATTCACTTGCTGTTGAACCATTTGATGTTTGGGGATTTGATTATATGGGACCTTTTCCTAAATCCAATGGGTATACTCATATTTTAGTTGTTGTTGATTACGTTACTAAGTGAGTAGAAGCTATTCCAACTAGTAGTGCTGATCATAACACTTCTATTAAAATGCTTAAAGAAGTTATTTTCACGAGGTTTGGAGTCCCTAGATATTTAATGACTGATGGTGGTTCACATTTTATTCATGGTGCATTCCGTAAATTGCTCGCTAAATATGATGTCAACCATAGAATTGCATCTCCTTATCACCCTCAAACTAGTTGTCAAGTAGAATTGAGCAATAGAGAAATAAAGTTAATTTTGCAAAAAACCAGTAATAGATCTAGAAAGAATTGGTCTAAGAAACTTGACGATGCATTATGGGCTTATAGAACTGCTTATAAAAATCCTATGGGTATGTCTCCTTATAAAATGGTTTATGGAAAAGCATGTCATTTACCTCTTGAGTTAGAACATAAAGCATATTGGGCAATTAAAGAACTCAATTATGATTTCAAACTTGCCGATGAAAAGAGGTTATTTGATATTAGCTCATTAGATGAATGGAGAACCCAAGATTATGAAAATGCCAAATTGTTTAAAGAAAAAGTTAAAAGATGGCATGATAGAAGAATTCAAAAACGGGAATTTAAAGTAGGTGAGCAAGTTCTATTATACAATTCTCGTTTGAGATTCTTTGCAGGAAAACTTCTCTCTAAATGGGAAGGACCGTATATCATCAAAGAAGTTTATCGCTCCGGAGCCATCAAAATAAATAATTCCGAAGGCACTAATCCGAGAGTGGTGAATGGGCAAAGAATTAAGCACTATATTTCAGGTACCCCTATTAATGTTGAAACTAATATTATTGAGACAATTACACCGGAGGAATACATAAGAGAGACCTTCCGGAACACTCCAGAACCCTGAAAAGGAAGAGGTATGTGATACGGTAAGTAAACCGACTCCAAAAATTCCATAAAAATAGTTCCTGTCAGTTTTGGAATATTTAGAAAAATACAAAAATAAGAAAGAGCCGGGGGACCCACCTGGTGCCCACGAGGCACCAGGGCACGCCACCCCCCGACACGCGCCCTGGTACCTCGTGGGCCCCATGTGAGCCTTCCCGACTCCGTTTTCTTCTGGATTACTTGTTTTGCAAGATAAAAAATCCTTATATATACTTCCAGATGTTTTGACCACCGTATCGTAGAAATCTCTTCTGTTCTTGTTTCGTGCTACCTTTCTGACAGATCCGAAAGCATGTCGTCTCAGGACTCGGATGGAGAAAGCTTTGTATCACACTATGTTGCAAATCCAAAGATCTATGGGGATATAGACCCTTATGGATGGTCCGAGGAGGAGGAGCAAGATGCCAACATAAAGGAGACAGAAGACGCGAGTTCGGATGAAGACGATGCCCCTCTACCTCAACCTGGAGATATGCATGTGGAGTTCAAGAAATTGAGCATCCCAAACACAGTAAACAAGTCTAAGATCCAATTTATCCCGTCCCGTTTCTGCAGGAAAGCAAGGAGGCACTATGTAAAAAGGTATTGAAGCTTGAACAAGAAGTCGATGATTTAAGTAAGGAAAACTTCATCCTCAAACGTAAGTTGGACAAGCTCGCCCCACCATCACCACCATCACCAAAGAAGGAGACTTGAGCACACGGGTATGGGCACTCCCCTTGGCTTGTGCCAAGCTTGGGGGAGGTGCCCTGGTATCGTATAACCATCACTTTTATTATCATTACCTATTTTTAGTCCGACCCTTAGTTATTTCGTGATCTAGTTTAATAAAAGTTTAGTATGATCTATTTTCGAGTATTAGCTTCATGATCTATCTATCCATGTAATCGAGTTGAGAGTTATATAATAAAGAGTAGTTTGAGTTTTTGCTTCTTTACTTTCATGTTCCAATTCTAACAATGAAAATAATTAAAAAGATCATATGCTAATCTTATGGAAAGTAATGACATCACATAAAGAAAAGTATAAGTGGTAAAATTTATTGGAAGTTAACAAACATAGTATTAGTCAATGGTGCAATTCATGAAAGAATTAATAAGGGAAGAGAAGATTCACATATAAATACACTATCTTGGATATCTTTTATGATTGTGAGCCGCCATCAAATATTTTATGTCAATTAGTTGACGTTGGACAAGGTAGACAACGTAATGGGTTATGTTTGCTTATATTCACATAGAAGTTATATTGTTTTGGATCCTCTAACATGTGGTGCTTGCCCCCTATCCTTTGCTAGCCAAAAATCCGCACTAAGTAGAGATACTACTTGTGCATCCAAAAACTCTTGAACCCAGTTTCATGTCATGAGAGTCCACTATATCTACCTATGGATTGAATAAGATCCTTCAAGTAAGTTGTCATCGGTGCAAAAAGCAATAAAAATTGCCTCTAAATATGTCTAAACTTTTATTGTAAGGGAAATAAACTTTGTACGAACTTGTGATGGTAAAGAAATAAAAGCGACAGACTGCATAATAAAGGTTGCTATCACAAGGGGCAATATAAAGTGATGTTCCTTTGTATTAAGAGCTCTTGCATCCAAAAACAAAAAGCGCATGACAACCTATGCTTCCCTCTGCGAAGGGCCTATCCTTTACTTTTATGTATTTACTTTTTATGCAAGAGTCAATAGTGTTCTCCTCTACTTCCTTTTTATTTTTCTCTTTTGCAAGCATCATGTGGTGGGGAAATATCTAGGCACATATATCCAGTTGGATATGGGTGATCATGATTTATTATTGTTGAAATCACCCTTGAGGTGAATCAGTTGGGAGGAAAATGTAGGGGAACGCGATAGAAAACAAAAAAAAAATTGGTACAGCGAGCATGCCCAGGACCACTATGGAGACTGCATACACGGTTTGATATTATCCGTACCGACTCAAAACGCAGCAGAAGAAGAGTCGGTGTAGATCGTCGGTGCAGATCCCCGCAGCTAGGATTTACAACCTCCCAACCGCGAGGATGTACTCCCTCGCCGGGCAGCCCTTCGGGAGGCGGTCGGACAGTCCCTCGGACGATGTCGCGGACAGCCCTTCGGGAGGACCCTCGAAACCCGAACGGTAACTCGGACAGCCCTTCGGGAGGACACCCGAAACTCGAACGGTAACTCGGACAGCCCTCCGGGAGGACACTCGAACAGCCCCTCGGGCAAAAGATCGAAACTACAATCTCTCTACGGGGTTGCACACATACGGTGTCAGCTATCCGGCAGGGCTTCGCCGTCCAGAACTAGTTCTTGCCGGAACCCAGACAACCTTTCGGCTCTACGAAACTATTTTGCTAGGAGGAAGAGAGAGAGAGCCAGACGAGCATGGCATGTGTATGAGAGCTTGGATGAGGTTTGGAGAGCACCCCTCCACCTCTATTTATAGGATAGCCAAGGGGTAAAGTTGGCATTCAAAAATACCAAAAGTACCCCCACTTTATGCATTTTCATAAAAGAATAAAGCTAAAAGGGATGGCATGTGGAGCTCCAAGGAGCTCCACCTCCCTTGGCCAGCCAATCTTGGGGGCCCCCCCATGAGGGGGCTTCATTGGCTCCCAAGTCCTTCTAGAAGCCTTTTGGAAAATATCCCAAAAGGTGCTTTTCAAAAAATATCCATAAAGCACTTTTACTATTCATGAAGAGATTTTTCTGCGTCCGTTAAATCCCAAATTATTTCTGTGTGCCTAGAATAATTCCAGTACCCACTAAAACAATTTTGAACACATTCCGAAACAATTCCGGAACAATGTTTTTCTTCAGCGAAAAGCAACCAAACTTTTTCGGTGATTTTCTCTCAAACTCCCTATCTAGTATTCAGCAGATAGATGACCCTTAAGCGTGTGACCCTATAGGTTCAGTGAAGTATAGACATGACCCGGAACACTTTCCGATCAATGGTCAACGTCGGAGCCGTGGACACCCATATTGACCCCTATACCCACATGAATGAATATTCGAGTGAACCTCCAGTTGCTGTGTGCTATTCCTGTTGCTTCTCGATATATTACAAACACCCGAGGTGAGATTTATTGCATCCCCGTGGATCAACAACTTGTCCACCATGCAAGTTACCTCGTTACCGGTTTTGTTCTCTTTTCTCGTTTCCATGTTCCGGCATCCCAGTGATCAAATCACAATGTGTCTGGCCAGACGATGATGGATACCGTAACACCGAGAGGGCCCAAGAATATCTCTCCATCGTCGGAGGAGCAAATCCCAATCTTGAGCTATCTCGTTACTTGTCATACTTTTCCGTGAACCCGTAAGCTGCCGTAATAGCCACCCATTTACGGATGACGTTTAACAAACCCCAAAGTTCACGAAGCAAGTACGAAGGAACTCGATACTCTCATGGTCTAAGGAATTATGCAAACATTAACTATCTTTGTGTTATTAACCATTAACTTGTGACGAATGTATCTCATAGCATAATATCAATTCGGGTCAATTCAACACAAGTGTTCTACTAACATTGTGCCCTCAAAATTGCCGGCATAGACATGCCCATGATCAGGAAAACAGGATCATCATGCAATACTTGAGCCAGTCTTACAGGCAAGACTAGGAATACATTTTACTATTTATTATACCACACGTGCACATGAGTTTCCCTCCAAGCCTCGTGGATATTGCAGACTCGAGAATCATTGCAGTTATAGCATGGAACATAAACATTCATTACAAACTCGGAGATACAAATAACTGTTATTACTGCCTCTAGGGCATATCTCCTACAGCAAATTCACAAGCCCCTATCTTTCTATGTGTCTGGCTGAAACTTTTGCTCCATATATATGTCGTGAGTTTTAGCAATCATAGAAGACTAAATGATGGTTGAGTACGTGGACTTGCTAAATAGCTCCTACATGAGACCCTTCCTGAAAATATGATGAATTCCAATTGCATTGTTGACCGAGAACATAGTTTGTTAGTTTTCAAGAAAGTTTATGCCTTATACTCCATTGTTGTGATGAATTGTTACTTGCTTATGAGAAGTTTATGATAATAAATATTGTTGTTATAATAATGATCATGATGCTTCTATGTCCGTATTTTGTTTTTATCGACACCTCTCTCTCTAAACATGTGGACATGATTATCGATATCGGCTTTTGCTTGAGGACAAGCGAGGTCTAAGCTTGGGGGAGTTGATACATCCATTTTGCATCATGTTTTAATACTGTTATTTATAGTGTTTTTAATCAATATAACACTTTGTGGAGCAATTCTAATGTCTTTTCTCTCTTAATATGCACGATTCACACAAGGAGTGAGATTGCCGGCAACTGGAATTCTGGACCTGAAAAAGCTCTGTCAAGATACCTATTCTGCACATCTCCAAATGAGCTGAAATTTTATGGAGAATTATTTTGGAATATATAAAAAATATTGGAAGCAAAAAGTACCAGAGGGGGCCACCCAGGTGCCCACGAGGCACCAGGGCGCGCCACCCCCCCCCCCCCCAGGCGCGCCCTGGTACCTCGTGGAGGCCCTGGCCCACTTCTGGCCCCCATTTTCTGGTATATAAGTGCATTTGACCTGAAAAAATATAGAGAAGGCTTTTGGGACAGTGCGCCGCCGTCTCGAGGCGGAACTTGGGCAGGAGCACTTTTGCCCTCCGGCGGAGAGATTCTGCCGGGGATACTTCCCTCCGGGAGGGGGAAATCGTCGCCATCGACATCACCAGTGATCCTCTCATCATGGGAGGACTACTCTTCATCAACATCTTCACCAGCACCATCTCATCTCAAACCCTAGTTCATCTCTTGTATTCAATCTTTGTCTCAAAACCTCAGATTGGTACCTGTGGGTTGCTAGTAGTGTTGATTACATCTTGTAGTTGATGCTAGTTGGTTTATTTGGTGGAAGATTATATGTTCAGATCTATTATGCTATTCAATACCTCTCTGATCTTGGACATGATTATGTCTTATGAGTAGTTACTTTTGTTCTTGAGGACATGGGAGAAGTCTTGTCATAAGTAATCATGTGAACTTGGTATTCGTTCGATATTTTGATGATATATATGTTGTTGATTCCCTTAGTTGTGTTATGTGAACGTCGACTACATGACACTTCACCATCTTTGGGCCTAAGGGAATGCATTGTGGAGTAGTAATTAGATGATGGGTTGCTAGAGTGACAGAAGCTTAAACCCTAGTTTTTGCGCTATTCCGTAAGGGGCTGATTTGGATCCATATGTTTAATGCTATGGTTAGAGTTATCTTAATTCTTCTTTCGTAGTTGCGGATGCTTGCGAGAGGGGGTAATCATAAGTGGGAGGTTTGTCCAAGTAAGGGCAGCACCCAAGCACCGGTCCACCCACATATCAAATTATCAAAGTAGCGAACGCGAATCAAACAAACATGATGAAAGTGACTATATGAAATTCCCATGTGTCCTTGAGAACGCTTTACTTACTATAAGAGATTGTTCCGGCTTGTCCTTTGCTACAAAAAGGATCGGGCCAACTTGCTGCACCCTTTATTACTATTGTTACGTGTCACTTGTTACAAATTATCTTGCTATCAAACTACTCGTTACCGATAATTTCAGTGCTTGCAGAAAACACCTTGCTGAAAACCGCTTGTCATTTCCTTCTGCTCCTCGATGGGTTCGACACTCTTACTTATCGAAAGGACTACGATTGATCCCCTATACTTGTGGGTCATCAGTCTCAAGCATCTAAGCTTGGGGATGCCCCGGTAGGCATCCCACCTTTCTTCTTCAACAACTATCGGTCAGTTTTGGTTGAGCCTAAGTTTTATCTTCTTCACATCATATGTGCTATCCTTGGAATGTCATTTTATTTTGTTTTACTTGCTGTTTGAATAAAATAATAAGATCTGAAATTTTTAAATGAGGGAGATCCCTCACATACCTATTTACTTAACTACTCATTTGGTCTTCACTTATATCTTTTTGGAGTAGTTTGTCATTTACTCTTGTTCTTCACTTATATCCTATGAGTAAATTGTTGAAATGAATTGAATATCATAAAGTTGAAATTTATATGCTTCATATGCTTGTCCCATGAGGATTAGTGACTTCACATACAAGAAGTATAAGTGGTAAAATTTATTGAAAGTTAACAAACATAGCATTGGTCACTTGAACAATTCAAGAAAGAATTTTGAAGGAAGAGAAATTACACATATAAATATACTATCTTGGACATCTTCTATGATTGTGAGCCCCCATTAATTATTTTCAAGCTTGATCAAGTAGTTGACGTTGGACAAGGAAGACAACGTAATGAGTTATGTTTGTTTATATTCACACAGAAGTTATATTGTCATGGATCCTCTAACATGTGGTGCTTGCTTAGGATCTTTTGCTAGCCAAAAATTAGATACTACTTGTGCATCCAAAAACCCTTAAACCCAGTTTCTTGCCATGAGTGTCCACCATAGCTACCTATGGATTGAATAAGATCCTTCAAGTAAGTTGTCATCGGTGCAAAAAGCAATAAAAATTGCTCCTAAATTATGTATGATCTTTTATTGTAAGGGAAAATAAGCGTTGTATCAACTTGTGATGGTAAAGAAATAAAAGCGACGGACTGCATAATAAAGGTTGCTATCACAAGGGGCAATATAACGTGACGTTACTTTGCATTAAGGGCTTGTGCATCCAACCATAAAAAGCGCTTGACAACCTCTGCTTCCCTCTGCCATGTTTATTATAGTTTTGTATGATTTTGGTGCACTTTTACATGGCTTTTATATGATTTTCATGGACTAACATATTGACCTAGTGCCCAGTGCCAGTTGTTGTTTTCTGCTTGTTTTTGGTTTTCCAGAAAATCCATATCAAACGAAGTCCAAATGCAGCGAAACTTTTTGACGATTTTTTCTGGAAGGAAACAGACCCAGGAAGCTTTGGAGGAGCAGCAGAAGAACCACAGGGGCCCCACGAGCCACCTGGGCGCGCCTGCCCCCCCCCCCCCAGGCGTGCCCTGGTGCCTCGTGGGCCCCCTGTGGCCCCCTCTTCACGTGATTCCAACGCTGAAAAATCATATATATTCAGAAACCCCCGAAAGTTAACCTAGATGAGTTTTTACGCTGCCGCAAGCCTCTGTACCTCCACGATCTCATCTACAGTCCTTTTCTGGCACCCTGTCGGAGGGGGGAAATCATCTCCAGAGGCCATCTTCATCATCCCAGCGGTCTCCATGACGAGGAGGGAGTAGTTGACCCTCGGGGCTGAGGGTTTGTACCAGTAGCTATGTGTTTTATCTCTCTCTCTCTCTCGTGTTCTTGATTTGGCACGATCTTGATGTATCGCGAGCTTTGTTAATATAGTTGGATCATATGGTGTTTCTTCCCTCTCTATCCTTGTTGTGATGAATCAAATCTTTTCCCTTTGAGGTTTCGTTATTGTTGGATTGAATATTTCAGATTTGAGAACACTTGATGTATATCTTGCATATGAATACCCATGGTGACAATGGGGTATTATATTGATTCACTTGATATATGTTTTGGCACTCAACTGGCGGATTCCCGTGGTGACATTGGGGTAATCTATGCATAGGGGTTGATGCACGTTTTCATTATCTTTTCTCCGATAGAAACTTTGGGGTGCTCCTTGGAGTTCTTTGTGTGGATTGAATATTATGATTATGAAGTTGTTTGATGCATATCGTATAATCAACTCATGGATACTTGTGGTGACATTGGAGTATCTAGGTGACATTAGAGTTGGTTGATGTGTATCATATGGTGTTATTTTAGTACGAACTCTAGGGCTGTTTGTGACACTTATAGGAATAGCTCAATAGATCGATCGGAAAGGATAACTTTGAGGTGGTTTCGTACCCTTCAAACAATTTCTATCTTGTGTTCTCCGCTAATAGGAACTTGGGAGTGATTCTTTATCGCACGTTGTGGGATGGTTATATGATCCAATTATATTAGCATTGTTGAGAGATTGCACTAGTGAAAGTATGAACCCTAGGCCTTGTTTCTAAGCATTGCAATACCGTTTATGCTCACTTTTGTTACTTGCTACCTTGCTGTTTTTTATTGTTCGCACTACAAAAACCTATATCTACTATCCATACTACACTTGTATCACCATCTCTTCGGCGAACTAGTGCACCTATACAATTTACCATTGTATTGGGTGTGTTGGGGACACAAGAGACTCTTTGTTATTTGGTTGCAGGGTTGTTTGAGAGAGACCATCTTCATCCTATGCCTCCCACGGATTGATAAACCTTAGGTCATCCACTTGAGGGAAAATTGCTACTGTCCTACAAACCTCTGCAATTGGAGGCCCAACACGAGTCTACAAGAACAAGTTGTGTAGTAGACATCAGACATCGATAAAAATAAAATACGGACATGAAGCATCATGATCTTTATTATAACAGCAATATATCATCATAAAACTTCTCATGAAAAAGTGACAATTCATCCACAAGTTAAAGTATGAACCATAAACCAAATTGAAAACTAACAAACTATGATCTCAGTCACTGAAGCAATTGTAATTCATCATATTATCAGAAAGAGTCTATGTAAGAGCTTTGTTTAGCAAGTTCACATACTCAGCTATCATTTAGTATTCTATGATTGCTGACACTCACGACATACTTATGGAGCAAAAGTTTCAGTCGAACACATAGAAAGATAGGGGCTTATAATTTCGCCTCCCAACATATATACCTCAAGGGTAATGTCAACAATAATAACTCATGATCTCCTACATCCAACTGGATATATATGCCTGGATCAATCCCAACCACATGATGCTTGCCAAGAGAGAAAATAAAAATGGAATAGAGGAGAATACTATTGACTCTTGCATGAAAGTAAATACATAAAGTAAAAGATAGGCCCTTCGCAGAGGGAAGCAGAGGTTGTCATGCGCCTTCTGTTTTTGGATATGCAAGCTCTTAATGTAAAGGAACATCACTTTATATAGCCCCTTGTGATAGCGACCTTTATTATGCAGTATGTCGCTTTTATTACTCCACCATCACAAGATCATACAAAGCTTATTTTCCCTTATAATAAAAGTCCATACATGTTTAGGAGCAATTTTTCTTGCTTTGCACCGATGACAACTTACTTGAAGGATCTTATTCAATCCATAGGTAGATATAGTGGACTCTCATGACATGAAACTGGGTTCAAGAGTTTTTGGATGCACAAGTAGTATCTCTACTTAGTGCGGATTTTTGGCTAGCAAAGGATAGGGGGCAAGCACCACATGTTAGAGGATCCAAAACAATATAACTTCTATGTGAATATAAGCAAACATAACCCATTACGTTGTCTACCTTGTCCAACGTCAACTAATTGACATAAAATATTTGATGGCGGCTCACAATCATAAAAGATATCCAAGATAGTGTATTTATATGTGAGACCTCTCTTCCCTTATTACTTTTTCAGGAATTGCTACAATGACCAATGCTATGTTTGTCAACTTCCAACAAGTTTTATCAATTATACTTCTTTTATGTGAAGTCATCACTCCCCATGGGATTAGCATATGATCTTACTTTTCATTCTTTATTTATTTCTTGGATTGGATCATCAAAAGCAAAACACTCAACTCAAACTACTCTTTATTATATAACTTTCACACACGATTACATAGATAGATAGATCACAAAGCAAGCACTCGAAACTAAATCATACTAAAACTTTATTCTTCTAAATCACGAAATAACTAAGGATCGAACTAAGATAGATAATGATGATGAAAAAGTGATGGTGATACGATACCGGGGCACCTCCTCCAAGCTTGGCACAAGCCAAGGGTGGTGCCCATACCCATGTACTCAATTCTCCTTGTTGGGTGATGGTGGTGAGGAAGTGGTGGGCTTGTCCTTCCACTTGAGGATACGAATTTCTTCTTTTAATTTGTCATTCTCTATTTCGAGATCCCAAATTTTGCGACGTAGTTTATCCGAATCTTCCTGCACATTATGGAAAGGAGTGAATTGAATTTTAGGAACCTTCATCGTATTGGGTAAGCTAGACCTCTTGAATTCAATGTGCATATCCCCTGGTTGAGGCAGGGGGAGATCCTCGTCCTCCTCGCTGGAATGACCTTGCTTTTCCCTCAAATCAGCATCTTCCTCTTCATCGGTTACCCAACCAAAGGGATCAATGTCCCCATAGACTCTAGGGTTTGCAACAAGATGAGAAACAAAGCTTTCCCCGTCTGACTCCTGAGATGACATGGTGCTTGACCTCGAAAGACTGACAGAAAACAGCACGAAACAAGAACAGAGGAGAAACTTGCGATGCGGTGGTCAAAACACCCGTGAGTATATATAATGAATTTTTCCCGTGCAAAACAAGTAATATGGAAGAAAAAGGGAGTCGGGAAAGTCCATGAGGGCGCCACAAGCCTGGTAGGCGCGCCCCCCAGGCTTGTCGCCTCCTCGTGCACTTTTCGGACTGTTTATTATTTTCCTAATTTTGTATATATTCCAAAAACAGACAGAAAGTACTTTTATGGAAGTTTTGGAGTCAGTTTACTTACCGTACCACATACCTACTCCTTTTCTGGATTCTGGAGCGTTTCGGAAGATTTCCTCTATGTGCTCTTCCGGTGTCATTGTTGGAATAATATTAGTTTCAACACTAATGGTCGTATCTGAGATATAATATTTAATTCTTTGCCCATTAACCACTCTCGGATTATTGCCTTCGGAGTTGTTTATTTTGATGGCTCCGGAGCGATAAACTTCTTCGATGATATACGGTCCTTCCCATTTAGAGAGAAGTTTTCCTGCAAAAAATCTTAAACGAGAATTGTATAATAGAACATGATCACCTACTTTGAATTCCAGTTTTTGAATTCTCTTATCATGCCATCTTTTAACTTTTTCGTTAAACAACTTGGCATTTTCATAAGCTTGGGTTCTCCATTCATCTAAAGAACTAATATCAAATAGCCTCTTTTGACCGGCAAGTTTAAAATCATAGTTAAGTTCTTTAATTGCCCAATATGCTTTATGTTCTAGTTCAAGAGGTAAATGACATGCTTTTTCATAGACCATTTTATATGGAGACATACCCATAGGATTTTTATAAGCAGTTCTGTAAGCCCATAGTGCATCATCAAGTTTCTTAGACCAATTCTTTCTGGATCTATTAACATTTTTTGCAAAATTAATTTTATTTCTCTATTAGTTAATTCAACTTGACCACTAGACTGAGGATGATAAGGAGATGCAATTCTATGGTTAACATCATATTTAGCAAGCAACTTATGGAAAGCACCATGAATAAAATGTGAACCACCATCAGTCATTAAATATCTAGGGACTCCAAACCTCGAAAATATGACTTCTTTAAGCATTTTAATGGAAGTGTTATGATCAGCACTACTAGTTGGAATAGCTTCTACCCACTTAGTAAGATAATCAACAGCAACCAAAATATGAGTATACCCATTGGATTTAGGAAAAGGTCCCATATAATCAAAACCCCAAACATCAAATGGTTCAATAACAAGTGAATAATTCATAGGAATTTCTTGACGTCTACCAACATTACCAATTCTTTAACAATCATCACAAGAAAGGACAAACTTACGTGCATCTTTGAAAAGAGTAGGCCAATAGAAACCAGATTGTAATACCTTGTGTGCAGTTCTGTCTCCCGCATGGTGTCCTCCATATGCCTCGGAGTGACACTTACGTAGGATTTATTCCTGTTCATGCTCAGGTACACAACGTCTAATAATACCATCTACTCCTTCTTTATATAAGTGAGGGTCATCCCAAAAGTAATGTCTTAAATCAAAGAAGAATTTTTTTTTTGTTGGTATGTGAAACTAGGTGGTATATATTTAGCAACAATGTAATTAGCATAGTATGCATACCAAGGAGTATTACGAGAAGCATTTATCATAGCTAATTGTTCATCAGGAAAATCATCATTAATAGGAAGTGGGTCATCAAGAACATTTTTCATTCTAGACAAGTTATCAGCTACGGGATTCTCAGCTCCCTTTCTATCAACAATATGCAAATCAAATTCTTGTAGCAAAAGAACCCACCTAATAAGTCTAGGTTTAGCATCTTTCTTTTCCATAAGATATTTAATAGCAGCATGATCAGTGTGAATAGTAACTTTGGAAACAACAATATAAGATCTGAATTTATCACACGCAAACACAACTGCTAAAAATTCTTTCTCAGTAGTAGCATAATTTCTTTGAGCACTGTCTAGAGTTTTACTAGCATAATGAATAACATTCAATTTCTTATGAACTCTTTGCCCTAGGACAGCACCAACAGCATAATCACTAGCATCACACATAATTTCAAAGGGTAGGTTCCAATCAGGTGGTTGAACAATAGGTGCTAAAATTAAGGCTTTCTTAAGTATTTCAAAGGCTTCTACACAATCATCATCAAAAACAAATGGAATATCTTTTTGCAAGAGATTAGTAAGAGGCATAGAAATTTTAGAGAAGTCAATTATAAACCTTCTATAAAAACTAGCATGACCTAGGAAACTTCTTATACCTTTGATATCTTTAGGACATGGCATTTTCTCAATAGCATCAACTTTAGCTTTATCAACTTCAATACCTCTTTCGGAAATTTTATGCCCAAGGACTATACCTTCATTTACCATAAAGTGGCACTTCTCCCAATTCATGAAAATATTAGTTTCTTCACATCTCTGCAAAACTCGATCAAGGTTGCTCAAGCAATCATCAAAAGAAGTTCCGTAAACGGAGAAATCATCCATGAAAACCTCAACAATCTTTTCACAAAAGTCAGAGAATATAGCAGTCATACATCTTTGAAAGGTAGCAGGTGCATTACATAAACCAAAAGGCATACGACGATAAGCATAAGTTCCAAAAGGACAAGTAAAGGTGGTTTTCTCTTGATCTTCAGGTGACACAGGTATTTGAGAGAAACCAGAATAACCATCTAGGAAGCAAAAGTGTGTATGTTTAGATAATCGTTCTAACATTTGATCAATAAAAGGCAAGGGGTAATGATCTTTCCTAGTAGCTTTATTTAATTTCCTGAAATCAATTACCATCCTATAACCAGTTACAATTCTTTGTGGGATAAGTTCATTTTTATCATTAGGAACAACGTTAATACCTCCTTTCTTAGGAACACAATGAACAGAACTTACCCATCTACTATCAGCTATGGGATAAATTATACCTACCTCCAGAAGCTTTAATATTTCAGTTCTTACCACATCTTTCATTTTAGGATTCAGCCTTCTTTGATGATCAACAACGGGCGCATCTGGCTCCATATGAATTTTATGCTGACACAAAGTGGGACTAATGCCCTTAAGATCATCGAGAGTATATCCAATAGCAGCTTGGTGCTTCTTCAGAGTTTTAAGTAATCTCTTTTCTTCATGCTCTGAAAGGTTGGCACTGATAATAATAGGATATATCTTCTTTTCATCAAGATAATCATATTTAAGTGTATCAGGTAATTGCTTTCATTCGAACACAGGATCACCCTTGGGTGGAAGTGGATCTCCCAAGCTTTTAACAGGCAAATTATATTTAAGGATATGTGCTTGTTTAAAGAACAACTCGTCTATTTCATTTCTTTCATTCATATGCATATCATTCTCAAGGTCTAGTAAATATTGTTCTAAAAGATCAGTAGGAGGCACAGCAATAGAAGCAAGACCAACAATTTCATCCTTATTAGGTAATTCTTTATCATGAGGTTGTCTATCAAACTTAGAGAAATTAAACTCATGAGACACCTCACCAAAATTAACACTAACAGTTTCTTTATTGCAATCAATCTTAACATTAACTGTATTCAAGAAAGGTCTACCAAATATAATGGGACAAAAATCATCTTGTGGTGATCCAAGAACAAGAAAATCAGTAGGATATTTGATCTTACCACACAAGACTTCAACATCTCTAACAATCCCAAGTGGTGAAATAGTATCTCTATTTGCAAGCTTAATAGTAACATCAATGTCTTCAATCTCAATGGGTGCAATATCATTCATGACTTCTTGATAGAGAGTAAACGGAATAGCACTCACACTAGCACCAATAACACATAAACCATGATAGCAATGATCTCCAATTTTAACAAAAATAACAGGCATGCCAATTACAGGTTTGTTTTTATCTTTAGTATCTGGCGTAGCAATTCTAGTTGCTTCATCACAGAGATATATGACATGTCCATCAATATTATCAACCAAAAGATCTTTAACCATTGCAACATTAGGTTCAACTTTAATTTGATCAGAGGGTATAGGTACTCTAATATTACTCTTATTAACCACAGTTGAACCTTTAGCATGTTCCTTAATCCTAACAGGGAAAGGAGGTTTCTCAATATAAGCAGTAGGCACAACTGGATCAACATGGTAAATAATTGTTTCTACTTTATCACTAATAGGTTCTTCATTCAATTCAATAGGTGGATGATATTTAAACCATTTCTCCTTAGGGAGGTCAACATGAGCAACAAAAGATTCACAAAAGGTAGCTACTATCTCAGAGTCAAGTCCATATTTAGTACTAAACTTATGAAAAGCATCTGTTTCCATAAAAGATTTAACACAATCAAACTCAAGATTTATACCTAACTCATTATCTTTGTCGATTTCCCAATCTTCAGAGTTACGTTTAATTCTTTCCAGGAGATCCCATCTAAATTCAATAGTTCTCTTCATAAAGGAACCAGCAGAAGAAGTATCGAGCATGGATTGATCATTATGAGAAAGCCGAGCATAAAAGTTTTGAAGAATTATTTCTCTTGAGAGCTCATGATTGGAGCATGTGTGCAACATATATTTTAGTCTCCCCAAGCTTGAGAGATACTTTCTCCTTCACGAGGCCAAAAATTATATATATAATTCCGATCACGATGAACCAAATGCATAGGATAAAATTTCTGGTGGAATTCGAGCTTCAACCGGTTCCAGTCCCATGTTTCAGTATAATCACATTGCATATACCATGTCAATGCCTTTCCCTGCAAAGATAAAGGGAATACTTTCTTCTTAACTCCATCTCGGGATAGACCTGCAAGCTTAAACAATCAACAAATTTCATCAACATATATCAAGTGCATATCAGGATGTACCGTTCCATCTCCTGCATAAGAATTAGCTAGCAGTTTCTCTACCATACCCGAAGGAATTTCATAATAAATATTTTTAGTAGGTTCAATAGGTTGAGGAGCAACTCTCAATGCTTTCGAACGACGTGAAGATACCCCGAACAAGCCCCTCAAAGGATTACTTTCCATAGTGACAAGTGACGGTAAATTTCAGCACGTAATATAAATGTTTCCTTACCAAATTCCACTCACCAAAGGCGCTTCACTCCCCGGCAACGGCGCCAGAAAAGAATCTTGATGACCCACAAGTATAGGGGATCAATCGTAGTCCTTTCAATAAGTAAGAGTGTCGAACCCAACGAGGAGCAGAAGGAAATGACAAGCGGTTTTCAGCAAGGTATTCTCTGCAAGTACTGAAAGTAGCGGTAACAGGTAGTTTTGATAGCAAGATAATTCGTAACAAGTAACAAGTATAATAAAGTGCTGCAAGGTGGCCCAATACTTTTTATAGCAAAGGACAAGCCGGAACAAACTCGTATAATAAGCAAAGCGTTCTCAATGACACATGGGAATTTCATCTAGTCACTTTCATCATGTTTGTTTGATTCGCGTTCGCTACTTTGATAATTTGATATGTGGGTGGACCGGTGCTTGGGTGCTATTCTTACTTGAACAAACCTCTCACTTATGATTACCCCCTCTCGCAAGCATCCGCAACTATGAAAGAAGAATTAAGATAACTCTAACCATAGCATGAAACATATGGATCCAAATCAGCCCCCTACGGAATAGCGCATAAACTAGGGTTTAGGCTTCTGTCACTCTAGCAACCCATCATCTAATTACTACTCCACAATGTATTCCCTTAGGCCCAAAGATGGTGAAGTGTCATGTAGTCGACATTCACACGACACCACTAAAGGAAGCACAACATACATAGCATCAAAATATCGAACGAATACCAAATTCACATGATTACTTATGACAAGACTTCTCCCATGTCCTCAAGAACAAAAGTAACTACTCACAAATCATATTCATGTTCAAGATCAGAGGGGTATTGAATAGAATTAAGGATCTAAACATATAATCTTCCACCAAATAAACCAACTAGCATCAACTACAAGATGTAATCAACACTACTAGCAACCCACAAGTACCAATCTGAGGTTTTGAGACAAAGATTGAATACAAGAAATGAACTAGGGTTTGAGATGAGATGGTGTTGGTGAGGATGTTGATGAAGATTGGTCCTCCCACGATGAGAGGATCGTTGGTGATGTCGATGGCTTCGATTTCCCCCTCCCGGAGGGAAGTTTCCCCGGCGGAATCTCTCCGCCGGAGAGCAAAATAGCTCCTGCCCAGGTTCCGCCTCGAGACGGCGGCGCTTCATTCTGAAAGTCTTCTTCTCATTTTTTCTAGGGCAAATGGCTTCATATAGCAGAAGGAGGGGGCCAGAGGCCTGCCACGGGCCCCACAAGCCAGGGGGCGCGCCCAGGGGGGTAGGGCGCGCCCCCCAGGCTTGTGGCTTCTTGGTGGGGCCCCTTCTGTTGATTCTTTCGCTAGTATTTTTTATATATTCCAAAATAATTCTACGTAAATTTTCAGGTCATTTGGAGTTGTGCAGAATAGCTATCTCTGTTTCACCCCTTTTAGGTCCAGGATTATAGCTGCCGACATTCTCCCTCTTCATGTGAATCTTGCAAAATAAGAGAGAAAAGGCATAAGAATTGTACCATAAAGTGAAATAATGATCAAAAACATAATAATTATCACTAAGAAATCATGATGCAAATTGGACGTATCAAACTCCACTCATGTGCACACGCTCATCAACTGTCGTAGGACATTGATTCTTGCTAAGTGTCGTGCCATGTGGCATTGGGAGAAAACATTACTTAGCGCTCTCCATTCTAAATCTCTTTAAAACCATTTTAATGTATGTGCTTTGGCTCAGTGAAATTAGACGTCTTGATCTATCCCTATAGATCTTTATGCCTAATATATAAGCTGACTCGCCTAAGTCTTTCATCGAAAACACACTTTTCATTGAATCTTTTATTGTGCTAAGAAACTTTACATCATTTCCAATAAAAAATATGTCATCCACATATAAGATTAGAAATGCAATAGAGCTCCCACTAAACTTCCTATATACCCAAGCTTCTTCATCATTTTTAATGAAGCCAAACTCTTTAATCAATTCATCAAAATGTTGATTCTAGATCCTTGATGCTTGCTTCAAATCATAGATAGACCTTTGAAGCTTGCACACCTTTCTGGCATCCTTAGGATCGACAAAACCTTTTACTTGCATCATCTATACAGCCTCTTTGAGATTTCCATTTGGGAAAGCAGTTTTGACATCCATCTGCCATATCTCGTAGTCGAAATATGCAGCAATTGCCATCATAATCTGCATAGACTTTAGCATGGCTATTGGTGAGAAAGTGATACGTCTCCAAATGATCTATAATTTTTGATTGTTCCATGCTGTTATATTATCAATCTTGGATGTTTTTATATACATTTATAGCAATTATATATCATTTTTTGGGACTAACCTATTAACTTAGTTCCCGGTGCCAGTTTCTGTTTTCTGCCTGTTTTTGGTTTTACAGAAAATCAATACCAAACGAAGTCCAAATGCCACGAAACTTTTTGGAGATTTTTTTCTGGACATAACAAACACTAGAAGCTTTGGGAGGAGGCCAGAAGACCCAAGAGGTGGCCACGAGCCACCAGGGCGCGCCTAGGGGGGGCAGGCGCGCCCTGGTGCCTCGTGGGCCCACCTCTGACCCTTTTGACCTAATTGCACCACTATAAATTCCCAAAAATCGGGAAACTACCAGAGGAGTCCACGAAATACTTTTTCCGCCGCCGCAAGTTTCTGTTCTCGAGAGATCCCATCTGAAGGCCTTTTCCGGTGCTCCATCGGAGGGGGAATCGATCACGGAGGGGCTCTACATCAACCTTGCTGCCCTTCCGATGATGCGCGGGTAGTTTACCACAGACCTTCGGGTCCATAGTTAGTAGCTAGATGGCTTCATCTCTCTTTTTGATCTTCAATACAATGTTCTCCTCGATGTTCTTGGAGTTCTATCTGATGTAATCACTTTTTGCGGTGTGTTTGTTGGGATCCGATGAATTGTGAGTTTATGATCAGATTATCCATGAATATTATTTGAGCCTTCTCTGATCTCTTTTCTTCATGATTATTATTGCTTCGTATTTCTTCTCCGATCTATTGATTTGGTTTGGCCAACTAGATTGATTTATCTTCCCATGTGAAGAGGTGCTTTGTGATGGGTTCGATCTTGCGGTGCTCAATCCCAGTGACAGAAAGGGACATGACACGTATGTATCATTGCTATTAAGGGTAAAAATATGGGGTTTATTCATGTGTGAGTTTACTTTGTCTACATCATGTCATCTTGCTTAAGGCGTTACTCCGTTCTTTATGGACTTATTACACTAGATGCATGCTGGATAGCGGTCGATGTGTGGAGTAATAGTAGTAGATGCAGGCAGGAGTCGGTCTACTTGTCTTGGACGTGATGCCTATATACATGATCATTGCCTTGGATATCGTCATGATTATTTGCTTTTCTATCAATTGCCCAATAGTAATTTGTCTACCCACCGTATGCTATTTTCTTGAGAGAAGCCTCTAGTGAAAACTATGGTCCCCGGGTCTATCTAAATCATATATTAAAAACCCTAAAAATACTTGCTGCACTTTTTCTTTATTTATTTTATTTTGTATTTTTGTTTCAATCTATCTATCTATCACATACAATTTAATCTTGCAATTACCGTCGAGGGATTGACAACACCTTGTTTGCGTTGGGTGCAAGGATTTGTTGTTTGTGTGCAGGTACTGCTAACGAGGTGTTGCGTGATTCTCCTACTGGATTGATAACCTTGGTTTCATAACTGAGGGAAATACTTACCTCTACTGTGTTGCATCATCCCTTCCTCTTCGAGGAAAGTACCAACGCAAGCTACAAGTAGCAGGAAGAATTTATGGCGCCGATGCCGGGGAGACATCATCAACATCTATCAAGTACCTTCGCATAAACTCTCATTTCCTTGCATTTATTTTATTTGCCTCTCATTTTCATCTCCCCCACTTCTAAAAAGTTTTTACAAAAATACAAAAATATTTTCCGTTTGCCTTTTTCTTGTTTGCTTGTTTGCTTGCTCGTTACCTTGTTCGTTTAATCATGATGCCCCGAGAAAATTATCATGATACTTCTTATTATAAAATTTTGTCCGAAATTGAGAAAAATACTAAAGATTACATGACTACGCAGTTTGAGCACAACAAAAAATTTACCGAGGAACTCAAAGAACACTCTACTTTATTGGATGCTATTGCAAAACAACTCGATGATGTTAGTAAAGAAGTTTCTAATCTTCAATCTCAATTTGCTCTTACTGAAAATTTGCTAGGAAAAATTTCTGATGCGCAAGCTACGCTAGTAAATCAAATGGCAGCTAAGCCGGAATCATTGGAACGTAGTAATGATGAGGATATTAAAATGATTGGTGTTTCATCTATTGATTCTTTGTTTAGCAATATTAAACTTGATGAAAAGGGGACTGAAGAAGAGTCAACTTTATCTAGTAGGCGTTCCCATAATTCGGAGGGTGAAAATCTTGATAAGAAAATTGCTAAAAGTGGGTTTGGAGAGGTAAAAACTTTAAATAGCGATGTGCTCACTCTCTTGGATTACAAAGATTTTAATTATGATAATTGTTCTTTGATTGAGTGCATTTCTTTGTTACAATCCATGTTAAATTCACCCAACGCTTATGAGCAAAACAAGGCTTTTACTAAACACATCGTAGAAGCAATGATGAAAGCGTTAGAAGAAAAGCTAGAACTGGAAATTTCAATTCCTAGAAAATTATATGATGAATGGGAACCCACCATCAAAGTTAAAATTAAAAATTATGAGTGCAATGCTTTATGTGATTTGGGTGCTAGTGTTTCCACAATTCCAAAATCTCTATGTGATGTGCTAGGTTTTACCAATATAGATGAATGTTCTCTTAATTTGCATCTTGCGGATTCTACTATTAAAAAGTCTGTGGGTAGAATTAATGATGTTCTTATTCTTGCAAATAGGAACTATGTGCCCATTGATTTTATTATACTTGACATTGAATGCAATCCTTCTTGCCCAATATTACTTGGTAGACCGTTCTTACGAACCATAGATGCTGTTATTGACATGAAAGAAGGGAATATAAAATTTCAGTTTCCATTAAAAAAGGGTATGGAGCATTTCCCTAGGAAAAGAATTAAAGCACCATATGAATCCATTATGAGGGCCACTTACGGAATCAACTTGAAAGATGACAACACTTGAAACTATGCATTATGCTTAGCTGGGGGCATAAAATAATAGCGCTTGTGGGGAGGCAACCCAATGAAAAAAATAATTTTTTTCTTTTTGTTTCTGTTATTGTGTGTTTTCACAATTATGCTACTGTTATGATCGTGTTTTTGTGTTTTTAATTATTGTTTGTGCCAAGTAAAGCCTTTAGGATGATTTGGAAGATAGTATAATTAATGCTCTTTGGAAAACAGAAAGTTTTGCGTCCAGTGCTGGAATTTTGGTTTTGTACTGGAGCATCAGAAAAATCTGAAATTTTTACACAGTATTGGTATATGAATTTCTCACGTTATCCTAATTTTTCAGAATTTTTGGAGCTACACAATTAAGGATTTTAAATAGATTGCTACAGACTGTTCTGTTTTTGATAGATTCTATTTTTGATGCACTACTTGCTTGTTTTGATGAAACTATGGATTGTATCGGGGGGATAAGCCATGGAGAAGTTAGAATACAGTAGTTATAATGCAAAAATAAAATATGACTGGGTTTGCAACAGTACTTAAAGTAGTGATTTATTTTGTTATACTAACGGATCTCACGAAGATTTTGTTGAGTTTTGTGTGATTGAAGTTTTCAAGTTTTGGGTGAGATCACGATGGATGAAGGAATAAGGAGTTGCAAGAGCCTAAGCTTGGGGATGCCCGAGGCACCCCAAGGTATTATTCAAGGAAGACTCAAGCATCTAAGCTTGGGGATGCCCCGGAAGGCATCTCCTCTTTCTTCTACCAACCATCGGTAATTTTACTTGGAGCTATTTTTTTATTCGTCACATGATATGAGTTTTGCTTGGAGCGTCGTGTATTATATGAGTCTTTGCTTTGTTTGCTTTTTAGTTTGTCAAAATCATCCTTGCTGAACACACCTACTTTGAGAGAGCCACGCGTTCATCATGATTTGTTAGAATACTCTATGTGCTTCACTTAAATTTTTTGAGCTAGGCAGTTGCTCTAGTGCTTCACTTAAATCTTTTTGAGCACGGTGCTGGCTATATTTTGAAGAAATAAACTCTCATGCTTCACTTATATTATTTTGAGAGTTGATAAGATGAAAATTTTGAAGATATATATGCACTCTCATGCTTCACTTATATCTTTTTGAGAGTTGATAATAGTAATGGTAATTTGCACAAAATATGAAATTGGTCCCAAAGTGATGAATATTCAAGAGGGATATAATAAAAACTTTCATATAGATCATTGGATATGATAAGTGTGATTCCTTGCAATAGTTTTGCGATATAGAGATGACAATATGTGAGTCATGTTAATGAGTAATTGTGATTTAGTAAGAATATTAGTGTTAAGGTTTGTGATTCCCTATGCATGGATATTAAGTCAATAGTTATGCAAAGAAATTATATCCTACTTATGGTGCATTATTCGGTGTTAGTTATGTTCAATGCATGTTTATGACCATTTTTGTTTTTTGGTTGGTTGCTTCTCAATCTATTTGCTAGCATTCATTTGTACTAAGCGGAAATACTGCTTGTGCATCCAAAATCCTTAAACCCAAGTTGTGCCAAATGAGTCCACCATATCTACCTATATGCGGTATTCCCATGCCGTTCCAAGTAAATTTGCGTGTGCCAACTCTAATTTTCAAAATAATTTTTCTGTTTTGTGTGCCCGTACCGCTCATGAAGCGGCATGGGGTGGCCAATATTTGCCATGCTAGGTGTGTTATTCTCACGATGGGTGTTTATTCACTTGTCATTGCACGAGAGAGTGGCTGGTAATAGGGATGCCCAGTCCCACAATGAATCAAAAATTAATAACAACAAAATTCCTTGGAAAGTGTTGGTATAGAGGGCACCCGTGGATACGGCTAGCCATGGATTGTGAAAGAATGGTGGAAAGGAAATAAACTTTACTTTTTGTTTGGGAACCGCCTATGATGTGTCTAGCATGGAAGATATTGGGAATTCTCGGTCGTTTTCGTTGACACAAAAAAGCATGCCTCTCAAAATATTTTTATCTCTCTATTTTAAGCTTTGAGCTCTGGTACATTAGCAAATCTCTGCTTCCCTCTGCGAAGGGCATATCTATTTACTTTTATGCAATTTTTATTTTTTATTTGAGTCTCCATCTTCTCTTATAAAGCACCAACTAGAGAGCACTATTGTCATACTTATGCATTGGATGTAGCTAATATGGAGTGTGTTTCATGAATGGATCAATGATTGAGCATAATGGGCTAGGGATACTTTCTTTAGCATTGATATTTTGAAAAGCATGGTTGCTTGTTAGTATCACTACTGGATTCAGAGAATTTGCCATCAGCCAGTTCTTTGCCGTCTGCTAGCGGACGGCACAGAAGGTGTTTGCCGCCTGCTTACCAAAAGCAGACGGCAAAGAACGGACTCATGGCGAAGATATAGTTTGCCATCAGTGCGTTCTTTGCCGTCTGCCAGCAGGCGGCAAAGAGCTTAAAGGCAGACGGCAAAGAGACCAGCTGGGCCCCACTGGACCGTGGAGCTGGCTAGGTCAGATGAACGGGATGGATGCCGTCTGCTTGCTCTTTGCCGTCCACTTTTTTGCTCTTTGCCATCTGCTAGCAGACGGCAAAAAGGATGCCTATCTAACGGCCGTAACCCCCCTCTTTCTCTCCCTCCTCTCTCTCTCTCTCTCTCTCTCTCTCTCTCTCTCTCTCTCAGTCTGTCTCTCCCCGTCGCCGTCTCACGCCGCCACCCCGCCCCGTGCCGCCGTCCCCGTCCGCCGGCGCCACCCCGTCCCCGCGCGTCGCCCTCCTCCATCGCCGGCGGCACGCCCTCCTACACCGCCGGCGGCACGGCCCCCTCCTCCACCGCCGCCGCCCCCTGCCTCCTCCAGCCCACCGCCGCCACCGCCGGCCTCCTCCACCTACACCGCCGGCGGCACGGCCCCCTCCTCCACCGCCGCCGCCCCCTCCCTCCTCCAACCCACCGCCGCCGCCGCCGGCCTCCTCCACCTCCACCAACGCCGGCCTCCACCTCCCCCACTCCGGTGAGCCCCCTCCCCCTCTCTGTTTTTTCAATTTTTTCTCTGTTTTAGTAATTTTAGTGTTCTGTTTTAGTATTAGTTAAATCTAGTTTAGTTGTATTTAGTTAATTAGATGTAGTTAGTTGTAGAAGATGTAAAAAATGTAGTTAAATTTTAGGTCTACTATTAGTTAAATTTAGTTAGGTTAGTTAGGTGAAAGAAGTAGAAGATGTAGAAAATGTAAAGGAAAAATAAAATGTTGATGTAGAGATCCCAAGATCTCTCCCCTCGCCGGTCACTAACCTATCCCTCCCCGGATCCCCCCCTCCTCGCAGATCCTCGCCGGTGCCCCTTGCTTCCTCCCTCGGCTACCCTCCTCGGCTCCATCCCCTCATCGCCGACAGCAGCAGGTAGCTAGCTATATCCTCCTCCTCCCCCCTTCCTTTGCTCTATTTCGGCCTTCATGCCGATGACACTAGCTAGGTAACTACAGTCGCGTAACCAGTATGTGTCTCCCGTTCGAAAGGGTTACAGTTATAAATATGCATGCATTTGCATATTTATAACCGTGATTCTTTCGAATTGTCCAACGTTATCCATGGACAGCCCGAGTATGTGTAGATTGGGTTCGTTTTCCCATGCTCTGCTCCGGATCCGATACACATACTCGGGTGGGATTAGGACCTATATTTACCTATTAGCGTGTAGGTTGCATGGACGTAATAAAATTGACAAACTTGATTAACTGATGAATATATATGATGAATTATATATATATGTGTTTCTTGGGTGTTTAGTAGGTAGGCAAGATGAGTGATCGTGCGTGGATGTACACCGGTCACACTAGTCAGGAAGACATGAGCAATGAATGGTTAACAAAAACCAAGGGGTTTGTGAAAACCGCATTTGCAAATGGCCAGAGAAAAACCAGGTGCCCCTGTGTTCGGAGCGACAACTTTTCTCAGAGGAAAGAGGATGAAATGGGTAAACACCTGCAGAAGTGGGGGTTTACGCCCGATTATACGGTGTGGACATTTCATGAGAGTCTGCCCAACGTACCAGAGCTGAGGTGGTTCGTCGTCGCACCGACGAGCATGGTACCGGGATCGAAGACATGGTGCAAGACTTTGATGATGCTCGGGATTCGGACGATGAGATGGAGGAATCTGCAAAGGCCTTCAATGAAATGTTGGAGTCTTCAAAACGTCCTCTCCACGAGCACACTGAGCTTTGTCAGCTGGATGCCATCGCACAAGTAATGGCTCTGAAGGCTCAATTCAACTTGGGCAGAGAATGCTACGACGCGATGATGACACTATTTGGACGCTTTCTACCCAAAGGCCATGTAATGCCTGCAAACCTGTACCAGTCGGACAAAATCCTCCGTGCACTTAAGATGCCCTATGAGAAGATAGATGCCTGTGAGAAAGGATGTGCCTTATTTAGGCTTGAGTATGCGGACTTGAACTATTGTCCCATTTGCAACTCTTCCAGGTATGTTGTGGTAGACAACGGTATGGGTAAGAAGAGGCAGACCAAAATCCCCGTTAATGTTCTTCGGTATCTGCCAATCGTACCAAGACTTCAACGTCTTTTCATGGTCGAAGAGACGGCCAGACAGATGACATGGCACAAAATGGGCAAAAGAACCGAACTAGATGCAGATGGGAATCAGATGATGGTACACACATCGGATGGTTCTACGTGGAAGCACTTTGATGCATTACATGAGCAAAAAGCGGCAGATCCAAGGCATCCTCGAGTCTGCATCGGCATGGATGGGTTCAATCCGTTTGGTATGACGGCAACCCAATACAGTTGTTGGTCTGTATTTGTCATTCCACTCAATCTCCCCCCCGGACAGATTATGCAAAGAAAGAACATTTTCCTGACGTTGATAATTCCAGGGCCCAACTATCCGGGGAAGAATATGAATGTGGACATGCAGCCGCTTAAGGATGAATTGCAAGAAGCTTGGGATAATGGGTTCAAGACATACGACGCCGCTAGCAAACGAAACTTCATAATGCGTGTCTGGTACATGTACTCGATGCATGACTTGCCGGCGTATGCGCTATTCGTTGGTTGTTGTAGGCATGGAAGGTTCCCGTGCCCCACATGCAAGGCAGCTCTTCAGTTTCATTGGCTGCAGGCGGGTCGCAGGTATTCTTGCTTCAACTTGCATAGACAGTTCCTGGATCCTCGCCATAAGTTCAGAAAAGACAAGAAGAACTTCACCAAAGGTAGAGTTGTCAAAAACTCTGCACCACCTGCGTTGACTGGCCAACAGATCATGGATCAGTTAAACGCTCTCGAGCCTGATCCAGAGCGTCCAGGGTATTTCAAGGGGTATAATTCGAAACACGCCTGGACTCACAAGACATGCTTGTGGGATCTGCCTTACTTCAAAGACCTCCTTCTTCCACACAACATCGACGTGATGCACACTGAAAAGAATATCGGCGAGGCCCTTTTTGGTACATTGTTCGGCATAGATGGGAAGTCAAAGGATAATACTAAGGCTAGAGTCGATCTGCGGACTCTATGTGATAGACCGTTACAAAACATGCGACAACCGAAAGGAAAGCAGAACTAGACGAAGCCAAAGGCCTGGTTCAATCTTGGAAGGCCAGCTATGAGGGAAATTATCTTGTGGTTGAAAATGCAGTTGATGTTCCCCGATGGGTATGCAGCGAATCTAAAGAGGGGAGCGAGTCTTGAAAAATTGAAAATATTTGGTCTCAAGAGTCATGATTGGCACATATGGCTTGAGCGGGTAATGCCGGTGATGTTGCGTGGCTTTATCCCTGAGGATGAATGGCTAGTACTGGCAGAGCTGAGCTATTTCTTCCGTGTTCTTTGTGCGAAAGAACTATCGCCTGCCGGAGTTGCTCTGCAAGTTAGAGAAGATCTTTCCACCGGGCGTCTTTAATCCAATGCAACATTTGATTTTAAATCTCCCGACCGAGGCAAGATTGGGGGGGCGTGCAAAATCGTTGGTGCTATGCAACTGAGAGGATGCAGAAGACGCTTCAAGCAAAATGTAAAAATAAACGTAGAATTGAAGCATCGATGGCCGAGGCATTCTTTACTGAGGAGGCGGCAAACTTCGTGACAGCACACTACGAAGACAAAAATTGTCATTTGCATAATCCGAAGCCTCGGTACAATGCTGGCGACCCTAAAAAAGGTGGATCCAACCTCGGCCTATTCAAAGGGAAGCTCGCACCCGTACATCGAGTAAGTTCTCGGTACATTGTTTCGCAACTTCTAATTCCTTTGAACTGCTCTTATTCCCGGATATTTGATACAGTCGATACGTCGCCAAATTCTCGGATGGAGCGGTGATCCAAAAGGATTCCATCGAAGAGTATGAGCTTCTGGCAAAGCATGGAGGCGGCTATCCCGGTTTCATCTCTTGGTTCAAACAAACGGTAATTACCATTAATAGACCATTTCATTTCTTGGTCTAATTTGCGGCTAATGCAACAATCCTTTCGTATTAAACTTGTAGGCTAATTCAGAGTCTATGGACGCCGAATTGAGACAAGCCGCTAATGGTTTTGACTATAAGGTCCGTTCATTTGAGAAATACGACATCAACGGGTATCGCTTTCGTACCTTTGGCAAAGAGCTATCTATGGCCGACCGAAAATCTACAAATTGTGGTGTCTCTGCTATCGGCGAAGGAGGTACCGAGTATTATGGAAGAGTTGAGGCAATTTATGAACTTCTATTCTATGGTGAAAACCCACCGAACGTCGTTGTCTTCAAATTTTATTGGTTCCAGCCGAAGGAGACTAGAAGGACTCATGAACATATAGGGCTAGTCGAAATCAAACAAAGCACCCATTTAGATGTTCTTGATGTCTATATTATGGCTCAACAGGCGACCCAAGTTTTCTATCTACCGTGGGCCTGCCAAACTAATACAAATCTGAATGGTTGGGATGTCGTTTATGAAGTGCCGCCACGTGTTAGACCACCTCCCCCCAATGAAGAGGATTATGAACCTCACATTAACCCAGACACATATGAAGGAGAATTCTTCCAAGAAACACGTCTTTCCAAAAAACGTTTCAAGAACCGCTCTACTTCACCCCATAACATGGAAGTAGACAGCGACAGTGAATCCGACTTCACCCCTGAGCCGGAACAAGAAGAGGTTACTGCTGCGGATGACCTGTCAATACTTGACCGATTATAGAAAGGCCTTCCACATGTTGATGCCGCTGAACCCGATGAGCGCGTCATTCATGACGACACGCGTGATAGTGATGATGATGATGCATCTATTGATCCCGAAGCATATATAGATGATCCAGACTATTAGTTGGAGGAGGAGAGGGCACGGAATGACGCGGCTCACCGGGCCATGTACGAGCTCCTCGTGGTAAGTTTCTTCTGCATATTAGCCAAATCATGCACGTAATGTTCGTTTCATTACTAACTAATATGACTGACTCGTCAAAAACAAATGAGCAGTCTATGTGCGAGAAGACCGGTCAGACCCCTCCGCCGATGCCGGTCATTACTAGAGCGGGAATGATGAGTTTCATTTGAATGGTCATTATTTACTAGTCTTAACATTTGAGTGTCATCATGCTAACGAGACTTTGCAAATGATCTTTGGTGCAGCATAACTCCGGAGCCGCATCGCACAACCCTTCTCCAGGTGATACCAGCTCGAGGAACCCCGGTGCTTGACCGCCGGTAAGTTTTCTCTAGTGTTTTGCTTAACAAATGCATACTTAGCTTTGTACAAGCTTGTTAGCCCTATTATGCCACATACTTAGCTTATTTTCCCCAAAAAAACATACTTAGCTAATTATCCTCCAAAATGACATAATTAGCTTATTTAGTTCATTTCTGACATAATTAGCTTATTCATTTCAAAAATGGCATAATAACCTTGGTTAGCTCATAAATGTCATATACTTAGCTTATTTTCCCCAAAAAAGACATACTTAGCTAATTATCCTCCAAAATGACATAATTAGCTTATTTAGTTCATTTCTGACATAATTTGCTTATTCATTTCAAAAATGGCATAATAACCTTGGTTAGCTCATAAATGTCATATACTTAGCTTATTTTCCTCCAAAATGACATAATTACCTAAGTTAGCTCTAAAATGACCTATACTTACCTAAGTTAGCTCAAAAATGGCATAATTACCTAGGTTAGCACAAAAATGACCTATACTTACCTTATTTTCCTCCAAGTTGACATAATAAGCTTAGTTAACTCAAAAATGGCATAATTACCTAAGTTAGCTCTAAAATGACACAAATAAGGAATAAGAAGAAGAAAAACAAGGAAGAGGAGAAAAAGAAAGAATAGAAGAAGAAAGAGAATTAAAAGAAAGAATAAAAGAAGAAGAATCACTACTGGAATCAGGGACTTTGTCATCTGCCAGCTCTTTGCCGTCTGCCAGCGGATGGCAAAGAAGGTCTTTGTCGTCTGCTTACAAAAAACAGACGGCAAAGAACTGACAGACGGCAAAGAACCTGGTTGCCATCAGTCAGCTCTTTGCCGTCTGCCAGAAGATGGCAAAGAATCTTTGCCGTCCGCTGGCAGACGGCAAAGAGATGGGTAGGTCCAGCCCACCAGCCCCACCTCTTTGCCGTCTGCCAGCAGATGGCAAAGAATCTTTGCCGTCTGCTGGCAGACGGCAAAGAGGTGCCCAGCAGACGGCAAAGAGATGCCCCATCGTAGCCACCCCCTCTCTCTCTCCCCAGCCCCACCACACCGGCCCGATCCCCTCCCACCCCACCTCTCTCCCTCTCATCCCCACTCTCACGAACTCACCCCCACCCCTCGGTCCACCCCACCCCAGCTCCTCTCCCCACGATCTCCTCGCCGCCGCCACCACCCATGCCGGCCGGTTCCGGCGAGCACCGGCCGCGCGCAACACTCTCCCAAGCTCTGCCGCTCTCTCTCTCTCCCGCTCGTCTCTCCCTCTCCCCCGCGCGAGCAGCTACGGCGGCCGATTCCGGCGAGCTCCGGCGGGATTCGACGGCGCCCAGCACACCCACGTGACCCCCTCGCCCCGCTCCTCCATCCCCTCCGACCAGATCCGACACGCGCGTCCTCCTGCGACCACGCGCGACCCTCCCCTAGGGTTCCTCCCGTCCGGCGGCGGCGGCGAGCGGGCGCGCCGCATTTCGTCGGAGCCAGGGGAGATTCGGGGAGGCAGGGCGTTGCGTGCGGAGATTTGGAGGCGCAGGGAGCCAGCAACTGCGGTTCGCGGGCGATATAGGGGAGCATCCCCGATCTCGGCGTCCCGTCGGCGTTTCGGGGCGGTGTTTCCTCCTGCCTGCGGGGATTGGATCTCGGCGGCGCGGGACGCCGGACTTGGCAGGATCTCGCCGGCCGTGGGGTCATCGCGCCGTCCCCCCGGGGTCAGCAGCCGTCGCCGTTCTGCTCCTCCCCGCTGTACTGCGCTGGACTGGCCTGGAGCGGAGATCCGCTGCTCTCAACTTCTGATCGATGGTAAGGGAGACCTAGCTTGCTCCGGATTGCTGTTCTAAGCGTGTTTGTGACTTCTTGTTACCCTAGACTAGTACTACCGGCAGCAGTTTTTCCCCTGAAATTTCGGGGGTTCACCGTTCAACTGAATCCCTATGCTCCTCGTGCTAAGCCCAGCCCTTGGAGAAATGAGCATGATGGTTGTGGCAGATTCTGGTGGTGTAGGCGTTGACCTGCTTGTTGATATCCTTGTGATTGTTTGGTCCAGTGCACCGGCCTTGTTCGCGCCAGAAAATGGTTGATGGATGTCTTATGATGTGTGTTATTTGTTTCGACGTAGCGCCGCTATGATTACCGTGGAATGCGCGGGGGGCAACATTTTAGGAAATATGCATTTATTCAGGGTTGGCGATATGTGCCTAATTGACCTGCCTGTTGCTGCCCCCACCACCCTTCTGATTGTTGGGTTCGTCATACCGGCCTTGGTTCCCCTAGGACTTGTTAAGTTTGTCGCTCCCCTAGGGTTGCTCAATAAAGAATTGCTGAATACTCTGTATATAAGCTGAATTATTATCATTGCTTTGTGTGTGCTGTGTTCTGCAGAAGCAGATAATCAGTGGGGTGCTACCCTGCTATTTCTTCTATGCTATTTCTATTGATCTTATGAACAGATGCTCACTTGATCTTAGTTGCTTTATTTCTAATACTGACATGAACAGATACCACTTGGTTTGGCTATTCCTATTGGTCTCTTTCTAATAGCATATGAACAGATGCTATACTTGGTTTTGGCTGTTACTTTCCTAGTTTTCTACTGATAAGACAGATACTACATCTGATTTGGGCAGTGATGCTGGTCTGAGTCCCCCCTCTCTTAGGCTTAATTTACATGTGGCTCTCCCTGTGCTGTGATGAACTAGCCCTGGCACTTCCAGGCTGTCTGAGCACATAATCCCTCAAGTATACCTTGAGGTCTTCTGTAGCTTGGTCTTGTGGATTCTGGTAAACCTGCTTCTTGTGGACAGCCTGCTCCTCCTAGCTGCTTCACTGGACAAAACTGATTGTGGTGATGAAGTCTAATCCTTGGCTTTAATCACTAGTTTTTAGTTGGCTTAATTCCTGGAGCTAGTACTGATAGTGGTCTTTGTGTTGGCATTTAACTTACTACTAATTGTGGTGGCTTCTTGATTGGGTCCTTGGCTGGTTCTCTCCTTTGGCTCTTTGGTATTGGTTTACTCTATTTGGCTTTCTAATTAAGATCACTTTGAAAATCAGGATCTTAACTAACATTGTCTTGATCTCAAGTGCTGGCTCCTACAGCATTGCATTTCACCAAGTGAAATGCTACATTTCTACTCCTAACCCATTCTCTCTTTCTTAGTGTTTTTGTTATGCAGGTTGGAAGAAAAGAAGAAGATCCAGAGAAGATCTTAGTAATAAGATAGTTTTTAGGAAAATAGATATTTAGTTTTAGGTCATTTCTTGTAATTTCCGAAATGTAAATTTAATTACTTAATCATTTCTGATTCTTTATAATATGACTTTGTATTACCTATTCCAATTATTAATAAAGTTTTTAATTTACATGTGTTCATGACTATTGGCAATATGTGTTGGATATGCTATATTGGTCATATATATAATTTTCTGTGAAAATGAATTGATATAAGAAAAAACAGGGGCTATATATCCACTTTGGCCTATTTGGCCTCTTTGCCGTCTGCTGGCGGACGGCAAAGAAGCTTGCTTCTTTGCCATCCGCCAGCAGACGGCAAAGAGATTGCTTCTTTGCCGTCCGCTAGCAGACGGCAAAGAAGCAAGCTCTTTGTCGTCCGCTAGCAGACGGCAAAGCGGCCTTTGCCGTCACCTGTTCAGCCGGAGTGTTTGCCATCTGCTGGCAGACGGCAAAGGCTTTGCCGTCCGCCAGACATGCCTTTGCCGTCTGCTATGGCAGACGGCAAAGTGACTGATTCCTGTAGTGAATGAGAAGGAAAAGGATAAAAAGATAGAAGAGAAGAAGAAAGATGAGAAAAGGAGAGAAGAAGAAGAAGAAAATATATTCTTATTCTTTCTTTTTCTCCATCTTCTACTCCTTCTTCTTCTTCTTCTTATTCTTCTTCTTCTTCAAGTCTTCTTCTTCTTCTTCTTCTTCTAGTCTTCTTCTTCTTCTTCTTCTTCTTCTTCTTCTTATTCTAGTCTTCTTCTTCTTCTTCTTCTAACTTTCTTACTCCCATTTTTGCAGGTTTGATTCACTTCATGGAAGCAGGGATTGATGGACTGCTAGTGTTTAGTTTTGTTTTGATTTGTATTGATGAACAATGTGAAACTATGTATGTATATATGGATGAACTCCGTGAAACTATGTATGTATTGGATCTTTTAATACCCTATGTGTTCTCTTGCATTCGATGGACTGCTAGATGTTGGATACATGGGCTATGCTTGAGGTTGAAACTATATATCATATAATTCTTTTGAAAATGCAGGGATATAACAGAAAATAGACAAAACAGTAACAATACGGGCACTTTGCCGTCCGCCAGCCGACGGCAAAGACCTTTGCCGTCGGTAGGCGGACGGCAAAGGTGCCACGTGGCAGCAACTTGTGCAACCTGGGAGCATCAGGTCTGACCATTTGGTCATTCTGCCATCTGCCAGCCGACGGCAAAGACCAGCCTGGCAGACGGCAAAGACTAAGCAGAAGTGACGGTTAGCCACGGGTCTGCTGACGTCATAGGGCTGACGGCAAAGTTTGCCGTCCACCGGCAGACGGCAAAGTCTGCCGTTAGCCACCTAACGGGGCTAACAACTATTCTTTGCCGTCCATGATCTTTGCCGTCAGCTTAGCCAGGAAAGCGAACAGCAAACTTATTTGCCGTCAGCTGTTTTTACGCAGACGGCAAACAAAGTCATTACCGTGACTTTCAGTGCCGGAAGTGTTTGCCATCCGTGGCAGACGGCAAAGACGTTTGCCGTTGGTGTCCTGGTCCTTTGCCGTCTGCTATGGCAGACGGCAAATTAGCTGATTCCTGTAGTGTATGCTTGAGTATTTATATCTTCATGTCAAACTATAGACTATTGCTTTGAATCATCCAAGTCCAATGTCCATGCTATAAAACAAAAGAATATATGATGAATATGATAGGCAGCATTCCACATCAAAAATTCTGTTTTTATCATTTACCTACTCGAGGACGAGCAGGAATTAAGCTTGGGGATGCTGATACGTCTCCAATGTATCTATAATTTTTGATTGTTCCATGTTGTTATATTATCAATCTTGGATGTTTTTATATACATTTACAGCAATTATATATCATTTCTTGGGACTAACCTATTAACTTAGTGCCCAGTGCCAGTTGCTATTTTCTGCCTGTTTTTGGTTTTACAGAAAATCAATACCAAACGAAGTCCAAATGCCACGAAACTTTTTGGAAATTTTTTTCTGGACATAACAAACACTAGAAGCTTCGGGAGGAGGCCAGAAGACCCAGGAGGTGGCCACGAGCCACCAAGGCGTGCCTGGGGGGGGGGCAGGCGCGCCTTGGTGCCTCGTGGGCCCACCTCTGACCCTTTTGACCTAATTCCATCACTATAAATTCCCAAAAATCGGGAAACAACCAGAGGAGTCCACGAAATACTTTTTCCGCCGCCGCAAGTTTCTGTTCTCGAGAGATCTCATCTGAAGGTCTTTTCCGGTGCTCCACCGGAGGGGGAATCGATCACGGAGGGGCTCTACATCAACCTTGTCGCCCTTCCGATGATGCGTGAGTAGTTTACCACAGACCTTCGGGTCCATAGTTAGTAGCTAGATGGCTTCTTCTCTCTTTTTGATCTTTAATACAATGTTCTCCTCGATGTTCTTGGAGTTCTATCCGATGTAATCACTTTTTGCGGTGTGTTTGTTGGGATCCGATGAATTGTGAGTTTTTGATCAGATTATCCATGAATATTATTTGAGTCTTCTCTGATCTCTTTTATGCATGATTATTATAGCTTCGTATTTCTTCTCCCATCTATTGATTTGGTTTGGCCAACTAGATTGATTTATCTTGCCATGGGAAGAGGTGCTTTGTAATGGGTTCGATCTTGCGGTGCTCAATCCCAGTGATAGAAAGGGACATGACACGTATGTATCATTGCTGTTAAAGGTAAAAAAGATGGGGTTTATTCATGCGTGAGTTTACTTTGTCTACATCATGTCATCTTGCTTAAGGCGTTACTCCGTTCTTTATGGACTTAATACACTAGATGCATGCTGGATAGCGGTCGATGTGTGGAGTAATAGTAGTAGATGCAGGCAGGAGTCGGTCTACTTGTCTCGGACGTGATGCCTATATACATGATCATTGCCTTGGATATCGTCATGATTATTTGCTTTTCTATCAATTGTCCAACAGTAATTTGTCTACCCATCGTATGTTATTTTCTTGAGAGAAGCCTCTAGTGAAAACTATGGCCCCCGGGTCTATCTAAATCATATATTAAAAACCCTAAAATTACTTGCTACACTTTTTCTTTATTTATTTTATTTTGTATTTTTGTTTCTATCTATCTATCTATCACATACAATTTAATCTTGCAATTACCGCCGAGGGATTGACAACCCCTTGTTTGCGTTGGGTGCAAGGATTTGTTGTTTGTGTGCAGGTACTGCTAACGAGGTGTTGCGTGATTCTCCTACTGGATTGATAACCTTGGTTTCATAACTGAGGGAAATACTTAGCTCTACTGTGCTGCATCATCCCTTCCTCTTCGGGGAAAGTACCAACGCAAGCTACAAGTAGCAGAAAGTCTCGTCATAATCGACTCCCACAATCTGCGAAAACCCTTTCGCTACTAGCCTTGCTTTATAGATAGTACGATTACCATCCGCGTCTCTTTTTCTTTTGAAGATCCATTTACATTGTATGGGTTTCACTCCCTCTGGAGGCTCAACCAAGTTCCAAACTTGATTCTCGTACATGGACAACATTTCGGATTGCATGGCTTTAAGCCATTCTTTTGAGCTGGGCGCTGCCATCGCTTCTCTGTAGTGCGCAGGTTCATCTTCCTATAAGATTAATATTTCACCGTGAAACCACTCGGGAGGTTAATAAACTCTTCCTGACCTACGCGGTTCATTGGTCCGACGGGCGTCTCCTCCAGTAGGGGTGTGACCGCCGCATGGCGCTGCTCCGGCTTGCCGCCCGAGGGCCAGGGCTCGGCTATTTAAGCCGGACGGCGTCCCCCAGCCATAGCCACATCCGCTCCCTCCCTCTCCGCGCCGCTAGCCCGATCCCATCCATCCACTTCTCGTCACCGTCCACATCCACTTCCGCTCTCCCTCTCGCCATCCATATCCGCCATGGCCCGGCAGAAGAAGACAACCTACGCTATGCTCACACCTGAGCAGCTTCTCCAGCTACTCGAGGGGATTCGGGCTAGGTGCGCCGCCCGGTTCGCAACAGGCCTGCCTGCGAATTTGCCAGAGCCGGAGGAGGAAGAGGAGGGGGAGGCGGTGGGGCCGGAGCCAGCTGCTGGCTTCGCCGTGGCGGAGTACGAGGTCGCCCAAGCGGTAGAAATAGTGGAGCAGACCACCATCCTGTAGTCCATCCAGGATGAGGCCTATGTCGAGGCCAAACCGATGGTTCATCAGATAAGAACGGGCGGCGACCGACGTGCTTTTCGTCGAATTGAAGGCGGACGAGGAGGCAGAGGCCGCCGCGAGCCGGAGTTGTTGATGTTGCCCACGTACCCGGAGCCGGGCACATAGATCGTGGATATCTCTGACGAAGACGACTAGTGTGGTGTAGGTTTAGTTGACCTGCGTAGTTCGTAGATATTTCTTTTGCATGTTTAGTATGGTTTTAAAGATTGAACTATGAGGTGTTCGGATGCAGAGAGGAAAATTTAAGGGATGCATGGTCACTGCCTGCGGATGCATCCGAGCATGTGTCCACAGGCGTTGCCAGATTTGCTGCTCTCAAATGAGACAGAACTGCACGCGCACGGCGAACGACACTATCGCGACGCATGTATGGGCGCCACCCACGACCACCTCACGCGGTGGAGTAAAAGTCGGGTATGTTCCCGTCGGATCCGTGTCATGTGTCCCCCTCGCCGCCGCCATCCTCGCTTCGCGTAAGAGCATCTACAGTCGGGCGCCCCAAACCCGCCTCAAACTCCCGGGCGGACGGCTCGGTCACTGACCGGGCACAAAAATTCGACCCAGGTGGGCGCCTCAAACGGGCCTCAAACGCCCAGGCTGACCAACACCCCTCATATCCAGCCCAAATATGAGGCGGATATGGGGTGCCCGGGCGTGTCCGCCACGTCGGACCCGGCCCACGCTGGCCCACCAGACCCACAATATTCGTCCCCATCTACTCGTCGGACCAAACCCTAGCCACTTCACTCCACTCCCCCTCCACTCCCCTTCGCCACCCAAGAGCACCTCCGGCGATCTTCGGCCGTCTTCGGCATGGCGGGCAGCGGATCCGAATCCTTCACCTCCAGATCCGTCCACCCCGAGCTCATCCCACGCGGCCCAGAGGAGGAGATGGTAGTCCGGCTTGCGCTCCGTCGCTCTCGGGAGGAGGCCCGTGCGAGGCAGCGCTCGAACTCCTTCCGTCGGGAATCCATTGCGTCCGCCCAAATGGCGCATGGATCCGGCGCTAGGTGTGTCGTCGCTACCTCACCGGAGGCGGTGCGGTCCGTCTGGCGTCCGAACGCGGTCGCCGAGGTCATGGACGCACCATGGTCGTCCTCGGACGCAAACATGGCGTGGCGTGCCCGCCGTGCGAGGCAGCGAGCGCGGGAGGTGGCGGCAGCCCTCGCGGCGGTGGACGTTGGCGAGGCGGAGTCCCATTCTCCGGCGCCCCGTATGGTGCACCAGTCCGGGCGCCACAACCGCGTCGTGGTGGATGTCGCCGGCTCGTCCCAGGACGGATCCATCATTGATCTGACGTCCACCGGCACCGTCCGGGTTACGAGCTCCGACGAGGAAGAGTAGGGCATAGAAGACGGCGGCGCCTTGAGTCCCGTGAGCTGGCTCGTGTCCCATGCCCTACTCTACCTTGCCGGTGACCGGACCAACACTCCGGGGAGCGCAGCCGGCCGCCGGACATGGCCACGGCGGAACCTGGCGAGCTCGGCTTAGATTAGGTTTTACGTTGCATGTGATAGTATGGATTTGAGATTTCTAATTTGAGGTATCCGGTTGTAGAATCAAATATTTGAGGCGTGCCCGGTCACTGTCCGCGGACGCGCCCAGTCACGTTCGCGAGCGTTTGAGGGGTCGGATTTGTCAAGTCTGACTGTAGAGGCTCTAAGCCACCGCCATATGTGCCCGGGTGCTGTTTTAGGCTGCGAGCCTAACCTGACCACCGAAGTCCACGATGGAAAACTATGGCAGGGAGCCGGGTCCGATGATCGCGGAGGAAAAAACAGCACTCAATCCCAGTCAAAACCGATGGTCAGCAAGACAAAAATACTGGTTATGGTTATGCTGGTTAAACTGAAAAGCAATTCGAACTTGTTTTGAAAGGCAGGAGAGAAAGCCCTCACGACTGGCGCTACCGTTTGATGAGGTAGAGTACGTGTGCACTGCTGTTGCCACAAATATACTGCACACTCGCAATCCCAAAGCCTCTTCTTTCGCCCGCTACCACTACGTACTACTCCAACTCCATGACAACAATATCCACATACCATCCTATTCCAAGTGAGCTTTGCCGATTGTCACGCATGTCAACTAAAATCTATGTGTTCTGGTAGTGCTGTGAGTGACATAAACCTGACCGAGCCCTGCCTTATCCGCCGCTCAAAAAGTGTAGCTACCACTCTTAAGCTGATGGCCCCGCCGGATACTTTTTTAGTGTTTTGACCACACGGCCGGCAAGCGGGCCGTGCGACGCTAACAACCACTTCATCAACTCCGATCGTGGGTAGGGGTACATGCGTTGCTTTACGTGATCACTGATCGTCCTTTGCGTGGTTTGACAAGCTCAGGACCCGGTGTCTCGTCCCGACCATACGGACCCCAAGTCGCCAGCATGACAAAGAAAACCAGGGCTCCGTACGGAGCAATTATTCGAACGCACCTGCTCGATCCCGCTCTCTCTCTCTACTGCATGTCGGTCTTCGGTTTTGTTAATAGAGAACACATTCAGCTCACAATGGCAGTCAACTCTACTCGTCCTACTCCTACCCAACCAGTCTTGTTGGAGAAGCTCAGCAACAATTAAACGTGCTGCCTGAGTACGTACCTAGCGGATTTCCGGCGCCAGAAAAGTACTCCTACGTAGTGGACATGCCTGTGGTCTGATAGTGGAAATGTTCAGTCTTGGTGACGACTGACGAGTAGTTCGCGTGCACGAACCGAATTTAACGGGCGACGAGGATTCGGTTCACCCACTCTCCTGGACTCGTGGTATTCTTTGCCCGTGCCCATGCTCACTCCTCTGCTCACGTTATCGACGAGATAAACCAAGTGTTTGATCAGGTCGGGCGAAATAAAAATATGGATGCCGCATACGTAATCTTCTATATACTTTGCTTATGTACATCCACCACGGAGGTGGCGCCAGCCTCTGTATGCTAATGTGTACGTGGCAAAGAAAAGGTGTGTCACGGAGTGAGGTGGTCAAGTCCGGTTCACGGAGGAGCAGCCTCAACCACTCCGAGGTGAGCCAAGTCCACCCATGAACTATTGCTGCCCTGCCTCAGGTTTTGTGGAACGGATCTGGACAAGCATTGATGATGCATGGCAACGTTTGAAAATCGACATCGATCGGGAGCTGCCGGTACCCGTCTAGTTGTAATGAATGGACGCTGGATGGATCCAGATGTGAACCTTTCCACACGGCGCCCTGTTGACTGTTGTACAGACTGGTGGTACTACAACAAGGACAGGGCGATCTTCCCGTGTCCAGTGTGGATGCTACAAGTGATTTAGCGTAGTGTGTTTGGTTGGTGTCCACAGCGCTACATGCCTGGTCTGGACCATGCCTGAAGTGTGCCTGATACTCCCTCCGTTCCACTTTACAGTGCGTGTAAGTTTTTTGTCCATATTCCGAATTGTAGTGCGTGGTTGCTTGTTTGGACAAAAGTAGCCCTGTGGCTGGACATGGCAGTGGCGGCGCTGGGGTCTTCCTGGGAATTCCCTGGAATACCCAAGATTTTGGCCCCCAAAAAATTTAATACATATGTTTATACGTAAACACTTGGCCCACTGAGTCCAGCCCAACCAGGCACCTACGGCAGCGGCCGAGCGACGCACCAAACCTAGCGGTAGCGGCGGCGGCGGCGATTCCATGTCCGGCGGTCACCCTCTACCTCGGTCCCTCCCCTCCCCTCCCCTCCCCTCCGGCCGGCCCTCTCCCTGACTCCCTCCCCTCCGACCGGCCCTCTCCCTGACTCCCTCCCCTCCCCTCCCCTCGGCCTCCGGCCCTCGCCGCCCTCGGCCCTCCCCTCCGCGAGTCTGCGACTCTGCGACCGGTCCGGCATCCGCCTCTGCCCTCTGGCCTCCCCGGCTCGGCTCGCCCTGCAGGGCTTCAGGCACCCTTCCCCTCCACGGCCCGGCTCTACCTCCGGCAGTCTAGCCTCTGTGGCTCCGTCGACGGTATTTTTCCCCTCTGTTTCTAAACAGATCTGAAGATTTTTGGTAAATGCCATTGCCTTCGTAGAAGACAGTCACTGATTGCTTGTAAACCAGTGAAATTGAACTGCTTATTATGTGATTCATTTGCTACCTATGTGATTCACTGATTGCTAGATGGACATAATGAACCCGGTGACCACTACCTCTCTTGATCATTTTTACTAATTGGCTGTCCACCAAAATTGTTTGTCCAATGACCAATGTCCATGCCACATTGCCAATGCCACTGATTTCTACTTTGTTTATTTGATTGTGCTATAGATGAGGATGTCATCAATCTCTTCCAAAAATGGGATCATAAAGTTATATTGTAATTTCCTTTGTCGTTTGTAATCTTTCTTAATTGTTAGAGATATTGCCACAATAATATTTTACTACTATTATCGATGTATGGTCATTGGGTCATTGATATTGCCATTTTACAGTACATTTGTTGCTCTATTATATTGCTTTGGCAAAAAAAAAATACGGGAATACCCAGGAGCAAATTCCTGGCTCCGCCACTGGGACATGGGCGTGGCACAGCCACCTCTGCATGCGGGAGTGTGTGTGGCTGAGGTGCTTTGCACATGGGATGGTCAGAGTTGGTGAAGGAATATAATGGTCCAAAGGACATGCGCCAGCGCATGCATTGGTCTTGCAGCTCAACGAAGCGCGCGTTAGATTTAGGAACGGAGGGAGTACTTGTTTGGTCGATGACCTGAGAGACAAAGCGCTTGCTTGGCCTTGCCGTGTCAGCGGGGTGGTTAGTCTGGCTCAATTGGAAAAATATAAATAAATACTTAATCCAGGCAGCATGGTTAGCCTGACCCAGGCGTCCTTTTCCTTGCGCCTCGGCATGCATAGTGCTAGCCTGGCAGTAATCAAGAGCTCTAGATGTACAGTTTGATATTTAAATATTCTTTAAATACATATGTGTGACATCAGCATGCCATGGACATGAACCAAACACACATGCGCCATGCAAGCCGGGCCAGGCCGAAACTTCCATCGTCGCCAGGCTCCCTTCAGGCACCTCGTTTTCCCGGGCACGGGAGAATATCAGGTACTGGGAGAAGTACTCCCACCCCTTGGGTGCTCCCGGTGCACCGATGCCGAAAAACATTTTTAAAATGTTCGAAAAATTCTGAAAAAAAGTTAGCACATTCACACAACATCGATGTATCTTGTTACAAAATTTCAAATCAAAATTCAAAACATTGCTCGAGATACAAAAATGACAAATTTGACATCAATGTGATAATGGGCCAAATCTAAAGCCCAACTTATGTTATGTACTATTCACTGTCGAATTTGTCATTTTTGTATCTCGAACAATGTTTCGAATTTTGATTTGAAATTTTGTGACAAGATACATCAATGTTGTGTGAATGTGCTAACTTTTTTTCAGAATTTTTCGAACATTTTAAAAATATTTTTTGGCATCGGTGCACCGGGAGCACCCCAAGGGGTGGGAGTACCTGATATTCTCCCTCCCGGGCACAACGTTCAGGCCTTTAACCAAACACGCCCTCAATCGCGTTGTTCATGTCTCTCTCTCTCTCTCTCGGCTGGTTTCACTTGCGCCACACACGCGCGCGGCAAGCTGTAGTTAATATCGTGCGGGGTCACCGAATGCTCTGATCAATGATAGCAGGTAGGTCATTGGGATTTGAACTTCCCGGAAACGTGGGCTTGTACAGTGTCGGCCAAAGAGAAACAAAATGCCTTTATTCTCTCCATTTTTTTTTATTTTTCTTAACCCTTTTCCCATGCTTTAGTTCTTCTACTAAAACTTCTACCGGTAATTATAATTCTCTAGCAACCCGCATCAGTTCGAAGATGGGGAGTTCTTGGGAGCGTCAGCATTGGTCATGCAGGACACTTTCGAACCTTCTTGTGCAGAATCTATTGCTTGCAGTGAAGGGTTATGCTTGGTCCAAGACCAGGGAATTACATAGGCAATCATTGCCTCCGATTGCCTAGGAGTGGTTCGAGCTATATCAGAAGGAGGCAGGGGAGAGAATGCTATGATCTTGAAGGAGATTCTTGACATAAGAAGGACAATCCCAGGAGCTGTTTTTAAACATGAGTATAGATAATCAAATGTAGATGCTCACGAACTAGCTAAATTTTCTTTAGATTTAAATTTGGGTCGCCATCTGTCTTCTATAAAGCTATGGTACGCCTAGGCGTACTCTCGAAAAAAAAATTGGGTCACCATCTGTGGCTTTTGGAACTCCCGGATTGTGTAAACAGAACCATTAGTTAATAAAGTCCAGGTGTTTATTGCTCAAAAAGAAGAAGCCCAACAGTCGGCGGCAACAACTTTCTTATTGCATGAAAGGTCCAAAGCCAGATACTACCTCCGTCACAGTTTAAAAGGCATGCACGTATATCTAGGTCGTCAATTTGACTAACTTAATAAGAGGCATATATTACAAAAAATATATCATTAGAAACTTTAGATGTTCTATTTTTCAATGATATAATTTTTATGTTAAACAATATATTTTATATAAGTCAAATTGACGACCTAGGTACCCGTGCACGCCTTCTAAACTGTGACGGAGGGAGTACAGTGCTTCATTTTGGTCCAAGCAGTAGTGATTACATGATCAGTCATCGGTTGAATCCGGTACTTTTTTTTAGTTTATTTTGGCACGGTTCTATTCAGGTACCTACAAAGCCAGAGTTGAACTCGAAAGGAACAAAAATCAGGTGATGCATATTATCACACTTATTAAAATCACTAGCTAACTTCCCGTGCATTGGAGCAGAGCCATACATATTCTCATGGTTCAACGCCAATTATGACCGACACAAATACGATGCAACTTTCTTTTTTCATTTTTCTTTTTTTGAGAATCTACGATGCAACTTTCATTTGTAGCCATAGATGGCGCCTATGTAGCGTGCCAGCGTGGCACCTGGCCAACTGCCGGGCATCGCATTTTCACGAAAAAATCGATCAATTAATACTAAATTTGGTAAAGAGCCCCGAAACACCACTGTGCAAATCTGTGACTATGGAGCCCGACGTGTAGATAAATAAACAGGGATACTGAGGAATTAAACATTATAACCAAACACCCTTGCCGGGCTTAAAGGCTGCAGTTAGTGCAGCCATTTTGGATATCTTAGAACTTTCTAATTTTAAGGAATTTTTCAAAATAATTTAAATTATAATTACAGTGATATAAATAAGTTATAATATTCGTGTGCTATATTTAATATACGTACTAATTAAATAACTTACTTAAACAATCATCGCGTATTTTTAAAACTATTCAAGTCTTATTTTAAAAATATTCATATAACCAAAATAATGTTAATGAAGTACAAAAATATTTGTATACAATGTTCACGTACTCAATAAGAATATTAACGAAATTTTAAATGTTTTATATTTTTAAATAAATGTTTATATAATTTAAAAAATGCTCATGTTTTAAATCAAATATATCCATGTACAATGTGTATTCATGCTTTAAGATAATATTCTTTTGTTTTAAAAAAGTTTTCATGTTTTTTAATGAACTTTATGTGTTTACCAAAACATATTATATATTATTAAATGACAATAAATACAAAAAATGCATGAAAAATAAATAGAAGCCATGTGTGCTCGGATAGTAGTTAATCATAGATATTATTGTGGTTATATTATTATTTTCTAAATAATACATGGTTTTTATAAACTATCATCATAATTTACATATTTTTCACAAATTTTCATTTTTAGTGGCGTTTACAAATTTCAAAAAAAGAGAAAATATCTAACATATCCAAAATAGGCCGCACTGATCGCGACTGCTTTATGTCCCACGAGGGTGTTCGGTTATAATAGATTAAGCGTTATGTATCTAAGTTGGTCAAAAAACGTTTTCTAGCCGATGGTCAGGAGGACAGTGGTATTCCCAGCCCACAAGAGTTCAAGCCCTAGACTTGACATCGGTGCTCGCATTTTCCTGGATTTATTACAGACCTTCCGGCGATGTGCGTTCAGTGGAGTGCGTGCGTGCGTGCGTTCGTAGGGTGAGTATATCTGCGTATGTATGAGCGTCTGCTTTTCTAGCCCAGTGGCTATCTCCATACACAGGAGCGCGCAGGAGGTGTTGGGTTCCATTCCCACAGCTGTCTATATTTTCAGAGGAATTATCCTATGTACTATTTACTGACATGTGGGACCCCACGGGCATAGTGGTGTTTCGGACCCTTTTTTTTACCAAATACTAATTCTGATGTTTTTCACAAAAAATGGTAACAGTTTAATGTCCTTTTCAACTTTAGGTATCAGGGCATCTCCAACGGCGACCCCGCAAATTTTCTCCCGCATCCGTCTACGGACAGGGGGGGGTCAGTCCGCAGACACGGATGCGGGAGGACGCCATCCAACGCTAGCCGCATACATTTCAACAGCAATCCGAACCAACCGGACGAAATCCGTTCAAACACTACGGATTTCATTAAAATACGGACATAATTTACATAAAAAGGACAATATTTCGACCGTGTAACTAAAAAACTAGAAAAAAAACCTAAACCCTATACCGGACGACCACCTCGTATGTGCGGCCGTCCAGCCCTGCCGCATCGCCGTCTCCGTCGGTGCCGCCGTCGTCGTCGTCGTGGTCCCTCCAGCAGCGGAACGGCGCCGGAGGGCCACGGCAGCCTTGTTCGGCGGCTGCCTGCCGCTCACGGAGGAGCCGCTCCGCCTCCTACTGCGCCGTGCGGAGTGCCGCCGCGGGCACTGTTTACGTGGCCTTCGGAGCCCTGGCGGTAGCCTTACCGCGACCGGGTTTGGCGGAGCAGTCGCTAAGCGACCACTCCTCGCCGATCTTGGCGAGCTCGCCATCAAGGCGGCGGCGGCGCCTGGCAGCCGTCTCCGCGGTGGTCACGGAGCGGTCAAGTGCCCACGCGGCGGCGAGGTCTGGGTCGTTGCGGACCCGGTCCGGCACCATGTCGCTCTTGGCAAACGGCGAGCGGTGATTTGTGCTATTTATGAGCTGCGTTGGTAATGCCCTGAAGAGGAAGGGAGATGCAGTGCAGTAGAGATAAGTATTTCCCTCAGTTATGAAACAAAGGTTATCAATCCAGTAGGAGAATCACGCAACACCTCGTTAGCAGCACCTGCACACAAAACAACAAATCCTTGCACCCAACGCAAACAAGGGGTTGTCAATACCTCGGCGGTAAATTGCAAGATTAAATTGTATGTGATAGATAGATAGATTGAAACAAAAATAAAAAATAAAATAAATAAACAAAAAGTGCAGCAAATATTTTTAGGGTTTTTAATATATGATTTAGATAGACCCGGGGGCCATAGTTTTCACTAGAGGCTTCTCTCAAGAAAATCGCATACGGTGGATAAACAAATTACTGTTGGGCAATTGATAGAAAAAGCAAATACTCATGACGATATCCAAGGCAATGATCATGTATATAGGCATCACGTCTGAGACAAGTAGACCGACTCCTGCCTGCATCTACTACTATTACTCCACACATCGACCGCTATCCAGCATGCATCTAGTGTATTAAGTCCATAGAGAACGGAGTAACGCCTTAAGAACGATGACATGATGTAGACAAGATAAACTCACGTATGAATAAACCCCATCTTTTTATCCTTAATAGCAACGATACATACGTGTCATGTCCCTTTCTGTCACTGGGATTAAGCACCGCAAGATCGAACCCATTACAAAGCACCTCTTCCCATGGCAAGATAAATAAATCTAGTTGGCCAAACCAAATCAATAGATCGGAGAAGAAATATGAAGCTATAATAATCATGCATAAAAGAGATCAGAGAAGACTCAAATAATATTCATGGATAATCTGATCATAAACTCACAATTCATCGAATCCCAACAAACACACCGCAAAAAGTGATTACATCGGATAGAACTTCAAGAACATCGAGGAGAACATTGTATTGAAGATCAAAAAGAGAGAAGAAGCCATCTAGCTACTAACTATGGACCCGAAGGTCTGTGGTAAACTACTCACGCATCATCGGAAGGGCAGCAAGGTTGATGTAGAGCCCCTCCGTGATCGATTCCCCCTCCGGCGTAGTGCCGGAAAAGGCCTCCAGATGGGATCTCTCGAGAACAGAAACTTGCGGCGGCGGAAAAAGTATTTCGTGGACTCCCCTGAGGGTTTCTGATTTTTTGAGAATTTATAGTGGTGGAATTAGGTCAAACGGAGCTGGGGTGGGCCCACGAGGCACCAGGGCGCGCCTGCCCCCCCCCCCCCCAGGCGCGCCCTGGTGGCTCGTGGCCACCTCCTCTGGCGTCTGGTCTTCTCCCGAAGCTTCTAGTGTTGTATATGTCCAGAAAAAAATCTCCAAAAAGTTTCATGGCATTTGGACTTTGTTTGGTATTGATTTTCTGTAAAACAAAAAACAGGCAGAAAACAGCAACTGGCACTGGGCACTAAGTTAATAGGTTAGTCCCAAAAAATGATATATAATTGTTGTAAATGCATATAAAAACATTCAAGATGTATAATATAACAGCATGGAACAATAAAAAATTATAGATACGCTGAAGACGTATCAGCATCCCCAAGCTTAATTCCTACTCGTCCTCGAGTAGGTAAATGATAAAAACAGAATTTTTGATGTGGAATGTTGCCTATCATATTCATCATATATTCTTTTCTTTTGTAGCATGGACATTGGAGTTGCATGATTCAAAGCAATAGTCTATAATTTGACATGAAGATATAAATACTCAAGCATGCTAACAAGCAACCATGTTTTTCAAAATATCAACGCTAAAGAAAGTTATCCCTAGCCCATTATGCTCAATCATTGATCCATTCATGAAACACACTCAAATATTAGCTACATCCAATGCACAAGTATGACAATAGTGCTTTCTAGTTGGTGCTTTATAAGAGAAGATGGAGACTCAAGAAAATAAAAATTGGATAAAAGTAAATAGATAGGCCTTTCGCAGAGGGAAGCAGAGATTTGTCAAATGTGCTAGAGCTCAAAGCTTAAATTAGAGAGATAAAAATATTTTGAGAGGCATGTTTTTCCTGTCAACGAAAACGACCGAGAATTCCCAATATCTTCCATGCTAGACACATCATAGGCGGTTCCCAAACAGAAAGTAAAGTTTATTTCCTTTCCACCATTCTTTCACAATCCATGGCTAGCCGTATCCACGGGTGCCCTCCATACCATCACTTTCCAAGGAATTTTGTTGTTATTAATTTTTGATTTCATTGTGGGACTGGGCATCCCTATTACCAGCCACTCTCTCGTGCAATAACAAGTGAATAAACACTCATCATGAGAATAACACACCTAGCATGGAAAATATTGGCCACCCCCTGCCGCTTCATGAGCGGTACGGGCACACAAAACAGAAAAATTATTTTGAAAATTAGAGTTGGCACACGCAAATTTACTTGGAACGGCATTGAAATACCGCATATAGTAAGATATAGTGGACTCATTTGGCACAACTTGGGTTTAAGGAGTTTGGATGCACAAGCAGTATTTCCGCTTAGTACAAATGAAGGCTAGCAAAAGATTGAGAAGCAACCAACCAAAAAACGAAAACGGTCATAAACATGCATTGAACATAACTAACACCGAATAATGCACCATAAGTAGGATATATTTTCTTTGCATAACTATTGACTTAACGTGCATGCATAGGGAATCACAAACCTTAACACTAATATTCTTACTAAATCACAATTACTCACTAACATGACTCACATATTTTCATTTTCATATCGCAAAACTATTGCAAGGAATCACACTTATCATATCCAATGATCTATATGAAAGTTTTTATTATATCCCTCTTGAATATTCATCACTTTGGGACCAAATTCATATCTTGTGCAAATTACCGTTACTTTCATCAACTCTCAAAAAGATATAAGTGAAGCATGAGAGTGCAAATATTTCTTCAAAATTTTAATTTTATGAACTCTCAAAATAATATAAGTGAAGCATGAGAGTTTATTTCTTCAAAATTTTAATCTTGTCAACTCTCAAAATAATATAAGTGAAGCATGAGAGTTTATTTCTTCTAAATTTAGCCACCGCTGTTCTCAAAAATATTTAAGTGAAGCACTAGAGCAACTGCCTAGCTCAAAAAATTTAAGTGAAGCACTAGAGCAACTGCCTAGCTCAAAAAATTTAAGTGAAGCACATAGAGTATTCTAACAAATTATGATGAACGTGTGGCTCTCTCAAAATAGGTGTGTTCAGTAAGGATGATTGTGACAAACTAAAAAGCAAACAAAGCAAAGACTCATATAATACACGACGCTCCAAGCAAAACACATATCATGTGACGAATAAAAATATAGCTCCAAGTAAAATTACCGATGGTTGGTAGAAGAAAGAGGGGATGCCTTCCGGGGCATCCCCAAGCTTAGACGCTTGAGTCTTCCTTGAATATTACCTTGGGGTGCCTTGGGCATCCCCAAGCTTAGGCTCTTGCCACTCCTTATTCCTTCATTCATCGTGATCTCACCCAAAACTTGAAAACTTCAATCACACAAAACTCAACAAAACCTTCGTGAGATCCGTTAGTATAACAAAATAAATCACCACTTTAAGTACTGTTGCAAACCCATTCATATTTTGTTTTTGCATTATACCTACTGTATTCTAACTTCTCCATGGCTTATACCCCCCCCCCCCCCCCGATACAATCCATAGTTTCATCAAAACAAGCAAGCAACACATCAAAAAACAGAATCTGTCAAAAACAGAACAGTCTGTAGCAATCTATTTAAAAGCCATACTTCTGTAACTCCAAAAATTCTGAAAAATTAGGACAACGAGGGATATTCATATACCAATACTGTGTAAAAATTTCAGATTTTTATGACGCTCCAGTACAGAACAAAAATTCCAGCACTGGACGCAAAACTTTCTGTTTTCCAAACAGCATCAATTATACTATCTTCCAAATCATCGCAAAGGTTTTACTTGGCACAAACACTAATTAAAAACACAAAAACACAATCATAACAGTAGCATGAAAGTGAAAATTCACAATAACATAAATAAATAATAAAAATTTATTTTATTCATTGGGTTGCCTCCCAGCAAGCGCTATTGTTTTATGCCCCTAGCTAGGCATAATGCATAGTTTCAAGTATTGTCATCTTTCTTCTTCTTATCCAAAGAGGTACTTTTATCAAAGGGTTTTTCAAAGGTAATATGAAACACATCATCCATAGAAATTTTAGCATTAGCAAGTTGTCCATCTGTAAATCCTTCTTGATTACCGGCTACAATCCAAGAGTATTGTATATTAACACTATTGAAAACTTGTTGGATTATATTCAAAGGAGGAACTTCTTTTTTAATATTCTCATCAAAGATGTGGTCATTGCGGAACAAATATCTCAACAAGTAATCATTATTATAAAGGATCTCATCTATTACCGGTTTTTCACGGTTCATACCAAAAAAATCAAATATCTCCCTAGCTTCTCGCACTATGTGATCAAATTCATTCATGAGAACAAGGGTGGCTATTTTCTTAGCCCTAGGATCTTTTATAACCGGTAACTCATAAAACAATCTTTGCAAAGTAGGATGGGTGCGAATAAATCTTCTTTCAAGTTTAAGAATAAGTGCGGAAATAGCATCGGCATAATTCTTAGTTTCTTTAAGTATAGGAGCGTCATCAAAAGCCAAGGTCCCAATGCAATTAAAGAATTCTTGGATGACACTTTTTCCTATAACATTACCATGTCCCAACACAAAAGTTTTAGCATCAAGATTGGTAGAACTTCCCTTTTTAGGAGTTTTACCATCATCAGTTTCCGCCTTGCCAAAATCACCCATGATAACAATCTTCAAGCAAGCGAACAAGCAAACAAGGAAAAGGCAAACGGAAAATATATTTGTAAAAACTTTTTAGAAGTGGGGGAGATGAAAACGAGAGGCAAATGCAAATAAAGTAAATAAAGCAAATGCAAGGAGATGTAAGTTTTATGCGTAGGTACTTGATAGATGTTGATGATGTCTCCCCGACAACGGCGCCAGAAATTCTTCCTGCTACTTGTGAGCTGCGTTGGTAATTCCCTAAAGAGGAAGGGAGATGCAGTACAGTAGAGATAAGTATTTCCCTCAGTTATGAAACCAAGGTTATCAATCCAGTAGGAGAATCACGCAACACCTCGTTAGCAGCACCTGCACACAAAACAACAAATCCTTGCACCCAACGCAAACAAGGGGTTGTCAATCCCTCGGCGGTAAGTTGCAAGATTAAATTGTATGTGATAGATAGATAGATAGATTGAAACAAAAATAAAAAATAAAATAAATAAATAAAAAGTGCAGCAAATATTTTTAGGGTTTTAGTATATGATTTAGATAGACCCGGGGGCCATAGTTTTCACTAGAGGCTTCTCTCAAGAAAATAGCATACGGTGGATAGACAAATTACTGTTGGGCAATTGATAGAAAAGCAAATAATCATGACGATATCCAAGGCAATGATCATGTATATAGGCATCATATCCGAGACAAGTAGACCGACTCCTGCCTGCATCTACTACTATTACTCCACACATCGACCGCTATCCAGCATGCATCTAGTGTATTAAGTCCATAGAGAACAGAGTAACGCCTTAAGAACGATGACATGATGTAGACAAGATAAATTCACGTATGAATAAACCCCATCTTTTTACCCTTAATAGCAATGATACATACGTGTCATGTCCCTTTCTGTCACTGGGATTGAGCACCGCAAGATCAAACCCATTACAAAGCACCTCTTCCCATGGCAAGATACAAAGCCCCCCCCCAGGCGTGCCCTGGTGGCTCGTGGCCACCTCCTCTGGCGTCTGGTCTTCTCCCGAAGCTTCTAGTGTTGTATATGTCCAGAAAAAAAATCTCCAAAAAGTTTCGTGGCATTTGGACTTCGTTTGGTATTGATTTTCTGTAAAACAAAAAACAGGCAGAAAACAGCAACTGGCACTGGGCACTAAGTTAATAGGTTAGTCCCAAAAAATGATATATAATTGCTGTAAATGCATATAAAAACATCCAAGATTGATAATATAACAGCATGGACCAATCAATAATTATAGATACGTTGGAGACGTATCAACTGGCATTGCGCCGGTCGTACCTCGCCTGCTGCCGAGCCGCGCGCTCCGCCTCAGACACGACGGCCCTCGAGCCCGAGGGACCGCCGTAACTGCTTCCTCCGTGGTAGTGGAGGAGGCGTCCCCGCGCCTTCTTGATCGCGTGCGGCAGCTCCTCCTTGACGGCGCGGAGGCGACAACGGCTCGTCGATGCGTCCATACCGGCTGCGTGGCGGGGACGCATGCTCCTCCTTGACCCGGCGTCCGATCTAGACGTCGCGGTGGTGCGTGAGCGAGGCCGGCTCCTCCTTCACGCGGCGTCCGATCTGGACGCCGCGGTTGTGCCGGGGCGAGGCCGGCTCCTCCTTTAGTGGCAGGAGCGTGGACGTCGGCTCAGGCTTCACACGGTGGCACGGTGGGGACAACGGCTCCTCCTTCATGCGCGCCGGCGATGGCGGCGCCGGCTCCATGTAACGGGGCAACCGCTCCATCATTATCTCAATCTTCGTCCGTCAGAGCGGCCTCCTTGAGGAGTCGGGGTGGCTGCTACGGTGGCTCCTGTGGCTGCTGCGATGGCGCCTGGTCCTCCTCGTCACCGAAGGAGATGATGATTTCCTCCTTGGTGGAGGAGCCGGCATCTGTGGACGCCGACACGCGCGGAGAGCGTGGGCGGCAGCGCCAAGAACCACCGGAGGAGGAGCTTCTGCCTACTCGGCCTGCCGGCGCGGAGCACCATGATACGTCTCCAACGTATCTATAATTTATGAAGTATTCATGCCATGTTTATAACAATTTTATATGGTTTTGGTATGATTTTATTAGAACTAACCCGGACTGACGCTGTTTTCAGCAGAACTACCGTGGTGTTGTTTTTTGTGCAGAAATAAAAGTTCTCGGAATGGGCTGGAAATTTACGGTGATTTTTTATGGACCAAAAGAGACCCCCGAAACTTGGAGGAAGGACCAGAAGCCTCACGAGGAAGCGACAAGCCTGGGGGGCGCGCCCTCCCCCCCAGGGCGCGCGGAGCAGGCTTGTCGCTCCCTCGTGGGCCCCCTTGACGTGAAACCAACGCCAAAAATTCCTATAAATACCAAAAACCCTAGAAAGAAACCTAGAACTTCCACGCCGCCGCCACAAGCCTCTGTACCGAAGCGATCTCATTCGAAGCCCTATTCCGGCACTCTGCCGGAGGGGGGATTCATCACCGGAGGCCATCTTCATCATCCCGGCGGTCTCCATGACGAGGAGGGAGTAGTTCACCCTCGGGGCTGAGGGTATGTACCAGTAGCTATGTGTTTGATCTCTCTCTCTCGTGTTCTTAATTTGGCACGATCTTGATGTACCGCGAGCTTTGTTAATATAGTTGGATCATATGGTGTTTCTTCCCTCTCTCTATCTTGTTGTGATGAATTGAGTCTTGCTCTTTGAGGTTTCGTTATGTTGGATTGAATATTGGATTTGAGATCACTGGATGTATGTCTTGCATGTGGATACCCGTGGTGACAACGGGGTATTCTATTGAGTTACTTGATGTATGTTTCGGTATTCAACTTGCGGATTCCCGTGGTGACATTGGGGTAATCTAAGCACATAGGTTGATACACGTTTTCGTCCTACGTTCTCCGATAGAAACTTTGGAGTGATTCTTTGTCGCACATTGAGGGATTTTTATATGATTCAATTATGTTAGCACTGTTGAGAGATTGCACTAGTAAAAGTATGAACCCTAGGCCTTGTTTTCAAGCATTGCAATACCGTTTGTGCTCACTTTTATTACTTGCTACCTTGCTGTTTTTATATTTTCAGATTACAAAAACCTATATCTACTATCCATACTACACTTGTATCACCATCTCTTCGCCGAACTAGTGCACCTATACAATTTACCATTGTGTTGGGTGTGTTGGGGACACAAGAGATTTCTTGTATTTGATTGCAGGGTTGTTTGAGAGAGACCATCTTCATCCTACGCCTCCCATGGATTGATAAACCTTAGCTCATCCACTTGAGGGAAATTTGCTACTGTCCTACAAAACTCTGCACTTGGAGGCCCAACAACGTCTACAAGAATAAAAGTTGCGTAGTAGACATCAAGCTCTTTTCTGGCGCCGTTGCTGGGGAGGTAAGTGCTTGAAGGTATATCTTTAGTTCTTGCAATTGAATCTTTTAGTTTCTTGTTTTATCACTAGTTTGGTTTTATAAAAGAAAACTACAAAAAAATGAAATTGAGGTTGCCTCAAATGCTTTATCTTTATAATGTCTTTCTTGAAAATAAGGATTCCAATAATTGTGCTCAATTGTTAGAGGAAGAATTTAATAAAATGTTTAATGTGAGTCCTTTGAATGATGAGCATGATTGCAATGTTGTTAGTATGCTTGCTATGAATATCCATGATACTAATGATGATTGTACTAGTCATGATAAAAAGGTTTCTTATAAGCATGTCAATTATTGTGGTGAGCATAGATCTTGTGAAAACATGCCAATAAGGGATGATAGATTTTGTAAGAAGCATAAATATCAAAGAACACAATGGTTGCTTAAGATATTAGATGGTTATGCTAGAGAATTATGTTCCATTCTTCCCATTACTTGTGAATTTTGCAATGAAGGTGGTCATCTTAATTTTCAATGCATACAATTTTATTATCGAATCGCGTACAAATATTGTGATGATATGATCACCCTTGAGCATTATAATGAACTTACTCTATTTTTGGGGTATGAAGAAGTGGCAAATAGAAATAATTGGATTGAAGTATTAATTCCCTCGAAAAATTTTGAGCTTGATCTAAGGGAAATTTATATGTATTGTGCGGTAAATTGTAATGAGAATGTTTATCTTGCCAATTATATAAAGACAGGAAAACCAATGGAATATGAAGAGAATACTAATGAAAGGGCAAAGATTTCCCAATACCCTCCTATTGTTTCTCATGATGAATCAGGTGACAACTTAATGTGGTGAAGAAGAAGAATTGGAAAAGAAGGAGAAGCAAAGGTAAAAAGGTATCTCTCCCAAACAATGTTGCTCCTATTATTATTGTGCCTCATGAGTCAGTCTTCGGCTTTCTCCACTGAGGCGCTCTGCCAGTTAAACTAGCGGCACTATCGCAGTGGTTCTCCCGTTACACCCTTAGCCGAATTTGTCGAGAACGTAAGGGGTACACATAGGAGCTGGGCAACCCAACTATTGACCAAAATCTAGGTTCGAAACTGATGCATATAGTGCAACATCCGAGACGCCGAGTACTTCGGACTTTTGTTTCAGGGTGCAAAATCTAAACACTTTAGCAATTGTATCTTAAAGATGTGGGCAGTGCTTGTAAGAAAATGCGTTTGAAGACCTTTATGGGTACAATTTCTTTATTTCAAATAGCCAAGCTTTACATGCTGAACTCTTTGATGAAAGGGACTAGACAGGATCCAATGCAACTGAAGATAATGAGGGAGAAACTAAAAGAAAACAGGGCGGATTATGTCATCGGGTCTATGAGCCCGGGCCGCTTCCTGCCGCACGTCTGTGTCTCCGTGCTGTTGACCAGCTCGTCCTCGTTGATAGCGGGGGTATGTATTGGTAACGTGTAGCTTCGGCCAAGCATGCGCTTTACGCGTCCATTGGTCGATCCCTTCGAAGAGGTCTGCAGCTGTAGTTGTGTGGTTAAAGCCACATCGGAATGCTAATATTGGCTAGCTCTTTGACAGAACCCTGCCGATATGCGAGCCCGAGGTTTCGTCGTTGCTCGGTCTAGCCGAGCCGACGTCTCCATTGTCGTGGCTCCTCGGCGACCCAAGGAATTTTCAGTGCGAAGTTGTGCACCCTGGGGACGTAGTGCCCCTTCCAAGGGAGGCGCGCGAGGAGCCCGTACCCCTACTTGGAGTGGGGAGGTGCTTGTCCGAGGTCAACTGGCGCAGCCCGCGTATGCTTCGAAGAGCTGGGGGTGCGTTTACCGCCACGGGCGGCCTCTGATAACCCACAAGTATAGGGGATCGCAACAGTTTTTGAGGGTAGAGTATTCAACCCAAATTTATTGATTCGACACAAGGGGGCCCAAAGAATATTTGCAAGTATTAGCAGTTGAGTTGTCAATTCAACCACACCTGAAGACTAAATATCTGCAGCAGAGTGATCAGTAGCACAGTAGTATGATAGTTTGATAGCAATAGCAATAATAGTAACAGTAACAGTAGCAGTAGCAGCAATAGCAGTAGCAATTGTGATAGTAGTAGCAACAGTAGTAACTTAGCAAGGAACGATATGTGAAAAGCTCGTAGGCATTGGATCGGTGATTATGTTGGATAACATTCATCATGTAACAGTCATAACCTAGGGCGACACAGAACTAGCTCCAATTCATCAATGTAATGTAGGCATGTATTCCGTATATAGTCATACGTGCTTGAGATAAGAACTTGCATGACATCTTTTGTCCTACCCTCCCGTGGCAGCGGGGTCCATAAGGAAACTAAGGGATATTAAGGCCTCCTTTTAATAGAGAACCGAAACAAAGCATTAACACATAGTGAATACATGAACTCCTCAAACTATGGCCATCACCGGAAAGAATCCCAATTATTGTCACCTTGGGGTATGCGGATCATAACACATAGCAGGTGCGTATAACTTGCAAGATCGGATCAAGAACACAAATATATTCATGAAAACATAAAGGGTTCAGATCTGAAATCATGGCACTCGGGCCCTAGTGACAAGCATTAAGCATAGCAAAGTCATAGCAACATCAATCTCAGAACATAGTGGATACTAGGGATCAAGCCCTAACAAAACTAACTCGATTACATGATAAATCTCATCCAACTCATCACCGTCCAGCAAGCCTACGAAGGAATTACTCACTCCCGGCGGTGAGCATCATGAAATTGGTGATGAAGGATGGTTGATGATGACGATGCCGAAAGATCCCCCTCTCCGGAGCCCCGAACGGACTCCAGATCTGGCCTCCCGATGAAGAACAGGAGGTGGCGGCGGCTCCGTATCGTGAAACGCAATAAAACTTCCTCTCTTATTTTTTTCACTGGAATTGTGAATTTATAGGCCTTAGATTAGGGTCAGCGGAGCCACGTGGGCCCCACAAGCCACCAGGGCGCGCCAGGGGGGGTGGCGCGCCCTGGTGCCTCGTGGGCAGCAAGTGGCCCCCCTCCAGTAGGTCTTGGCTCCATTATTTTTTATTTATTCCATAAAAAAATCTCCAAAAAATTTCATCCAATTCCAAGAACTTTTATTTCTGCACAAAAAACAACACCATGGTAGTTTTGCTGAAAACAGCGTCAGTCCGGGTTAGTTTCATTCAAATCATGCAAATTAGAGTCCAAAACAAGAGCAAAAGTGTTTGGAAAAGTATCAGTCTCCTCGGATGCCTGTACCTCGGATGCCTGTACCTCGGCTGCGAAAGCCGCAGTCTGCTCTTCCGTTCGGAGAGAGCGTTCGGTGTTACCATTTACTGTAATAACGCCGTTGGGTCCCGGCATCTTGAGCTTAAGATAAGCGTAATGTGGGACTGCATTAAAGCGGGCGAATGCGGTGCGTCCTAGGAGTGCATGGTATCCGCTGCGAAAAGGTACGATGTCAAAGATTAACTCTTCGCTCCTGAAGTTATCGGGTGATCCGAATACTACCTCCAGGGACACGGTTCCTGTGTAGCTAGCCTCGACCCCTGGTATTACACCTTTAAAGGTGGTGCTTCTAGGCTTAATCCGAGATCAGTCAATCCCCATCTTCCTTACCGTGTCCTCATAGATCAAGTTGAGGCTGCTCCCTCCGTCCATAAGGACGCGCGTCAGGTGAAAACCATCGACGATCGGGTCCAGGACGAGTGCGACCGATCCGCCATGCCTGATGCTTGTCGGATGGTCGTGCTTATCGAATGTGATCGGGTAAGCTGACCACGGATTGTACTTCGGGGCCACAGGCTCTAACGCGTAGATGTCCCGAAGTACGCGTTTCCTCTCCCTTTTGGGGATGTGGGTAACGTAAATCATGTTTACCTCCGTTACCTCATTAGGAAACTTTTTCTGGCCTCCATTGTTCGGCCGCCGAGGTTCATCCTCGTCTTCGCTGCGATTTTGGGTTTTATGTTGACCCTCTGTCGCTATCTTGCCGGCCTGCTTAAAGACCCAGCAATTACGTCAAGGAGGTGGACTTCGGCCGTTTGTCGAGGATGATATCATCTCGATCGACTTCGGCTCGTAATGTGCTTAGTTTCTCGGCCGCGAGGGCTTCGGACAGGGTTTCGAGGGTAAGTGACGCCGTCTTATTTTCGGCTTTGAGTGCTCTGTCGGGGTCGCTCGAAGCGGTGATTATCCCGTTCGGGCCCGGCATTTTGACCTTCATATAGCCGTAGTACGGTACTGCTTGGAATTTGGAGAAGGCGTCTCGTCCCAGGAGGGCATGATATCCACTCCTAAAAGGGGCGATGTGGAATGTAATCTCTTCGGATCGATAATTATCTGCGGTTCTGAAGACCACATCCAAGGTTATCTTTCCACTGCAGCGTGCCTCTCGCCCAGGTACGATGCCTTTGAAGGTGGTGCTACTCTGTTCGATGCGTGATTTATCGATTTGCATTTTGTCCAGAGTATATGTATATATCAAATTTAGGCTGCTGCCTCCGTCCATTAATACTTTTCGGAGAAGGCAGCTGCCCAAGATTGGGTCAAGGACCACGGCGGCCGAGCACCTATTCGGGGTTGACCTCGACTGATCTTTATGATCAAAGGTGATGGGTGTGTCTATCCACGCGCCCCGAGTTGGTACCTGGCGGATGGAGTTGATTTCTCGCAGGGCCCGCTTGCGCTGGTTGTTGGACGTAAAGGTCTCGTATATCATCATGACCTCGCCCTCGTCCGAGGATTCTTCTGTGTGGCTGGGGGTGCCCCTAAGGAGGGCGGGTCCTCCGTTTGCCACTTGCCTAACTACCAAGCAGTCACGAAGGCTGTGAGTTGGGGAGGAATTAAGTAAAATAGCATGTATCGGACATGGTTTATCTAGGAGACCATCAAGGGTGGTCCTAGGAAGGACAGAGGTTTTCTTCTTTTTCTGAGGTTGCTTGGTCGGTACAGTCCCTGCACGGGGTGCACATTGAGGTGTGGGTCTTTCTCGCTTTAACTTGCGTTCACAGATCGAATCTGTGCTCTTCTTGGCAATCCAAGCATCCTCTATGGTGCAGAATATAGAAACCAGGTCGGACAACTCCGAGATGGTTTGTACACAGCGGCGTGCGAGGGCGTTCGAGACGCCTCTATCCTTGCATCCGTGCTGACAAGCTGTTATTATGTCTGAGTCCTGGTAGTTTTGTATCTAGTTTTTAACCGACAAGAATCTGGCCCAGAACTGTCTGATCGATTCGTCGGGGAGTTGTTGCACGTAGGCTAGATCCCAGATGTTTGGAGGCCCCGAGTAATCGGGGCAGTACTCGATGTGGGAGTGTAGGGGAACGCAGCAGAAAACAAAATTTTACGACCTACGCACCAGCCCAGGACCACTATGGAGACTGCATACAAGGTTTGATCTTTTCGTTACCAACTCGTAACGCAGCGGAAGTAGAGTCGATGACGATCGGCGGTGCAGATCCATGTAGCTAGGATTTTACAACCTCCCAACCGCGAGGATGTTCTCCCTCCTCTGCCCCTCGGACAGCCCTCCGGGAGGCAGTTGGATAGTACCTCGGACGGTGTCACGAACAGCCCTTCGGGAGGACGCTCGAAACTCGGACGGCCACTCGGACAGCCCTTCGGGAGGACCCTCAAAACTCGGACGGTCACTCGGACAGCCCTTCGGGAGGCACTCTCGAACTAAGACCGAAACTACGATCTCTCTACAGAGTTGCACACATACGGTGTCATCTATCCGGTAGGGCTTCGCCGTCCAGAACTAGTTCCCACTGGAACCCAGACAACCTTTCGGCTCTACGAAACTATTTCGTTGGGAGGGAGAGAGAAGCCAGAAATGTCATGGCATGTGTATGAGAGCAAGGGATGAGTCTTTAGGCAGCCCCCTCCACCCCTATTTATAGGCCAAGCCCAAGGATGGCTTCTCCAAGAAGCCAAGGGGAAAAATAGCAAAAGGCCCTCAAGGTGGCTTCTCCAAGAAGCCACCCAAAAAGCACTTTCACTATTCATGAAAACATTTTTCCGCGACCGTTAAATCCGAAAATATTTCTGTGGGTCTTAGAATAATTCCAGTACCCACACAAATGATTTTGGACGCGTTCCGAAACAATTTCGGATTATTGATTTTCATCTGCGAAAAGCAACCAAACCGGTTCTGGCAGCTCCGGAACATTTCCGGTTTTTATCCCGGAAAAATCCCAGAAGTTTCCAGAATAATTCTGGCACCCTCCAGGAAACAACTTTTCAGTTTTACCGAAACTATTCCGGTGTTCTCTCTCCGGAACTTTTCCGTTGTCTCCGAAACTTTTCCGGTGACTTTCTCTCAGACTCCCTATCTAGTATTCAGCAGATAGATGACCCTTAAGCGTGTGACCCTATAGGTTCGGTGAAGTATATACATGACCAGAACTCTTTCCGATCAATGATCAACATCGGAGCCGTGGACACCCATATTGACCCCTATACCCACACGAATGAATATTCGAGTGAACCTCCAGTTGCCGTGTGCTATTCCTGTTGCTTCACGATATGTTACAAATACCCGAGGTGAGAATCATCGGCATCCCCGTGGATCAACACTTGTCCACAATGCCAGTTACCTTGTTACCGGTTTTGTTCTCTTTTCTCATTCCCGTGTTCCGGCATCCATGTGATCAAATCACAATTTGTCTGGCCAGACGATGGTGGATACCGTAACACCGAGAGGGCCCAGAGATATATCTCCATCGTCGGAGGAGAAAATCCCAATCTTGAGCTATCAAGTCCCTTGACATACTTTCCCATGAACCCGTAAGCCGCCGTAATAGCCACCCAGTTACGGATGACGTTTAACAAACCCCAAAGTTCATGAAGCAAGCATGAAGAAACTCGACACTCTCATGGTCTAAGGAATTATGCAAACATTAACTTTCTCTATGTTATTAACCATTAACTTGTGACGAATGAATCTCATAGCATAACATCAATTCGGGTCGATTCAACACAAGTGTTCTCCTAACATTGTGCCCTCAAAATTGCCGGCATAGTCATGCCCATGATCAGGAAAACAGAACCATCATGCAACACTTGAACTAGTCTTAGAGGCCAGACTAGGAATACTTTTTACCGTTTATTATTCCACACGTGCATATGAGTCTTCCTCCGAGCCTCGTGATTATTGCAGACTCGAGAACCATAGCAGTTATAGCACGGAATATAAACTTAACTACAAACATGGAGATAAATAATAACACTTATTATTGCCTCTAGGGCATATCTCCTACAGACTCCCACTTGGACTAGAGTCAATAATCTAGTCAATGCTGATGCACTTTACACGTATGGCATACCGGTGTAAAACATGCTTCGCTTGTGGTATAGTCTGATGTCCAACGGATCTGACAACTTCAGTTCCGTGTGTATCTCTGCATATCCTCGCATTTTCACGTTTTCACAAAATTCATATTTTGTGTGGACTTGGCTTCGTATATATGTGAATCACTGGTCAAACCTTGATTCCTCAGACTGAGCTATGGAGCAACTATCTTCAATAGTGTTCCATTGACCAAAGCCATCTTGGAACCATACTAAGTTCATGAATGAACTGTACAATTCAATATCTTCTATGTCGCTTTGAAAGCGGCAACATACTTAGCCTTAGTTATAGAATTCGCCACAGTAACCTGTTTGGAACGATTTCCAAACACCGTGCCACCATATCGTGTATTACACAAAACCCTTAACTTAAATTCAAAATCGCATGGAGTATTGATGAAGACTGTATCGATGCAATTACTTACAACGAGCACTTCATAATCTCTGCTTGCGAGAAAACATGTCGTCGGTGCTACTCCAGTACTCAATGACATTTTTCACTGTTGTCCCATGATCAGTACTTTGATCACTTTGGTATCTATACTCGCAACTCCTTGGGAGTACTGGACATATCTGATTGTTTTACATATCATGGAATACATGATTAATCCAAACATGAAAGTGTGTGAAATCTCCCTCATGTATTTTGCTCATCAGTGTTTTGGGACACCGAGTCTTGCAAAAACCCTTTCCATGTGACTTCGGCAAGAATCACTCCTTGGCGTTTTAATGCTAAAATGTTTTAGCATCTTGTCAATATGTATTTTTGACTTTAGCCTATTAGGCAATTCTATATCGTAGATAAATATGCTTAATGTCAAGGCTATTTAGCCCAAGCACTTCATCGAAAACTATTTTCAAGGAAGTCCTAATTCGTGTCAAGAAATTTATATTATTTCCAATCAACAATGTGTCAAGCACACAAGGTTTTAAGAAATATTATTATGCTCCCACTTACTTTCTTGTAACCACAAGCATCTTCGTTACCCACTGATGAAATCAAACTCTTTTGACTATTTCATCAAAAACGAAGATTCCAACTCCATTTTGCTCTCTTCTGTCCATTGCTGGAACTCTGAAGTTTGCATACTTACTAGCATCCTCTGGATTGACAAAATACCTTGGACTGTACCACATGCAAGTCCTAGGTTGCATTTCCATCACATGGAAATCCTTTTGGCATCCATGTATCATATCTCAAGATTGAAATATGTATTAATTGCTAGTTTAACCTGATCTGACTTTAAGCATCGCTCTGGTGAGACAACCTCATCGTAGTCAACTCCTTGAATTTGTTATTGCAACAAGTCGAGCTTTATGGATAAAACATTTTATCCACATCAGTTTATAGTTCCATTAATGTTCGTTTAGACTCTAAGTCTTCCGAAGGGTTTATCAAGATATAATCTTGAATCATTTATGGAAACTATCTCGGATTATATTGGCATTTAGCCAATTCCGGAGTCAGGGCCCATCAACGCTTCCTTGTGTATCGTAGGTATACTGTTGTCTAACAACAATATCTCGCTTGCGCACCTGAGAGGTTTGCACGAGTTTTGCCTACGTGGTTCAGTTGCAAGTTCGACTGAAGTCCATACATCTCATGTAGAGGCTTCCGTATCAGTCGCAGTAGGAAACTCTAGAATTACTTCCAAGGATTCTTTCCTTTGATCTGATGATGAAGATACTATTATCTCGTCGAGTTGCACTGTTCTCCCACTCACCTTTTTGCAAGAACCATTCTCTTTAAAAGCATACCGTTCTTGGTGGCAAACCTTTTGCCTCGGTATAGTGGTGGAGGAATTCCCAATTACTTGGGATAACCTACAAAGTAGTACTTGTCTGATTTGGAATAGGTTTCTAAATATTTTACACAAGCCCCATATTCCAAATGTTAAGAAAAGACAAAGCATGGTTGGGCGTACCATACCATGGCGTTATTTCAACAGACCTGATGGTGCTCTTTTCAGTGTAAAAGCCGCACTCTCTAAAGCATTATTTTTAAAAGGGATAATGGCAAATTTATTTATGTCATCTTTGATCTTACCATGTCACAAATGGTTTGAATACATCTTCACGGACGTACCACTCACAAAGGAGTTCCGGGAGGTGTAAGTTATGAAACTCTTTTCACAACTCATCAGACATTCGCTAAACTTGTAACTCAAATATTCCTTTCGGCAATCTAGTTTGTAGAAACATGTTTTTCTTGTTACAATAATTTCTACTTCATTTTTGAAAACCTTATGAATGATTTCAAAACATCCAGACTTACGTCTCATCAAGTAAATATCCATATATCTACTTGAGTCATTTCTGAAGATAGACAAATCCACTGCTGGCAACAACATTTATCGGACTACATACATCAAAATGTATGATCACCAATAAGTTCTTTGCTCGTTCCTTATGGCATGTGAACGGTATTTCAGTCACTTCACTTTTCGGAGGAAAGTTGCAAGTGTCAGATGATTCACAATCAAACGACTTCAAAATCCATCATTATGGAATTTCTCCATGCGGGTTCCTCCAATGTGACCAAATGCAGTGCCACACATGTGTGGTATTCTCTTAGTCTTGCGACATTTAGCGTCAGTGTTATGGATGTATCATATTACCATTAGTATTCATAACATACATCCCATCCACGATGGAAGTATGGCCCTTATGTTATTCATAACACTGAACAACAATTGTTCTTTTATGAACAACCCTTTTGCAACAAACATTATGCAATGGGATAGAGTGTGTAAAACTCAAACGAATTATGAAAGTAAATACAGAGGTAATATATTATTATCAATATTCATAACATACATCCCATCCATGATGGAAGCATGGCACTTATGTTATTCATAACACCGAACATCAAGAGTTCTCTTATGAACAACCTTCTTGCAAGATACTTTATGCAATGGGCTAGAGTGTATAAAAACTCTAAAATGAATTATGAAAATAAATACATAGGTAATGTACCGAGTATAGCAACTTTTACTATGTTCTCAGCGCATATCTAAACCTCACTCCGGCAAGTCTTTTAGGCCGTAGTAGTTCTTGCATCGAGTCGCAGTAGAATGCAATCGGGCGGGTATCTTTGTGATCAACTCACAATACCCAAGAATCAGTGATTAACATGTTTAATCATAATTCCCAAGAACTATTTCCTTGACCAGCCTTCTATACATCAATAGCGTGTATAACTTTCATACATGAGCTGGATATTCCAGTCTTCTCTCTTTTTGACTTTATACTTCTAATAGTTTTACTACCAATAATTCTCCTACTCTCAGAAGAAGCACCAACTAGAAGAGTGGCGTTAGCCCCGGACTTCCTAGGTGTGTAAGTCACACTAACACCCTTTGGGCATTTCCTTTCTCTTAAGTTGTTGTTTTATTCACCATCATCATATGACAGGCGTTCTACTGGATCCCTTTGTTATTAGTCAAATGCATAGTAAACACTTTTACTAATAGTTTGCAAAACAAACATTGCTTTGGATATTACATATATTTTAGCCTTTGTTTGTGTCTGAAAATGATTTTCAGTTCCATGAATATCACATAGCTATCCCTAAACTTTGGAAGTTCGGGTCTCATGGAAGCAAACATATTGCACTTGACCGTAACGGAATTCTAGCTTTTGGATCGAAGGACGAGAGTCACATTATCCATAGCATTAGCGGGAGAATACCAAAAGTATGCGATAGGACAAAATCCTTCTCGGCACTTTTGAGGACAATCCTCACATTACGTTACCAACCGTAAAGTTTTAACCAAATATTTAACAGCTTATTCAATTTTAACAGGGAAGGTGGAAACGCGAGCCATTATTCTACAACTATTATGCAAAATTACACTTAGATAGTGTCCATAATTAATTGCACTAAGAATTAAAAGAATTAATTCTAAAGTGCGCTCCCACTCAAATCAACATCTCTCATAATTGATTGTGAGTCATACAAGACCCATATTACAATTCAACGCCAAGGATGCATCCATCTCAAGTGACGAGAATTGCAATCGGTAGGCCAACTTGCCAATCACATCTCTATGTGACTCTTGTTCATCTTTCGATGGGCGTGTTCCGAGCTCAGGACGATCAAGCCAGAACGTCAAGACAACCAAGTGATCTCGCTGCGAGGTCTCAACTCACCCGCCTCACACTTCTCTAATCGTTCGTACCCATGCATCCATGTGATACTGTTGGGGAACGTTGCATGGGAAACAAAAATTTTCCTACGCACACGCAAGATCTATCCATGGTGATGAGCATCTACGAGAGGAAGAGTGAATCTACATACCCTTGTAGATCGCTAAGCGGAAGCGTTTAAGAAACGCGGTTGATGTAGTCGAACGTCTCCGCGATCCAAATCGCAAGTCGTCCCTCGATCCGATCACGAACTAGTGCCGAACGGACGGCACCTCCGCGTTCAACACACGTACGGCTTGATGACGCCTTCACCTCCTCGATCCAGCGAGCGATGGTGAAGTAGTGGTTGAGTTCTAGCAGCACGACGGCGTGGTGATGGTGGTGAGGAACAATCTCTGCAGGGCTTCGCCAAGCGCTACGGAGATTATGACGGAGGAACTAGAGGGTTAGGGTTGCCGCACACGGCTTGGGGAAATCTTGATCTATCCCGTGTGCTAGCCCTGCCCCTCTATTTATATGTTGAGCCTTGGGGTCTAAACTTGGAGTAAAAGCCTCCTCCAGGTCGTTTTTGCCCGCACAAGGTCGGTTTGGCCCGCAGGGAAAGAGTCCAACTCGGATCCCTGCAGTACCGCGCACAAGCGGTAGTACCGCTTCACACAAGCGGTAGTACCGCTTGGGCGGTAGTACCGCTTCACACAAGCGGTAGTACCGCTTGGGCGGTAGTACCGCTTCACAAAACGGTAGTACCGCTTACGCGGCAGCAAAACTACTTTTTGCACTTTCCAATACCTCGTGGGCTTTTTCCTTTTGGCCCATACAAAGTGTTGCTGCACCCGAACACTTCGGTAAACATCCGGAACCTCTTCCGGTGAATTCCGGAACCTTTCCGGACATCACAACACTATTATCACATATATTAATCTTTACCTCCGGACTCTTCCGGAGATCCTCGTCATGTCCGGGATCTTATCCGGGACTCCGAATAACCTTCGGTCACCAACAAAATAACTCAACTATTCTAATCATCACCAAACGTTAAGTGTGTAGACCCTGCGGGTTCGAGAACTATGTAGACATGACCGAGACACCTCTACGGCCAATAACCAATAGCGGGACCTGGATGCCCATATTGGCTCCTACATATTCTACGAAGATCTTTTATCGGTCGAACCTCTATGTCAAGGATTCAGTTAATCCCGTATGCTGTTCCCTTTGTTCTTCGGTATGTTACTTGCCCGAGATTCGATCGTCGGTATCTCTATACCTAGTTCAATCTCGTTACCGGCAAGTCTCTTTACTCGTTCCGTAATACAAGATCTCGTGGCTAAGTCTTTAGTCACTTTGCTTGCAAGGCACAATGTGATGTTGTATTACCGAGTGGGCCCTGAGATATCTCTCCGTCACACGGAGTAACAAATCCCAGTCTTGATCCATGCCAACCCAACAGACACCCTCGGAGATACCTGTAGAGCACCTTTATAGTCACCCAGTTACGTTGCGACGTTTGATACACACAAGGTATTCCTCCGGTGTCAGTGAGTTGCATGATCTCATGGTCAAAGGAACAGATACTTGACATGCAGAAAACAATAGCAATAAACTGACACGATCAAATGCTACGTTTACAGTTTGGGTCTTGTCCATCACATCATTCTCCTAATGATGTGATCCCGTTATCAAATGACATCTCATGTCAATGGCTAGGAAACCTTAACCATCTTTGATCAACGAGCTAGTCAACTAGAGGCATACTAGGGACACAGTGTTGTCTATGTACCCACACATGTATTTGAGTTTCCAATCAATACAATTATAGCATGGATAATAAACGATTATCATGAACAAGGAAATATAATAATAACCAATTTATTATTGCCTCTAGGGCATATTTCCAACAGTCTCCCACTTGCACTAGAGTCAATAATCTAGTTCACATCACTATGTGATTTACATTGTAATGAATCGAACACCCATGCAGTTCTGGTGTTGTTCATGTTTAGCCCTTGAAAGAGGTTTAGTCATCGGATCTGCAACATTTAGATCCGTGTGTACTTTGCAAATATTTATGTCGTCCTCCTTGATGTAATCGCGGATGGAATTGAAATGTCGCTTTATGTGTCTGGTCCTCTTGTGAAATCTTGGTTCCTTGGCTAGAGCAATGGCACCAGTATTATCACAAAATAGAGTCATTGGGTTAAGTGCACTAGGCACTACTCCAAGATCTGTCATGAACTCCTTCATCCAGACACCTTCCTTCGCCGCCTCCGAGGCAGCGATGTATTCCGCTTCGCATGTAGAATCTGCTACCACGCTTTGCTTGGAACTGCACCAGCTAACCGCACCCCCATTTAGAATAAATACGTATCCGGTTTGCGACTTTGAGTCATCCGGATCAGTGTCAAAGCTTGCATCGACGTAACCCTTTACGACGAGCTCTTGATCACCTCCATAAACGAGAAACATGTCCTTAGTCCTTTTCAGGTACTTCAGGATATTCTTGACCGCCGTCCAGTGTTCCATTCCTGGATCACCTTGAAACCTTCCGACCATACTTATGGCAAGGCTGACATCGGGTCTTGTGCACAGCATTGCATACATGATAGAGCCTATGGCCGAAGCATAGGGGATGACACTCATCTTTTCTCTATCTTCTGCAGTCACTGGGCATTGAGTCTTACTCAACTTCACACCTTGCAATACAGGCAAGAACCCCTTCTTGGACTGATCCATTTTGAACTTCTTCAAAACTTTGTCAAGGTATGTGCTTTGTGAAAGTCCTATTAAGCGTCTCGATCTATCTCTATAGATCTTGATGCCTAATATGAAAGCAGCTTCTCCTAGGTCCTTCATTGAAAAACTCTTGTTCAAATATTCCTTTACGCTTTCCAGCATTTCTATATTGTTTCCAATCAGTAATATGTCATCCACATATAATATTAGAAACGCTATAGAGCTCCCACTCACTTTCTTGTAAATACAAGCTTCTCCGTAAACTTGTATAAACTCGAACGCTTTGATCACCTCATCAAAACGAAGATTCCAACTCCGAGATGCTTGCACCAGTCCATAAATGGATCGCTGGAGTTTGCAAACTTTGTCAGCATTCTCTGGATCGACAAAACCTTCTGGTTGCATCATATACAACTCTTCCTTAAGGTAACCGTTAAGGAACGCTGTTTTGACATCCATCTGCCAAATTTCATAATCGAAAAAGGCAGCTATTGCTAACATGATTCTGACGGACTTAAGCATCGCTATGGGTGAGAAGGTTTCATCGTAGTCAACTCCTTGAACTTGTGAAAAACCCTTTGCCACAAGTCGAGCTTTATAGACGGTGACATTACCGTCCGCGTCCGTCTTCCTCTTAAAGATCCATTTGTTCTGAATGGCCTTACGCCCTTCAGGTAATACTTCCAAAGTCCATACTTTGTTTTCATACATGGATCCCATCTCGGATTTCATGGCCTCTAACCACTTCTCGGAATCCGGGCCCATCATCGCTTCTCCATAGCTCGTAGGTTCATCGTTGTCTAACAACATGACCTCTAAGACAGGGTTGCCGTACCACTCGGGAGCAGTACGCGTCCTTGTCGACCTACGAGGTTCGATAGCAACTTGATCCAAAGCTTCATGATCATCATCATTAACTTCCTCTTCAGCTAATGTAGGCTCCATAGAAACAACTTTCTGTGCTGCGCTACTCTCAGGTTGAAGTAAAGGTTCAACAACCTCATCAAGTTCTATCTTCCTCCCACTCAATTCTTTCGAGAGAAACTCTTTCTCAAGAAATGTTCCGTTTTTAGCGACAAACACTTTGCCTTCGGATCTGAGGTAGAAGGTATACCCAACTGTCTCTTTTGGGTATCCTATGAAGACGCATTTCTCCGCTTTGGGTTCCAGCTTTTCAGGCTGAAGCTTTTTGACATAAGCATCACATCCCCAAACTTTAAGAAACGACAGCTTTGGCTTCTTGCCAAACCAAAGTTCATATGGCGTCGTCTCAACGGATTTCGATGGTGCCCTATTTAAAGTGAATGCAGCTGTCTCTAATGCATAACCCCAAAACGATAGTGGCAAATCGGCAAGAGACATCATAGGTCGCACCATATCCAATAAGGTTCGATTACGACGTTCGGACACACCATTACGCTGTGGTGTTCCAGGTGGTGTCAATTGTGAAACAATTCCACACTGTCTTAAGTGACTGCCAAACTCATAACTCAGATATTCTCCTCCTCGATCAGATCGCAGGAATTTAATTTTCTTGTTACGATGATTCTCAACTCCACTCTGAAATTGTTTGAACTTTTCAAATGTTTCAGACTTGTGTTTCATTAAGTAAATATACCCATATCTACTTAAGTCATCAGTGAAGGTGAGAAAATAACGATAACCACCGCGCGCCTCAATACTCATCGGACCACACACATCAGTATGTATGATTTCCAATAAGTCACTTGCCCGTTCCATTGTTCCAGAGAACGGCGTTTTAGTCATCTTGCCCATGAGGCATGGCTCACATGTGTCAAGTGATTCAAAATCAAGTGACTCCAAAAGTCCATCAGCATGGAGCTTCCGCATGCGTTTTACGCCAATATGACCTAAACGGCAGTGCCACAAGAAAGTGGTATTATCATTATCAATTCTACATCTTTTGGCATCAATGTTATGAACATGTGTATCATTACTATCGAGATTCAATAAGAATAAACCCCTCACATTGGGTGCATGACCATAAAAGATATTACTCATATAAATAGAACAACCATTATTCTCTGATTTAAATGAGTAACCGTCTCGCAATAAACAAGATCCAGATATAATGTTCAAGCTTAACGCAGGCACCAAATAACACTTATTTAGGTTCATCACTAATCCCGACGGTAATCGAAGAGCGAGCGTGCCGACGGCGATCACATCAACCTTGGAACCATTTCCCACGCGCATCGTCACTTCGTCCTTTGCCAGCCTCCGTCTATTCCGCAGTTCCTGTTTAGAGTTGCAAATATGAGCAACCGCACCGGTATCAAATACCCAGGCACTACAACGAGGGTTGGTAAGGTACACATCAATAACATGTATATCATATATACCTTGTTTGTTGTTGGCCGCCTTCTTGTCAGCCAAATACTTGGGGCAGTTCCGCTTCCAGTGTCCAGTTCCCTTGCAATGAAAACACACAGTTTTTGGTTTGGGTCCAGCCTTGGGTTTCTTCACGAGAGGAGCAACTGTTTTGCCACTCTTCTTGGAGTTACCCTTCTTACCCTTGCCATTTTTCTTGAAACTAGTGGTTTTATTGACCATCAACACTTGATGCTCCTTCTGAATTTCAGACTCAGCGGCTTTCAGCATCGCAAACAGCTCGGCGACTGACTTGTTCATCCCGTGCATGTTATAGTTCAACACGAAGCTCTTGTAGCTAGGTGGCAATGATTGAAGAACTCTGTCAGTGATAGCCTCTGGCGGAAGGGGCCTCCCCAATTCAGCCAGACGGGTGGAGTACCCAGACATTCTGAGCACGTGATCACTGATAGACCCGTTCTCCTCCATCTTGCAAGCATAGAACTTATCGGAGATCTCATATCTCTCGATCCGGGCATTCTTCTGAAAGATAAACTTCAACTCCTGGAACATCTCATATGCTCCATGACGTTCAAAACGTCTTTGAAGTCCCGGTTCTAAGCCATACAACATTGCACATTGAACTATTGAGTAATCATCAGAACGAGCCTGCCAGGCGTTCACAACGTCTAGAGACTCAACTGGAGCGGGTGGATCACCAAGCGGTGCATCAAGGACATAAGCTTTCTGGGAAGCCGTAAGGATAATCCTTAGATTACGGGCCCAGTCCACAAAGTTACTTCCATCATCTTACAACTTAGCTTTCTCTAGGAACGCATTAAAATTCAGGGGTGCTACTGCGCGAGCCATGATCTACAACATAAATATAGCAAAGACAACTTAGACTATTGTTCTAGATAATGAGTTTAGTTAATCATATTACTTAAAAACTCCCACTCAAATTGACATCCCTCCGGTCATTCGAGTGTAACATGATCCAAATCCACCAACTCAAGTCCGATCATCACGTGAGTTGAGGTGGTTTCAATGGTGAACATCTTCATGTTGATCATATCTACTATATGACTCATGTTCGACCTTTCGGTCTCTTGTGTTCCGAGGCCATGTCTGTACATGCTAGGCTCGTCAAGTTTAACCCGAGTGTTCCGCGTGTGCAACATGGCTTGCACCCGTTGTATGTGAACGTGGAGTCTATCACACCCGATCATCACGGCGTGTCTCGAAACGACGAACTTTCGCAACGGTGCACACTCGGGGAGAACACAATTTATCTTGAAATTTAAGTGAGGGATCACCTTATAATGCTACCGTCGTCCTAAGCAAAATAAGATGCATAAAAGGATTAACATCACATGCAAATCATAAGTGACATGATATGGCCATGAACTTGTGCTTTTGATCTCCATCTCCAAAGCACCGGCATGATCTCCATCGTCACCGGCATGACACCATGATCTCCATCATCTTGATCTCCATCAACGTGTCGCCATAAGGTTGTCGCGCCGACTGTTGCTTCCACGACTATTGCTAACGTTTAGCGATAAAGTAAAGCATTACATAGCGCTTAATGATTGACACGCAGGTCATACAATAATTAAAGACAACTCTATGGCTCCTGCCAGTTGCCGTACTCATCGACATGCAAGTCGTGATATTCTATACAACACATGATCATCTCATACATCACATATATCTCATCATGTAATTGGCCATATCATATCACATCATACCCTGCAAAAACAAGTTAGACGTCCTCTAATTGTTGTTGCAAATTTTACGTGGCTGCTACGGGTTTGCAAGAACCGTTCTTACCTACGCAAAACCACAACGTGGTGTAGTGATTGCTTTTTGATCTTCTAAAAGAACCCTCTTCATTGAAATCGATTCAACTAAAGTGAGAGAGACAGACACCCGCTAGCCATCTTTATGCAACGAAGTTACATGTCAGTTGAAGGAACCTGTCTCGCGTAAGTGTACGCGTAATGTCGGTCCGGGCCGCTTCATCTCACAGTACCGCCGAATCAAATATCAACTAGTAACGGCAAGCAATATGTATACACCCACGCCCACAACTCGTTTGTGTTCTACTCGAGATCTCATCTACGCATAGACCTGGCTCATGATGCCACTGTTGGGGAACGTTGCATGGGAAACAAAAAATTTCCTACGCACACGCAAGATCTATCCATGGTGATGAGCATCTACGAGAGGAAGAGTGAATCTACATACCCTTGTAGATCGCTAAGCGGAAGCGTTTAAGAAACGCGGTTGATGTAGTCGAACGTCTCCGCGATCCAAATCGCAAGTCGTCCCTCGATCCGATCACGAACTAGTGCCGAACGGACGGCACCTCCGCGTTCAACACACGTACGGCTTGATGACGCCTTTACCTCCTCGATCCAGCGAGCGATGGTGAAGTAGTGGTTGAGTTCTAGCAGCACGACGGCGTGGTGATGGTGGTGAGGAACAATCTCTGCAGGGCTTCGCCAAGCGCTACGGAGATTATGACGGAGGAACTAGAGGGTTAGGGTTGCAGCACACGGCTTGGGGAAATCTTGATCTATCCCGTGTGCTAGCCCTGCCCCTCTATTTATATGTTGAGCCTTGGGGTCTAAACTTGGAGTAAAAGCCTCCTCCAGGTCGTTTTTGCCCGCACAAGGTCGGTTTGGCCCGCAGGGAAAGAGTCCAACTCGGATCCCTGCAGTACCGCGCACAAGCGGTAGTACCGCTTCACACAAGCGGTAGTACCGCTTGGGCGGTAGTAACGCTTCACACAAGCGGTAGTACCGCTTGGGCGGTAGTACCGCTTCACAAAACGGTAGTACCGCTTACGCGGCAGCAAAACTACTTTTTACACTTTCCAACACCTCGTGGGCTTTTTCCTTTTGGCCCATACAAAGTGTTGCTGCACCCGAACACTTCGGTAAACATCCGGAACCTCTTCCGGTGAATTCCGGAACCTTTCCGGAGATCACAACACTATTATCACATATATTAATCTTTACCTCCGGACTCTTCCGGAGATCCTCGTCATGTCCGGGATCTTATCCGGGACTCCGAATAACCTTCGGTCACCAACAAAATAACTCAACTATTATAATCGTCACCAAACGTTAAGTGTGTAGACCCTGCGGGTTCGAGAACTATGTAGACATGACCGAGACACCTCTACGGCCAATAACCAATAGCGGGAGCTGGATGCCCATATTGGCTCCTACATATTCTACGAAGATCTTTTATCGGTCGAACCTCTATGTCAAGGATTCAGTTAATCCCGTATGCTGTTCCCTTTGTTCTTCGGTATGTTACTTGCCCGAGATTCGATCGTCGGTATCTCTATACCTAGTTCAATCTCGTTACCGGCAAGTCTCTTTACTCGTTCCGTAATACAAGATCTCGTGGCTAACTCTTTAGTCACTTTGCTTGCAAGGCTCAATGTGATGTTGTATTACCGAGTGGGCCCTGAGATACCTCTCTGTCACACGGAGTAACAAATCCCAGTCTTGATCCATGCCAACCCAACAGACACCCTCGGAGATACCTGTAGAGCACCTTTATAGTCACCCAGTTACGTTGCGACGTTTGATACACACAAGGTATTCCTCCGGTGTCAGTGAGTTGCATGATCTCATGGTCAAAGGAACAGATACTTGACATGCAGAAAACAATAGCAATAAACTGACACGATCAAATGCTACGTTTACAGTTTGGGTCTTGTCCATCACATCATTCTCCTAATGATGTGATCCCGTTATCAAATGACATCTCATGTCAATGGCTAGGAAACCTTAACCATCTTTGATCAACGAGCTAGTCAACTAGAGGCATACTAGGGACACAGTGTTGTCTATGTACCCACACATGTATTTGAGTTTCCAATCAATACAATTATAGCATGGATAATAAACGATTATCATGAACAAGGAAATATAATAATAACCAATTTATTATTGCCTCTAGGGCATATTTCCAACAGATACCCCGAAGAGATAGGTGCCGTGACGGTGCTACACTTGGGAGAACACTAACTACTTGATATTTTTGTGAGAGATCACCCTAATAAAAAGCGACTACCGCGCAATCAAGAAGGGTGCATCATAAGGGATAAACATCTCAGGCAATTCATAATAGCATGATATGGTATAGCCCTTTCTGACGGAGAAGTCTTTAATTTCTTCGTCTTCGGCATTCGCGTTGGTGTTCACCTTTGCGAAGATTGCCACCACCTTGTCGATGCACCAGATAATATTGCTATCTCTATAGCTAATAAAATAAGTGCATTACAAAAGGTTGGCACACAGGTCATTAAAGTGACAATCATATGGCTCCAGACATCATGCCGAATCATGACACGCAGGTCATGTTAATTTACATCATATAGTCATCTCATACATAATCAAATTAATATGAGCACTGCTATACCACAACACATGCACATCTTATGTCATCCTGCAAAACCAAGTTAGATGCCTCTAATCGGTTCATACAAAATTTCATTTTACGTGGCTTCTAAGGTTTCGAAGCAAACCGAAACTACCAACGTCCATCATCAAGTATGATTATTCAAGTCACTAGATTAACTTTACGGGGTGTATGAAACACGAGATAATAAAATCTCGAGCCCCATACTGAACTTCGTCATACGCATGACCCCCGTGCAGATCATGCCTGCATTGCCCTTTCGTCTGCGAAATTTCATCTTTCTTTTTAACTATGGTGGAATTCAAAGAACAGTTAGCACTTCGTTGATCAATCAGGATCGCGGATTGCCAGAACTTTGAAACTACACCATGCTGTTATCAAGATCAGAAATATGCAAATTCTAGGGAAGCAACAAGAACATCGGGTAACAGATTTCATCTGCTACCCACACAATTAATTATCAGCAGTAGAACTCATCTACTACAAATTATATTGTGCAACACCCATACATCTCTATGTATTCTAGATCGTAACCTACATTTACGCATAGAACGGCTCATGATGCCACTGTAGGGGAACGCAGCAGAAAACAAAAAATTTCCGACCTACGCACCAGCCCAGGACCACTATGGAGACTGCATACAAGGTTTGATCTTTTCGTTACCGACTCGTAGCGCAGCGGAAGTAGAGTCGATGACGATCGGCGGTGCAGATCCCCGCAGCTAGGATTTTACAACCTCCCAACCGCGAGGATGTTCTCCCTCGTCTGCCCCTCAGACAGCCCTCCGGGAGGCAGTTGGACAGTCCCTCGGACGGTGTCACGGACAGCCCTTCGGGAGGACGCTCGAAACTCGGACGGTCACTCGGACAGCCCTTCGGGAGGACCCTCGAAACTTGGACGGTCACTCGGACAGCCCTTCGGGAGGCACTCTTGAACTAAGACCGAAACTACGATCTCTCTACAGAGTTGCACACATACGGTGTCATCTATCCGGCAGGACTTCGCCGTCCAGAACTAGTTCCCACCGGAACCCAGATAGCCTTTCGGCTCTACGAAACTATTTCGCTGGGAGGGAGAGAGAATCCAGAAATGTCATGGCATGTGTATGAGAGCAAGGGATGAGTCTTTAGGCAGCCCCCTCCACCCCTATTTATAGGCCAAGCCCAAGGGTGGCTTCTCCAAGAAGCCACCCAAAAAGCACTTTCACTATTCACGGAAACATTTTTCCACGACCGTTAAATCCGAAAATATTTCTGTGGGTCTTAGAATAATTCCAGTACCCACACAAATGATTTTGGACGCGTTCTGAAGCAATTTCGGATTAGTGATTTTCATCTGCGAAAAGCAACCAAACCGGTTCCGGCAGCTCCGGAACATTTCCGGTTTTTATCCCGGAAAAATTCCAGAAGTTTCTAGAATAATTCTGGCACCCTCAAAGAATTTCCAGGCGTGTGCCAAAACCAATTTGACTTAATGGTATACCCCGAAACAACTTTTCAGTTTTACCGAAACTATTCCGGTGTTCTCTCTCCGGAACTTTTCCGTTGCCTCCGAAACTTTTCCGGTGACTTTCTCTCAGACTCCCTGTCTAGTATTCAGCAGATAGATGACCCTTAAGCGTGTGACCCTATAGGTTCGGTGAAGTATAGACATGACCGAAACTCTTTCCGATCAATGATCAACATCGGAGCCGTGGACACCCATATTGACCCCTATACCCACACGAATGAATATTCGAGTGAACCTCAAGTTGCCGTGTGCTATTCCTGTTGCTTCGCGATATGTTACAAATACCCGAGGTGAGAATCATCGGCATCCCCGTGGATCAACACTTGTCCACAATGCCAGTTATCTTGTTACCGGTTTTGTTCTCTTTTCTCGTTCCCGTGTTCCGGCATCCCTGTGATCAAATCACAATGTGTCTGGCCAGACGATGGTGGATACCATAACACCGAGAGGGCCCAGAGATATCTCTCCATCGTCGGAGGAGCAAATCCTAATCTTGAGCTATCAAGTCCCTTGACATACTTTCCCATGAACCCGTAAGCCGCCGTAATAGCCACCCAGTTACGGATGACGTTTAACAAACCCCAAAGTTCATGAAGCAAGCATGAAGAAACTCGACACTCTCATGGGCTAAGGAATTATGCAAACATTAACTTTCTCTGTGTTATTAACCATTAACTTGTGACGAATGAATCTCATAGCATAACATCAATTCGGGTCGATTCAACACAAGTGTTCTCCTAACATTGTGCCCTCAAAATTGCCGGCATAGTCATGCCCATGATCAGGAAAACAAAACCATCATGCAACACTTGAGCTAGTCTTAGAGGCCAGACAAGGAATACTTTTTACCGTTTATTATTCCACACGTGCATATGAGTCTTCCTCCGAGCCTCGTGGTTATTGCAGACTCGAGAACCATAGCAGTTATAGCACGGAATATAAACTTAACTACAAACATGGAGATAAATAATAACACTTATTATTGCCTCTAGGGCATATCTCCTACAGGGAGGTGGGTGGGTTTTCGATCTCTATGGACCGCGGGCTCGAGGCCTTGGTATCTTCATCACGTGACAGGCTTACGGTTGTCGGCCCGGCCGAACCAATTCGAAGATCAGGTTCATCGGTCGTGGCTGGCTGGTCATCATCTGAATCGCTTTCCAGAAAATACTTCGGCCCTTCGCCCTTGGTGGGGTGGTCGACTGGAGCTGGGGAGGAGTCGTGGATCACTCCTGATCCATGGGGAAGAAAAGGTGCTTCTGTGACAGAAGCTTCAGATGCGGGAATCATGCCCGCGCGATCAGAGTTATAAGCCGATGATCCCATCGATCCTTTTTTGATCTCACAGCGGAACTCTCAATGAAAGGACCAGTGTCGGTGTAAAAACCGGCAGACCTCGGGGTAGGGGGTCCCGAGCTGTGGATCTCAGACAGATGGTAACAGGAACAGGGAGACAATGTTTACCCAGGTTCGGGCCCTCTTGATGGAGGTAAAACCCTACGTCCTTCTCTTGTTTATATTGATGGAGAAGTATCAAGTACAGAGTTGATCTACCTCGAGATCGTATGATCTAGTCCTAAGGCTAGGTGAATGAGATTGTGTTCAGGTCCCCTCTACGGGCTAAACCCTTCGGCTTATATACACGCCGGATAGGGCATCTAGGATTACAAGGTCGGTATCTAGGCATGGAGGTGGCAGGAGGAGTCTTGGAGTACGTGCCAAGTCTTCGGTAGATGCGATCTTGACCTCTTCTCCTGCGTGTATCTTCCGGAGTCCACCTTGACAAGAATGAGAGCCCACTCATCCGGCCCAAGGAATACGGGCCGACTAGGTTAGTACCCCCTAGTCCAGGACACCGTCAATGTCCGAAGGAACTATTGAGGATGATTTTGTTATGCCTATTGCTTGTTGTGACAATTATGATTGGGAAGATAATGATACTTCTTATAATATTGAAAAAAAATTGGCACCAACTTGGAAAACTATGATGATAGTAATTGCTATACTATTGGTGATATTCATACTATTGATGATAATAGTGATTATATTAATGATGTGCAAACCCAGAAGCTTGGGGATGCTATGTTTGATGAGAATGACATGTTTGAGAATTTATTTGCTGCAATTAATGTTTGTCCCAAGCTTGGGGATGCTATGCTTAAGGAAGATGATCTTTTTAGTCCCCCTACTTTGAATGATCGAATTTATTATGATGATTGCATGCCTCCTATTTATGATGATTGTAGTATCTATGAGAGTGGGTTTGGAAGAGTGTCAACTTTAGATAATAAGTATCCCACTATTTTGGAGGATGTTGAATCTTATTATAATGATAAAAGTGGATTTGGAGAGGTCATGACTTTATTTAAAGTTGAATCCACTACTTTGGAAGAGGTTTCAATTGATTATGATGAGAACAAAGTTGCTACTTATGATGATTATTGTGATGATATTTATGTTATAAAAAGTAGTGATGATTATTATTATAAAACTTGTCATAATTATGAATACCCTTTTGTTGAACATTACTCTTTTAATGTGGAAACAATTTATAGTATTCAAGTTTCATATGATACTCCCACTATTATGAATGAGAATAAATTTTCTTATGTCGAGAGTAATAAAAATCCTATGCTCATAGATCTTGAAAAGAATGCTTTATATGATAGCTATATTGTTGAATTCATTCATGATGCTACTGAAAATTATTATGAGAGAGGATCATATGCTTGTAGGTGTTGCAATAATATCAAGTTTCCTCTCTATGTGTTGAAAGTTTTGAAGTTATACTTGTTTTGCCTTCCTATGCTAGTTGATTCTTGCTCCCATAAATTGTTTGCTCACAAAACCCCTATGCATAGGAAGTGGGTTAGGATTAGATGTGCTAGTCATATGCTTCATGATGCTCCCGTTATTTTTCAATTCTTTACTTTTATGTGAGCATCATTGAAATCATCATGCCTAGCTAAAAGGCATTAAATAAAAGCGCTTATTAGGAGACAACCCAATATTTATACCTACTGTTTTTGTGTGTCCAAGTGATTAATCTACTGTAGTAATCATGTTTTATATGTTTTCTTTCAATAATGTGCCAAGTAAGACCTTTGGGATAGTGTGGATACTTGTCGATTTTATTCTGTGCAAAAACAGAAACTTTTGCATCCAGTGCTGGAATTTCTATTCTGTACTGGAGTGTGACAAATTTCTGAAAGTTTTACACAGTATTTTGTTACAAATTTTTTACGTTTTCCTAATTTTTCAGAATTTTTGGAGGTACAGAAGTATACTTTTTAATTCGCTCACTACATGCTGTTCTGTTTTTGACAGATTCTGTTTTTCTTGCATAGTTTGCTTGTTTTAGTGTTTCCATAGCTTATATTGAGTAATATAAATTGTGGAAATGATGGAATACAGTAGGCATTATGTGAGAACAATTACGAATCTTTTCTTGACAGTACCTAAGTGGATGATTTATTTTTATCATACTAACCTATCTCACAAAGTTCCGTTAAGTTTTGTGTGATTGAAGTTTTCAAGTTTTGGGTGAGATAACGATATGAGGACAATAAGGAGCGGTAAGGCCCTAAGCTTGGGGATGCCCAAGGCATCCCAAGGTAATATTCAAGGAAGACCCAAGCAACTAAGCTTGGGGATGCCCCGGAAGGCATCCCCTCTTTCGTCTTCAACACTATCGGTAATCTCACTTGGAGCTATATTTTTATTCGTCACATAATATGAGTTTTGCTTGGAGCGTCATTTTATTTTGTTGAGATTTTCTTTCTGTTATCAATAATCATGTTTTTTATCTTTTATTTCAATGAAATGCCAATTATAGCCTTTACCATGCTCAGTTTGCAAGTTCATGTGTTGCTGTTTGAAAACAGAAAGTTTTTTGTTATGTTCAGAATATTCCTGAATAGTCCGAACATGATAAAAATCTGAAATTTTTACACAGTAAGCATGCATGAGTTCTCTGTCATGTGGTAAGTTTTCAGAATTTTTAGAGTTAGGGAAGTATGAATTCTTATTCATCATTTACAGACTGTTATGTGGCAGATTGCGATTATAGTTGCATTGTTTGCATATGTTGCTTGTTCAATGTTTCTATTTGTGGATAGGAGTATTAAATATGTAGAGGCATTTAGTATGCAATGTTTAATTATAATTTTTGTGATTTGCTACAGTAGGGAATGTTAAGGTTTTGAGTTGATTTATACTAACTTATCTCACGAGTTCTTGTTGAGTTTTGTGTGGATGAAGTTTTTAAGATTTATGAAAAGCCATGATATGAGAGGAATTAAGGAGACACAAGAGCTCAAGCTTGGGGATGCCCAAGGCACCCCAAGATAACATTCCAAGAAGTCTCAAGCAACTAAGCTTGGAAATGCCCCGGTAGGCATCCCACCTTTCTTCATCAACACCTATCGGTTAGCTTAAGTTTTTACTTGTTCACATGATATATGCTATTCTTGGAGTGTCTTTTTTTTCATTTTGTTTGTTGTTTGAATAAATTATCAAGATCTGAAATCTTTATTTGGAGAGAGTATTCACATAGCTACTTAATTGTTTAACTACTCATTGTTCTTCACTTATATCTTTTGGAGTAGTTTGTCATTCATTCTTGTCCTTCACTTATATCCTTTGAGTAAATTGTTGAATGAATCAAATGTCATAAATCTGAAATTATATATGTTCCATATGCTTAGTAATATTTAACATTTGGTTTAGAAAGTAAAATCTATTGAAGTTTGGCAATCACAATATTAGTCATACAAGCAATTCATGAAAGATAGTATATGGAAGAGAACTTTCACATACAAATATATTATCTTGGACATCTTTTATGAGTGTGAATACCCATTAATTATTTTCAAACTTGAGCAAATTAGTTGAAGTTGGACAAGGAAGACAACGTAACGAGTTATGTTTGGGTACATTTGCATAGAAGTTATATTGTTATGGATCCTCTAACACGTGGTGCTTGTTTAGAATCTTTTGCTAGCCAAAATTTCTATACTAAGCGGGAATACTGGTTGTGCATCCAAAATCCTTGAGCCAAGTTTCTTCCATGAGTGTCCACCATACCTACCTATATACGGTATTACCCTGCCGTTCTAAGTAAATTTTGTTGGGGAACGTTGCATGGAAAACAAAAAAATTCTACGCACACGCAAGATCTATCCATGGAGATGCATAGCTACGAGAGGGGGAGTGTGTCTACGTACCCTCGTAGACCGTAAGCGGAAGCGTTAGAACAACGCGGTTGATGTCGTCGAACAACTTCACGATCCAACCGACCGAGTACCGAACGTACGGCACCTCCGCGTTCAGCACACGTTCAGCTCGGTGACGTCCTCGACTTCTTGATCCAGCAAGACGGCGAGGTAGTGGATGAGTTCCGGCAGCACGACGGCGTGGTGACGGTGATGGTGATGCTATCTCCGCAGGGCTTTGCCCAAGCACTGCGAAAATATGACCGAGGGACGGAACTGTGGAGGGGGGCGCCGCACACGGCTAAGACAATGTTGTGTCATGTTTGGGGCGCCCCCTCTCCTCTATTTATATATGTGTAGGGGCTTGGAGTAGAAGGAATAGTGCCACGTGAACAGTACCGCGTGAATAGTACCACGTGAACAGTACCACGTGAATAGTACACACGTGGGCTTGGACTCCAAAGTCCAATCCTATTCCTACTAGGACTCTCCTTTTTTTCCTTCCCTAGCTGCGTGGGCTTTTGAGGACTTGGTGCGCCTGGCCCAATAAGGCCAGGGCGCCTCCCCTTAGCCCATGCCAGCCCTTGGGACGTGGTGGACCTACTTGTGGACTTCCGGACCCCTCCGGAATCCTCCGGAACCTTCTGGAAGCTTCCCGGTACAATACCAAAAAAAATTGCACCTTTTTCCGGAACCCAAAATATGACTTCCCATATATAAATATTTACCTCTCGACCATTCGGAGACTCCTCGTGACGTCCGGGATCTCATCCGGGACTCCGAACAACATTCAGTTACCAATTCACATAACTCATATAACACTATATCGTCAACGAACGTTAAGCGTGCGGACCCTACGGGTTCGGGAATGATGTAGACATGACCGAGACGCCTCTCTGGTCAATAATCAATAGCGGAACCTGGATGCCCATATTGGTTCCTACATATTCCACGAAGATCTTATCGGTCGAACCGCAATGACAACATACGTAATTCCCTTTGTCCGTCGGTATGTTACTTGCCCGAGATTCGATCGTCGGTATCTCCATACCTAGTTCAATCTCATTACCGGCAAGTCTCTTTACTCGTTCCGTAATACATCATCCCGTACCTAACTCCTTAGTCACTTTGCTTGCAAGCTTCTTATGATGTGCATTACCGAGAGGGCCCAGAGATACCTCTCCGAAACACGGAGTGACAAATCCCAGTCTCGATCCATGCCAACTCAATAGACACCTTCGGAGATACCTGTAGAGCATCTTTATGATCACCCAGTTACGTTGTGACGTTTGATAGCACACAAGGTATTCCTCCGGTATCCGGGAGTTGCATGATCTCATGGTCGGAGGAACATGTATTTGTCATTCAAGAAAGCACCTGGATGGCAGACAAAAGCTCTTTGCCGTCTGCTGGCAGACGGCAAAGCACCTGGATGGCAGACAAAAGGTGCCAGCCCCATTAGGGGGCTAACGGCGCTCTTTGCCGTCTGCCAGCAGACGGCAAAGAAGCAAAGGTCTTTGCCGTCTGCGAGCAGACGGCAAAGAGGCCAAATAGACCAGCCCAGGTTGCACAGGCTGTTGCCACGTGCCCACTTTGCCGTCTGCTAACAGACGGCAAACCTCTTTGCCGTCTGCTAGCAGACGGCAAAGTGGCTATATAGCAACTGTTTTTTCTGTTTTTTCTTATATCAATTCATTTTCACAGAAATTCAAACACACACATATATATATATTCAGAATCACATAATAAGGCAAAACATTATGTCTTATCCACCACATAATATGTCTCATCCACCACATAATAAACAACACATATGCAAATAATATGCAAGCCATATGGATATGATCATCCAACACATACCAAATCAAAACATATGCAAGTCTCATCCATACATATGCAAGTTTCATTCATCTATACATACATATGCAAGTGTCACATTGTTGATCCTACAAAATCAAAACAAAATGGAAGGACAAGGACTCCATGAACGCAAGCCTCCGTGAAGTGAATCAAATCTGCAAAATGAGAAAGAAGAAAGTTAGAAGAAGAAGACTAGAAGAAGAAGAAGAAGAAGAAGACTAGAATTTTTCTCCTCTTCTTGTTCTTCTTCTTATTGCTTACTTGTGTCATTTTAGAGCTAACCTAGGTAAATAGGCCATTTTTGACCTAAATATGCTAAGTATATCATAAATGAACTAAAAAAAGCTAAGTATAGGTCATTTTTGTGCTAACATAAGTAATTATGCCATTTTTGAGCTAATTAAGCATATTAAGTCATTTTGGAGCTAAATAGGTCATTTCTTAAGCATATTATGTCATTTTTGAGCTAGCTAAGCATATTAAGTCATTTTGGAGGAATAAATGCTAAGTATAGGTCATTTTAGAGCTATCCTAGGTTAAATAGGTCATTTTAGAGCTATCCAAGGTTAAATAGGTCCATTTTTTAGCTAGCTAAGCATATAAATTCATTTTGGAGGAATAAATGCTAAGTATAGGTCATTTTAGAGCTATCATATGTTAAATAGGTCATTTTTGAGCTAATTAAGGTTATTATGTCATTTTTGAGCTAGCTAAGCATATAAATTCATTTTGGAGGAATAAATGCTAAGTATAGGTCATTTTAGAGCTATCCTAGGTTAAATAGGTCATTTTGGAGCTAATTAAGGTTATTATGTCATTTTTGAGCTACCTAAGCATATTAAGTCATTTTGGAGGAATAAATGCTAAGTATAGGTCATTTTAGAGCTATCCTAGGTTAAATAGGTCATTTTGGAGCTAATTAAGGTTGTTATGTAATTTTTGAGCTAGCTAAGCATATAAATTCATTTTGGAGGAATAAATGCTAAGTATAGGTCATTTTAGAGCTATCCTAGGTTAAAGAATGAATACCTGACATGAATAATATGTATATAATTTAAGTGTATCATCATCATGAACATAATAAAAAATTGAATACCTAACATGAACTAATTAATAATATATATTTACATAATAATAATTGAATACCTGGCATGAACTATAATATTAATCTTCATCGTCATCATTAATAAATGCATCATCATCGTCTATATATGCTTCGGGGTCAATAAATGCATCATCATCATCATCACTATCAGTAATGACGTGCTCATCATCATCATCAATAAATGCATCAACATGTGGAAGGCCTCCTGTACGTAATCGGTCAAGCATTGACAGTTCATCCGCAGCAGTAACCTCTTCTTGTTCCGGCTCAGGCTCGGATTCACTGCCGCTGTCTACTTAAGCGGCTGCATGTACACATTCATACTCTTCCCCGGATAGTTGAGCCCCGGAATTATCAACGTCAGGAAAATGTTCTTTCTTTGCATAATCTGTCCGGGGGGGAGATTGAGTGGAATGACAAATACAGGCCAACAACTGTATTGGGTTGCCATCATACCAAACACATTGAACCCATCCGTGCTTATGGCAATTCGAGGATGCCTTGGATCTGCCGCTTTAGCATGATGTATTGCATCGAAGCGCTTCCACGCAAAAGCGTCCGATGTGTGTACCAACATCGGCTCCCCATCTGCATCTAGTTCGGTTCTTTTGCCCAATTTGTGCCATGTCATCTGTCTGGCCGTCTCTTCGACCATGAAAAGACGTTGAAGTCTTGGTATGATTGGCATATACCGAAGAACATTAACTGGGATTTTTGTCTGACTCTTCTCACCCATACCGTTGTCTACCTCAACATACCTGGAAGACTGGCAAACGGGACAATACTTCAAGTCCGCATACTCAAGCCTAAATAAGGCACATCCTTTCTCACAGGCATCTATCTTCTCATAGGGCATCTTAAGTACACGGAGGATTTTGTCCGACTGGTACAGGTTTGCAGGCATTACATGGCCTTTGGGTAGAAAACGTCCAAATAGTGTCATCATCACGTCGTAGCATTCTCTGCCCAAGTTGAATTGAGCCTTCAGAGCCATTACTTGTCCGATGGCATCCAGCTGACAAAGCTCAGTGTGCTCGTGGAGAGGAGGTTTTGAAGACTCCAACATATCATTGAAGGCTTTTGCAGATTCCTCCATCTCATCGTCTGAATCCCGAGCATCATCAAAGTCTTCCACCATGTCTTCCATCCCGGTACCATGCTCGTCGGTGCGACGACGGCCCTCCTCAGCTCTGGCACGTTGGGCAGACTCACCATGAAATGTCCAGACCGTATAATTAGGCGTAAAACCCAACTTCTGCAGGTGTTTGATCATTTCAAACTCTGACTTCTTATGAAAGTTGTCGCACTCGACACAGGGGCACCAGGTTGTTTCCTGTCCATTTGCAAATGAGGCTCTCACAAACCCCTTGGTTTTTCTTATCCATTCATGGGTCATGTCTTTCTGACTAGTGTGACCGGTGTACATCCACGCACGATCACTCATCTTGCCTAGCTACTAGACACACAAGAAATATATACATAATTCAGCAAACCATATTCATCAGTTAATAGAGTTTGTCAGTTTTATTACGTCCATGCAACCTAGACGCTAGTAGGTAAAGATAGGTCCTAATCCCACCCGAGTATGTGTAGATTGGGTTCGTTTTCCCATGCTCGGCTCCGGATCCGACGCAAAATTTCGGCAGCACCTCCCCGCTGTTCTCCTGATACACGTCTCGGCAATAAGCAGAGAGGATGTGTACCCGGAGAACAACAGGGAGGCACTGACGAAATTCTGCATCGGATCCGGAGTAGAGCATATGGGAAAATGAACCCAATCTACACATACTCGGGCTGTCCATGGATAACATTGGACAATTCGAAAGAATCACGGTTATAAATATGCAAATGCATGCATATTTATAGATGTAACCCTTTCGAACGGGAGACGCATAGTGGTCACGCATACTGATGATTGACACCTATAGCTAGCAAGTTTCATCGGCACGAAGACCGGAACAGAGCAAATGAAGGGGGAGGAGGAGATGTCATTTGTGCTCACCCACGAACGCAGGGGCGGAGCTCGTCGTACGCACGGGGAGGTCGTCGAACACCAGATCCTCGCAGCAACGAAAGAACTGCACATTTAAATCCACCCGATCAACACAAATATATATGATGTTTTTCATAACAAAATAGGGAAATATATGACCCCGTCGGCCTCTGGAAGGCCGAAGAGCACCTTTTCGGTCAACAGGAGGCCGAAGAGGTGTCGGCGTCGGGGGTGTCGTGGTGTCGGGCTGTCGTGGTGTCGGGGTGTCGGGGTGTCGGGTCGGGGTATCGGGGTGTCGTGGTGTCGGGGTGTCGTGTCGGGGTGTCGGGGTGTGTCGGATGTCGTGTCGGGGTGTCATGTCGGGGTCGGGGTGTCATGTCAGGGTCGGGGTGTCGTGTCGGGGTCGGGGTCCGGGTGTCGGGGTCTTTTTTTCCTCTTTTTCCTTTTCTTCTTCTTCCTCTTCTTCCTTTTCTTCCTTTTCTTCCTTTTTTCCTTCTTCTTCTTCTTCTTCTTCTTCTTCCTTTTTCCTTTTTCCTCTTCTTCTTCTCCTCCTCTCCTCTTTTTTCTTCTTCTTCTTCTTCTTCTTCTTCTTCTTCTTCTTCTTCTTCTTCTTCTTCTTCTTCTTCTTTTTTCTTCTCCTCCTCCTCTTCTTTTCTTCTTCCTTTCCTTTTTCCTCTTCTTCTTCTTCTCCTCCTCTCCTCCTCTTCTTCTTCTTCTTCTTCTTCTTCTTCTTCTTCTTCTTCTTCTTCTTCTTCTCCTCCTCCTCTTCTTCTTTTTCTTTTTCTTCTTCTTCTTCTTCTTCTTCTTCTTCTTCTTCTTCTTCTTCTTCTTCTTCTTATTTTTTCTTATTTTTTCTTCTTTTCCTTTTTCTTTTTCCTTTTTTTGCTTTTTCTTTTCTTCTTTTTCTTTCTTCTAGGTTTCTTTCTACCTAAATGTCTAAATATCTAAAAACCTAAACATCTAAGTATCTAAACTCCTAAATGTCTAAATATCTAAAACCTAAACAGAAAAAATAATAAAAAAACAGAAAAAAAAGGGGCAGGAGGGGGAGCTCACCAGAGGGGGGCAGAGGGGTTGGCCGGCGAGGGGGCGGCGACGGGGCTGGCCGGCGTCCGGGCCGCGACGGGGCGGCGAGGGGCAGGCCTGGGCGCGGCCGCGCGGGCACGGGGCGGGGCAGTGGGGCGGGGCAGTGGGCGGCGTCGACGGTCGCGGGTGCGGCGGCGGCGAGCGGCGGGCGGCGGGCCGGGGCGGGTTGGGGGCGGCGGCGGGTGCGGCGGCGGCGTGGGGTCGGGGTCGGGAGGGGAGAGGCAGAGAGAGTGGAGAGAGTGGAGGGGGGTGGGCCGTTAGGGCCGTTAGTAGGTATTTTCTTTGCCGTCTGCTAGCAGACGGCAAAGAGGTGGGGTGGGCCGTTGCAGTTAACTGGCCTCCACTGGGCCCCACCCCACCTCTTTGCCGTCTGCTAGCGGACGGCAAAGATTGCCGTCCGCTAGCAGACGGCAAAGAGCTGGCTGATGGCAAACAGTGTCTTTGCCATCAGCCAGATCTTTGCCGTCTGCTTTCCCAAAGCAGACGGCAAACAACCTCTTTGCCGTCTGCCAGCAGACGGCAAAGAGCTGGCAGATGGCAAAGTCCCTGATTCCAGTAGTGCTATGAGCTCTGGCACCTCTACAAATCTCTGCTTCCCTCTGTGAAGGGGCATTCTATTTACTTTTATGTTATTTACTTTCATGTTATTTATTTTTGTTGAGTCAACTTCTTATTCCAACCTATTCTATAGTTAGCAAGCATCATGTGGTGGGGATAGATCCAGGCACATATATCCATTCAAATATATTTGATCATGATTTATTATTGTTGACAATTATCTCTATGATAAATGAGTTGGGAGGCAAAACATTAAGCCCCTATCTTTCTCTGTGTTCGATGGATGCTATTTGTTCTAAAAATATGCTTTGAGTACTAGCAATCATAGAAGACTATATGATAATTGAGTATGTGGAGCTCTTACTTAGACTCTGTTGAAGATAAGTTGAATTGCAATTGTTTGGTGACTAAGAGCATAGATTGTTAAGTCTCAAGAGAATGCATTGATTGAACCATAACATGTGAATTGGTTGCTACTTGATCATGATGAGTTTTATGAGAAAGTGTTGTTGTTATGATGCTAGCAAAAGTGATTGAAATTATCATTGATCAAACTTATGCACTATGCTAGCTTTCACACTTCATAAATTATTTCTTTTATCACTTACCTACTCGAGGACGAGCAGGAATTAAGCTTGGGGATGCTGATACGTCTCCAACGTATCTATAATTTATGAAGTATTCATGCCATGTTTATAACAATTTTATATGATTTTGGTATGATTTGATTAGAACTAACTCGGACTGACGCTGTTTTCAGCAGAACTACCGTGGTATTGTTTTTTGTGCAGAAATAAAAGTTCTCGGAATGGGCTAAAAATTTACGGTGATTTTTTATGGACCAAAAGAGACCCCCGAAGCTTGGAGGAAGGACCAGAGGCCGCACGAGGAAGCGACAAGCCTAGGGGGCACGCCATCCCCCCCAGGGCGCAAGGCTTGTCGCTCCCTCGTGGGCCCCCTTGACGTGAAACCAACGCCAAAAATTCCTATAAATACCAAAAACCCCAGAAAGAAACCTAGAACTTCCACGCCGCCGCCGCAAGCCTCTGTACCGAAGCGATCTCATCTGGAGCCCTGTTCCGGCACTCTGCCGGAGGGGGGAATCATCACCGGAGGCCATCTTCATCATCCCAGCGGTCTCCATGACGAGGAGGGAGTAGTTCACCCTCGGGGCTGAGGGTATGTACCAGTAGCTATGTGTTTGATCTCTCTCTCTCTCGTGTTCTTGATTTGGCGCGATCTTGATGTACCGCGAGCTTTGTTAATATAGTTGGATCATATGATGTTTCTTCCCTCTCTTTATCTTGTTGTGATGAATTGAGTCTTGCTCTTTGAGGTTTCGTTATGTTGGATTGAATATTGAATTTGAGATCACTTGATGTTTGTCTTGCATGTGGATACCCGTGGTGACAACGGGGTATTCTATTGAGTTACTTGATGTATGTTTTGGTATTCAACTTGCGGATTCCAGTGGTGACATTGGGGTAATCTAAGCACATAGGTTGATACACGTTTTCGTCCTACGTTCTCCGATAGAAACTTTGGAGTGATTCTTTGTCGCACGTTGAGGGATTGTTATATGATCCAATTATGTTAGCACTGTTGAGAGATTGCACTAGTGAAATTATGAACCCTATGCCTTGTTTTCAAGCATTGCAATACCGTTTGTGCTCACTTTTACTACTTGCTACCTTGCTATTTTTATATTTTCAGATTACAAAAACCTATATCTACTATCCATACTACACTTGTATCACCATCTCTTCGCCGAACTAGTGCACCTATACAATTTACCATTGTATTGGGTGTGTTGGGGACACAAGAGATTTCTTGTATTTGATTGCAGGGTTGTTTGAGAGAGACCATCTTCATCCTACGCCTCCCACGGATTGATAAATCTTAGGTCATCCACTTGAGGGAAATTTGCTACTGTCCTACAAAACTCTGCACTTGGAGGCCCAACAACGTCTACAAGAATAAAAGTTGCGTAGTAGACATCACACCACGACTTTGGCATCGCCTGAGCTGGGGTCAAAGAGGGGGAGGGAGGGTCTCGGGCACGGAGACGGGGGAGGGGAGGAGGGCCGATGCTCGGGGAGGGGGAGTGCAGCTCTGTGCGTCGCCGGCACATGATTTAAATAGCCGCGGCGAGGCCCAAGCGAAGGGGCGGTCCGCTTCAATGTGGCGCAGCGGCCGGAGTTGGTTCCTCGGGAACCTGCGTCCGCATTGAAGCGGCGGCTCCCGAGAGGTCGCATCGGTCAGCGCCGCCTTCCCTCCCTCCGGTCACATCGCGGCATCAATGTCGGGCGCTGCGTGCTCTGGGCCAGCATGAATGCGGCGCGGTAAGCGGCGCGTGCATCGGAAGAATAGCGCGGGAGGGGCGGGTGGGGGTTTTGGGTGGGACAGGGCGGTCAGAAGCGGGCGAAGTAGCAGTCCGGACTCCCACAGGGCCCCCCACATTTGTCTCCGGTTTGCGGGAGAAATCGCATCCGGACCGCTCCGCGGACCGATACAGGACCGTGTTGGATGGCTTCCGCGGTCCGGACAGCGCGGTCCGGACGGTTGCGGGAGGTTTGCGGGTCGGCGTTGGAGATGCCTTCAAAGTGGTCATGTTGTGCAACTTGATTTACCATCAATGTATTTGCCTCGGGGGAAAAAATCAGGCAATGCATATTATCACACTTATTAGAAACACTAACTAATTTTTCGTGCATTGCAGCGGAGACAACATATTCTAGTGATTCAACGTCAATTGAGTCTGACATATACCATATACCCACCATATTCTAATGCAGGAGGTGATTTGATTTTATTTGACTAAGTTAATTCAAAATATTTGATTATTCGTGTTCGAGATATAGCTAGAACGATTTGATTTGATTGAGTTAATGTAATTATCTTATGCCAACCAACTAGGGCGCTGCAGAAAATTTGATTTGATTTTAATGAGTTAATGCATGACGGGGAGAAGAAGCTTTAGCAACGAGCACACGACCACCAACTCTCTTTAATAGTAGAGATTATACTACTGTCGAACACGGTGATATACTTAAACACCAAAAACTCGCCACTTGGAATGAGTGGTTAGCTATCTTCAAAAAATAAAAATAAACACCAGAAAATTCATCGGTGTTGGTATTTCCATGTAGACAAGTCTACGCTGTCGCCTTCCCTAAAAGAAAAGTCCACGTTTTCAGTTTAACAAGATGAAAAATTCATGGGGTTCGGCGTTTTCTGGCTAGGGAGGAGAGTCGTATCGTGCACGGTGGATCCGTCGCGTAGCGGCGAGCGGTGTCTGAGATCTGCGGGCGCATGGATGGCACTATCACGACCGCATGTCTCGGCGCCGCCCATGGCGGGCTTACGAGGCCGGAGTAAAAGCCCAGTGGCTCCCGGTCGGTTTCACCTCGCCGCCGCCTTCCCCCAGCCGTAGCCACCACCACCGCACCACCACATGCGACCGCGTCTGCGAAACTGACAAGGAGCCACACCACATGCACCGAGGGAAACTATGACAGTGAGCCGAGCCGAGCAGAGCATGTTCATGTTGCTTGGTTGACCTGGAAAACAGGAGCTCGGGACAATGAAAGGAGAGCCAACCCCATCGCCCTCTCGCTAGCTCCTGTGATCGCGGACGAAAACACCACACGATTCCAGTCAACCGATGGTGCATCGGTCAGCAGAACAAATTGCATCTACTGGTTAAACTTTTCTTCTATAGAAAAGACTACTGGTTAAAATAAAAGTCTACTACTGCATTTAGATTTATTTTTTCTGAAGGCAGGAGATCAGAGAACCTGCACGAGTGGCACTACGGTTGGTGAGGTAGAGTGTGCACCGCACCAGTGACGCCCCTTTTGGCAGCATGTGCAAACATGCATGGGCCGAGGAGTCGCTCACCTGCTCGATCTCTCTCCATCACTACTGCTTTAGCCACTGGTCGCACTGCACAGTACCTACACGATCGCCACCGCAAAACCTCTTCTTTCCCCAGCCACCATGCCGATAGTAAGATGATGAGCTTTGCCAAGCGTGTCAAGCCAAAACCTGTGTTTTCTAGTAGTGGTGAGTGCCTTGAACCTGACCGAGCCCTGCCTTATCCGCCGCCCAAAAAGTGTAGCTACCACTCTTAAGCTGATGGCCCAGCCGGATACTTTGTTAGTGTTCTGACCACACGGCCGTCCGGGGAGCCGTGAGACGCTAACAACCACTTCATCAAGTCCGATCGTTAGTGGGTAGGGCACGTCCAAGTCCGTTGCTTTACGCCTTGCCGTGGGGTTCGTGGGTGACGGTCCTTTGTGTGGTTTGACGAGCCCGAGACCCGGTTTCTCGCCCCGATCGACCATACGGACGCCAAGTCGGTCCATCGCCAGCATGACAAGGAAAACCAGAGCTCTGCACGGAGCAATTATTCCAAGGGAGGGAGGGCCAGGAGTACGGCGTGTTGCACTTTGCAATTAACTTGCGATTACTTACTGACAGTGACCCCACACAGTAATGTTTGATAATTTAAGAACGTACACCGTCGTGGTCATGGTAAGTGTGGAATATCAAGCCCGAGGCGGTCGATACCTGAAATAACGGTACGCGACTAATTAAGTCGGTACTAGTGTGAGATGGAAAATGCCTCACACAAGTAGGGGACTCGGCGTCGTGATTCTCGGAGAGAGGTATTACCATTGGTGGAGATTACGGCGGTTATTAGTGTGTCTCTGCAGAGATTATTGTTATAAGCTTGCGCTAGTTAGTTAATTCCTTTTTTGCTCCTGTAAGGTAACAGGAGGCTGAATCATCTCTACCTTATATGTGTTTAACTTGTAACCTACTAATTCTTCTTGCTTCTAATCTTGCTGAGTATGTCCCAACATACTCACTGTTATTTTTCTTCTCTTCTCTCTGATATGCGCAGAGTGTGCGGGAAGTGGGCATGGTGAGGGATTAGAGGAGCATGAGGAATAAAGCAACACCTAGGCTAGGGTGTTAAATTAGAAGTCTTTGTTTAATCCTTAAATAAAGTCAGAGAAGAATAATAAGGAGTACCACCAGTGCATGTGCACAGGGTGGACTACAGTAGTCTACTAGTTTGTCTCTGGTTGGGTAATGTTGTAACCTACTATATGTGTAAGGAATAATATGGAACCAAGGTATTCCTAGTGCCCTGATGATCTGATGTTGCTACTTATGCCTTGTGTGCTTATGAGTTTCTTAAACACATAAGGACACGGCGACTGTCACTTATATTTCTAAACCTTCGGGTCGTGACACCTCCACCATAGCCAAACATGCCAAATTTTGGTAGTCCGATGGCATGTAGTAGTGATAGATTAGCCGGACGGAGTAGCCGGCCGATGTGTGTAATGCATCAACGTAGTTGCATGGTTTGTATGGATTTGAGATATGATAATTGAGGTGTCCGAATATGGATTGCATTATTTGAGGGGTGCCCGGTCAGTGTTCGCGGACGCGTCCGCGGGCGTTTGAGGGGCCGGATTTGCAAAGTCCGGCTGTAGATGCTCTTAGAGATTCCAATGCGGACTACGTACGGAGAAAAATGAGTGAATCTACACTCTAAATATGTCTATATACATCCATATGTAGTCTGTGTTGAAATCTCTAAAAAAGACTTATATTTAGAAACGGAGGGAGTGGCTAATTTCACGTGCATTGCAGCGGAGCCATACATATTCTCGTGGTTTAACGCCAATTGTGTCCGACATATACCATACACCCACCATATTCTAATGCAGGAAGTGATTTGATATTATTTGATTGAGTTAATGCAAAATATGTGATTGTTCGTGTTTGACATATAGCTAGAACGATTAAATTTGACTAAGTTAATGTAATTACCTTATGCCAACAAAGGAGGGCGCTGTAGAAAATTTGATTTGATTTGAGTGAGTTAATGCACGACGGGGAGAAGAAGCTTTACCAACGAGCGCACGACCACCAATTCTCTTTAATAGTAGAGATTATACTACTTTCCAACACGATGATATACTTAAACACCAAAAACTTCGCCACTTTGAATGAGTGGTTAGCTATCTCAAAACTACCAACCCTAGCCTCCCAGGTCGCATCGGGCGACTCCGGAGGCCTCCTCGCCGCCACAGAAAAGACTTCGCGTCGACGCCCCACCCACCTGCCGCCGCTGGAGGAGGCCACCGGGCTCACGGCGGCAGCAGGGCAGCCCGCGTACTCGCGTCCCACTCTCCTTCCTCCCCATCTTGCGGATCCACATAAGGTGTCCCATCTCTGGCTGATCGCCTGCCCCGTACCGGGTCACGATGGATCTGGTATCCCTGATCGGTTGGTAGCGGGCGTGGCTGTGTTGCTCGTTGGCCCATGGAGGCGTGGGCGTGGCGTGGTGTGTAGGTGTGGGGAATGACCAGATCTGGCCCCCTCATGTACAACAGCTGCGGCGGCAAGGCGGGCGCCATGGTTTGTGGTCGATGGTCTCCAAAGGTGGTCGATGGCTGACTGCAGCTCTAATCCACTCGGGGCCTTTGGGAGCATCAGTGAGATGCAATCTATGGACAATGACTTGACGCAGAGGATATGATTGTACAGTGACGGCGGTCGTCTCTCGACGCATGTAGTTGCTGGAATCGTGGAAAGTGGTGGCGACAACACATAATTGACTTCGATGGTGGTGCTTCTCAAGTGCCCGGTCTCAAGCTCCGCGGTGAAAACCTAGGACTGACCCGAGATGGTTATACCTGGCAATGGCGGTGTACTTGCATCGTAACCTTGTTGAAGGCATTGCTCGGATATGATCGGACTGGTTCTTCGGGTGAAAACTTAGAATCCGGCTTTCGGTGGTCGGAGCCGGTGTCGCTTCCTTCGTAAAGGTGTTGCTGTTGAAGAACATGAACATCCTTGTCCTTGTATTGTCATGAAATGGTTGGTGCGGATATAATCATTGTTGTAGTTTGTCAGGGTTTTTCTCACTTAAGCATAACTTTGTCTTATATGACTTTGCCATTCACCGGCGGGCTTTGTGTGCGTTGTGTTGGCTGTGTGCATCCTAACTATGCAGAGGCCGGGTGTGTACTCATTGTGTTTGTATCCACTTAATGCTTCATCTCGAGTCAATAAAATCCACCAGTTATCGAAAAAAGCTATCTCAAAAAAATAAAAAATAAACACCAGAAAATTCAACGGTGTTGGTATTTCTATGTAGACAAGTCTACGCTGTCGCCTTCCCTAAAAGAAAAGTCCACGTTTTCAGTTTAACAAGATGAAAAATTCATGGGGTTCGGCGTCTGGCTAGGGAGGAGAGTCGTATCGTGTCGTGCACGGTGGATCCGTCGCGTAGCGGCGGGCGGTGTCTGAGATCTGCGGGCGCATGGATGGCACTATCACGACCGCCCATGGCGGGCTCACGAGGCCGGAGTAAAAGTCGTGTGGCTCCCGGTCGGTTTCACCTCGCCGCCGCCCTCGCGCAGCCGTAGCCACCACCGCACCACCACATGCGCCCGCGTGATGCTTTGCCTGCGAGACTGACGAGAACCACACCACATGCACCGAGGAAAACTACGGCAGGGAGCCGAGCCGAGCAGGGCATGTTCATGTTGGTGTAGGACAAAATGCCTCTACTGGTTAAAGTTATCTTCTATAGAAAAGACTACTGGTTAAAATAAAAAGCAGAGATGAGAGAAGCTGCACGAGTGGTACTACTGTTGATGAGGTAGAGTTGCAATGGTGACGCGATGCCACCAGTGAATAGTGATACCCTTTTTGGCGGCATGTGCAAACATGCATGGACCGGCCTGCTCGATCTCTCTCCCTCCCTCGACTGCTTTCGGCCACTGGCCGCACTGCACTGTACCTGCACGCTCGCGACCGCAAAGACTCTTCTTTCTCCAGCCAGCATGGCGATACGTAATAGTCCAACTCATGTCAGGTGAGCTTTGCCAAGCGTGTCAAGCCAAAACCTGTGTTTTTTTTTTTGTTTTTTTTTTAGAATAAAACCTGCCTTATCCGCCGCCCAAAAAGTGTAGCTACCACTCTTAAGCCGATGGCCCCATGTAATGCTTTGCTGGTGTTTGACCACACGGCCGTCCGGCGAGCCGTGCGACGCTAACAACCACTTCATCAAGTCCGATAGTTAGTGGGCAGGGCACGTCCAAGTCCGTTGCTTTTACGTCTGTCTTTGCCGTGGGCCGGGTTCGTGGGGGATGGTCCTTTGTGTCGTTTGATTGACGAGCCCGAGACCCGGTTCCTCGTCTCGATCGACCATACGGACGCCAAGTCGGTCCATCGCCAGCATGACAAGGAAAACCAGAGCTCTGCACGGAGCAATTAGTCCAAGGGAGGGAGGGCCAGGAGTTCGGCGTGTTGCACTTTTTCCCTCAATTTTTTGTAACTTGCGGTTGCTAACTGACAGTAACACCACACAGTAGTGACACAGTATATATTGTTCTGTACAAGTATGGGTGGTACACCGGTACGTATGTTCCACTCTGCTTACGAATAGCAGTCAGCTCTACTCCTCCTACCCAACCAGTCTTGTTGGAGAAGCTCAACAACAAACGAACGTAGTACGTAGCGGGTTTTCGGCGCAAGAAAATACTCATACGGTGGTGCTCTGGTGGAGTGGACATTCTTCTCGTAGTGGAACTGCGGAAGTGATATGGACATTCTTCAGTCCTTGCTTATGGCGAGCGGTTCCCACGCAGCAAACCGAATTAACGGGGGACGAGGATTCGGTTCACCCGCTCTCCTGGATCCTGGTGTTCTTTGCCCTAGCCCATGCTCACTCCTCCTGCTCACGTTATCACTGAAATAAAGTAAGGGTTCGATCAGGTCGCCGCATTACTTAATCCATGCTAGCGAGTGGCGACCGTTGCATACGTGCATGGATTTTGAACGTGGCAGCTTCCAAAGGGTCCGTCATGGTCTCATGAATCATGATGTCCGGCTCAACTAGCGTTCGCAGGAGCAGCCTCAACCACTCCGAGTCCGAGTTGAGCCAACCTATGATACTACCTCCGTATTAGGCTGCCCGTAATGGGATTATCATAGTAACTAGTATCATGCATGTCAACTAGGTACCGTGAGTAATTTTCATGAGGTGCAATACAATTAAATGAAGAAAGACCCGTAATGGGAGTATAAGTAGTAGTATCATGCATGTCAACTACTATGCACGTATGATGTTAGAAATAATCCTTTAGGATTAACATAATAGGATCTTGATATCTAGATTAGAACACCTCTTATGCCAAAAATTAAGGACTGACCTTGACTTGCAGAAATCATTAGTGGATAGTCCTTGCTGGCTGCCGTGAGTCTCCCGCGATGTGGAGGAATCCGTCGGAGGAGAAAAGCAGCAGCAGGGACGCAGGGCCGTAGTCGAAGAGGAAGCCCATGGTCGCCGGCAGCATTCCTCTCCTGGTGGCCGCCGGTAGACTTCGGTCTTCCAGCCCCTTAGCACAACTTTAGGATCGGGCAGTTGGTCGATAGGCACTGTTTCTGTTAGTCTTTCTTACGTGCTATCTTTCTTCTTTTATATTATGTGCTGGGGCAGGGACCGGGTCCAAAACTGTTGGTTCAGGGGCCTCCGATCAAGGCTCCTACGTGAAAGACAAGTTTCATGTCTAAAAGTCCAAATTAAGTTAAGTTTTCATATTCGTGTTTTTCGTGACGAGGGCTTTCAAATAAGATCCATTTTGAATACGTTTTGACGAATTTTAATTTTTTTTATTAAGTTTTAACTCTTGAAACTTAGTACGAGACCGATAAAAAAATTGCTTAAGTTTGAACTCTTAACTTGATAGTCGCAACTAGAAAATCGGAATTATCAAATGCAAAGTCGTAACTTTCAATAATTGAAACTTAAAATTTAAAGTTTATTGTGTACTCGTACGCAGTGGCGGAGCCAGCGTATAGGCACGGTGGGCCGTGGCCCACCCAGAATATTGGGATTTTTTTTAGTATGTACTACTAGTTTAGCAATTCGGCCCAAAGGACAGTCCACGGGCTAGTTGATTAGGTCTCTTTCCAGTCCATCTCACGTGAGATTCAGGATTCAGGAGAGTGACTGAGAGAGTCAGAGAGACCCTCGCCTCGCGTCGCTCCGTTCTGGCAACGCCGCCACGCCGCCTGAGCGCCTCTCCCCTCCGGGCTCCGGCGACTGGTTCTGGCCTTCCCCTCGCCGTCGGCCGTCGGGCTCGGCCCGTGCCTCGCCGCTCCCCTCCTCTCGCCGGCTCGCCGCTCCCCACGCCCACCTCGTCGTCACTCGTCAGCCGTCAGCGTGAGGTCCCGTCTACATCTTCTGGGTGGACGCCTCTCCATCTGCATCTCCCTCGCGGCCTCAAATCCGTGGATCTCACCAGGTGCTAGCTTCCCCAACCACCGGTTGAACAAATCAACTAGGTCAGGTGAGCTTCCAATCACTCCAAAAAATTGATGCTATCCTGCTTACCAAAAAATTGATGCCCAGCTGATGGCTTGATGGCTAGCAGATGATGGGTTGATACTAAATTTGATGTGTATATGCTAAACATCGGTGAACTATAATGTTGTCTGACTTGATTGAGCTATTTGTATTTTTTTTATATATGCTAAATTATTGGCTAATGCTATGCTCAATAATTGATGCTTATTTAGTTGACAATGATGTATATTAATTTTGATGAAATGAAATTGCAGAACAGATCATGAAGAGGAATGGTGCCACTGCCATTATGGACCTTAATCGAATACATGAAGAGAAAGCGAGGAAGATTGCAGAGGCAACGCCAAGTCCTCCGTCACCCCAATAGCCAAGTCCTTCAGTCCATTCCGATACAGACACTGAGATTGATATTGAAATTGGAGAGGCAACGCCAAGTCCTCCATCACCCCAACAGCCAAGTGCACATGTCTCTTCAGGTGATCCAGGGAAAAGAACTCCCATTTCGGAGTATGGTTTTAATGATCAAGATAGTGTTCGAAGAAGATATATTGCAAAAACTGCATGCCGACCATATGCACATGCTTTTCATGTCGGGTATGACACTTGGATTAGGTAGAAAAAAAATTAGGTATGCACACCCTCCATTTCTTTCCTGGCTCCGCCACTGCTCGTACGGGATCCAACTACTTCGCAAATCGCGAGACAATCAAGCGTCCGGACAAGACTTGGCAGGTGCGTGCCACCACACTTGCGTGCCCTTACGAATTTCCGATTAAAAAACCGATGAAATTTCAACGGTGTATACAAGTCCATGTCGGATTCGGCGCATGCACGCACCGGAGTGTCCTCTTCTTTTTCCTCCTCCTTTTTCTGAGTGGGGAGTGTTCTTTTTTTTCGAAGAGAGGAGAGACGTGTCGATGACTTTGTCGCGTAGCAGCGGCCGGGCGGGGCGGTGCGGTGCCTCTGATGAGTAGATCAGCACGCGCACGGTGAACGGCAATATGTCTCGGCGCCACCCACACCACGACCGGCTCACGTGGCCCGAGTAATAAGAGTCGGGTAGGTTCCGGTCGGTTTCATCTCGCCGCCGCCGCCCTCGCGTAGGTAGCCACCAGCAGATGCGCCCGCGTGCTGTTTTGGCCGCGAGCATGACTACGGGCTGCGGCTGGGCAGAGCATGTTGTTTGACCTGGAAAACAGGATCTCATGACGATGGCGCCCATTCGCTCCGGTGATCGTGGAGGAGAACAACACTCGGGTGGGCCAGCGCAGTAGATATTCCGTGGACAATTCTTCCCTTTGTTGTTTCTTTCTGTTTATCAACTGTCAGCTGAGAAAATCAACTGTGAGCTGAATATAGTAGTGCTCGCATTTATCTTTTCATTCAAAGGCCAGAGAGGGAGCCTGCACGATTGTAGCATTGCTGTCTACTACGACCGGTGACGAGGTGGCGGCGTACGTGCACCAGACCGGCGCCACCTTTTTGTCAGCATCTGTAGACATGCATGGACCGAGGAGTCGCTCGCCCTGCTCGATCCCTCACCAGTCACCACTGGTCAAACTGCACTGCACGCTCGCGATCGCAAAGCCTCTTCTTTCGGCGGCCACCATGCCGATACGTACCACTCCAACTCTTGTCAAGTGAGCTTTGCCACGCACGTCAAGTCAAAATCTGTGTTTTCTCTACTCTTAAAGGAGCAGTTTGCGGTTGTGATGGTACGTCGTTCGTTCGGTCGTGCGTTGATCGCTACCCCACCCATCGATCGCCCCTCCCCTTCACCCTTTTCTCCACGGTAAAAAAGAGAAACAAACCAGCCCACGCCTATGCAAAGGCACGCACAATACAACCTGGAAAACCGGCCACCTCTCCTGCCCTTTCCTTCTTGTTGGGCATGCCGCTAATCTCGCTCAACAATCCTGATCATATTTCGCGCATAGAGATCTCCAACTTTCCTAACGCTGAAGCCCACCCCTCGCGGTTTCCTTTTCTTCAAACCCAGATATAATGCTCCATCTCTATCTCCTTTGCCATCGGCGGTGACTGGTGGGATACCCTCGCCGGCTGAGGATGGCAGCTATGGTGGCGAGGAGGTGGTTGTGTTGTGTGCAGGCGGAGTGGCCGCAGCGCGCGGTGAGGGACTGAGGGCAGCGAAGTAGTCGTCTAAGTAGTCATCGAGGGGGAGTGGGGCTAGGGATGGATCGTCGACTTCGGTTGTGGCAGGAGAGGCTCTCTGCTTTGGTTTCATGGCGGTCGTTAACTTACCCGTGTTAGCGGCGGCGACAGTGGCTGGTCAGGCGCGGTGTGCCCGGCTGCTCCCGGCATGCCTCCTTCTGCAGTGGCCGCAGTGGTGCACTCCTGTCTTGGGTGATGCGCCCCGCTGGCTGGTTTACCCGCCCAAGTTCGGCTCTTTGTCGTCTGGCCACCAACAACAGTCATCAACATCATGCTCGGCATGCACACCTAACTCAACAGCGTGCTCGGGGCGGCTCTCGTCCTGGGGCTTGACGTGTTCCTGTGGGGAAAAGGTAAGAAATTGTTTGAACTATTCAATCATAGTGATTTGCCAAACTAGCTATCACAGTTTATTGGATTGATTTAACTATCCAATTGTAGTACCTTGAGATTATCATTGACGAACACTAGATGAACTTTTTAAACAATATCCGGTCTTGCTTTGATGGTCTAATAATGCACGTGGTTAATTTGCTATCAAACTGCAACTCAATCGGTTAAAACGGGAAGCATCCAGAACTGGAGCATATGCGTGGAGGCCATCTCATCAGAGCAAGCGCAAACCCCACGGCGGTGGCTGGACGCCAACAAGCTGGGCATCCATGCCGAATAGCCGGCGTCGTGACCCGTCAGAACAATGGCCCATGCATACGCTGCAGCTGTAGGAGATATGCTTTAGAGGCAATAATAAATATTATTTTTTATATCCATGTTTGTAATTATGTTTATATTCCGTGCTATAACTACTATGGTTCTCGAGTCTACAATAACCACGAGGCTCGAAGGAAGACTCATATGCACGTGTGGAATAATAAATAGTAAAATGTATTCCTAGTCTGGCCTTTAAGACTAGCTCAAGTGTTGCATGATGGTTCTGTTTCCCTGATCATGGGCATGACTATGTCGGCAACTTTGAGGGCACAATGTTAGAAGAACAGTTGCGTTGAATCGACCCGAATTGATGTTATGCTATGAGATACATTCGTCACAAGTTAATGGTTAATAACACAGAGAAAGTTAACGTTTGCATAATTCCTTAGACCATGAGAGTGTCGAGTTCCTTCATGCTTGATTCATGAACTTTGGGGTTTGTTAAACGTCATCCGTAACTGGGTGGCTTTTACGGCGGCTTACGGGTTCATGGGAAAGTATGATAAGGGACTTGATAGCTCAAGATTGACATTTGCTCCTCCGACGATGGAGAGATATCTCTGGGCCCTCTCGGTGTTACGGTATCCATCTGTAACACCCCATGTAACTAAGCTACAGTGATCACCTTTTGATAATGCCAAGTCACCATGCTTACTAGTGCTTGATCATCGATTACATCATATCTCATTTCAAATTCCAAATCAAATTGAAATTCAAATTTATAGTGAAAATAAAAGTTATTCCAAATTGGAAACTAAAATGTTCATTAAATAGGAAATAATCCATAACTAATTATGTTAAGAAAAACAACATCACTAAAAATCACTAAATGACTCTACCATCCAAAAACAGTAACCAAACAGCAGCTTTTAATTCCTTTTTATTTAATTAAAATTCAAGTGAAATCATTTATTCACCAAACCAATTTCTGGCAGTGAGTTATATTGCCTAGCATTTAAATGGACAATGTACATATTTTACAAAACTCATATGGTGGCTAAACTATTTACAAAACAGAAACTAAAAAGAGAAAACAGAAAAGAAAACAAAGAAAAGAAAAAAGGGCCCACAGCGGCTGGGCCTAAGTCAGTCGCGCCAGCCCAGCCCACCTCGCCGTCTCCCCCTTCCTATTGCTCACGCGCGTGGTCGCCCGCGTCCGACCGCACCCGTCGCCGGCGAGCCGTCCCCGCCGCGCCTGCTCGCCTCTGCGTCGCTACAGGGAGGGCGGAGAGGATAAGAAGCCCCCCTGGAAACCCTAGCCGCCCAGATATTTCCCCTCCCCTCTCCTCTCGTTCGCTCTCTCTCTCCTCGCCCGAGAGCTCCCTCGTCGCCGCCGCTCGATCCCGCGGCCACCGTGCCCCGATCGCCACTCCGCCGTGTCCATCGTCACCGCCGTCCTTCGAGCTTGGAGCCACCACGTCGAGCTGCACGCCGTCGTCTTCAACCTAAGGCCGCCCGCGACGCCGCCGTCGATTCGCCGCGTCGAGCCCTCCCCGAGCCCCCTTTGCTCATCTACAGGCTCACCGTGAGCCTCCGCTTCCTCCTCTCTCTCTCTCGTCGCCGTTAAATGCCCGTAGACGCCGCCCCCCCAACGTGCCCGAACGCCCCACCGCGGAGCTCGTCGCTGGCGAGTCTCCGGTGACCATTTGGTCACGGGACTGTGCCCGTTGTCGTCACCGCGTAGAGCCCGCCCAGCCCTTCAGTTGCTCGCTAGCGCCGCGAATCGCCGAGATCCACCGACGCCCGAACTCCGGCCACCTTGGTGAGCTCGCCGCCGACGTTCCCAGCCACCGCAGCCTCCGCCGCCACCACAGCTCGCCTCGCCGTCGACTGCTCGTTCGAATGAGCCCGGCTACGCTCGAAATGGCGTCCTGTGCGCGAATCCCGATCGCCGCCCGACGCGCGCCGCCGCGAAAACGCGCCCATCGGCGTTTAAACGCCGGCCGGCCAACGTGTCACCGACGTGGCGCACCCTGGGCCACTGACGTGTGGGCCCAGTGGGTCCGTTGACCCGGTCCACCTGCTGACGTGGCGGTCCCGTGTCACTGACATGCGGGCCCCACCTTTTAAAATGTTTTTAAAAATAAATATAATGTTAGTTAAAACATTAATTAATCTGTTAGTTAATTAATTAACTTAATCAGTCACTGACAGTGTGGGCCCACCTGTTAATTAACTTAATTAATTAGGTTAAACCACTGTTAATTAGCACAGTCACTGACTAGTGGGTCCCACTGGTCAGGTTTGACTCTGGTCAGCCAGAGTTGACCGCTGACGTCACTGTGACGTCATGCTGATGTCACCATTTACTGTTTCGGATAATTCAATTTAAATTAAATTCAGAAATTTTAGAAAATGATTAAAACTTTGAAAATCATATAAAATAAACCGTAACTCGGATGAAAATAATTTATATATGAAAAATGATCAGAAAAATATGAAGAATCCGAATATCCTATCCACATGCCTGCCACACCCCTCTAACATACTGAATGTGGAACTTTTTGCCCGAATTCGATAAATGAATAGTGCATAACTTTAATAAAATAAATCCAAATAAATTCCTAAATTATTTAAAGCTGTTAGGTAGGTATTATATCACCCCTGCATACCAATTAGGCATGTCATGCATCCCTGTTGCATTGTTGCCGTGTATTTATTGTTTCTTCCCCCTCCTTCTCTCCCGATAGCCCCCGAGACTGTCGACGACACTGCAGTGTACGACGACGTCGCCGACGACCAGACCCCTTCAGCTGAGCTTCCAGGCAAGCAAAACCCCCTTGATCATCAGATATCGCCCATTCCTTCCCTCTTATGCTTGCATTAGTATTGCTTCTGTTGTTGCTCCGATAGCTCCTATTCCGATGCATAGCCTGATTTTGTCGCCTGCTATTGATACATTACCTGCTATCCTATGATGCTTAGTTAGATATGCCATGTTTCATCGGTGGCCCTTCACCCTGTCCGTTTGCCATGCTTGAAAGCGGGCCGTGATCACTCTGGGTGATAATCGCGGAAATGTTTACATTGCAATACTTAAACTGTTAAAGTCGGGCTGGCCCCAAGGGTGCCCACGAGTGAATAACATTAAAGACGGGTCAGCTCCAAGAGCACCCGCGCGTCATGTAATACCAAGTCAGAGCGACAGGAACCCTGTTCGTCTCTGCAAGTTACTAAACATGCTTAACGGATTTGGGTATTTGATCTGAGTAGGTCGCTGGCCTTATACGCACTACCACCACGTGGGATAATGGTATAATGGGGCCCTCTACGTCGTATGTATCAGCCGAAAGCTCTTCAGACGTCACAGCTCAGAGATGCGGCCTGATTGTTGGGGTGGGCTGGTTACGTCACTGGTGTAAACAGTGACGCGCCTGGGCCCCGACCAGCCACGCAACGTGCAGGAGTGCAAAGGGCGATGGGCCCAAGACCCCTTCGCACTTAGGATTTAGACCGGCGTGTTGACCTCTCTGTTGAGCCTAGGTAGGACTGCGTCGTGTCGATCTCCCGAGGCCGGGCATTACCCAGCAAGTGTGTCCGGCCAGATGTGATCGAGCGTGTTGGGTAACAGTAGTGCACCCCTGCAGGGAAGTTATCTATTCGAATAGCCGTGTCCACGGTAACATGAAGCTCAGAGTTGTATCTTGATCTGCTACAACTACAAATGGATACTGATGCAATATTAAACTGTTATCGGGATCACTTTCTCGCAGGGTAGTCGAGGAAGGATCTCAGGGAGTTACTAAATTATGTTTGATTATATATTATCTTGCTCTACTCTCTTCTGATGCTGCAAGATTGCTTCAAGATGCTAGCCTTCGATAGGCTAGGCATCTCCCCCTCTATTCTGGCATTCTGCAGTTCAGTCCAAAGATATAGCCCCATTCCTTTGATACTGATGCATAATAGTATAGTTCTGATGTCAGTCTTGCGAGTACTTTGGATGAGTACTGACGGTTGCTTTGCTATTTCTTTTCCCCATACCCACTTGATGCAATCAGTCAATGGAGTCCCGGAGCTAGACGCCACCGCAGGAGACTACTACTAGGAGAGCCCCGGAGGCACGTACTACTGGGTTGAGCCAGCCGACCAGGAGTAGTTCGGAGGCCCTAGGCAGGAGGCCTTCGCCTTTTCGATCAGTGTCGTTGTTTGTGCAAGCCTTCTTAAGGTAAACTTGACTAACTATGTCTGTACCCAGATATTATTTGTGTGTATGACTTATGTATTCGGGTCCTCGTGACCCCTGGTTTGTAATATGAAGATTTATGTTTAAATTTGAGTTTGCGTGTATGATTAGTGCACGGTCGAGCAGGGGCGTCACACCATCATCGTCTGGCCAGACACAATGTGATTTGATCACAGAGATGCCGAAACACGGGTACAAGAAAAGAGAATAAAACCAGTAACGAGGTAACTGGCATTGTGGACAAGTGTTGATCCACGGGGATGCCGATGATTCTCACCTCGGGTATTTGTAACATACACTACTAGAAAAAAGGCTATTAGTGGCGCACCACATATTGCTATTAATGGCGCACTATGGGTGCGCCACTATTAACACGCCATTAGTAATGGTTAGTAATGGCGCACCTCTGGTGCGCCATTACTAATCAAAATACCAGTGGCGCACCACCTGGTGCGCCATTGATATCCCTAGGGTGCGCCACTGCTATTTCTGTCAGGTGCGCCACTGGTAGAAATTTAGGTGCGCCACTGGTAGTTCTGGTAGGTGTGCCACTGGTAGTGAATTGAAGAAATCTGCCATACCAGTGGCGCACTAGGTGGTGCGCCACTGGTAGAGTGATGCCTGGATAAAAAAAATACACCCTGCCCCAACGGCAGGGTTCCTCAATCAACAATACACTATATATATTATACACTACAGCAACTGCCCAAACACAGATTACACAATATATATTATACAATACACAATATTTCCATTCTGACAATACACTACAGCAACTAGAAAATTATTCGAAGACAGCAAAAAAGAATCATGAACAGCAAGATTGATCTTTTCTTCTTCTTGATCTTTTCTTCAATATTGATCTTTTCTTCTTCTTGATCTTCATTCCTTCGAGTTTGAGTATCAAACTATCCATACATGTCCATCTCTGTTGTTTTATTGTCGGTACTGAGGCTAAATGTCGTACTGCATCTCTCTAGTTGGCATGAAATTGGCCTAGGATATTATATGGGAATGCACAAAATAGCTAAGGTTGTAAGTAATATCGACTTGAATAATAAGTGTTGATCACTTCTTATGGGGGTTGAACTGAATTAACACATTACATTGGTTGTGAGAGTTTGAGCGTAATTTACTAGTTCAGTTAACTTAAGACTCACATCCCAGGGTACATGCATCACTTATGTAAAAAAGGCATCAAATAGGAAAAAGAGATCGAGTGGAGTGTTTGATCTATTTCTCAAAAACAAAGAGGAGAGTGTTTGATCTATTTCTCAAAACAAAAAAAGAATTGCTTTTGATCTATTTGATCAGAGTGGAGTGTTTGATCTTATATTGTCAAATAAAAAAAAGTTTGGCGCATTTGATCTAACTGAATATAAGTATTAGAACAGATGCATTGTTCATATACAAGTTTCTATTAGTTCTAAGGACTGTGAGGCAGGGGAAGTTGTGATTCTTGAGCCACAAAAAAACTTAACAACTTATTTAGGCAAGATTTCTGTGGTTTTTATTTTTTGTTTGAACATGGTGAATCATATGCCCTCTTATTAAATGTCCAGTTGTTGTCCTATATTCATTAAGCATGTCACAGTCTATTTATGCTGAATAAAAACCATATGCTTCAGTTCTGTGGGATAAAATTATGCCTATCATTTAGAAGATACCAACATAAGTATTTTTTCAGAAGATACTCTAATGCCCAAAATAAACTGATCTGGAGCAGTAGTATTGTCATAACTGAATCCAGAGGTCATGGTAGTCGAGCAGATATGGCCGTTGTGTCCAAACAAAAGAAGTATTGAATAAGAAACTAGTAAAGAAACATTTTAGACACGTAAAAGGGCCTATAACTCATAAGAACACTCAATAAAATGCATAGAAGGAGGGTGTTTGCCAGAAGCAAAGTTGCAAAGAGCACAAATTACATCAATTGACCTGCCTATAGAATCACATCAAGAAAAAAGAAATATACACAATAGAACATGTAGCAGCTATCAAGCAGAGCATCTAATAGCTTATTTTCCAACAATACTATCATGGTTTATGACATCAAACATTGAGTAATGAATTATTCAATTGCACAGGAATTAACTAAGCTTGCATCCAAATTAACTATAGTTACTGAACACACCAAATATTGCAGGCTTGAGGAGTATCTTTTGAAGATTTGTTATGTATTAATAGCAACATGCACAAATCTTGTTTGGATGCCTAATTCTAGTAGCCAAAGGAAAATCCCATCACAAGGAATAAATTATTCTATGGGACAACATGATGTGTAATCCATGGCTAATTTTTTTATACCAAAGTTGTTCCTACAACCAAAATCACTACTCGTATGCAGATAAAAGGGCCTGCTGCTGCTGTCTACCGGGATCCAAAACCGCACCGCAGCAAGTTGTAAGGAAATCGACAGTGTACGTGATTGTGATGCGAGATCGATTTGATTCAATTTGATTGGATTCATGAGAGGTGAGGGTGGGCGGAGAGTGGAGCGGGGAGGTTGCTCACCTTGCTGTCGTTGTTGCGCGTGCGTCGTGGAGGAGGAAGGCGATCCGGCGGCCACCGTCTTGTCCTACCAGATCTGGCCGGCGGCAGGAACTGGGGCTCTGTGCGGATGCTGGTCCGTGTCTTGGCGGTGCTCTGCCTTCTGTTCACGGCGGCAGGAACTGAGGTTACATGAGGACCTCATCGTCGGATCTGTAACACCATAGGTTCCAACACAAGAAAATTCTCAGCTACTCGTAAATAGAGAGGAAAGGGGAACCAGCGAAGAGTTGCTCACCGGCGAGGGCGTGGTCATTGGAGGTGTTGCGGCAGGGGTCGGAGAGCGTCTCTTAGGCCTCCTGGACATGGATGAAGCGGCAGCGTCCATGGCGTCTCCGCCTTCTGTTCACGGCGAGAGAGAGAGAGAGAGATGAGCTAGGTGAGGAAGGAGGAAAATAGGGGAAGAGGAAGAAAGGGAAGGGCTCACCGATGTCGATGTTGATGTCGCCAGAACGTCGCCGGCGTGGATCTAGTGGGCGAGACGTCGCCGGCGTGGATCCAGTGGCGAGACGGAGACGGCGTCGGCGTGGATCCAGTGGCAAGACGTCGCCGGCGTGGATCCAGGAGGCCTGCTCCCATGGCGCCGCAGGCCGGCCTCCCGGCCTTCCCACTGCCCAGCACCCACAGCCCCCCTGCTGTCCTCTTGCGCGAGTGCGCGGCCGCGCCCCCGACTGCTCTTCGTCGTCGGTTGCCTCCCTGGATCTCCCCAGCCGCGGGCAAGCGCACGGCCCCGGGCCCGTGGCTGCGACCGCCTGCCCTCCCTGGATCTCCCTGGCTCCCGGGCGGGGCCTGACCGGCAAGGACCGACATCGCCGGCCGGTAGTAGGAGAGATGGGAGAGATCGGGAGGAGTGGGGAGGTAGGAGAGAGTGGAAGGGGATAATGACAGGATGCGTAAGAGATAAGAGAGAAAAGAAGAGCGTGTGGGGTACTGGGGTGGGATTGAAGAGATAAGGTGAGAGAGAGGAGTGAATGGCTGACCAATGGCGCACCTTTGCCAGGTGCGCCATTACTAAGTCTGGGCAGATTTAGTAATGGCGCACCACATCTAGGTGCGCCACTATGCCCAGACTTAGTAATGGCGCACCACATCTAGGTGCGCCACTGCTACCTAAAATAGTAGTGGCGCACCTGGCTGTGGTGCGCCATTGGTAAGCCTGGGGAGGGGGGTGGACTCAGAAAAAAATAGCAATGGCGCACCGTGTGTGTGTGGTGCGCCATTAGTAATATAGAGATTAGTGGCGCACCCACGTGTGGTACGCCACTACTAAATAGCAGTGGCGCACCACATACATAGTGCGCCACTAATGTCTATATTAGCTATAGCCCTTTTTCTAGTAGTGATATCGCGAAGCAACAGGAATAGCACACGACAACTGGAGGTTCACTCGAATATTTATTCGTGTGGGTATAGGGGTCAATATGGGTGTCCACGGCTCCGATGTTGATCATTGATCGGAAAGTGTTCCGGTCATGTCTATGCTTCACCGAACCTATAGGGTCACACACTTAAGGGTCATCTATCTGCTGAATTCTAGACAGGGAGTCTGAGAGAAAGTCACCGGAAAAGTTTCGGAGACAATGGAAAAGTTCCGGAGAGAGAACACCGGAATAGTTTCGGTAAAACTGAAAAGTTGTTTCAGGGTATACCATTAAGTCAAATTGGTTTTGGCACACGCCTGAAAATTCTTGGAGGGTGCCAGAATTGTTCTGGGAACTTCTGGGATTTTTCGGAGAAAAAACCCGGAAATGTTCCGGAGCTGCCGGAACCGCTTTGTTTGCTTTTCGCAGATGAAAATCACTAATCCGAAATTGTTTCGGAACGCGTCCAAAATCATTTTAGTGGGTACTGGAATTGTTCTAAGACCCACAGAAATATTTTCGGATTTAACGGTCGCGAAAAAATGTTTCCGTGAATAGTGAAAGTGCTTTTTGGGTTACTTTTTGGAAAGCCACCTTTTAGGGCTTTTGTCAAGTTTCTATAAGGAAAGACTTAGGGACTAAGGAACCCCTTTTGGGAGGGTCCCACAAGGGGGTGGCTGGCCAAGGAGCTCCTCCATGGAGCTCCACATGCCATCCTTTTATGCCCTTTATGTGTGACATAAAGTGTGGGTGCTTTGGTATTTTAATATGCCAACTCTACCCCTTGGTTTTCCTATAAATAGAGGTGGAGAGTCACTCTCCACACTCACTCTTTCTCAACATACAAGTGCCATGCATGATCTGGCTTCTTCTCTCCCTCCCCGCAAAATAGTTTTGTAGAGCCGAAAGGATGTCTGGGTTCCGGTGGGAACTAGTTCTGGACGGCGAAGCCCTGCCGGATAGATGACACCGTATGTGTGCAACCCCGTAGAGAGGTCGTAGGTTCGATCTTTTTGCCCGAGGGGCTGTTTGAGAGTGCCTCCCGAAGGGCTGTCCGAGTGACCGTCCGAGTTTTGAGGGTCCTCCCGAAGGGCTGTCCGTGACACCGTCCGAGGGACTGTCCGACCGCCTCCCGGAGGGCTGTCCGACGAGCAGACAAGGGAGAACATCCTCGCGGTTGGGAGGTTGTAAAATCCTAGCTGCGGGGATCTGCACCACCGATCGTCATCGACTCTACTTCCGCTGCGCTACGAGTCGGTAAGGAAAAGATCAAACCTTGTATGCAGTCTCCATAGTGGTCCTGGGCTGGTGCGTAGGTCGGAAATTTTCTGTTTTCTGCTGCGTTCCCTACAACAGCTGCCTTTGCAGCTTGAGGCCACATTCTGGACGATGCCAAGGGACTATTTTTTTCCCTGATGCATAATCTAAATTGATTTTTAAAATTCCTTGAAGAACACAAAATTGATTCATGCAGTAACCTGATAAGAGATGTATCATCACAATACTGATCCAGATAGCCCGGCCGTCAGCGTTGAACTGCTTTCACATATATTCGACATCCAGCAAAAGCAACGGCGGCGGGCTAGGAGAAGGTCAACATGTTCAAATCTCCCTTGGGAGACGTCATTGACATAGAGGCGGAAGAGCGCGTGAGGCAGCGGTAGATGATGGTGAAAGAACATGTGCTGCCCCCATGTTTGGTTTTGGTAATTGATGACAATCTCTATGGACTAATGATTGCCTTGAGTTATATTTGAAGGGTTTGTCCATAGGCATTGCTTGAAGACCATTTGTTAGTTTCAAGGTTATTAGAAGAAGAATATGTGTTGACCAAGGTGCTATTCAAGGATTGATCCAAAGATTGGTCATGTGAGAGTTGAGCCTATTGCAAACATGTCTTGAAGAAGAAGATTGTGTGATCATTCATGTTTACCTTCAAGACATCATCCTAATGAAGAGAGTTGAAAAGATACAAGGTTGATCAAGAATAAGTACAACGAGTGATTCAAGTTGATCAACACACAAAGCGCAGAAGATGTACCAAGCGAGATCGAGTGATCTCATGGTATGGTAAGCATTGTTCATTACGCTTTGTGTACTAACCCGTGGTCTTTGTGAGAGTTGTTTGTGGGGTTAGGTATGTTTCCATGTGCTTGCGTCAAGAGGAAGATCTCATTCGATCCATGGAGGATGACATCAAGTGGTGATCGTCATCAAGTTTGCGGTGTGCAAGTTCAAGTGGAGCATCACGAAGAGATCATGCTTGAAGCTTGTCATCCATTGTGGTGACAATGGACTTGTGAAGATGTGCCGAAGAGTGGCTCACCCATAGTGGAGTATGGGGGAGCAATCAACTAGTCTTCATCGAGCCAACGCAATCAAGAAAGGTGGTCCAACTTGAGGAGGTCAAGATCGTCATCATCTAGCTCAAGTGGACTATGTGCAAGGCAAAGGTTTGCCCTTGATAGGTTTTCTATTTTACCGGTCTCATGGTGGTAGTTTGGAGACCGGGTTATAGGATCGTTTGCCGTACTATCAAGGGGGGCTCTCGTATGAGTAGCTTAATCGTATCGTTCGTAGAGAGCTCAAACCATTGCATCCTTGCATCATCTTTCTTGGTTCTTGTTTGGTTTTTCTCTGTGTGAGTCTTTGAGCTTTTGGTCACCTTCATGACAAGCTCAAGGTCATCGAGAACGGATTTCGCTTGCTTCATCTGGTATGTTCTCGATGTTGGGGTTTATGCCGGATCTTCACTGATAGAGGTTTCACATCTCTATATCATAGGTATATCTCTACTGCCACTTCTTATTATAACTACTTGTCGTCTTCTATCCAACAAGCTTGAGTTTGCTCAATTCGGAGCTCATTTGCAGAAGTTATGGCAGTTCTGGTTTTCCTGCTTCCATCTGTTTGCTTGGGCTATTTTGAAGCTCTCTAGCGGTAGTACCGCCCTGGGCAGCGGTAGTACCGCTTGCACGGTACTTCCGTGGTTCCAGTGCCGCGGGCACTACCGCTTATTTTTGGCTTCTGGACTAGCTCTGGCCTTCGAGCGGAAGTAGAGCGGTAGTTCCCAGCGGTAGTACCGCCCCGTGCGGCACTACCGCGCTACCCTCCCCTACTACCGTTGTTCTAGCCGTTTGCTCAACACTACGCGGTAGTACCGCTGGTGGGAGCGGTAGTACCGCTTCGGCGGCACTACCGCCTCCCTGACTTGTTCAGTTGAACGCAGATAGCCGGAACTTCCGTGCAAGCAGAAGTACCGCTCACCCGAGCGGTACTACCGCTTGTGCACGGGCTGAAGGGCATAACGGTTGGATTTTTCCCTTCTTTAAAAGGGGGTCTTCTTTCCTATTGGTTCGAATGACTTGAGCTCGTGTTCTTCCCCCATTGTTGACCTTCTTCGAGCTTGCTATCTCTCAATCCCTCCAATGATTCTTGCTAGTTCTTGAGGGAAAAGAGAGAGGAGATCTAGATCTACGTTTCCACCAATCACTTTCTCCTCTATGTGAGGGGAACCCCTTGGATCTAGATCTTGGAGTTCTTCGTGTTCTCTTCTTCATTCTTCCTCTCATTTTCCTCTCTAGCATTAGTTGCTTTGGTGGGATTTGGGAGAGAAGGACTTGGGCACTCCGTGTGCCCTTGCCATTGCATTTGGTGCATCGGTTTGAGTTCTCCACGGTGATACGTGGAAGTGAAAGTTGAGAAGCTTGTTACTCTTGGGTGTTTGGGCACCCTAGAGCTTGTTCCTCTTGGGTGCCTTGGTGCCCTAGACGGTTGGTGTTGTCGGAGCTCAATCATTGTGGTGTAAAGCTCCGGGCAAGCGTCGGGGTCTCCAATTAGGTTGTGGAGATTGCCCCGAGCAATTTGACGGGTACCAGTGACCGCCCCCAAGGGTTGCCAAAGTGTACGGGTTCGGTGACCGCCCCCAAGGGTTGCCATTTGTACGGGTTCGGTGGCCGCCCTCAAGGGTCCCTTAGTGGAATCACGCCATCTTGCATTGTGCGAGGGCGTGAGGAGATTACGGTGGCCCTAGTGGCTTCTTGGGGAGCATTGTGCCTCCACACCGCTCCAAACGGAGATTAGCATCCACAAGGGTGTGAACTTCAGGATACATCGTCGTTTCCGCGTGCCTCGGTTATCTCTTACCCGAGCCCTTTACTTATGCACTTTACTTTGTGATAGCCATATTGTTTCTTGTTATATTTCTTGCTATCACTTAGTTGTTTATCTAGCTTAGCATAAGTTGTTGGTGCACATAGGTGAGCCTGGTTGTTGTAGCTTTTGTGCTTGACAAATTAACTGCTAGATTTATTCCGCATTTGTTCAAGCCTAAACCGTAATTATTTTAAAGCGCCTATTCACCCCCCCCCCCCTCTAGGCGACATCCACGATCTTACAGATGGAGATGTACATCATTCTGGCACCTTGCTCGTGAGAAATGTCCTACACGTGACCAGTTTTATCTTCTCTTTCTAATGTTGCCTAAACTCTTCCTTTCTACATCTAAGTTGTTGCTTTATTTCAGAAGAACCTCTACCTGTAATGTTCTATCTTTACTAAGGTAGTTAATAATTTGCTTGTCTCGTGGTTGTATTTTTTTTCCAGCATTCTTTGCATTTGCACTACTTCCTCATTTTCATAGGTTTCTACAACTAAGAAAGATGTTAGATTTTAGCCATATGTTCCATTTTCTTTCCCGCGACTCTGAAATAACGAGCTTTCAACATCCTGGGGTATCTTGACATATCCTATAGCCTCTTTTTCTCTGTTATCTTGTCTATGTAGGAATATTCACAACTTATGCCCTTGGCTAACTAATTTTCTTATATGCATTGTTGTTAACAATTTCCGGAGGCTAACTTAGAGGAAGATGGAAGAAAGAGCAGGGCAATTGAGAGGAAGTACATTTATCTCTGGAGGTAACTTACATTATTACAGTTCTCCGGAATGTAATCGATTATATATATAGACTCTCAATTTGTTTTTGTTGCCAATGACATATATAGTTTTTGTTAAAATGATTAGGAGTACCAGAATGCATTAGTCAGTTAATGTGAAGTGTTTCTGTATTTAGAAATCTTGAAATTGGCTCTTTTCTTTATCATTTTCATTATTTTGATGTCTATGTGAACTGTTTTTGTATTTAGAAATCTGAATTGCCTCTTCCCTCGTGAACCAGCAAGAAGCTCTTTAGCCTCATTGCATTAAAGACGAGAAGAACATAATGTAAACGTGTGGGTGGATGCAAACTGGGCGCAAGCATGAAAGAAGAGGCACATCGGCCAACGTACACCCCTCTCTCCAGAATATATAACCCGTAAACATTTCTAAAACACTTGGTGCAAGCTGCATTACAAAGACCTTGTTTCCACAATTGACTTGTGCTTGTAGATGGATGCCAATTATGGAGCACCGAGATGAATCAAATGGAGATATAATTTCTACTCCCTTCGTCCCATAGTATAAGATGTTACTATGACCAATATACTCATATATTGATTGTAATAACATCTTATATTATGAGAAGGAGGGAGTATGTGCATATCCAGTAAAAAATTGATATGATTTGTATTAACAATCTGATGTGATTTTGTAGATTTTTTTCAGATTACTAAACATATAGGAAAAATTATGAAACTAAAATGGGATATTACTGTTGGCATTTGATAACAAAGTGAGGCCAATATAAAAAGAAAAAAAAACTAAAATTTAGCTTTTGACGAGTACCTTGTGATTTTGTTATGTATTTTTATGGCTTTAGTTTGCAAATGCAGCATGAAATACTTATGTGATTGCTCTTTCCTTTTGCAGCGACTAACCAGAGAATATTAGTACTATGCTGATATTGACAAGCCGCACTATCTTCTCAAGTGGCATGAGCAACGTGTATTCTGCTGAAGTGTGTGGGATTATTGATTTTATGTCTTCATTTGTACCAATACATATTTATACAAGGGCGACAATCAACAAAATTGTATATCTCATTCAACCAGTGTCCTTGCATGTAAAGACAAGTAATGCTCCGAGCACATGAGAGAGAAAGAAAATACTCCCTCCGTCTCAAAATAAGTGTCTTAACCTTAGTACAAACTTGAGACACTTATTTTGGGACGGAGGGAGTAGTACTTAATAATTCTCCTACGGTGTTCGTTTGTTTTTCAAGATTTGTGTTCTTAGGCTTTTTTTTAGCTCTTTCTGTGTTGAAATTTTCCAGCTCTCACCGCAATGCACAACCGCAGTTAAATTTCTTCTGATGATAGGTGCAACTCCATGTTTCATTTTTAGATTATGGACCATGCAGGCTTCTCACATCAATTCGGACACAAAAAATTGATCCAGGTGTGGTTCCTCGAACTAAGATGATCCAACAGCACTCTAGAGGGGTTCCTAACAGATGATACCTCCTCGAGCTCCACTTTTCTATTGCTCCCAACTCTGGTATAGTATGAAAAATCCTATCAATATATCTGAATTTACTATTTGATGCTTTTGCACACCAGTCCTAGAGGATGTTGCTCGATGCTTCCGTTTAGTGGATGTTGCTCGATGCTTCCGTTTAGTCGAATGATTTGTCAATACTTCTTTGAATAGGTGACACTTAAGATTATATGTACTGAAGGATCTAATTGATACTTTTGAGTGCATAATGTTTAAACATATAACCATTCAAAATGTTCAAATGATTAAGTATGGCAAGAACTTCTGACTAACCAAATAGATTTATTATACAAAGAAAATGTTGAGTCTACTTCTGTCATCATATTAACATTTAGGATAAATGTTGATTCTGCACAGAAATTTGTACCACGAATCAGGCATGTGCGCGCGAGGGGGGAAGAGGAGAGAAGCATTGACATTTTTCATGCATTGGATGGACATTTCTATTCATAGCTTTATTTTTCCGTGGCAACGCATGAGTGTGGCGCCGTCGTGGTAGATCCCGGGATGAAAGGTGTGTCCAGTATAGAACCAGGAGGTACTAGAACTATGATGGGAAGGCGGTTGCCGCCCTTGTCCCTTGCTGCTGGCCTGCCACGGCGGCATCGATCACTGGCTCACTTAACACGAGTTAGTGAATTTTGAGATAAGAGTGAGGGTTGAGTGAGCAGGATGAGGGTTCAGTTGGTCTGTTCAATTATGTCTGTTTGAGAGGAATAATTTTCCCGCTTTAGAAAATGCGGCAAATTACATTTCATTAGAGATGGCCTTGCAGCAAACTGCGTGAGCGAGTGGTTCTTTTTTTTATCAAGTCGTACAATTTTTTGGTTAGGATAAAAAGGTAAATGCATTGGTTGATTGCTTTAAAAGTTAATAATGAACACGATGGCGTATCAGTTGCATGTCCAATAATGAACATCATATTTTTGTTTCATGATAATGTGCGACACTCAACTGTATGTTACAACATGGCAATGGCTTAGGAGACATCGTGTCCGGCAGGAAAAGCGAAGGGTGAGTCTTGGGGTAGGGTTTTTGTGTTGGGACTGCATCTTGGAGATAACATGGCGGATAGTACGGACAACCATATTTCTTCCCCGTATATGGGTTGGATTTGGACGAGCCCGTACTGTCTAGAAGGTTCAATTTTGAGGATCCCATTGGCGCTTGTTATATATCTGAATACGCCCAATACGCCCGGGCGTATGAGGGGAAAATGAGCTTCGACCTTGGAGATAGGCCTAATCATTTGTTTAATTCATTTATATGCATTGTAGCCCGTAGCAACGCACGGGCGTTCTACTAGTTTAAGTAGTAGTGGAGTAGTGTTTTGACCACACAGCCGCCCGGCCGGCGGGCCGTGCGACGCTAACAACCACTTCATCAAGTGTGTTCGTGGGCAGGGCACGTGCACGTCCAAGTCCGTTGATGTAGGCATCTCCAAAGGAGACCCGCAAACCTCCGGTATATGTCCGATCAGACATTTTTGTTCACTTTTGCAATCCAACGCGGTCCTGCATCGGTCCGCGAAGTGGTTCGGACGTCCGCTTTTCGGCAAAGTGGAAACAAAGATGGGAGAGTTATACCGGAGTCCAGACATCCACTTAACCAACCAAAAGCCTCTGCGTGGTCCTCCTCTCTTCTCTTTCTCCGCACATGCATGATCCCCCTCTCCTCTCTCTCCTCCCAACCAGACACCACACTACAATATCCCACCACATGCATGCATGGTACCCACCTGCTTTTTCTCCTCCCAGCCGGATACTTTGTAATTAGTGTTGGATGGCTCTCTCCCGTATCATGTCCGCGGACCACGTCCGGACACAAAAAACGGACATATACCGAAGGAATTTGCGGGTCAGCGTTGGAGATGCCCTTACGCCTTGCGCGGGGGAGGGGGGGGGGGGTGGGTGTTCGGGGGTGATGGTCCTTTTTGTCTTTTGACGAGCCCGAGACCCGGTTTCTTGTCTCCATCGACCATACGGACGCCAAGTCGGTCCATTCCCAGCATGACGAAGAAAACCAGACCTGTGTACGAAGCAATTATTCGAAAGTGTACAGGAGTGCGATTAGGATATTATATATAAGTGCAATAAACTTTCAGTTGCTAACTGATAATATCGTACGAGCTGTGGAAGTAGTATGTACAGTTCTATTTATGGTGTGGCTAGGTCTCAGTCAAATGAGATTTAACCAAGTCTCAGTCAAGTGACATAACATGCAAAAGAGAAAAAGAAAAAACTGAAATGAAAATTTTGCGCGGATCTCAATATAAGATCTCATGGATATATCATCGACTGAGACTTAGCAAGACTGATCTATTTACGTACACATATGCGCGATACATATGTTTGTTCGATTTTTTAATGGTGAACATTCTGCTTACAATGGCAGTCAGCTCTACTCCTCCAACCCAATCAGTATTGTTTTTTTTTTGAAGATCAGACGTGCACATTAGATCAACAGAAGGAGTACAGCACCAAACACGTCGACACACACTAGAACAATCCAGCACAGCCAAAGGACAGGAACAATTGCAAGGACAACCCTGGAGAAAAGAAAAACAGCAACAAGGCCCCTCCAAGATCCAGCAACCACTGTCTTCAACGCCGGCCACATCCCGCCGCCGACGGAACACCGACGAAGAGAAGGACAAGCAGCCACCAAACCCGGCTCGGAAGAAGTCCCTCGCAGACTAGCTGCTTTATGGCGTTCACCTGAGGCCCGCCGCGACCAGCAAAGCTCATTGACGATAGGGAGCACCGGTGGGGCAACGCCCCACAACTCCATCGAGCCCGACCTCGCCAATCCCCGTCGAAGACGACGAAGAGAAAAAGCCGAGGCCGCCACCAGCAGTTCACACACCGATCCAGTCCAACAGCAACCGCCAGCACAAACCAGGCCTGCGCCAGCCAACTCCATGCCAAACCTCACAGACCTCGCGACCTCGCCGGAGCAAGCGACACCGCGACGGAGCCGAGGCCGGAGGACAAAAGACCAAACCATGGCCGCCGCCGCCTCTCCAGCCATGGCAAGCCACAAAATCCCGCCAGATCCGCCGACCTGCGGGCACCCAAGGCCACCTGCTCGCCGACGACGCCACCAAAGACACCGCCGGAGTGGGGGAAAACCAGGGGCCACTTTATTCCGACGTGGTGCTGCTCCCTCCACCACCACAGCACCACCCAGAAGACCTACCCCTACGCTATCTACATTCCGGAGCACGAGAACCGAGATCCCCCACCCCTCCCGTCGCCGGAGAGGCGACCGGAGGGGAGGTGGACACACGGCCTCACCGGCAAGAGAAAGGGGATCGAAACTCGCCTCCCTGACGCCTTTCCGGAGAAAAGAACAAAACTGCTTGGCTTGGAGCCCCTTCCCCAATCAGTATTGTTGGAGAAGCTCAACAACATACATACATGCGTACGTACGTACCGGGTTTCCGGCGCAAGAAAATACGTACTCCTACGGTGCTCTGGTAGCGGACGTTCTTCTCGTAGTGGAACTGTGGAAGTGATGATATGGATATTCAGTCCGGGCCATGATGAGTGGTTCCCACGCAGGAAACCATTTAACGGGCGACGACGACGAGGAGGATTCGGTTCACCCACTCTCCTCCTCGCATTCTTTGCCCATGCGCCCATGCTCACTCCTGCTGATCATGTCATCGACTGAGATAAAGTAAGTGTTCGGTCAGTTCGGGTGAAATAAAATTCGGACGCCGCATGCGCAATCTATCATTGGAGATGCCCTCAACCACTCCGTGTCAAGCCAAGCAGTGCAGTGCTGTAGTAAAATCAGCGAATGGCACCTCGGCAAGCATTGACGATGCACGGCAACGTTTGAAAATGGAGATGGATCGGGAACTACCGGTACCCGTCTGGTTGTAATGAATGTGTTGACACCTGATTTTGGCACGATGCAAAATGCAGTAAAAGTGGACTCAAGCGAAAAGCTTGCCGGTTTTGAGTGCTTGCCGAAGACCCAAACAGAGGCAGGAGACGGCCCGGCAAGGAGGCGATCCGGCAAGGAGAAACTTTGAAGTTTGAGCCATTTCCATCCGATCTCATCTCGAAAGCCGAAATTGTGTTCGAAGTACTGGGATTTTGTATCCAGAACACTATTCGGCTGATTGCGCCCTCAAGATGATCTCATATGAGAAAACTTTCTACATGAATTGTCTTCGTCTCGTCGAAACGGTCAGAATTGCTTTTGGGCACATTTTCATTCGAGGGCGTTTGCTGCCTCAAAAAGGGCCCGCAAGGTGCAGCCAGAAAGCTTGCCGCGTGAATAGTAAGCTTGCCGGGGAAGGCTTGCCGCGCGTGAACAGTAACCTTGCCGGGTGAACAGTACGTTGCCGGGGAACCTTGTCGGGTGAACAGTAACCTTGCCCGGGGAAGGCTTGCCGCGCGTGAACAATAACCTTTTGCCGGGTGAACAGTACTTGCCGGGGGAGGCTTGCCGCACGTGAACAGTAACCTTTTGCCGGGTGAACAGTACTTTGCCGGGGAAGGCTTTACCGCGCGTGAACAGTACCTTGCCGGGGAAAAGCTTGGCGCGCGTGAACAGTACCTTGCCGCGTGAACAGTACTTTGCCGGGGAAAGCTTGCCGTGCGTGAGCAGTAACCTTGCCGGGCGAGCAGTACCTTGCCGGCGGAAAGCTTGTCGCGCGTGAACAGTACTTGCCGGAGAAAAGCTTGTCGCGTGTGAACAGTAATCTTGCCGGGTGAACAGTACCTTGCCGGGGAAGGCTTGCCGCGTGAACAGTAAAAACTGTCCGACGAGATGCTGAAGATGGGCTCAAATACTTATCTAGATGGCCTCAGATCAAAAAGTGTTCAACATGAAAGTTGTTCGTCTCGTCGAAAAGGTCAACTTTACTTTTGGAGTCATCATCATCTGAGATAGTATACGGCCTGCAAAGTTATTACAGAACTCGGACAGTCAAGAAAACTGCATGATTGAATCCGACCCACAGTTAAAGATAGGCCCTAAAAGTCATAAAGATGGCCTTAGAAGGAGAAGTGGCCCGCGTTGTCATATGCAGATTGTCGAGGCGGACAAGTTTGATGTTGGACTCGTCTCCATCCGAGTTAGTACGCAATTTCTACGACCAAAACAAGGAGCAGGACAGAAGTCTGGGTCAGATTCAGACTAAATCCGAGTTAGACTGGAACCAGGACTCTAGGACGTGAATTGATGTAATTCTCTTGTAAGGAAAGCCTAGATGAATCCTTTGCTTGTACGGGAAGTCCAACCCCCTCTTAAATAGAAGAGGTGATGGCCGATTGAAACAACACACAATCGAACAAACACATCTACATCTTTTTACCCTACTTTTATCCTTCTCCCTTGTATCTTTCTTCTCGTTCTTCGTTCGTTCTTCTTGTTGCAGGACGGCGAACCTCGAGGCCCTAGGGGCGAGCGAATCGACCTAGGGCAGCCCATCGTCCATCCGTGACTCCTGACGGGTTCCATCCCGGAGAAGCGGTGCGTCGGGTCTACAAAAGCGTCCGCCGGTTTGCTTGCGTACCGCGCTGCCGGACGGACCTCCCACGGTGCGAGCTGCGGAGCATCTCCCTCGGCGCCGCGGGTACGCGTGACGCGTTCGTGTGTCAACAGAATGGACGTCGGATGGATCCAGATGTGAACCTTTCCACGGCGCCCTGTTGTACTACTGGTACTAGAAGGAGACAAGGCGATCTTCTCGTGTGCAGAGGTCGATACGGGGCAGAGGTGTAGTTAATGTCGTGTGGGGTAACCGAATGCTCTGATCGATGGAGTAGCACAGCTGCTTCCGTGTCTGGGATCGATGGAGTAGGCGTGTATACTACTACTCGGACTTTTTCACTGTTTCCTTGTCAAAAAACTTTAGCACAAAATGAACTCCTCGAAATTTTATTTCATTATTTGACCCTTTTAGTAACGCCACAAGCCGTGACGTTTCTGCTGCACTTAGACACGCCAAACTCACCCGCGTTGCTCCCCTTAATAGATAAGTGACAATAAAAATATCTTGTTGGAAACGCCACACCCTTTGGCGTTTCTTAGATGGACACCAACGCCACACATGTTGGCGTTTCCAGTAACGCCACACTGGCTTGCGTTTCTGCGTTGCCACGTCGCTACTCGACCAGACCAGCAACGCGGGCAGGTTTGGCATGTCTAAGTGCAGCAGAAACGCCACGGCTTGTGGCGTTTCTGAAAAGGAACAAACCGTGAAATAAAATTCTACGGAGTTCATTTTGTGCTAAAGTTTTCTGATAAGGTCAAAATAGTGAAAAAGCCCCTACTACTCCCTCCGTCCTAGTTTATTGGGCTCATGAGTAGCAGTAGATTGGACTTAACCACGGGTGTCGGCCAAAGGGAAACAAAACTAGATTTCTACAGTAGTAGGAACTTCAATGTCTTTTTTCAGTTCATATTTTTGTTTTCCATAAACATTTTGTCCTGTTCTTTTTTTTGGCGGGTGAGTTTTTTTATCTGTAACTTTCCACCTATGTATTATTTTCTGTTTTTATAAAGGTTAAACAATTATAATATAAGTGTGAAAATGAGCTCCATTTGCCACATGTACTCATCGTCCGTGACCGTCACCTCTGCGTACATATGCGACTGCTGATCCTCCTCATCGTCGGAGGAGATGATGGAGATCTCCTCCTTCTCGGAGGAGCCGACGGCCGTGGAGATAGAGAGCCCAGAGAGCGACGGCGGTGGCGCCAGGATCCGTAGCCATCGCCGCCTACCAGCACGGGGAAACATGACTTCGACATGGTGTGGACGGCGGTCTGGACGATGCTGGAGTAGAGAGGATCGGAGAGAGTGGGAGCGAAGAGGAAGAGGAGTGGTGCGCTGTGGACAGCGCCGAAGCCCTGCTTAAATAGGCACGGACAGTCCAAGCGAAGGGATGGGAAGCCGGCTTCAATGTGACGCAGCGGCCGGAGTGGGCTTCTCGGTGGTCGCGTCGGCATTGAAGCGGCGCCACCCGCTTGTCTGGTCACCTCGCGCTGCCTGGCATTAATGTTGTGGAGTCGCGTCCGCTCTGGAGCGGTGCTGACCGGCTTGAATGCGCGGTAACCGCTTCACGCGAAGAGTATTTTTTGAGTGTAGAGAGTTTTGGGTGGGACTAGGGTGTCAGGCGCTTACGTGGTTGTGGTCCGGACGCACGCAAGCCCCACTGATTTACATCCGGTTTGCGAAAAAGGGTCATCCGGACCGATCCGCGGATCAATGAGATATCGCGCGTTGGATGGCAAACTACATTCGGATCATTCAATCTGAACCGATTGCAGGCGATTTGAGGTCCGGGTTACATACGCCCTTAGGGCATCTCCAACGATGACCCGTAAATCTCTCGCAATCGTGCGGACCGCGCTGTCCGGATCGCGGAAGCCATCCAACGCGGTCCTGTATCGGTCCACGGAGCGGTCCTGATGCGATTTCTCCCGCAAATCGAAGACAAACGTGGGGGTCTTTGCGGGAGTCCGGACCGCTACTTCGCCTGCTTCTGACCGCCCTGGCCCACCCAAGCCCCCTCCCTCCTGCGCGCGCGTTCCCGTCCGGCGCCAGCTGCCCGCATTCATGCCGCTGTAGAGCGCGCCGCTGCACATTGAAGACGGCTTAGCACGGACACGACCTCTCACTGCCTCCGCCATTGAAGCGGCGCGCCGGCCGAGGGCGCCGCCCGCTGCACGCCCGGCCAAACACGCCTCGTCGCCGCATTCAAACGCCTCCATTATTCCCACGCGGAAGCCGTGAAACCTACTCCGGCCACACGTCCGTTCACGAGCGGGCCGACATTAAACACAACGCCGGCCAAGCTCCTCCCGTCCGCCCGCTATTTAAAGGAGGCCAGACGCCAGGCAAGAACCGCACCAATCCTCCACTCCCCATATCGTCCTTCCACCATTTTCTCCACCCTTTCAATGGCATCCGATGAGCAGGAACATCAGTTCTCCGGCATAAAAGCCGGCTGGGTGGCTCGTCGAGTCCGCTGGAACCGAGCTAGGAAGGCCCCTGCTCCACCTCATTTGCCTAGCCCGGCGGAACAAGTTGCCACCCGAAGCCGGCGCGTGCTTCACCAACTCGCCGCTCGAAGCCGACACAGGGGGAGCACGGCGGCACGGGCATCGTCGCTGCCGTGGATGCCGACTCGTCGTACCGCGCCTCCCGTGCCTGCGACCGCGCCATCCGCCGTCAGCGCACGCCTAGCCGCGCCCTGCCGGCAGAGATGGAAGCCGGCTGCATGGAGATCGAAGAGTTGGCGGCCAGCGCGTCCGCATCTGCCGCCAACATCGAGAGATAGTAGAACACGGGAGGCCGCCGCCGCTTGGGTCCCAGGAAGGCCACCGCCGGTGCGTCGCCGGCTTGTACAGTCGGTGACCTGTCCAGTTCTTTATCTCAGACCATCCTGGGCCCCGTCTGAGCTCCATGGAATCACCCTTCCCCTCCGGCTGAAGCACCCTCTTTGCCACTCCGACGAGCGGCGCAGCCGAATATAGGGAAGATACGGGGGAAGAATATGCCTCCGGGACTCCGGCAGTCCGGTTAGCGGGCTGCCGGACATGGGGAAGACAAAGGGATCCGTCGCGGCCGGCCGTACATTAGTGTAGTGTATCCGTGTCGTCGGAGTAGAGCTCCATGCGACCGTACGTGCACATAGTTTTACCTTTTTAGTTAAAATATGTCCAAAATGTAACCGTTTTCGTCCGGTTTGTATGAAATCCGTCATGTTTGTATGAAATCCGGCCGTGTTTGCATAAATTTCATCCGGTTTGTTGAAAAGGAGTTTGAAATGTATTCGACTAGCGTTGGATGGCGTCCTCTTGCATCCGTGTCCGCGGATTGGTCCCCCTGTCTGTGGACGAATGCAGGAGGAAATTTGCAAGTTGCCGTTGAAGATGGAGTATGACAAACAACATTTGAACCAGTCGATCCAATCGGACGTACAAGGCGATTTGAAGGTCCAGGTTAGAGATGCCCTTAGTCTCATTTGACAGCAAAGAGAAACACTATTATTGTGGACTCGTCACGCAGCGGCGGCCGGGCGGGGCGGCGCGTCAGATGAGACCGGTTCACGTTGCACGCGCAGCGGCGGCCGGGCGGGTCGGGGCTAAATTTGGTGTTTTGACCCTTTTGTGAAAGTTGAGTCAAATTTGACCCTGTTTTGTAAAAAATTTGGGATCTGGCCCTTTTCCTACCGCTGAGGTTGATGGCCGTAGGGTAAACCAGCCTAACGCCCTACGGCAGGGAGCATGTTGACTGTTTGACCTGGAAAGCGGGGAGAACCCCACCGCCACTCACTCCTGTGATCGCGGACGGAAAAACAACGCTCGGTCCCGGTCAAAACCGATGGTGCATGGTACATCGGTCAGCCAGACAAAATAGTGGTTACACTGGTTATTAAACTGAAACGGAATTAGAACCCTTTTTTTTTTTTAAAGGCATGAGATGGAACCCGATTATCATCGGTCAGCGGAAGGTGATTAGTTTAACAGAAGGTTAAAGGCCGGAAGGCGATTATCATTTGACGGAAGGTGAGATGCAAGTCTAGCACTCTTTGGCGGAAGGTGTAATTGGACTGTGATTAGCATTAGTGATTTGTATGCATTTGGCGGAAGGTGTGTAACTCATTTGGGAGAAGGAGTACTTGTATGCATTTGGCGGAAGGCTAGCATGTGTGTGTGTTTTGGCGAAAGCCGATGAATAAATAATTTTTTGAAGTTAATAAATAGCGGACATATACAAAATAGCGTTGGATGGCGTCATCCTGCACCTGTGTCCACGAACTGATCACCTGTCCGCGAACAGATGCGGGAGAAAATTTGCGGGTCGCCGTTGGAGATGCCCTCAGACCACTCGTTGCACTGGCAATGCACGCTCGCAATCCCAAAGCCTGTTCTTTCGCCCGCACCACTGCGTACTACTCCAACTCCAATGACAGCACTATCCACAGTCGATCGATCCAAGTGAGCTTTGCCATGTATGTCAGGTCAAATCCGAGTTTTTCTTAGCAGTGGGGAGTGACTTAAACCGGACCGAGCTTTGCTTTTGCTTGTAGCACTGGGTACTTCGTTAGCGTTTGACCACACGGCCGTGCGACGCTAACAACCACTTCGAATCCAATCGCGGGTAGGGTACGTGGATCGTTGCTTTACGTCTTGCCGTGGGCGTGGGGTGATGGTCCTCTCTGTGTCGTTTGACGAGCCGTGACCCGGTTTTCTCCTCGCGGCCGTACGGACACCAGGTCGACACGCGAAGAAAACCAGGGCTACGTACGGAGCAGTTCTCCAGAACGGGGCAGGATTTGGTGCAGTGTTGGATTTAGAAGTTACCAGCAAACATGACCGTGCGTTGCAACGGGTACACATCCACTAATTTAACAGCATAGGAAGTACTAATATCATAAATAGGTAATATGAAATATTACTAAAGCTTAATTCCTCAACTTAACTTGCATGCGGTCGAGCCTACAATCTAAATGACTAATAGTTAATAGTAGCAAAATTAGCTACAAAGACACACAGTGTTTTGTACACTGATTGATAGCTTATAGAATATGTATATTTATGTGTCAATCCTCCTTGAAAATTAATTCCAAAATTCTACTGGAAATGTAGATTTTCTAGCATATGGTTGTAGAAAATAAGTCAGTTTTATTATTAAAATTTCATTTAACGACATCTCTACCCAAATTTCTGTAGTTTGAAACCCTATGCAACTGCTACAATTTTAAATTGATGAAATCTGTGGCCAATAATTGTTTTAGATGATCCCTTATTCATTTTTTGTCATTGTAAGTTTATTTAATTTTCTAAAACAGTCTGGTTTTTTTACATGATCTTCCTTGGTCATTGTACACAAAATATGACTATGTTGGTGGCAAAAAGAAAAAAACACTCAAGTGTGTATTTTTTTCATGTAGAGTATACATGTTTTGAATGTTTGCACCTAATTTTATTTTTGAAAAAAGAAAACATATTCAAAGTTTAGTTAATTTTCTCATCCAGAGCATGTATGGTTTGCATGTTTGCGGCAACAGGTTTGTGGCAATTTTCTCATGGGAAATCTTCTCGGAAAAAAGTATGGAATTCCTTCTTAATAGTATAATTTCTTTTGAATATACTGAGAGAAAAAAATAGGAGCCATATAAGTATACAATAGGAGCGTGATGCATAGTTGCCCTTGCATGTGCTTGCTTGCATGGACCTTGTAACATGGGGGAGGGCGCTGGTAGCCTTGTCGTATACATTTCCGTCCATGGGCACCAACATGTCCGGGTCTGCGTGCATGCATGAGGCCTCCAACTGCATGGCCGAAATCACTGTTGTGACCTTATACGCAAAGAACGGCACAAAATGAACTCGATAGGAAAGTATTTCACAATCTGACCTTTTTAGAAAACGCCACAGTCTGTGGCGTTGCTGCTAGACCTAGAAACGCCGAGGCATGTCGCGTTGCTGTCCTGCTGACGTGGCAGGCCAGAAACGCCGAGCTAGCTAGCGTTTCTGGAAACGCCAAGGACCTCTGGCGTTTCTGGCCACCATGGAAACGCCATGGACTGTGGCGTTTCTGGCCAACATATTTAATTCTATCTAAAGTCACAAGCATATTTAAAAAAAAAGACACTTTCAACCAAACTTATCACAAAGAATTTATTCAAACTTATTAGGGTTCAACCTAATACAAATAATCTTAGGAACAAATAATCTTAGGATTCAACCTAATACAAATTTTTTCCCTATCTCTAAATCCAATACTAAACAATAGCAAGTGCTTCAACACAACTACTATATCTTCCTTCTAAACAAAATCTAATCCAAACAATGTTCAAATAAATCACAAAAAATGGATCTTAGGGTTCCACCATGTTTCAAATAATGCATCTAAACTAGGCAATATTGACTGAATTTTTTTGGAGGAATAGGGGCACGAGTTCTAATGGCCAAAATAGAAGATTTGGGAGGGATTTGGAGGAGAGGAGAGAGGGGCGAAACCTCTGTTCGTCCTGGCGGCTGGAGTTTCCAGAAACGCTAGCTAGCTCAGCGTTTCTGGCCTGCCACATCAGCAGGGCAGCAACGCGACATGCCCGTGGCGTTTCTAAAAGGGTCAGATTGTGAAATACTTTCCTGTCGAGTTCATTTCGTGACATTCTTTGCGTATAAGGTCAGAACAGTGATTTCGTCCCAACTGCATGATCCCATAAGCCTTCTCAGCTCGTCTTGTCCCCACAACTATGAGCCGGAAGCCCCTCTCCTCCTTCTTAGCTCGTCTCGTGTCCACAGCCATGAGCCAGAAGCCCCACCTCCTCGATTTAAACCGGTCTGCTCTCTCCCAGTTTTTGCTCTATAAATTCCTTTACTTCTTAAAGGGCATAGCAAATTTCAATCCTTTCCTTCCCTGATTAATTACTTACCTTCTAAGGGCGCTCGTTATAGGACTTGACCAAACATCTCACGACACGAGCTGACGACAGCCATGCAGCACCTGTATGAAAGGGGCGAGTTTTATTCCTTGCAGCCAATGATGCATGCATCTCCCTCTCTATCCTCCAGCCAACAAGCATGCATGCATTTTCTTCTTTACTGGGTCTTTTTCTTGTTGTTTCTTCGGACTACTCGTGGATGTATTTAAATCGGTAAGATTTGATCTAAAGCAGCAAGGTGGGACTAATCTGTACCATTAGATATATAGAAGTGACATGGGCTATTTAATTAGAAAACGAACCCAATATCTTCACACACCAATAATCTAGCTCAGTTGGTTTTGTCCCTTGGATGGTAGGGTGTTGGTCCTGAGTTCGAACCACCACCAACGCCATCTTTTTTTGTTTTTCTGTGAGGCGCAACATCAGCATAATCAATATAAATTGAATTCTTCCTTTAGTTTCACCAACAATAGGTTAGCGGGTGGGTTGGTTTGGGTGTGTTGGCTCAAACCAGGCAGGCAGGGTTCGAGTCTGCGTGACGCTATTTATTTTTTAATTTTTGATCTGTGGCAAAAAGGAACTTAAAATGCAAAAACGACGGACGAAAAAAAAGGTGGAGAAACAATCCGTCCTTTAATATTAGGTATAGATAAATGCGATTTACTCGCCGTTTTGTCTGTCGCGCAGAAGTCCGCGTGACGCTATTTATTTTTTAATTTTTGATCTGTGGCAAAAAGGAACTTAAAACGCAAAAACGACGGACAAAAAAAAGGTGGAGAAACAATCCGTCCTTTAATATTAGGTATAGATAAATGCGATTTACTCGCCGTTTTGTCTGTCGCGCAGAAGTCCGCGTGACGCTATTTATTTTTTAATTTTTGATCTGTGGCAAAAAGGAACTTAAAACGCAAAAACGACGGACAAAAAAAATGTGGAGAAACAATCCATCCTTTAATATTAGGTATAGATAAATGCGATTTACTCACCGTTTTGTCTGTCGCGCAGAAGCAGCTTAGGGTTGCTAACTGTGTCACCCGCAAAAAAAAAAACTGTGTCACCGACAGTGGCCACACCAGTACAAATGTGTGTGGTACGTACATGTTGGTTCGGTTTTTGAACAGAGGACATTCTGCTTACAATGGTACCCAAACAGTATTGTTGGAGAAGCTCAACAACAAACGTGCTGCCTGCCTACGTATACTACGTAGCGGATTTCCGGCGCAAGAGAACACTCCTACGTATGGTGCTCTGGTGGAGTAGACATTCTTCTCATAGTGGAATTGTGGAAGTCATATGGATGGATATTTGGTCCGGGCTCATGGCGAGTGGTTCGCACGCAGGAAACCGAATTAACGGGCAACAAGGATTCGGTTCACCCACTCTCCCGGTATTATATTCTTTGCCCGAGCCAAGCACGCTCACACTCCTCCTCCTGCTCACGTTATCGACGAGTAGATAAAGTAGGTCTTCATCAGGCCGGGTCAAATAAAATAGGGACGCCCCATACGTAATCTATAGTAGAGACATTCGCATATGTACATCGACCATGGACGTGGTAGCTTCCAAAGGGTGGGTCATGGCCCCATGAAGTGAGGCATCATGTCTGTCTGGTTCACGCATCGTTGGCAGGAGCAGCCTCAACCACTCACCGTGTCAGACATCTCCAACGGCAACCCACAAATTTCCTTCCGCATTCGGACAGGGGGGTCAATCCGCAGACACGGATACGGAAGGACGCCATCCTACACTAGCTGCATACATTTCAAACTCCTTTTCAACAAACCGGATGAAATTCATGCAAACAAGATCGGATTTCATATAAACACATCCGGATTTCATACAAACATGACAGATTTCTTACAAACACGGCGGGTTTTGATTAGATTTCGAACATCTAGAACAAAAAAAAGACCCGCCCCTCTAAACCTATCTTACGGCGGCGGCGCCCGGCGTTCGTGCCCGTGTCGTCCTCTATCCGCCTTCTCCATGACCACCGATGAAGTGAAGTTGCAGTCTCCGGCGAGGAAGAGTAGAACACGGGAGACGGACCGGCCCACATGGGACACCAGGCACCGCCGCCTCCCGTGGCCTACTCATCCTCGGAGGAGTCCGCACCCTGTCCATCGCCGGTGGACGTGAGGTCCACGATGGAAATGGTGGCGCCGGCACTGTCTTCGTCCCACCGGGCCGGCTGATGGTTCGTCGACGACGCGTACGAGGCGCAGCTGGCGTTATTGTCCTCCGCGATTGCGTGCAGCTGTGCCTCGGCGGTGGCCGCTTCTTGGCGAGCGGCGGCTTGAGCGCGGAGGGCATCGTAGATGGCACGCTGCTCCGCGACGAAGTTGGGGTTCGCGGCGGCCATGGCCGCCACGGCCTCCTCGCTCGTGCGTTCGCCGTAGATCTGGCCCTCCGCCAGCTGGTGCTGCTCCAGGAGGAACAGGTTGTACCGTTGTTCCTCCTGCGCCTGTTGGAACGCCGACACAGGCGCCGGCGCAGGTTGCACCTCTGCCATGGCGGCGTTGAAGTGCGCCTGCGCCTGCTCCATGGTGAAGCCGACGTGCACAGGAGGCGCGGGAGCCGGGGCGGAGTCGTCGAAGCCCGTCTCCATGCTGGTGTCGTCCTCGTCGTCGGAGACCTCGGGCGAGGTGGCCGGCAAGCTGGCCTCGATCCGCCTGGCACGGCGGCTCCGCCAGGCGGCGACAAGGGCGGCCACCTCGTGCTTCATCTCCGGCGACAGACTATCCCACAGTGCTTTTCCGCTGGCGGTTATGGCGGATGTGGAGGAAAGGAGGAGGATGTGGAGCGGATGTGTTGTGCTGTGGAGATAGCCGGTCGTGGCCGCCCTTAAATAGCGGATTCCGGTGAGGCCAGGCGTCAATGCGGGATGCCGGAGTGGGTTTCTCGGCCGGCGAGCCTGCTTAATGGCGGCATACGGACGGACAACGGCATTGAACGGGCGTGGTAGATATCCGTACCGTCCCGTCCAGTCACGCGTCTCCGGCATTGAACAGACGCGGACACCGGAGACGCGTCGCAAGCGGCGCCCTCGGCCGGCGCGCCACTTCAATGGCGGAGGCAGTGAGAGGTCGCGTCCGCCCTGAGCCGTCTTCAATGCTGAGCGGCGCGCTCTACAGCAGCATGAATGCGGGCAGGTGGCGCCGGGCGGGAACGCGCACGGGCGAGGGAGGAGGGGTTTTGTGGTCCAGGGCGGTCAGAAGCGGGCTTGGAATCGGTCCGGACTCCCGCAAAACTCGCCCACGTTTGTCTCCGTTTTGCGGAAGAAATCGCGTCCGGACCGCGCCGCGAACCGATACAGGTCGGCATTGGATGGCTCACGCGGTCCGGACGGATGCAAGCGGTTTGCGGGTCAGCCTTGGAGATGCCCTTAGAGCAACTACAACCGGGCGTGTCAAACCCCTCTCAAATTAACGAGCGCACGGCCCAATCACTAACCGATAAAAAAATCCGACCCAGACGGACACCTCAAACCGGCCTCAGACGCCCGGTCTGACCAGCACCCCTCATATCCAGCCCAAACATAAAGCGGACATGGGGAGGCCCGGGCGCGACCGGACGCGTCCGTCACGTCGAGACCATCCCACACTGACCCACCCCGACTCCACATATAATCGTCCCCATCCTCTCCGGACCAAATCCTAGTCACTCCACCCCATTTCACTCAATTCCACTCCACTTCACATACTCTATTTTGCATTTTGAGGTAAGACTTTTTCATGCATCACATAATTACATGTTAAGATAAATATGCTATTAGTGGGATCAGCTAAGTTAGTTATACAGGATTAGAGGATGGCACCTGGACAATCATCGATGATGCCAACGTTTGAAAATCGAGATCGGTGGGGAGCTACCGGTACCTTCATGGTTGTAATGAAATGGACGCTGGATGGATCTGTACTGGTACAAACCGCGGTTGGTACGGTGCAAGGACAAGGCGATCTTCCCGTGTCCAAAGGTAGATACTACCACTGCAAGTGATTTAATCGCGGTGTTAATGTGTCCCTCTCTGGGCTGGTTGCACCTCGCGCCGGCTGAACACGCGGCTCGGAGTAGTTAATGTCGTGTGGCCGTGTGGGGCAACCGAATGCTCTGATCGATGGAGTGGCAGCTTCGGTGTTTGCAATTTGAACTTCCCGGAGAGCAGTCAATGCAGGAGTAGATTAGTACTACTCAACCACACATGTCGACCAAGGCGAAACCAAAAATGAATTTCCACATTACAAATTTCAATGCATTTTTTCTTCGATAAACCTTTTCTCAGGGGCATCTCGAAGGCCGACCCAAATCAGACACCGCATCCGTCCACGGACTGGTTCGGACCAGTCCGCGAACAATGATGCGGAAGCCGGCCATCCAACCGTGACCGCATGCATTTCAAAGCAAAGTTGAATAAGCTGGACAATTTTTGTCAAACACGACAAAATTCAGCATAGTTTACATAAAATTGATGATATTTTAACCGTTTAACTAAAACTAAAAAATTAGGAGGCTAACGTGTGGCGGACGGTGATCTCGTATACGTGGCCGCCATGGCCGGCCACATCGTCGTCGTTGTAGTCCTTCCAACAGCGGAAGGGAGCGGGGCCACACAGCTTTGCCCAGCCGTTGCGGCTCTTGCCGGCATGAATGCGGCGCAGGAAGCGGCGCATCCATTGGAGAGAAAGCGCAGGAGAGGGTTGGGTGGGTTCGGAGTGTCGGACGCGGTCCGGACTCCCACAACCCCCCCCCCCCCCCCCTCAGTTTGCTTCTGGTTTGCGGGAAAACGGACATCCGGCCCGACCCGCGGACGGATGGGGTACCGCGTTCGATGGCAAAACACGGCCGGACAGCCTGGTCCAGATATATACGGGCTATTTGAGGGTCGGCTTTGAAGATGCCCTGATGTTCTTTAGTTCTTCTTGCACAACTTTCCCCAATAATTACAATACTATGTTAACCCACATCAGTTTGAGGAGAAGACCCGGCCCACATCTCCCCTTGCTCTTTCGATTCAAGGGAATTTGTCATCCCTTTACCACTATGTTATAGTGTTAAATGGGTACTGTTGACACCAGATTTTGGCATGGCCAAAAACATAATTAAGAAGGCCTCAAATGGAAAAGTGCTCAAAGTGAGAAAGTTCCGTAGCGTCGAAAGGAGAAACTTTGATATTTGGGCCATAGCCATCCGATCTCATCTCTAAGGCCGAAGTTGTGTTCGAAGTATTGAGATTTTGTATCCAGAACACTATTCGGCTGATTAAGCCCCCAAGACGACTTCATATGAGAAAATGATCTACACGGATTGTCTTCGTCTCGTCGAATCGGTCGATTTTGATATAAAAATCGTCTCAATCCGAGATTGTATGCAAAAGTTAGAGCCATCTGAGTGCGGCCCTGTCTCTCCAGGACGGTAGTACCGCTCCCATAAGCGGAAGTACCGCTCGAGCGGTACTACCGCGTTCCACTACCGCCCTACTACCGCTTAGAAAAATACTTCTGGACCCCCGAGCGGAAGTAGTGCGGTACTTAGCCGTGCCCAAAGCGGTACTACCGCCCAGAGCGGTACTACCGTGCCCAGAGCGGTACTACCGCTTGCCGTCGCGCAGACTCGGGCAGATTTTGGAGAGTCCGAGTTTGGATAGCGTTTTTGACCCTTTGGAAGGAAATCTGGGTCCGTGTCTTGTACGGGAAGTCCAACCCCCTCTTAAATAGAAGAGGTGATGGCCGATTGAAACAACACCCAATCGAACAAACAAATCTACATCCTTTTACCCTACTTTTATCCCTCTCCCTTGTATCTTTCTTCTCGTTCTTCGTTCGTTCTTCGTATTGAAGTGCGGCGATCCTCGAGGCTCTAGGGGCGGGCGAACCGACCTAGGGCAGCCCATCGTCCATCCGTGACTCCTGACGGGTTCCATCCCGGAGAAGCGGTGCGTCGGGTCTCAAAAGCGCCCGCTGGATTGCTTGCGTACCGCGCTTCCAGACGGGCCTCCTTCGACGTGAGCTGCGGTGCATCACCCCCGGCGTCGAGGGTACGCGTGACGCGTTCGTGTGCGAACACACTTTTTGGCGACTCCGCTGGGGACGAAAGATCAAGAATCATCATCAACCATGTCAAATCTTCCCCAGCCCTCAGAAGTTAGCGCCGATAACATCATTAAGCCCGATCTTGATGAGCTATCGGAGGAACATCGCCAGTCCTACGAAGCGCTCAAGAAACAGCGTGAAGAGGCTTTTGAGGCGCTCAAGAAGAAGCGCGAGGAGGATTTGGAGGCGTTTCTTTCAAGTTTCAAGAAGGACCGCCAAGGCAACATCACTCCGATTGGAGAAATCAGGTTACCTTCTCCCATTGATGAACAAGATGAAATCACTGTGAGCAAAGTTTTTTCTCCTGAGCAACTGGCTGTGATTGAAAGTCTTGTTAGTAAGGGTAATGTGATGGCGTACAATTCTTTCGTGGCAAATACTAATGCTCAGAAAAATATGCCGCCGTCATCTAGTGGTAATGTTGGTGTATCCATTAGCCCAGAAAAACCTAATCCAACTTTACCTATTTCATCGGCACCTCCCATGCAACAACATTACAATTTGCCGATGAATTTTTATCCTAGCCAAACCAATCAACTTGTGGCTGCACCTGCATACCCTAATCCTATTATGAGTGTGCCCAATTTGGCGTCTACGCCGAATTACTTTGTCACATCACCTATGAGTACAAGCATGTTTGGTCTTCCGCCGAATTATGTTTCGGCGCCTACTCCACAAGTTGTATCACTAGCTAGTTCCCAAGTTGCTCCTATGTCATTGCCACAAGCATCTTCATCTACCTCGGATCCAAGTTTAGCCAAATTAAGGGAGGATTTGCATAAGATGTTTCAGGAAACTTTCGGAAACGAGCCGAAAGTAAAGAGTCGTGTGTATCAAAAGCCTTATCCTGAACACTTCGACGCAGTTTTGTACCCTCCAGGTTATAAGGTTCCTGATTTTGTCAAATTTAGTGGAGAGGGCACAAAAACAACTTGGGAGCATGTGAGTCAGTATCTAGCACAGTTGGGTGAAGCAAGTTCCATAGAAGAATTGAAAGTGCGGTTATTTCCCTTATCTTTAACTGGCACCGCATTTTCATGGTTTGCTGCTTTGCCACCTGGCTCAATTCTCTTATGGTCGCAACTAGAGCAAAAGTTTCATGATCACTTTTATAGTGGCGACAATGAGCTTAAGTTATCGCATCTTACATCGGTTAGGCAAAAGCATGATGAATCGGTCACCGATTATGTCAAAAGATTTAGAGATATAAAAAACCGATGCTATAGCTTAGTGATAACCGAAAGAGACTTGGCGGATCTTGTCCTTAATGGTTTGAAAACTCACATTAAGGAGAGGCTAGAAAGTTATGAGTTTTTAAATATTAACCAAGTCTTGCAGAAAGCTTTGGCTCAAGAAAGCCGAAGTAAAGAGATTCATAGGTCAACAACCGATCGTCCTAGAATGCATATGCTTGATTATAATGATGAATATTCGGACGATGAGGTTGATGTCTGTACCACTGAATTTGTTTGGTCCTCAAAGGCCAAACCCTATGCATGCAATGCTCTTAAGCCGATTCGTAAGAATCGTGATGAGGAGATGAAATTTACTTTTGATATATCCAAGTGTGATAGAATATTTGATGCTCTCTTGCAAGAGAAGATGATTAGAATATCACACACCATACCGCCGTTTGAGGAGCTGAAACGGCGTGCTTATTGCAAATATCATAATTCATTTTCTCATGCTACTAATGATTGCAATGTTTTTCGGAGACAGATACAATCGGCCATTAATGACGGACGATTGAGTTTTTCTGAGATGCAAGTTGATAGACAGCCCTTCCCAATGAATACCATGACTTTGGAGGGGAAGAAAATGTTAATTCGGCCTAACATAGCCGAATCAGCTAATAAAGATAATATTGTCATTGGTGAGCCCAGGAAGAACAAAGATGGCGACAAGATCTTGGGGAGGCAAGTCGTGCTTGAGAAGCAATCCGATGGTGGAGAGGTAATCAAGATCACCATAAAAAATCCTGCACTCGGGGGGCAACCGCAAGTACAAGAGGATACTCATGTTGAATTTATCAAGCCCAAGAATTCAGAAGTTGGCAAGTGTAAAAAGAGTGAAGCTAAGCGCAAGCAAATCAAGCCAACTTTTGATATGTTGCTATCCAAATATGCAAGTCAAGCGGCCGGTTCTAGCTCTAATCGGCCATCATATTCAAAGCGTTCAAGATCACCTCCGAAGCAAGAGTCGCGACACTATGCAAGGCCATATGGGTCATGGGCACTGGCACCATGGATGCTACCACCCCCCTATGCGCCATATTACATGGGAGACTTCAATGGAGGATGGGGGCAGCCCCCAATGGCTCCTTATGCTTTTCATATGGGGTGGACAACACCTAGAAGGCCTGCTCACAAAAAGCTTTATTACCCTACACAAGGCCGTTTAAGCCATGGTGCTAATCGGCCAACAAAAAATTCTCCAAGCGAAGCAGAATCTAGGGATCCCAAGTATATTCAACATAAGTGGTGTCCTCCCGGTCTATCCAAGACAAAAAAAGGAGATTACAACGCATGAGGAGCCGCGAGAAGGCGGCACATGAAGTAGAAGAGCAAAAGGACGAATTGTTCAATAAAATTCGGCCCGTGGCGCCCACAAAACAAGTGTGGAGGCCAAAACAAAAAGGAAACGCAGATGCCTCTACACTAGCTACAACAGCACCTACGCCACCAAAAAAGGATGATGCAGCCCTTATTACATCGTCCACGACACCTGAAACATCCCCTTTGATTGAGGAAATTTTAAGTCCAGTATACACATTGGGAGATGAAGATGAGATGGAGGATTTTGAATCTACGCCGGTTCGGGATGGTGGCAATCGACTTCAAGATGTATACTTATCATCCTAAGCACAAACATGGCCGATATATGATTATCGCCCTAAGAATATAAATGGCCGATGGAGTGTTGACATCGTCCTTAGAACAAGCCTAATGCAAATTATTTTTCGGCACACAAGCTTTGCCGAAAAACAGGGGGGCATGTGTTGACACCAGATTTTGGCATGGTCAAAAACATAATTAAGAAGGCCTCAAATGGAAAAGTGCTCAAAGTGAGAAAGTTCCGTATCGTCGAAAGGAGAAACTTTGATATTTGGGCCATAGCCATCCGATCTCATCTCTAAGGCCGAAGTTGTGTTCGAAGTACTGAGATTTTGTATCCAGAACACTATTCGGCTGATTAAGCCCCGAAGACTACTTCATATGAGAAAATGATCTACACGGATTGTCTTCGTCTCGTCGAATCGGTCGATTTTGATATAAAAATCGTCTCAATCCGAGATCGTATGCAAAAGTTAGAGCCATCTGAGTGCGGCCCTGTCCCTCCAGGACGGTAGTACCGCTCCCATAAGCGGAAGTACCGCTCGAGCGGTACTACCGCGTTCCACTACCGCCCTACTACCGCTTAGAAAAATACTTCTGGACCCCCGAGCGGAAGTAGTGCGGTACTTAGCCGTGCCCAAAGCGGTACTACCGCCCAGAGCGGTACTACCGTGCCCAGAGCGGTACTACCGCTTGCCGTCGCGCAGACTCGTGCAGATTTTGGAGAGTCCGAGTTTGGATAGCGTTTTTGACCCTTTGGAAGGAAATCTGGGTCCGTGTCTTGTACGGGAAGTCCAACCCCCTCTTAAATAGAAGAGGTGATGGCCGATTGAAACAATACACAATCGAACAAACAAATCTACATCCTTTTACCCTACTTTTATCCCTCTCCCTTGTATCTTTCTTCTCGTTCTTCGTTCGTTCTTCGTATTGAAGTGCGGCGATCCTCGAGGCTCTAGGGGCGGGCGAACCGACCTAGGGCAGCCCATCGTCCATCCGTGACTCCTGACGGGTTCCATCCCGGAGAAGCGGTGCATCGGGTCTCAAAAGCGCCCGCCGGATTGCTTGCGTACCGCGCTTCCGGACGGGCCTCCTTCGACGTGAGCTGCGGTGCATCACCCCCGACGTCGAGGGTACGCGTGACGCGTTCGTGTGCGAACAGGTACCTGCAATGCACGTTAATATTAAAGAGAAAATTAATTACACGTTGATATTAGGTAGGATATCAATGATGTGCTAATTATGTAATTATCACAAATGTTAATATTTAGTATGATATTAATTGCACACTAAACATGTTTAGCGCTCACCATTGGAGCAATGTAAGTCGTTGGATTGACATGGTTTGATTGCCAAAATTAATTGGATATGGGCCTTTAGATCTTTTTTATACCGGGTCTATCTTGGGTACATCTAGATGTGCTCTAATTATTGCACATCTAAGTGACCCAATCAAGCATAAAAAAAACCCGCACGAATCTCCGGGTAAAAGCAATGACATAGGACTTAGATGTGCAATACTTAGGGCACATCTAAATGTGCTTTAGCAAAACTGATATGGAAAAATGAAATTCAACCCATTACGGCCATGTGACCATCCGGTGAGCCATTTCCTTATCCCCATTGGCCAGTAATTATCTTACCCAAATGTCTAAAAATTCAAAATAAAATGTTTAAAACTGAAATCAGGTAATGTTTGCTCTGGAACACGGGGAGTATCTAGGTGTGAAAACGGCTTTTTACTGTAGAAAACCAGTTAAAAACTGAAATCATGCACGCGGTACTCCCTAACGCCATGTCTGAACACGGCAGCATTTCGGTGTGAAAACGGATTTTATAACCGTAAAAAGAAACCCTGTTACGTTGAGAACGGAAAACGCTGGTCCCTTAAACCTTGATCGCAAGCGGCGATGCAATTATCTCCTGGACCAAGGGATGCTTTTGTGCGACCTTTTGCGCCGTGCCTTGATTGCCACCCCGGCGTGGAGCAAACAAGCAGCGAGGCACGATCCTTAAATTTTGCCAACCGGCCGTGCCGCTTTCACACCAAATCAGGGCATGCATTTCCACATTGTTCATTCCAATGCATGTGCCCCCAATGCTAAACGAACGCACGCCCATGCAAAATGCAGTGTTCTAGCTCAGTGACACCACCTGATCTCCCATGACTAAATAATCCTTTGAGAAAAGAGCCACCAGTAGCAGAGGCAGAATGGACCAAGAGAAAAGGGCTATGGGTAACAGGACTCTAGAGGAAAGGCACCGCACCCTCCCCAACAGGCAGCCAGACCCTACCACCACATCCAACACGCACAAAGTACCATTCTTTATCCCTAATTGCGCAGAGGATCAAACCACACCATCAGCTTAATCGCCCCGCCCCTAACACTAACAGCAACATCTAATCCATGCACCAAAGATTTATTACCGAGTTGGGTACAGGGCCAGAGAGAAGACAAACACATCATCAAGATCCACTAATTATATTGTCTTCCCCACCACCAACTCTGGTACTATATCTCCAATCCTTCCTGCATCACTCCATGAGACCATGGGAACCGTTCCATTACCACAAATTTTTCTTTGCACCATTTCTGTAAATCTTTTTTATTCCCTAGCCTTGGCCTGGCCTGTGTTGTGTGGGCCCTGCACAGGTCCAAGGAGGTCACTACATAAAGTTGCACGGCACCAGAGACGACTCCTCATTGCCCTCTCCCTCTCCCCCCCTCACTCTCTCTCTCTCTGGACCTCTCTCCGCATTGTTCGCTGCTTTTCAGAGAAGGGAGGAATATCTGCGGCGGAGGGGGAAACGCAACGCCGCCCGAGTTTCAAAAAGAACCGCCACCCTCTCTCTCCCCTGCGCCGGCCTACAATCCTCCCTCTCTCTCTCCTCCCGTATTAATTTCGGTTGCCCCCATCCATCTCACCCGTCCTCCATTTTCTTGGTCGCCGTGCAAGAGCTCGGCCTACCTGCTGCTGCCGAACTGCTGCTAGTTGGAGCGTTTGCTTCCGTCCTCCCCCGTTTCCCGTCCGGTGATTCCAGTTGGAGTAGTCTGTAGTCTCTTCTCTTCAATGCGAGGGGAAGGCATCGGTGGTGGGAGGAGTCGTCGTCCTTGCTGAGGTTTCGTCAAGTTCGGTCCCTCTCCCCGAAAGCGAAATCCTTGGCGGGCAGGAAGCGGAGGAGGGATATAATGGCCTCCACGGAAGGTATCCTTCTTCTTCTTCCTCAACCTCCCCGCCAGATTCTGGTGCCGAGGGCGCAATATTTTCCTGCTTTCCAGCGCCCGGCCGTCCACCGGGGATGTGGGCGGGGCCATGAAACTGAGAGAGTATTTCCTGCTTGAACCTGCAGGCGGCGGCGGCGGCGGCGGCGGCGGAGGAGGAGGAGGAGCAGAGAGAGCGGAGGATTCTCTCCCTGGCTCCGGCGAGGAAGGTGAGCGCCGTGGTTACTGATTGATTACTTTCCTCATTTGCACTGCTACTGCCCCTGTGTGAGTAATTAGCCGGATCTTCTGTTTCCATCTCTGATTCTCCTGCCTCGTCAAGCAGATTGCAGAATCTCTCCTTTTTTTAGTAACCACTAAATTCGAGCTATTTTTCTTTTGTCTTGTCTCATTTCAATCCATCCTCAAGCGATTATCGGAAAAAAAAAATCAATCCTCAAGGATTTAATTCGTGTTATTACCACACGTGTTCCAGTCCAAGGACTGACCAAGAGTTTAGTCTTTTTGATTTGAACTGAGGCAATTCATGATTCTCATGGTTCAGTAAGCAGATGCTGAATCTCTTTTTTAGTACTAATCAAATTTAAGCTATATCTTTTTTGTGCCATTTCAAACCACAAGAGTTCCAATTTGTGTCAACACACGTGTTCCCAGGACTGACGGAGAGTTCAGTCTTTTGGAGGAGAGATTATTGATGTCAGTTTTGGGATCCTGGCCCTGTTTGTAACAGTTTTAGATAATACTAGGTTGAGCTATCTGCTGTATATCTCCAAATAAAAGACTGATGGCATGTCAAATTCACCCAAATTCAATTTGCGTCATTTCAATCCCAAGAATTGAATTTGTGTCACCACACGTGCTCCAAGGACTGACCAAGAGCCTAGTCTTTTTGAGGAGAGATTATTAATGTCAGTTTTCGGATACTGGCCCTGTTTGCAACTGTTTTATATTTTGGGTTGAGCTGTCTCATGTACCTCTCCACATAAAAAAGACTGCTAGCATGTCAAATTCCCCCAAATTTCCCCCTCCCCTACCAAAATCCCTGAAGTGGACATCTACATTTCTTTATTAATCTGCACCCACTTGATCCTTTTGCAAATAGGGCTGTCCTAGATGCCTGCATGGGTTAATTTCATTCCAATCCAGCGTTAGGAAAGCATCAGTTTTGGAGGGGCGCAGGGTGGGGGTGGTGGTGCAGATGTCAATTTGTTAGGGGGCGGATCCCTGCATGGGGTTGGCCATCAGCATGGCAGCATGTGCTTTTCATCGCCAAACCAGAGGAGCACAAACGTCCTCCTATCATGAATCATGATGGAGTGGAATGGAAAATAGCATAGGGCCTTGTGTGTGACAATGATTTGTACCTTGCGGCGACGGGCAGCGGGTTTTGTCTTGTTTTTCATAGTTGGTGGTTGGTTTTGTCCATGAATAGAGACTTCAGTTTTGTTGCCAAGCAGACTTATGGCTGCTCGTGCTGACTGTAAATCTTGTTTTTTTGTCTGTCTGCTTAGTGCAAGGATTGAGCCAAGAAGAGGGCAGGAGAAGCTCCGGCGAACGGGTCGATGAGGATTGCGGTAGCTGCGGGTCAGTAACCGATGACGCTGTACTGAACGAAGATCCCGGTGAGGGGCATGTCTGTGACAGCAGCGGTCAGTGTGCTGGTTCTGATGGAGGGAGCAAAGAGGTGCCTGAAATATACTCCAAGAGCAGCCACGACGAGAACAGCGAGTGCACCGACCAAAGCTCTCCCCGCGCCGTGCTGGACATATCGGTGTCCGGCAGCGTGGACTCCGATGAGAGCTCCTCCGTCGAGCAGCCAGCGGTGCCCAGCCGCAGCGTGCAGCCACTGCAGTGGAGGAATCTGATCAGCGGGCTAATACTCAGCAGGAAGAAGCTGATGGCCAGAGCGGTGACGTTCCCTCAGCGGTCCAAGAGCACGGGGCTAAAAAGGTACCTGGGGAGGATGCGGAGCGGCAAGAACCAGATGGACTGCAGCGCCATAGCCCCGGAGATCTTCCCTGAGATCGAGAAGTGGAGGCCATCATGGAGGAGCTTCGACTACGATGAGCTCTGTGCTGCAACTGACAGATTCAGTTCAGGTAACATGCAACACTAACTTCTATGTTGCTGTAATTCAGTGCCCTTGATAATTGGCTCTGTTACTATCATTGCAAAGCTTGTGGGATGTGGCTTTGCCGTAAAGAAATGGGTTTTATAATTGGACTGCTATGATTTCACTGAGTTAAGGGGGTTTGAGGTCCTAATCATCAACTGTTCCTTAGGTTAATGATGGTTGTTACTGGTTGCTAGTTGGAAAATTCAAGTGCCAGACCACATTACTGTCATCAGTTACTACTCTGTACTGGTTTCTTTAGCTTGTCCAGTTTTCAAGATTGTGGTACCTCCAAATATTGTGACTATATGATGTGGAAACCCAATAGCTCTGTTTCTTCCTTCCATGTACTTGAGTACAAGTACCATTATTGGCCAGAATTAATTACTTTTCTGTATCTTAATTATCTCAAACATTTTTGCCTGACATCTGAATGTACGATATTACTAGATAATTTGATCGGAAAGGGAGGGCACGCTGAGGTGTACAAAGGACAGCTTGCTGATGGACAGTTTGTGGCAGTGAAGAGGCTAACAAAAGGCGGCAACAAGGAGGACAGGATCAGCGATTTCCTATCCGAGCTTGGAATAATAGCGCACGTTAACCACCCAAATGCGGCACAGCTCTTGGGGTTCAGTGTGGAAGGGGGCTTGCACCTGGTTCTTCAATTCTCACCACATGGAAGCTTGGCTTCTCTTCTCCATGGTACAGTCCTCTTTAACAAATTGGTTAGGCAATGAATGATACAGTTGACGTGTCGCCGAGGCTTCCAAAAAAGGAGAAATAGAGCAAATATCTTGACATGTACGCCAACACAACGTAAACATTTAAAAAGCATCTTAAATGCTGATGTCCGTTGAGTGCATATTAAGCTCATATTTTGCATTTATGTATATTAATTGCATCATCACTTCATGTAGTACTTGTTCAGTTGAAAACATATGCATGGTCATAAGAACCACCCTTTTCTAATGAAAAGCACCATTTAAATGAGGTGCTGTCAATCTAGTGATAAATGGAGCTTACATGACCAGGTGCAAAGGGAGGCCTCAGGTGGAAGGCCCGGTTCAATATCGCACTTGGAATCGCTGAAGGGCTATTTTATCTACACGAAGGCTGCCATCGGCACATAATTCACAGAGACATCAAGGCTTCAAATATTCTTCTAACTGAAGATTATCAACCTCAGGTACTAATTCTACTGCTAGCCTGTTACACTAGCCCCACCCCCATTCTAATATTCCTGATGATGTAAACTGATGCATTTTTTTGCTCTCTCATTGCACAGATCTCAGATTTTGGCCTTGCGAAGTGGCTTCCTGACAAATGCACCCATCAGGTTGTATTCCCCATTGAAGGCACATTCGGGTGAGTTTGATATGTTTCTGAATACTGCTTCATGTTCATGATAACTTCATACTTCCCAGTAGACTGGCGCTTGCATCAATCGATGCAGAGCCTAGAGCTTCCCTCTTTTCAAAAAAGAAAAAGAAAAAAAATCTTCCTAGTGAACCAATCAATCTTTAATTGTTATTTCAACTTTGATTTATCCCCTTTTACAGTTACATGGCTCCAGAGTACTTCATGCATGGGATCATAAATGAGAAGACGGACGTGTTTGCATACGGAGTATTGCTTCTTGAACTAGTGACAGGGCGGAAAGCTGTGGACTCTTCTAGACAAAGCCTGGTCATATGGGTGAGTATAGCAGATTGCTCTGATATACTTCATAACAAGTAGATTCCAAAATGCTCACTGAATATTATTGTTTGATCATATAAATATAGCAAATTGACTGAACTGTAAGTTAAGAATGTGCATGGAAAACATAAAATATGATAGTTACGTACTTCTGGAACCCTTTGAATTCATAATATTTTCTTGATCATCTTAAAGGCAAAACCGCTGCTCGAGTCAAACAACATGAAGGGCCTGGTGGATCCTTCTCTTGATGTTGGATATGACCCAGAAGAGATGGCACTCACCCTGGCAGTGGCATCCATGTGCATCCACCACAGCGCAAACTTGCGGCCTAGCATGAAATCGGTGAGTGACTTGGGCGCACCTGTCGCTTCAAGTGCAAAATGAGTTCTGTAAACTGACTAAGCGATGTGTTTGGTTGCAGGTGGTCCGTTTCTTGAAGGGAGATAGGGAATCACTCGAACTGATGGGAAAGCCTAAACCCACAAAGCCCCCCATGTTTGACTCCTGTGATTCAGAGGACTACACCCGCACAAGTTACCTCAATGATCTGGACAAGCACAAGCAGCTTGCGTTGGAGCAGTGAAATTTTTAGCCGACTTTGGACAGAATTGGCTTCTTTTTGTACATCGTGACTATCTTCATTGTGATCCTCCCGCTTTCCAGAGATGTTTATAGATTGTATGGATAGATGTGAGGGATCAATCTGTCGTTTGCCTCCCTGTTGCTGATCAAGGTGTCATTCTTGGCTTCCCATGGTCACTGTATGTTGTGATACTGTGATCTGTATGACCAGGGCCAATGATGTTGGCACAGTGGCAGTATGTTAGTATTCCTTGAATGGGAACATGCTTAGAGATAGGAGAGTGGAATGTATTTTGGTCATATGCAGGGTTAAATCATGTGTCCTTGTTATCACCTTTCATTTTGGCAGTTCAGGCTTTCAGCATGGATAAGCTCAGTGACTGCATAAAAATTGGTTACTACTCCAGCTTATATAGATCTGCTAATGCAAGGGTTGCCAGAAAATTTGACTTAAATATTTAACATTGGTTGCTCCTAAGCTATATATTCTTCAGAGTAAAAAATGTATGGAAGCTCCCAAGGGATCATCTTTCATTTTCACAGTGAACTACAGCAAAGACTTCTGACTCAGTACTCTGAAATTGCATAGGCAAGAAGGCAAAGAAAGCAAGACACAGACACATTGTTCGTGCAAATATAGACTTTGCCATGTACATTCGTTACCTCATTGTATGCTACAGTACCTGAAGATTTTACCTCACGCATTAAACGTCGTATCCAGGATTGACCTTCTGCTGGACATCTCCATAGCTTTCTAACTCAAGCATGTCCTCCATGCTCCCCAGGAACAATGGCAGCCTCTGGTGCAGCTTCACAGGCTGAATGGAGAGGATCCTTGCCTTGCCATCTGAGCCTCGCCCCCCTGCCTGCTCGGCAAGGAAACTGAGAGGATTTGCCTCGTAAACCAACCGAAGGTGATCCCTTGGGTTCATTGCGACTCCACCGTATATGATCGTCCGATGAAAATCAGCGACCAGCGAGCACACGTACCGAGCCGAGTACTTCTTGGGATGCTGCCCCTTGCCTTGTCTGATCGTGTCGATGTACTTCTTCAGGCCTTCTGGCCAGTCGAAATACCGCGCATCATTCACTGAATATATCTGTCCTGACATAGTATGCAATTGCAGATTTTGAGAAGAAGACAAAAGTAACTGTTAAAGAATGCAATCTTAGCTTACAGGGATACTGGATACCTAAAGGCAGAGAAGGAACAGTTTCAGTTTTAGAATTACAAAATTAATCTATAATATCTTCTGAAGTTACTTGTGTTGATTGCCCATTGAGCCCTATAAATTGAGAAGTAAGATTTGAGAAAGCTTGTAGCGCTAGTGCAACTGGGACTAGGTTACAAAACAATCAAATTTTCATATGAGCAAAGGTGGTCAGAAAATTAATAAGTACCATTATACATCTCTTTTTCTATAGCGAGAAATACTGAATTACTACATCTTAGTTACCTCTAGGGGGTATCTGCATGGACGGATGCGTCAGAACAAATTCTCCTGTCGATCTATCCAACGTGAAGCCATGGGTTCCCGCACCGAAACTGATGCAGAAGATAGTGGCAGATGAATAAAGGACATATCCAGCAGCGACCAAGCGAGAACCACTCTGCAGCGAATTGAGCTGAGCTCTCTCCTCCACAGGGAGATGGTCGAGTTCCACCAGCCTATCGTATATACCGAATATCGTTCCAGTGGGGATCGACACCTCGATGTTGCGAGAACCATCGAGCGGGTCGGTGACAACAACATAGGGACCATCGTCGCACATCCAAACGGGGAGATCATTTTCTTCAGACGCCACCACTGCAACTTTTCCGGAACTTTGGAGCGACGACAGGATGATCTCGTTCTGCATTTAAAATGAAGTAAGTATTCAGGTTTTCTTGAATCTACAGCTATCATTCATGCCAAGATGCATAGATTTCCATCAGAGATAGAGTGAGAGCAAAAACAGTAAAAATTCTGCTCGCATATGTACAGTTTTTTAACTGAAGCAAACTAATCTAGTAGCAGGAGGAAAATCTAGTAGCTAAAGCATTCAACAATGCATGTATCCCCAATCCAAACCCTACATAATTCCGTTTGCCAATGCTTCAGGTCTCCAGACCTGCTGTTCTTATCAAGCACCGATCTTACAATGACACCAAAATCAAACAACTCGTGGAACCAGCACGCACCGACAATTCGTCGAGCGGCTTGGGCGCGTCACGCCCGGCCGCGGACGCGCCACCGCCAGCGGCCGGCTTGGCCCGCGACAGGTCGGCGTTGCCGGGGGACGCGACGAGCGCGGCGATGCCCTTGCAGGCGGCCTGGATGTGGGCCACGAGGACGGCGAGGTCGGCGGGCGCGCCGGCCCGGCCCATGTGCTCGAGCAGCGTGGGGTGCGAGTCGTGCGACGCCATATCGTCCCCGACGGCGCCCGCGCGAGGCGGCCGTGCGAGGAGGACGCTGCTGCGGCGGCGCGCGAACGCCGGGTGGAGCGGGCGGAGGCGGGAGGGAGGCCGCGGCGGGCGGTGGCTGCGGCGGTTTGAAGTTGGCGGGAGTGGGAGAGGGAGGGAAGGGCGGAGTGTGTGAGGGGATAACGTCATGGCTTCGCTGGCCACCACCGGTGGGTGGTGCTCGATGACTGACGATGGCGACGACCCGTGGGAGAAACGCTCCTTCACTCCTCCGCACGTTCTCCACTCCTTTTTGCACCCCACGATCTCCCCCTTTTCTCCTCTCATGGAGCTATTTCTTCTCGCCTCCCCCGGGGATCCCCTCGCCCCACCGCCCCATTCCTCCCCCTCTCGAGCTCCTCTTCCCCCGGAGCTCCTCCACTTCCTTCCCGCGGTGTTTTCCATCCCCGGAGCCTCCTCCTCCCGGCCACCGTGACACCTCGTGCTGGAGTTCGAGCGGGCGCCACCGATCGAGCTCCGATCGACGCCGGGGCGGCGACGGATGGGCCCTGGGTCGCCCGATCTAGCTCCGGGGAGCCCGGAGCGGCAGAAGGCGGCGCTTCCGTCCAGAGGTCAGTGGAATTCGAGAATTTTCTCGTGTGATCTTCCATAGATGCTGCAAACGTGTATGGGCTGAGAACTGATAATTAAATCTCAGTGCCTTGATCGTCGGCTAAGAGTCAAAATTTTAAATTCTGATGACACAGGGGGAGAACACTATGCGGCCACCCTCAAGAACACGGAAGCAATGGTGCTTTTGCTGGTGTATGAATTCAGTTCTGGCGGAAAACTTATATGGCCTTCTGCACCCAGCGCCGTAAGTGTTAAATGCTTTGCTTTTCATGGGATGATCGCGTTAGGATTGCGGTATAAGCTGCTGGTGCTCCTGTTTATCTCTGGTTACCTGCTACGTGTCAATTTTTCATAGAGATGTCAAATCAACTAATATACCGCTAGATGAAAATTTTACTACAAATGTATCTGAGTTCAGTGATTCACAAGGTCTACATCACCCGATCAGACTCCCACGTGGTACATCTGGTTACTTAGACCCGAGTTTTGCGGCACTTGTAAACTGACCCGAGTCCACAAGCATAACTCCAAAACTACAAACATCACTCCTCCCAGTCAGTTCATACTCCCTGCCTAAGTAACCAATCCTACCATGCATGTACAACTGTCGCCACAGGAGTATGTTGGAGTAAATCACCCAAGTCAGATACCTTTGTAGAAAATTGTCATGTAACAATATATTGGCTGATTTGACATCCCTATGGAAAATTGGCATTGTAGCAGCTAAGTGGAGATAAGCAAGAGCAGTCGCAGTTTCTACTGCAATACTAATGTGATCATCCCATGAAAGCAAGCACTTAACACTCGCTTAAGTGTGTGAAGGACATAGAGTGTTCCATTAGATATGAACTCATAGACCAGCAAAGGCACCAATGTTTCCAAAGTCAAGATAAAGCATAAAACCTGGTGGATACCGGGCGTTCTCAGGCCATTTGCCGTCCGAGCTGTCGTTGACTTTTGTCCTGCTAATGGTCAGTGCAATATGTTCTCAGTGCCATGTGGTCCTTCCTCTCGATCTGGCGTACAGTGTCGCGGGATTACCTCGCTGACAGGTGGTCCTTCCTTGGGCATTGCATGTGGTTGTGTGCGGCTGCGTGGGTACGGTTCATGTGTCTTAAGCGGTGGCTTCATTTTATTCCCCTCTGTGTATCTCTGATAGGTGGTCATTTTCTTCCTGGCCCGCATGTCGATCTTCTCATCTGCTGTGTGCCGGCCGGCAGATTGGGTGGCGTGTTGGTCGGTCAGGTGCCACTTTCTTTCTTCTCCCTTTATGTAAGTTTAATTTTCTCCGAAGCTTAGCACGATTGAGGTGCATTGGTGATTTCAGGATGATGTGTGGAACTGCCAAATCCCTTTGTTTTTAAATCTTTATTACCACGAAGTTCAGTCATTGTCATTTTATTGATACGGTCCAGTGCACTGTGTGTACATATCTTTGGGTGTGGGCTTAAACAATTCTTTTCCAAGATCATTTCATCATCCTAAAATAAATCCATGCTCATTGTACTTTGACAGATAAATTGTTTGAGCATTTTCTGTTCATTAAAATGTCACAATACAGCCAGAGATTCAAGGGCTATCTTATGTGAACCAAGCTGAGATTTTTTTTAGGTAATCACATTCTTGATATCTTTTCCTGTAAAATCTCTAGTGTTTGGTTGTCTTAGTCAATTTCATGTGCTTTAAAAATATTAGCTGACATGTACGTGAGACTCTTTCAAACTAGAATCCAGGACACACGGCAATTGATGGAGGAGGCAAGACAAGCCTTCTGCGCAGGGTGTCCCAGCTGATGTGTCATTGAAGTCAGTGAGATAAACATGACTGTTTGGTTCTAATTCTTATTGTTCATTTTTTTTAATCTACTGGCAAGGATAGGCGGTATCATCAGCAATACGTTGTGCTAAATGCGGTTGTTTATGTGTTCTCAGGATCGAGTACTACAGCACCTGCCATTGTTGTGGTTCGTAGCGAAACAGTTTTCTATTACCCTCTCTGTACGGTGGCTTTTTCTTGATAAATGTTTAATTTCAGGAAACCCCCGTCAAAGAATCTTTTAATGTTGACGAGAAGGCTGATAATGATCGGCATGCAAGAACAAGGCATTTTTTATCCACTGGTTTTACGTACTTTTATATTGTGATTATTATAGGTTGGCTCCCTTTCTTGCAACTGAACCTACCTACTTAGTTGCATTCAATTTATATCATGACAAAATTGCTTACATACGTGCCAATAAATAAATAAATCATGGTTTGATCATATAATGTGTGCCACCCAAAAAATGGTACTATATGCCACTTTCAAAGCTGAAGTGCTCTGCTCTGCTCCCACGACCATCCAAAACGACATGATCTGCTAGTATAGTACTAACAAAAAAGAATAGCTAATAACTGAAGAAATGCTCTGGTAGTAGTACTAACAAAAACGAAGAGCTAAGAAAAAAATAAAATGAAACATATATTACAGAGTATGACTTGTTTTAAGACCAATTCTCAACAAGCTAAAATTCAGGCAAGCATGAAAATACTGGAGGATATGAATTGGTTTGTATCCAAAATTTGGTAATGCCGCGAGAAACATGTGGAAGGGCAACAGAGAAATGATTCCTGCCTTCAGAAGTCGATCATTTTTGTCAAGAACTAAATTGCAAATACAAAAGCGTGTAGTCAGTTTATACCAGCATTTTTCATGTTGGGAAGACATCATATCTTTTCTTTTTTAGAAGGTCCAGACATGCACAACAAATTTCAGTGGTTACCAAATCCGGTAGAAAATACCACAGGCTTCCAATATTGTTAGGATAGAAGCAATGGGGAACGCACAAGCTTGCAATGTGATATCCAAGAAAAGTTTGATTTTGAACCACAATCTTTTTCTCGAAGCTAATCCATGATTAAGTGCTTTTTTAGGGGAATTTCTGAATCTCACTGGTAAGCTCGATTGGTCCATACGGGAAAGATTAGACAAACACCACTGAAGTGGCTGGATTTCCATGCAATCTCAGACATGAACCACATGAAAATATATTTAAATCGGCTAACATTGTCAGCATGCAAGCTACAAATCTTTATCTAGGCAGAACATTGAACTTGATACAGGAGAGCACATTACTAACGTGTTTCTACTCAAATCACCAGATCCTGGACATGAAAGCAGCACGTAACAAAGATCAGGGAGATGACTGAAGTCAAGGGACCAAATTCGTTGCCAAAATTTTCAACAATGGCCATACTGAAGTAACAACCAGACACAAATTGGTGCTAATTTAGTAACAAATACACAGAGCTAAAGAATGCACGTATGCGTGACAGAAATAACTCAACAGAAAAGAGCAGGAGCAGCTAGGTGGCCAAACTGAGTTAACAACCAGGAACAGATTGGGGCCAATCAAGTAGTAATAAAAACACACAGCTATGCAGTGCAAGTATGCCCGACAAGAACATCTCAAAACAGAATAGCAGAACCACTAGGTGGTATAAGACATTGATCAGCAAATATAGCCTATCAGCTATGGAAGGAAAGATCCAGATTAACCATTTCAAACACTAAAAATGCCATAGGTCTGAGCAAGAGTCCAAGGCTGGATTTCTCATTTTAACAATGTGGTTCATGTTTCTTAACAATGCAATCTGAAAGTAAATGTTGGGCGCAACCATTAGAAATATATAATAGCATAGATAGATACTCCAGTCCAGAACATTATAACAGTGTCAAGGCATCATAATAAGCAACAAGTGATGATAGCATAGGTGCTACTGGGACTGGGAGCATCCAAAATAACATGTTCTAGTGGTAGTATTAATACTTAAGATGAGCTAACAGAAGGCATGACTCATACAGGATAGGTAGATGCTCCAAGGGCAAAACAAACCAGAATGAAGCCCTGAACCATCAGACATGCTCTGTGGAGAACGGAAACTCCTCAAAAAAAACTGATGGGAACACACTGCGGCACTGGGCAAGGCCATTGTGCTCACCTCTGCGCGCGGGAGGAAGACGGTGCTCGATCCGGCGAGGAACTCCCCGTGAGGAAGGGGAACGGTGGTCAAACTAGCGAGCTCTCCTCCGCTCCTTGCGAGTGCATTGGGCCAGTGGAAGAGCAGGAGGCCAGCTGCTTTGGGAACGAGATCCTCTGACTTAGAGCATCTACAGCAGTTCGGCCCCCCGGGCCTGAAATAGCGCCTCCTCGCCGTGGGTGCGCTCGGCTTCCCAACCGCCGCCCAAGACGCCGTTTTTCAAATGCAAAATTGGCTCAAATTCGACGAAAACGACTCGATTTTGGACGAAATTTAGGCGGTTTCATCCATATTTGTACAAATTTAAAAGACAAACATAAAACTAAAAAAACTACGCCGCCACCGCCGCCCCGAGCCTAGTTCATGCCGAGGAGCTTGTAGAAGGCGGTGTAGTCGCCGCCGCCGTCGTCGTCGTCGTCGCCGTCATCCTGCATGCCGCCGTCCTTGCTGCAGCCCTGCCCTGGATCGCCGCTGCGGACGGGGTTGGTCGGAGCCGGCGACTCTTCCTCATCGCTGTCGAGGATGATGACCGCCGCCCTTCTCGCGGCCGCGGCGTCGCTCGGCGATCTCGTCCAGAGCGCGTCGTTGGCGCTCCATATCCTCCCGCACGTAGTCGTCGCGCGCCCACTTCAGGCCGGTTTCGAGGCCGGCAGCCATCTCCACGTGCTCCTGCTTGACGACCACGGGCGACGTCGCCGGCTCCTTCTTCGGCCTGACCAGGCGAAGATGACCGCGGGGAGGAGAAGGTTGGCGGCGGCCCTCGCTTATGACGAGGTTGCCGCCGCGGCCGCGACGGCGCTCCGGCGTTTCCTGGGGCTCTGGCTTGACGGGGGCGAGCGGCGACGGCGTGCCGGAGGAGCGGGAGCCGGAGGACGAGGAACTCGTGGCCACCATGCGCCTCGGCAGCCACGAGCTCCCGCTCCTCCGGCGCGAGGACGTCGGCGCCGGGTACTCCAACGGCGGCTCGTTGCCGCCCTCGATGTGCTCGAGAACGGCGTGGAGCGTGCGCCCGGGGGCGCCCCACCATTGACGGCGGCCGTCGGAGTTGTGTCGCCCCCTTGGCGCCGGAGCGCCGTTGGTGGAGGCGAGCTGGTCGGCGTGGCGGCGCTGGAAGTACGCCGTCCACAGAGGTGCGTTGTCGGGGGAGTACTTCGGCTGCTGCCGCGCTTCCTCCGGCAAGGACGCCCGTATCCACGCTATCTCGCCGCGGCGTTCCGCGTCGGATGGCGGCGGGGGCACGGGGACGCCTCCTGCGCTGAGCCTCCACGAGCCCGGCACGCGCATGTCGGGCGGCGCCGGGTAGTTGGTCTCGTGGAGAAGACGCGCCTCCCACTCGTGCAGATGGCGGCGGCCGAAGCCGTTGGCCGCCGCTCCGTCGCCGGGGCTCTCCGCCATCGGTCGGGCTTGGGAGAGGAGAGAGGAAGGAGAGAGGGCGAGAACAAGGGCGGCGAAGGAGAGAAGGTGTTCGGCGGCGAGAGAGATGGATGTGGCGAGGCGAGCGTGCGGCCAGCGGCAACGAAGGCGGCTTTTATAGCGGCTAGGGGGCAGCAGCAGTGCGGACGCGTGGCGGGAAGGGGCGGGACGCGCGGCGGCTCGCCTTCACTGCGCCGCCCGTGATCAATGGAAGGCTGACCGGCGGCAGCCTTGACATTGATTCGCGCGGTAGCCGAGGCGATGAGATGAGAACGACGATGCAGTCAGTCGCTGACTCGGCGGGTCCACAGGGTGGGAATCTGGCGCGGGAAGTTTTGGCGCGTTTTTCCTTTCCCCCGGCGCCCCCGGTCGGCCCCCAGCGCGCTGGGTTCGGCTTGGGTCCGCCGGCGCCAATTTCGGCCCTAACCGGCGAAATTTGGGCTCATGGGGGCGCGACTGGGCCGTTTTTTTCGGGCCGGCGATAAAAAAGGTGCCTGGGGGGCCTGTTGGGGGGGGGGGGCGAGTGGAGATGCTCTTAGGGAAGTTCTACGGCAGAGGGACGTCGTTCGCGCTGCACCGTTCATCATGCATCCAACCATATTCGTAGGAACTACAGCCAACGCCAGCTTTCGCTCGGGTGGAAACAGAAATATGCGGCCCATCGGCCCAGTCTGACGCTACCCATCGCTCTCGCCTCACTCCATCGCCATCGTCGTCGGTCCGTCGCTCTTGTATCTCCCTAGGGTTCGCTATGCCGGCGGTGAAGAGCAGCCGCTGCTCCATAAGGGCGCGAGCAGCGTAGCCGTGGAGCGGCCGAGCCAGCCGTTGCCCCGTCCAAGGCGTGACGCTGCCTAGCCGTCGAGGCGGCGGAGCCAGCCGTGTACAGGGTGCGACGCCACCGGAGCCGTCGAGACCGTTGAGCCGCGGACCAAGTATCGTCGACGCCGCCGATTCTTCTCGGAAGATTGCTCTGCTGCTTGACTCGTGTTGAATTGGTTCGGTGCTTGCTTTCCTTGCTGAACAGGTGTCTGAAGTTTCAGTTGTGCAGACAAGCAGCAACAACAGAGAAGCGGCAACACTCAGGCGAAATGCCAATCTGAGCTTGTAATTGATTTGAATTGAGTGTATACTCTAGTGAATAGTGTGACTGAATGTCGTATCTAGATTGTAATCATGTGAGTGGAGTTTAGTGAATTTGAGTGTGATTATTGTTACAAAAATATTGAATGTGAATCACTGAAGTTCTGTGTACTCTGACTATTGTATTGTTCTGATATAAGATTGTCCATTCGAGAGCATAATACTGATGTTGTTAATTACAGAGGATAGCACCTGTTGTTGACAATTTGAGAACATGTTCTTCCAGGAATACAATGACTTGCAAGTCATAATGCTTGCTTTGGCTGCTGAATGTACAATGAGCATGCATAGAGAACTTGCAGGTGCATTGAACAAAAGAGATGCCAACCCATGGAGTTGAACAAAAGACAACTTGCAGGTGCAAAAGGGATTGAGCAACTAGAACCTAGAACTGGTAGAACTGAACTTAATGGCCAAATTTGTCAAAACCATGCTTGTTTATGCTCTCATTCAAGTACAGAGCACATGATTGCCCAAAAACAATAGTACTTCACCATGACCCAGTAAATACATCATCTATGATTGGTCCCTGGAAATTAAATAACTAAGTATGTTTTTATGTTCAATCAGAGAACAATTTCTGTGATTGCCAAAAAACAGCAGCCATCTCCGTTGGGTGCCGGGGATCTCCTTCCGATCAACTAGCAGGTTGCTTCTTCCATCAGAAAAGGAAAATTTGATCAATTTCTAAAGTAATCTGCTGGTGAAAGTTCAATCAATTTCAGAGTTTTATTCGTGTGTTAGATGTCAGAGAAAGGACTATGGAGACTTACTGAGATTGACGAGCAAAGCAGCCGTCCCAGCCGGCCGTCGGGATATTCTTCCGATCAACTTTGGCTCCGTTCTGTACTCTTGACGCCTTTTTCCCTCGCTAGCATCGGACTGGGCCTCATGGGCCGCTTATTTCTGTTTCCACCGGAAGCAAGAAGGATAGCGCAGCTGCGCAGGCTGTAGTCCATGTGCGTGTCGTTGGATGCCTGATGGACGGTGCAGGTTGTACAACGTCCCTCTGCAGTAGGCGTTCCCAAGTCAGAGGATCTCGTTCTGCTGCTTTGATGGAAGTGAGGTGAGAAGGAGGATGGAAGTCTCATTTATTACCGCTCCATTTGCTGGCTTGGTTGCGGAGACGATGGGACGACACGGTTCGGACTTCGGAGACGATGGGGTAACATTTTCGCATATTGCTTTTAGCTCTACAAGTATATGCTTCTGCGATTCAAAACTGTATTTTGCCAAGGTAATTTTTTTTAAAAGAATAGATATGTTCATTATCATACCCAAATGCTATCTGTAAATTTTTATCGGACACATAATTTTGTTTTTTCACCAACAAAGCACTTATATCTGATTTCGCATGAAAATTGACAAGCTAACTTGTTACACTAACAGAAACATCTAAAAAAATTCAAAATTTTTAAATTTTATTTTCTATTTATTTTTAATTTACTGTTCACCAAAGAGCATATGCTCCCTAGAGCCAAAACTCCGTGTCTGTAACATTTTTCTCTCCTTTATTTCGAGAGAAATGAGCTAACACGCAACTCTAATGGATAGACGCATTTCGTTCGCCCGTGTTTGTTTGGGTCCACTCGGTCAAAAAACACGGCCCAACGCGCTGATGCAAAGGGACGGATGTACGTAAGGCAGCGGGCCTTGTTCAGGGGATCGATACCGGGCCATGCGCCTAGGTTGATGTAACACCCCCAGATTAAGTCCAGTCATTAACCAGAAATAATGTGCCATGTCATCATGATCATTTTCATTAAATTGCATTTGGAAAATAATCCAACTCCAAGTTCAAATTCAAAATTCAAATGCAAGTCAAATTGTTACTTCTTCAAATAATTAAATAAAATAGTTCATAGTATTGCAAAAATTCCCAAGGCTATTATAAAAATAAAACCAGCATTAATAAAATTTCCAAGCTGACCCTAGCTTCCAAAAACAGTACCAAAACAGCAATGTTTAATCCATTTTCATTTAAATAAATTTCAAATGAAAACATCTGGACTCCAAACCTTTTTATGGCAGTGCTAGATATTGCACTGTATTTATGTGGCTAAATCACATATTTTACAACAGTGTAATAGTGGCTAAACATTTAGCAAAACAGAAAGAAAAAAGGATAAAACAGAAAAAGAAAAAGAAAATGGCTAAAGGGCACTGTGCAGCTGGGCTTCTAGTTGTGCCAGTGCGGCCCAGCCCACCTCGCCACCGTCTCCCTCCTACTGCTCACCGCGCACGCCCGCGCCTGAGCCGGCTCGCCGTCGCAGCCGCGCCCACTCGCCGCCTCGCGTCGCTACAGGGCGCCGGGTGGATAAGAAGGCCACCGCGGCAACCCTAGCCGCCTAGATCTCCCCCCCTCTCCCCTCGCTCGCGCGCCTCATCCCTGTCCATGGCCGACGCGGCCATCGCCGTCCGCAGCTCGTCTGCGTAGCCACCGAGCTCCGCCCACCTCGCCGACCTGTCCACCGTGACCGCCGTCGACTGCTACGCCTCCTGGAGCCACTCGTTGGAGCCGGGGAGCACCGCATCGCCAGATCGCGCCGTTGTTGTCCTCGGATCCCTGTCGCCGTTCCTCGTCGTCTCCGGCCACGTCGAGCCTTCCCCGAGCCCATTACGCACACCTACAGGCTCGCCGTGAGCATCTCCACCTTTCCCCTCGTCTCTCTCTCTCTCTCCCGTTCACCTCGTAGACGCCGTGCCCGTCGTGGCCGAGCCCGCCACCGCGCGAGCTCGTCGTCGGCGACCATTCGGTGACCAAATGGTCCCGCGCCGCTGCCCGTTGTGCTCACCCGCTGTAACAGCCCCTTGTAATGAGCTATAGTGATCACCCTCTGATAATGCCAAGTCATCAAGATTAACAAGTCATGATCATCCATGATCATATCTCATTTCAAATTCCAAATCCAATTGAAATTCAAATTGCAAGTGAAAAATAAAGTTGCATAAAATTTGCTGGAAAAATGTTCATCATGTTGAAAATATTCCATAACTTTTATGTTCAGGAAAACAACATCACCATCAACTTAAAATGAGCCCTAGCCCTTTAAACAGTACTATTACAACACTTTTAAATGCCAAATCATTCATGAGAAATTCAAAAGAAACCAGCTATTCACCAAACCTTTTTATGGCTGTACTAGATATTGCATAGAAATTATGTGCCACAATCTCATATTTTACAAAAGTCATTTAGGGGCCTAACTATTTGCAAAACAGAAATGAAAATAGAAAACAGAAAAAGAAAAAGTAAAATGGAAAGGACCTACTGTGTACCTGGGCTTCCAGTGCACAGTGCAGCCTGGCCCGGCCCACCGCGGCCTTTTCTTCCTCCTCCCGCCCTCTCCCCCCGCGCTGTCGGCCGCGCCCGCTGACACGCCGCCGATGCCGCAAGCGTCGTCCATCCGCCGAGCTGAGGAGGTGGATAAGCTCCCCGCGGCCCCCTAGAAACCCTAGCCACCCCCATTTTCCCCCTCGTCCTCTCCCTCGCCTGCTCTCTTCCTTGCCCGAGAGCTCCCATCGCCGCCGCCGTCGATCCCGCAGCTACCAGCCACTCCACGCCTCGCCGCCATACCGTAGAGGATCGCCGTGCTACGTCGTCCGACACCGCCAGCTGGAGTCGGGAGCCTCTGCATTGAGCTCCTCAAGCTCGTCTTCCTCCTCGGGTCGCCGGCGTTCGTCGACGATTCCGGTGCCACCGAGCCCTCCCCGCGCCCACTAAGCTCACCTGCAGGCTCCCTGTAAGCCCGCGCTCCCTTCCCCTCTCTTCCCCGCGCGGATTCGTCCCCGTAGCCGTCCCCAGTAACCTCACCAGAGCTCGTCTCCGCCGCATAGCTCGTCGCCGTCGTTGTAGTCGCTGCCATGGCCGTCCGAGCACATAGACATGCTCAGCTCCTCCCCGCGAACCCAACGCTCACCCGCGCGTGCTTCCTCGTGCCCCACATCGCCGGATCCACCCACGGCCGAAGTGCGGCGTTCGCTGCGGTGCTCGCCGCCGTCACCACCGTCCACCTCCAGCCCCGCAACCACTCCGGTTGGACGCGGCATCATCTTCCGGATCGAACACGCCCAACCGCGTTCAAAACGGTGGCCCGTGGCCGATTTCCGGCGAGGCCCGACGCGCGCCGCCGCGCAATTTGGTCGCCGGAGCTGTTCCGGCGCCGGCGCCGACGTGGCACGGTCGGGGTCCGCCTCTGGGCCGCTGACAATGGGCCCTACTGGCCCCGTTGACTGGGTTGACCAGTCAACGGTGCTGATTGATCAGCCCAGTGTCACTGACGTGTGGGCCTCGCGTGTAATTAAACTAATTTGAATTTAAAAGTTAAACTGATAATTAGTCTGAGTCACCGACAGTAGGTCCCACCTGTTAATTAACCTAATTAACTAAAATTAAACTCTGTTTAGTTAAATCAGTCACTGACCAATGGGACCCACTGGTCAGGTTTGACTGGTCAGCTAGTCTGTTGACTGCTGATGTCACTATGACATCATGCTGACGTAACCTATTACTGTTATGGATAATTCGAATTAATTAATTCCAGAAATTCCAGAAAATGTTTAAAACTTTAAAAAATCATATAAAATAAACCGTAACTCGGATGAAAATAATTTATATATGAAAAATGATCAAAAAAATATTAAGAATCCGAATATATGATCAAAATGCTTGACCATCGCTCCTAACTAGATGAACATGGAACTTTTTGCCCGTTTTTGATAAATGAATAGTGCATGACCTCGGTAAAATAAATCCAAATAAATTTCTAAATCATCTAAAACATTTAGAGAGGCAATATATCACCCCTGCATAACATTTATGCATGTCATGCATAGTGATTGCATTTGTTGCCGTGTATTTATTGTTTCTTCCCCCTCCTTCTCTCCCGATAGACCCCGAGACAGCCGACGACACTGCAGAGTACGACTACATCGCCGACGACCAGACCCCTTTAGCAGAGCTTCCAGGCAAGCAAAACCCCCTTGATCATCCAGATATCGCCCATTCTTTCTCTCTTATGCTTGCATTAGAATTGCTTCTGTTGTTGCTCTGATAGCTCCTATTCTGTTGCATAGCCTGATTTCGTAGTCTGCTGTTGATACCTACCTGCTGTCCCATGATGCTTAGTTAGCTATGCTATTGATCCATCTGTGGGCCTTCACCCTTGTCCGTATGCCATGCTTGTTATCGGGCCGTGATCACTCGGGGTGATGATCACGGAAATGTTTACATATTGTAATACTTTAAACTGTTAAAGTCGGGCCGGCTCCAAGAGTGCCCGCGAGAGAATAATATTAAAGACAGGTCGGCTCCAAGAGCACCCGCGAGTGATATTGTGGCGGAACGACAGGGCAGGCGGAGACCACCTAGGAGGGAGGTGGGCCTGGTCCCTGGTCGGGTCCGCGTGTTACCAAGTCGGAGCGACAGGGATCCTATTCGTCTTCGCGAGTTACTAAACACGCCTAACGGATTTGGGTATTTGATTTGAGTTGGCCACTGGCCTATACGCACTACCACCACGTGGGATAATGGTTATGGGACCCTCGGCGCCGTATGTATCAGCCGAAAGCTCTGTCAGACGTCCAGTTCCGCATTGTGGCCGGGTCAGATCGGCGCCCCAGAGGTGGTGCATGGATCCACGTTGCCCACAATGACCCGGAGTGCACAGGGCGATGGCCCAAGACCCCTGAGCGCTTAGGATGTAGACCGGCGGGGACCTCTCTGCTGAGCCTAGGTAGGACTACGTCGTGTCGATCAGCCGAGGCCGGGCATGACCGAGAAAAGTGTGTCCGGCCAGAGTTAATCGAGCGTGTTGGGTAACAGTAGTGCACCCCTGCAGGGAAGTGATCTATTCGAATAGCCGTGTCCACGGTAACAGGACGCTCGGAGTTGTATCCTGATCTGCTACAACTATGAATGGATACCGTTACAATGATAAACTGATACTACTGCTCTCGGGATCACTTTCTCGCAGGGTAGTCGAGGAAGGATCTCAGGGCATTACTAAAATATAATTGCTATTATGTGTTGCTATACTCTACTCTCTTCTGATGCTGCAAGATTGCTTCAAGATGCTAGTCTTCGATAGGCTAGGCCTCTCCCCCTCTATTCCGGCATTTCTGCAGTTTAGTCCAAAGATATAGCCCCATTTCTTTAATACCGATGCATATTTAGTATAGTTCCGATGTCAGTCTTGCGAGTACTTTGGATGAGTACTCACGGTTGCTTTGCTACTTCTTTTCCCCTACCTGGTTGCTGCGATTAGACGACGGAGCCTAGGAGCAGGAGATCCCCGGAGGCACCTACTACTACGTTGAGTCCGCCGACCAGGAGTAGTTCGGAGGCCCTAGGTAGGAGGCCTTCGCCTTTTCGATCAGTGTCGCTGTTTGTGCTAGCCTTCTTAAGGCAAACTTGTTTAACTTTGTGTCTGTACTCAGATACTTTTGCTTCTGCTGATGCTTGTATGACTCGAGCTTATGTATTCGAGCCCTCGAGGCCCCTGGCTTGTAATATTAAGCTTTTATGTTTTTCATTTGTGTTTAGAGTTGTGTTGTGATATCCTCCCGTGAGTCTCTGACCTCGATCGTGTGCATTTGCGTGTATGATTAGTGCACGGTCGAGCAGGGGCGTCACAAGTTGGTATCAGAGCCGACTGCCTATAGGAAACCCCCTGTCCAAGTCCTTGGCCGAAGTTGAGTCTAGTCTTCAAAAACTGTTTTACTAACATGGCTGTGTGGCTTACGGGACCACGTCGCCAATGGGTGGTATTAGGATCTTTTATTCCTCGTCTTTACTCTGGGATTCTGATCTCTCTTCCTTTCGGGTTAATTTTTTTACTAAACACTAACATTAGGTTCTCGTGATCACATCCACCCTGAGATTTGAATCAAACCTTCTTTGAATTCTGGGCCAGGTTCTGCTTCATAGTTTTCATGGACCGCAGGATCCTTTTATCGAGGGCACCCTGCGTTGTCCCCTGCAGATTCCTTGCCCCAGTAGTTTTCTCCGACGCCGATGTAGCCTTTGCTATGTCTCGTTGTTGTATTCCTCACCGCGTGCCTGCGCGCTGCCTAGTTTGTCTAGCCGTGTGTGTTTTCGAACTCGCGTTGTCCGTTGGTATCCAACTCCATGCATGGATCTGTATGTATTTAACGACTACTAATATGTATCTAATGCACTTCTTGTTCATTGCTCATGTTGCATTATGAATGACTCCATACACATGCAGTTGTTCTTGCTAAACTGCCCCTGTTGTTGTAGCAGGATGGCTGACAATCCTCCACCTCCACCCTATATTGCCGCAATGATGCAACAGTTTGAGCTGAATCGTCAGTTTATGACTGGGATAATGGCCCAATTTCCAACTCAGAATGCTCAGCAAAAGTCTGCCCCAATAACACTGCAAGAATTCGTGCGCCTCAACCCGTCCATTTTCCGCAACTCCACCAATCCTATGGATGCTGATGATTGGCTGCGTGATATCCTGTTCGAAATGGAGTCAGCTAATGTTCCCCTTGCCAGTTATGTCACCTTTGCGGCATTTCACCTGAAGGGTCCAGCTGCTCAATGGTGGGAAAGCCACAGGCATATGCTGCCTGTTGGGATAGCCACCACATGGATTGAATTTCAGTCAGCCTTCCGTGCACGACACATTCCTCAAGGTCTGATCGACCAGAAGAAGGAGTTCCGCAAACTCACATAGGGCAAGCTGACTGTGGATGAATATCAGAGGAAATTTCTCGAATTATCCCGCTATGCTGAAGATGACGTCTGCACTTACACACGCAAGCAAGAGAAATTTCGCGAAGGACCGCGTCCTGATATAAAGCTCGCACTTGTTGTCCATGATTGCGCGGACTTTGCGATGCTTGTCAGCCAAGCTTTCCGAGCTGAAACTGGTCTGAATGAGTACCAGGAGACGCTCAAGTGTACTCGAGATGCTGGCCCATCCTCGGGTCAGCCTGCTCAGAAATGTCGAGTCTGGATTCCGCACAATGTCCATCACCGACCTGCTCCAACACCAAGGCCGTCTTATGTTGCACCTCGTCTGCCTCCACCACCGAGACAGCTAACGATTCAGGCTGGACAGCCCAATGCTATGGCTCCTCCCCCTAATGATGGCTTATGCCACAAGTGTAGACAGCCAGGGCACCTTGCTCTCAATTGTCGTCAGGGTCAGCTGCAGAATGCATCACGTTCTCCTGTTGGCCGTAAAAGGGACTGTCGAAACCGTCGATCCAGAAACTGTAATATCAGATCGGCTACTGTTGTACTTGGCCATGCCAACCATGTCGATGCTGACAAGGCTCAGAAGGAACCGACTGTTGTGATGGGAACCCTCCCTGTTAACTCAGTATCAGCTTCTGTTCTTTTTGATTCAGGAGCGTCACATTCCTTCATGTCTGAGGCGTTTGCACGTAAGCAAGACTTATCATTCGAAGATATGTACCCTCCACTGGTGGTTAGCTCTCCAGTATCCAGGTGGGATACCTCGATGATAGCCCACAACAACCACATTGCAATTGGAGGATTAGTGTTTACTGCTTCACTCATGGCCCTTAAGGTTTCTACCATAGATGTCATTCTCGGTATGGATTGGCTGAAAGCCCATAATGCTTTCATCGACTGTGCAGCTAAGAAAGTCCAACTTACACATCCTTCTGGCCAGACGATACGTTACTCTGCCCGAACAGCTCAGAATGCCGAGAGCCAGATATATGCTCTGAATGCATTGAATGCTTCACCTCTTGAGGGGATAGAGAACGTTCCAGTCGTTCGGGATTTTCAAGATGTCTTTTCAGAAGAACTCCCAGGTGTACCACCTACTAGGGCTGTCGAATTTGTTATCGACCTGAAACCAGGCACCACTCCTATTGCCAAGCGCCCATACAAGATGCTGCCGCATGAACTCCTTGAACTTAAGGAGGAAATCGACAAGTCACTTCAAAAGGGTTTCATCCGCCCCAGTTCTTCTGCTTGGGGAGCACCTTCGCTCTTTGTTAAGAAGAAGGATGGAACAAACCGGCTGGTCTAAGATTACCAACCTATCAACCAAGCAACAATTCAGAACAAGTATCCGCTTCCCAGAATCAATGATCTGTATGATCAACTTGCTGGTTACTCCGTATTCTCTAAACTTGATTTGAGATTGGGATACCACCAGATCCGAGTTCGTAAAGAGGATATTCCAAAGACAGCCTTCATTACTCGCTATGGTTCTTACGAGTACACTTCATGTCCTTTGGCTTAACCAATGCTCCAGCAACCTTCTCCCGACTGATGAACTACATCTTCATGGATTACCTCGACAAATTCGTCGTGATTTATCTGGATGATATCCTTATATATTCGAAGAATGAAGAAGAACACGCCGAACATCTTCGGCTTGTATTGGAGAAACTTTGAGAACATCAACTGTATGCCAAATTTTCAAAATGTGAGTTCTGGTTATCTGAAGTGACATATCTCGGCCACGTGATTTCCAAAGATGGCATTGCTGTTAACCCAGAACGAGTTCAGGCTATTCTTGAATGGACTCCCCCGATGAATGTCAAGCAAGTCAGGAGTTTCCTTGGACTCGCCAGCTATTGCCGCCGTTTTGTCGAGAACTTCTCCAAAATTGCTAAGCCACTGACTGACTTGCTCCACAAAGGCAAGAAGTTTGAGTGGACAGACAAATGTCGAGAAAGTTTTCAGACACTCAAAGACAAGCTGACATCTGCACCAGTGCTTGCTCCTCCAGATTCTCGCAAGGACTTCGTGATTTATTGTGACGCATCCCGTCAAGGATTAGGCTGTGTCCTAATGCAAGAGCGGAAGGTAATTGCTTATGGCTCTCGACAGTTGCGTCCTCATGAAGAGAACTATCCAACGCATGATCTCAAACTGGCAGCAGTTATTTATGCATTGAAGTTATGGCGACATTACCTACTTGGTAATCGTTGCGAGATCTATACGGACCATCAAAGTCTGAAGTACTTGTTCACTCAACCATCTCTAAACCTCCGTGAGCAAAGATGGATGGAGGCCATTACAGACTATGATTAGGGTATTTCTTATACCCCTGGCAAGGCTAATGTAATGGCTGATGCTTTGAGCCATAAATCCTACTGTTGTGAACTTGAGGTTCAGCTGCAGCAGCCACTCCTATATGAAGAGCTTCGAAAGCTGAACATCGAGATAGTTCCTCAAGGATATCTAAATACCTTGGTTGTTGAACCAGATCTCAAGGACCTCATCAAGCATATACAGAAAGCTGACTCTGAGGTCGAGAAGATTAAGCGCGATCTCAAAAGGGGAAGGCCCTCATTCTTCACTATTGATGCTGATGGCACCTTGTTCTTCAAAAATCGCTTAGTGGTACCTAGAAAGGACAACCTGGATCTGACCCCGCGTGTCATGAAAAAAGCTCATGATACACCTCTCTCAATTCACCCTGGTAGTACTAAGATGTACCAAGACATTCGTCAACGGTACTGGTGGCCTGATATGAAGCAGGACATTGCTCGTTATGTTGCTGAGTGTGACGTTTGCCGTCGCATCAAAGCAGAACATCAAAGGCCTGCTGGAACTCTGCAACCACTTGCTATTCCTGAATGGAAATGGGACAAAGTTGAAATGGACTTCATTACGGGTTTTCCCAGATCGCAGAAGGGTCATGATGCTATTTTTGTCATCATTGACCGATTCTCAAAGGTTGCTCACTTTCTGCCAGTCAAGGAGACAATCACTGCTAGCCAGTTAGCAGACTTATATGTTTCCAGAATTGTGTCACTCCATGGTGTTCCGTTGGAGATCAGTTCAGACCGTGGCAGCCTCTTTACCATAAGATTTTGGAACAGTTTCCAGGAAGCTATAGGAACTCATCTGTCCTTCAGCACCGCTTTTCACCGCCAATCCCAGGGACAAGTTGAACGAGTCAATCAAGTGCTTGAAGATATGCTTCGAGCTTGTGTCATCTCATTCGGTAAGAAATGGGAGGAATCTCTCCCGTATGCTGAATTCTCATACAACAATAGCTATCAGGATAGTTTGAAGATGGCACCATTTGAAGTTCTTTATGGACGTAAGTGCCGAACTCCTCTGAATTGGTCAGAAACTGGGGAACGGCCACTCTTCGGTCCGGATATTATCCAACACGCTGAAGAACAAGTCCACATTGTCTGTGAACATTTGAAAACTGCTCAGTCTCGTCAGAAGAGCAATTATGACCGAAAACACCAGGGAATGGTCTATCAACCTGGCGAACAGGCTTACCTTCATGTCACTCCGATGAAGGGCACTCACCGCTTCCGAATCAAGGGCAAGTTAGCTCCTCGCTACATTGGCCCATTCCGTATTCTCGCCAGACGTGGAGAAGTGGCATATCAGTTGGAACTACCGTCAAACCTTTCTCAGGTTCACGATGTTTTCCATGTGTCGCAACTCCGCCGCTGCTTCAAAGATCCGATCCGAGCAGTGGATCATGAAGTGCTTGAATTGCAGGATGAGTTGTCTTATAAGGAGCATCCGATCCGCATTCTTGATCAAGCTGAACGTCGAACCCGTCAGAAGGCAATCAAGTTCCTTAAAGTTCAGTGGTCGAATCATGCTAAAGATGAAGCCACTTGGGAACGTGAGGATCGTCTTCGTGAAGAATACCCCACTTTCTTTCAGCCTACCTCTTAATTCTCGGGACAAGAATTTCTTTTAGAGGAGGAGAATTGTAACAGTCCCCTGTAATGAGCTACAGTGATCACCCTCTGATAATGCCAAGCCATCAAGATTAACAAGTCATGATCATCCATGATCATATCTCATTTCAAATTCCAACTCCAATTGAAATTCCAATTGCAAGTGAAAAATAAAGTTGCATAAAATTTGCTGGAAAAATGTTCATCATGTTGGAAATATTCCATAACTTTTATGTTCAGGAAAACAACATCACCATCGACTTCAAAATGAGCCCTAGCCCTTTAAACAGTACTATTACAACACTTTTAAATGCCAAATCATTCATGAGAAATTCAAAAGAAACCAATTATTCACCAAACCTTTTTATGGCACTACTAGATATTGCATAGAAATTATGTGGCACAATCTCACATTTTACAAAAGTCATTTAGGGGCCTAACTATTTGCAAAACAGAAATGAAAACAGAAAACAGAAAAAGAAAAAGTAAAATGGAAAGGACCTAGTGTGTACCTGGGCTTCCAGTGCACAGTGCAGCCTGGCCCGGCCCACCGCGGTCTTTTCTTCCTCCTCCCGCCCTCTCCCCCCGCGCTGTCGGCCGCGCCCGCTGACACGCCGCCGATGCCGCACACGTCGTCCATCCGCCGAGCTGAGGAGGTGGATAAGCTCCCCGCGCCCCCCTGGAAACCCTAGCCACCCCCATTGTCCCCCTCGTCCTCTCCCTTGCTCGCTCTCTTCCTCGCCCGAGAGCTCCCATCGCCGCCGCTGTCGATCCCGCAGCTAGCAGCCACTCCACGCCTCGCCGCCATACCGTAGAGGATCGCCATCGTCCGCTACGTCGTCCGATGCCGCTAGCTGGAGTCGGGGGCCTCTGCATTGAGCTCCTCGAGCTCGTCTTCCTCGTCGGGTCGCCGGCATTCGTTGACGATTCCTGCACCACCGCGCCCTCCCCGCGCCCACTAAGCTCACCTGCAGGCTCTCTGTAAGCCCGCGCTCCCTTCCCCTCCCTTCCCCGCGCGGATTGGTCCCCGTAGCCGTCCCCAGCAACCTCACCGGAGCTCGTCTCCGCCGCATAGCTCGTCGCCATCGTTGTAGTCGCTACCATGGCCGTCCGAGCCCATAGACATGCTCAGTTCCTCCCCGCGAACCCAACGCTCACCCGCGCATGCTTTCTCGTGCCCCACATCGCCGGATCCACCCACGGCCAAAGTCTGGCGACCGCTGCGGTGCTCGCCGCCGTCACCACCGTCCACCTCCGGCCCCGCAACCACTCCGGTTGGACGCGGCATCGTCTTCCCGATCGAACGTGCCCAACTGCGTTCAAAACGGTGGCCCGTGGCCGATTTCCGGCGAGGCCCGACGCGCGCCGCCGCGCGATTTGGTCGCCGGAGCTGTTCGGGCGCCGGCGCCGACGTGGCACGGTCGGGGCCCGCCTCTGGGTCGCTGGCAATGGGCCCTACTGGCCCCGTTGACTGGGTTGACCAGTCAACGGTGCTCACTGGGCAGCCCAGTGTCACTGACTTGTGGGCCCCGCATGTAATTAAACTAATTTTAATTTAAAAGTTAAACTGATAATTAGTCTGAGTCGCTGATAGTAGGTCCCACCTGTTAATTAACCTAATTAACTTAAATTAAACTCTGTTTAGTTAAATCAGTCACTGGCCAGTGGGACCCACTGTTCAGGTTTGACTGGTCAGCTGGTCTGTTGACTGCTGATGTCACTATGACGTCATGCTGACATCACCTATTACTGTTATGGATAATTCGAATTAATTAATTCCAGAAAATGTTTTTGCTCCGATATCGCCCGTTCAGCAGAGCTTTCAGGCAAGCAAAACCCCCTTGATCATCCAGATATCGCCCGTTCTTTCTCTCTTATGCTTGCATTAGAATTGCTTCTATTGTTGCTCCGATAGCTCCTATTCTGTTGCATAGCCTGATTTTGTAGTCTGCTTTTGATACCTACCTGCTGTCCCATGATGCTTAGTTAGCTATGCTATTGATCCATCTGTGGCCCTTCACCCTTGTCCGTATGCCATGCTTGTTATCGGGCCGTGATCACTCAGGGTGATGATCACGGAAATGTTTACATATTGTAATACTTTAAACTGTTAAAGTCGGGCCGGCTCCAAGAGTGCCCGCGAGAGAATAATATTAAAGACGGGTCGGCTCCAAGAGCACCCGCGAGTGATATTGTGGCGGAACGACAGGGCAGGTGGAGACCACCTAGGAGGGAGGTGGGCCTGGTCCCTGGTCGGGTCCGTGTGTTACCAACTCGGAGCGACAGGGATCCTGTTAGTCTTCGCGAGTTACTAAACACGCCTAACGGATTTGGGTATTTGATTTGAGTTGGCCTCTGGCCTATACGCACTACCACCACGTGGGATAATGGTTATGGGACCCTCGGCGCCGTATGTATCAGCCGAAAGCTCTGTCGAACGTCCAGTTCGGCATTGTGGCCGGGTCGGATTGGCGCCCCAGAGGTGGTGCCTGGATCCACTTTGCGCACAACGACCCAGAGTGCACAGGGCGATGGCCCAAGACCCCTAAGCGCTTAGGATGTAGACCGGCGGGGACCTCTCTGCTGAGCCTAGGTAGGACTACGTCGTGTCGATCAGCCGAGGCCGGGAATGACCGAGAAAAGTCCGTCCGGCCAGAGTTAATCGAGCGTGTTGGGTAACAGTAGTGCACCCCTGCAGGGAAGTGATCTATTCAAATAGCCGTGTCCACGGTAACAGGACGCTCGGAGTTGTATCCTGATCTGCTACAACTATGAATGGATACCATTACAATGATAAACTGATACTACTGCTCTCGGGATCACTTTCTCGCAGGGTAGTCGAGGAAGGATCTCAGGGCATTACTAAAATATAATTGCTATTATGTGTTGCTATACTCTACTCTCTTCTGATGCTGCAAGATTGCTTCAAGATGCTAGTCTTCGATAGGCTAGGCCTCTCCCCCTCTATTCCGGCATTTCTGCAGTTTAGTCCAAAGATATAGCCCCATTTCTTTGATACCGATGCATATTTAGTATAGTTCTGATGTCAGTCTTGCGAGTACTTTGGATGAGTACTCACGGTTGCTTTGCTACTTCTTTTCCCCTACCCGGTTGCTGCGATCAGACGACGGAGCCTAGGAGCAGAGGATCCCCGGAGGCACCTACTACTACGTTGAGTCCGCCGACCAGGAGTAGTTCGGAGGCCCTAGGCAGGAGGCCTTTGCCTTTTCGATCAGTGTCGCTGTTTGTGCTAGCCTTCTTAAGGAAAACTTGTTTAACTTTGTGTCTGTACTCAGATACTTTTGCTTCTGCTGATGCTTGTATGACTCGAGCTTATGTATTCGAGCCCTCGAGGCCCCTGGCTTGTAATATTAAGCTTGTATGTTTTGCATTTGTGTTTAGAGTTGTGTTGCGATATCCTCCCGTGAGTCTCTGACCTCGATCGTGTGCATTTGCGTGTATGATTAGTGCACGGTCGAGCAGGAGCGTCACACCCGCGCGCGTAGAGGCCCCCTAGCCTATCCGTTGGACTTGAGCGTGCCCGCATCGCCGTTCGCCATCGCGCCCGAGCGCCGCCGTCCGCCTCTGTGCTCGCCGTCATCGCTACGGTGCTTCCCCGGCCGCGACACCACCGCCATTCGATGCGGCGCAGCTCCCTCGTTCGAACGCACCAAGCCCCGCAGAAACCGAGGCCTGTGGCCGTTTTTCGGCCAAGTCCGGCGAGCCCCCGCCGCAGAACGGCTCGCCGGCGCGACTCCGGTCGCTGTCCGACGTGGCGCCTACGTGGCCCGCCCTGTGCCAATGACCGCTGGCCCCCACGGGCCCCAGTTGACCCAGTTGACTGGGCAACTGCTGACTGGGCTGGCCCAGCCACTGACATGCGGGCCCCACATGTAATAAAATGTTTTTACAAATAAATAAACTGTTAATTAATCTATTAATTAATTTTGATTATTAATCAGCCACTGACAACTGGGTCCCACCCGTTAATTAACCTAATTAACTAAATTAAACTCTGCTTAATTAAAACAGTCACTGACCAGTGGGACCCACTGGTCAGGTTTGACTCTGGTCAGCTGGGATTGACCGCTGACGCATTGCTGACGTCATGATGACGTCACATATTACTGTTTTGGATAATTCGAATTAAATAAATCCAGAAAAATTTAGAAAATGTTTAAAACTTTGAAAAATCATATAAAATAAACCGTAACTCGGATGAAAATAATTTATATATGAAAAATGATCAGAAAAATATGACGAATCCGAATATGTCATCTGCACTCATGTTAGAACCCTCTAAGTAGATAAACATGGAACTTTTTGCCTGTTTCCGATAAATGAATAGTGCATGACTTTGGTAAAATAAATTCAAACAAATTCCTAAATCATCTAAAATGATTAGAGAGGCAATATATCACCCCTGCATATAGTTTAACCTTGTCATGCATAGTGATAGCATTTGTTTACCCATTATTTATTTGTTTCTCCGTCCTCTTTCTTCTCCGGTAGACCCCGAGACTGACGATGCCCCCGTGATCGACTACGTCACCGACGACCCTTCTTCCTTTTCGGCAAAGCTCCCAGGCAAGCAAAACCCCCTTGATCATTCCTATATCACCTATTCCTTCTTCCCCATGTTTGCATTAGATTTTGCTACTGTAATTGATTGCTCCTATTCTGATGCATGGTCTGATTTTGTAACCTGCTGTTGATACTTTACCTGTTGACCTAAATTCTTAGTATAGGTTGGTTATTGATCCATCAAAGGCCCCACACCCCTGACCTTGTTGCCATGCTTTACCACCGGTGCCTCGATCAATGTGATCGATGTACAGAGACCTACACAGCACCGCACACCCCCTTAGTTGTACGACTCTGCAGAGCTATCATCTAGTGCCGAGGGTGATACCTCCTACCCACTCCTGATGATATCTCTGTAGCGTAGCTAGTCGGTTGTGGGTTATCGAGGGTGATTCCTCTTCCACCAACTCCGATGATGATTCTGTCATGCAACCCCTCAAGTGTGAACCATCGAGGGTGATTCCTCCGAGTTCACCTTGACGGATACATCAAGTGGGAATCCATCGAGGGTGATTCCTCAGATTTCCCCCCCTTGATGTTACGAACACACTGTTACTTTTAACTGTCGCCCCCTATTTACTGTTGATTGTGGGACTAAAGGGACAGGCGGTACCATCCCGGTAGAGGTGGACCTGAGTTCCCGACAGTCTCTTGAGAGTCGGGTTGACCTGGAGGGTACCCGCGAGATAATTACGAGGCGCGGCCGGGCAGGCAGAGACCGCCCTAGAGAGGGATGGGCCTGACCCTTGTTGCACTTCCTCGAGACGGGGCGACAGGAGTACTGATCGTCACCGCGAGCTCCTAATAACACACTAACGGATTTGGGTAGTTGATCTGAGTTGGCAGCTGGCCACATACGCACTACCACCACGTGGGATAATGGTTATGGGACCCTCGGCGCCGTATGTATCAGCCGAAAGCTTTGTCAGACGTCCAGTTCAGCATTGTGGCACGGCAGGATCGGCGCCATCCATGACAGAGGTGGTGCCTGGATCTAACCCTGCGCACAACGACCCGGAGTGCAAAGGGCGATGGGCCCAAGACCCCTGAGCACTTAGGATGTAGACCGGCGGGGACCTCTCTATTGAGCCTAGGTAGGACTACGTCGTGTCGATCAGCCGAGGCCGGGCATGTCCGAGAAAAGTGTGTCCGACCAGAGTTAATCGAGCGTGTTGGGTAACAGTAGTGCACCCCTACAGGGAAGTTATCTATTCGAATAGCCGTGTCCACGGTAACAGGACGCTCAGTGTTGTATCCCGATCTACTACAACTTGAACTGAATACATGTTACTTTAACTGTAAGCTTCGGGATCGCTTTCTCGCAGGGAGTCGAGGAAGGATCCCTAGCTTTGCTATTACATGCTTGTTACCTTATAATATGCTAATCTGCACTCCTCTAATGCTGCAAGACGCTGAAGATGCTAGTCTTCGATAGGCTAGGCCTTCCCCTCTATTCTGGCATTTCTGTAGTCCAGTCCACAGATACAGCCTCCCTTTGAAACCAATGCATAAATAGAATAGTTCTGATGTAAGTCTTGCGAGTACTTTGGATGAGTACTCACGGTTGCTTTGCTACCTCTTTTTCCCCATACCCAATTGCTGCGACCAGATGACGGAGCCCCGGAGCCAGTTGATCCCGCCGACGACTACTACTACCCCGACGGTGCTTACTACTACGTGGAGACCGACGACCAGGAGTAGTTTAGGGGGCTCCCAGGCAGGAGGCCTTGCCTCTTTCGATCAGAGCCGTTATTTGTTTTCGCCTTCTTAAGGCATCTTGTTTAACTTTGTGTCTGTACTCAGATACTGTTGTTGCTTCCGCTAACGCTTGTATTCGAGCTTATGTATTTGAGCCCTCGAGGCCCCCGGCTTGTAATATAAAGCTTGTATTATTTTATTTTGTGTCTAGAGTTGTGTTGTGATATCTTCATGTGAGTCCCTGGGCTTGATCATGTGCATTTGCGTGTACGATTAGTGCACGGTCGGGCCGGGGGCGTCATAGTTGAATCGTTACAAAGAAACCGACCATGTCCTAATCTTTAACTATTATTTCTATCGGACAAAACCACTATTCCCTACCAAGATTTTCTGTCGACGCTTTCGGCAGGGAGTGATGGGTTATGATGATTACTTCACTTGCAAGTATGATGCCCTTGGAAGGGTTGGCTTCACCTCTTATGAACAATGCACTGCAGCTGTTCAAATGCTCGCGTAGGGAGTTCCTGGTGATTTGATGAGTATGTACACATGAGTGAGTCCACATGCCTTGATTCATTGTACAGGTTCTGCAAAGTTGTGGTAAAAGTGTTTGGTCCGGAGTACTTGAGAGAACCAAAAGCTGAGGATACAACTCGGTTGCTTTGAGAGGGTTTTCGGGGATGCTTGGAAGCACAAATTGCACTGAGAGTGGAAGAACTACCCATTTGCTTGGCAGGAGCAATATAAGGGACATGTTGATGGTTGCACGGTCATACTTAAAGCTGTGGCATCACAAGATTTCTGGATTTGACACTCTTTTCTCGGCATGGCAGGTTCTCACAATGACATCAACGTGTTTCTGTGCTCTCTGGTGTTCTCGAGGCTTTAGGAAGGCAATGCCCCAGAAGTCAATTATGAGATCAATGATCACCACATACACAAGGGATACTACCTAGCTGATGGTATCTATCCTCCATGGTCTACATTTGTGAAGACAAACTCTGGGCTCCAAGGAGAGAAGAGGGCTAGTTTGCCCAAGAACAAGAGAGTGGTAGGAAGGACGTGGAGCGTGCTGTTGTTGTGCTCCAATCTCGATGGGCTATTGTCTGGCACCCTGCTAGAACATGGAGAACTTAGACTATGTGGGAGGTGCTGACTGCTTATGCGATCATGCATAACATGATCGTAGAGGATGAGCGTGATGACAACATATATGACCAAGGGTGGGATAATCAGGATGAAAACGTTGAGCCGCAGGGTGGAGGGGCAATGTTTGCACAATTCATCCGATTTCATCATGAAATGCGTGATTGGGCAACTCACATTCAATACTTCAAGATGATTTTGTTGAAGATATGTGGACTCATATAGGAAACCAATAGATGTATCTGCTCTTTTTCTTTCAATGTATTTGCTACAATTTTAAATTCATGGTTGCAAATTATGTAATTTTTATTTATTGTGTTGTAAACTATATTCCCCGGTTGATTTGTGCTTGTAGAGGCCATCGATGTAGAACCGGCAGGAGGGGAGCCGGCTCCAGTAGGGGAGCGGCGACAACAGCGCGTCGGCAGCTCGTCGTGGTGGCAATAGTGGTCGTTCGGTGGTCTCGAAATCTCAATGTGATTTTTATTATGTTTGAGATACTTTATACTTCCGATAAACTTTTATAATAGATCTGAACATTTTCGCAAAGAAATGCCTAGTTGGCATTGCATGAGGATGCATGTTACTATCTATTTAAAGGGGTTAAGGGCAACTCTAATGTGGATCATCAAATGGACACCATTAAATGTCAACGAACACACCAGAATGATGAGTGTTATTTTTACGCTCATCACACCTGAGTTAAAACTGGTTTATTTCATAAAAACTGAGATATTCGTACTAATGACTAAGGAATGCAAAGGATTCTAACGTCATATCTTTATTTTGTTTCCACAGATAGATGGGCTATACATGGACTAAATCAAGCATATATATGTAAGTGAGCAAAGGAGAGATAAGGAGAATCAAGTGGGAGGCGCTGGAGATGTGCAGTCATATGAGGTGTCCACGGCACCATCTCGTCCAACCCTACAACTATTATAAAGGGGGCAGCACCAGAATCGGATGATAGCAACTCGCATTCACCATCTTTGTCACTAGGAACATCCAGAAACCCTAGCCGCCACCATTTTCGTCTCCATAGCCATAGCCACCTCCGTCACCATCACCGTAGCACTCATCCAAGATACCCGCACCTTGTAATCGTGTATCGCATCCGGCAATTATTTAAGACATATTATTGTCAACCAATCATTCCTCTTGTGAGTAATTTGGTAAGGTCATTGTTGGAAATATGCCCAAGAGGCAATAATATTGTATTATTATATTTTCATTTCGTAATTAAGAGTTTATATTTCATGCTATAACTGCTATGATCCTGGAATATGTGATTTAGTGGAAAACTCATATGCACATGTGGAATGATAAACGGTAAATAATAGGTTCCTAGTCTCGCCTCTAAGACTGGCTTGAGTGTTGTTGCTGATCATTTTTTCCGGATCTTACGATATCGTTAAGTGTAAATAGTCCTAAAACAACATTGAGAGTATGACGTTAGAAGAATGATCATATTGAATCGACCCAAACTTGTTTGTTATACTTTGAGATAATATCGTCTAAAATCAATTGTTATAACATGGAGTGTTAGCATGTGGTTTTAGTTCCTCAGACCATGAGAGTATCGTAGTCACTTCCTACCGTATGGTAGACTTTGGGGTTGCTCAAACGTCATATGTAACTTGGTGATCATAACGACAACATACATGATAGTTCATGATAACGTCCGCATGGGGTTGCTCAATTCATGCTTCTTAACAATGCTAACTGAAAGTAAATGTTGGGCACAAACAGTAGAAATATATAATAGCATATATAGATACTCCAGTTCAGAACATTATACCAGTATTCAAGGCATCATAATAGCAACAAGTGGTGATAGCATAGGTACTACTAGGAGCATCCAGAATAAACTGTAGTACTAATAGTTAAGAAGAGCGAAGAACAGAAGGCATGACTCATACAGGATAGGTAGATGCTCCAAGGGAAAAACAAACCAGAAAGAAACCCTGAACTATCTTCAGAAGTCATGCTCTGTGGAGAATGGAAAATCCTCATCTTCTCCTTGCATCTCACTGGATGGAATTGGCATAATGCTCTCTTGGAGGCGATGGCTGGTAAGCCTCATACAATTCTGTCTCTTACCAATGGTCACCATTCCTAAGAACTTACCATCAGTATCGCAACGCAAGACATGTTTATTATTAAAGCCGGCCAGTAGCTCACGCTCATTAAGTACAACTATCTCATCGAAATATCTCACTGTTGAATCAAGTGGTAGCTTCCTTTTCCTTCTCTATTTGGGAGAACTTGATTCAAGTGGTCGTGACGCCTCAATCATTGACACGTCGATCCGGTACTTGAAGGCCCAAGTTTTAGCCTCGTAGTCCTGCATCACCCATACATCCATGGCGGTAGCTGCCTCAAAGTCCAAGCTATCGGGAGCCGACATGCCTAGAAAAGAAGGTGTGCCCTCCATGTCGAACAACATGTTCAAGATGTGGTTGTTGGCAGGGTCTCTCATCCAGCGGAATGTCTCAGTTTTCATGTTGAACACAATAATGTCTCCGGTGCTGCCGATGCCAGGAATGCGATCAGTCCTAAACAACCAGTGCAGATTGCCGCGGTGGTGGACCGGTGAGGTCCAGGATAGATGGTTGATTAACCGATGCGTTTGTTCCAGGGAATGCGAAGACAGTGTTGGCATGACGACTTGGATGCTCCTCGACTCGTTGACTCCCACAGTGAGGACGTATAATGTGGCTCCTTTCTTGTGAATATTGGACAAGAGCAGCATGTATTTCCCGGTTGATTTGTGCTGGTAGAGGCCTGATACGTCTCCAATGTATCTATAATTTATGAAGTATTCATGCCATGTTTACAACAATTTTATATGGTTTTGGTATGATTTGAATGGAACTAACCCGGACTGACGCTGTTTTCAACAGAACTACCGTGGTGTTGTTTTTGTGCAGAAATAAAAGTTCTCGGTGATTTTTTATGGACCAAAAGAGACCCACGGAGCACCGAAGATGGACCAGGGAGTGGCCGAGGGCGCCACAAGCCTGGGGGCCGCCCCCCCTAGGGCGCGCCCCCCAAGCTTGTGGGACCCTCGGGCACCTTCTTGGCGTGATTCCAACGCTGAAAAATCCTGTAAATATAGAAAACCCCGAAACTAAACCTAGAACTCCCACGCCGCCGCCGCAAGCCTCTGTACCGAAGCGATCTCATTCGGAGCCCTGTTTCGGCACTCTGCTGGAGGGGGGAGTCATCACCGGAGGCCATCTTCATCATCCCGACGGTCTGCATGATGAGGAGGGAGTAGTTCACCCTCGGGGCTGAGGGTATGTACCAGTAGCTATGTGTTTGATCTCTCTCTCTTTCTCTCTCTCGTGTTCTTGATTTGGCACGATCTTGATGTATCGTGAGCTTTGTTAATATAGTTGGATCATATGGAGTTCTTCCCTCTCTATCTTGTTGTGATGAATTGAGTCTTTCCCTTTGAGGTTTCATTGTTATCGGATTGAATATTTTGGATTTGAGAACACCTGATGTATGTCTTGCATGTGGATACCCGTGGTGACAATGGGGTATTCTATTGAGTCACTTGATGTATGTTTTGGTAATCAACTTGCGGATTCCCGTGACCTTGGGGTAATCTAGGCATATGGGTTGGTACACGTTTTCATCCTTCTTTCTCTGATAGAAACTTTGGGGGTACTCTTTTAAGTTCTTTGTGTGGATTGAATATTATGAATCTGAGATTGTTTGATGCATATCGAATAATTAACTCACGGATACTTGAGGTGACATTGGAGTATCTAGGTGACATTAGAATTAATTGATGTGTATCATATGGTGTTATTTTAATACAAACTCTAGGGCTGTTTGTGACACTTATAGGGATGGCTCAATAGATTGATCGGAAAAGATAACTTTGAGGTGGTTTCGTACCCTACAATAATTTCATCTTATGTTCTCCGCTAGATAAGAACTTTGGAGTGATTCTTTGTCGCACGTTGAGGGATTGTTATATGATTCAATTATGTTAGCATTGTTGAGAGATTGCACTAGTGAAAGTATGAACCCTAGGCCTTGTTTCTAAGCATTGCAATACCGTTTGTGCTCACTTTTGTTTCTAGCTACCTTGCTGTTTTTATTATTTCAGATTACAAAAACCTATATCTACTATCCATACTACACTTGTATCACCATCTCTTTGCCAAACTAGTGCACCTATACAATTTACTATTGTATTGGATGTTTTGGGGACACAAGAGATTGCTTGTATTTGATTGCAGAGTTGTTTGAGAGATACCATCTTCATCCTACACCTCCCACGGATTGATAAACCTTAGGTCATCCACTTGAGGGAAATTTTCTGCTGTCCTACAAAACTCTGCACTTGGAGGCCCAACAAAGTCTACAAGAAATAAAGTTGCGTAGTAGACATCAAGGTCGTGTATGTAGATGTCATGGATGCAGGAGGAGCATGACAGGGGAGGGCAAGGAAATCACAGAGGAGCGTGCTTGCGGGTGGTCGGGTTGCAGATGTAGAACCGGTTTCCCAGCGAGACGATAAGGAACCCATCACTGGAGGCGTGGAGGAAAATCTTGCGCTGGAGGAAGGCGGTGCTCGATCCGACGAGCAACTCCCAGTGAGATAGTGTGGGGAACGGTGGTCAAACTAGCTACCTCTCCTTGCAAGTGCTGAAGGGTAGTGGCCAGTGGAAAAGGCAGAAAGCCAGCTGCTTTGATGGTAGTGAGATGAGAGAAGACATGGAAGTTAAGAGCATCTCTAGCGGATCCGCAACCGGGCGGCCCGTAATTTTTTTTACGGTGCCGAAAGCGACATCGTAAAAAATGGGGACGCGTTTACGGGATCTGTTCCGCCGGAGCGCTCGCGACATCATAAGTTTTGCATAGCATCGAACAAATTACACATTTCAATAATATGAACCGAATGGAATCGTAATATAAATTCAACATACGAATATATAAATGGTCCGAAAAACAATTCACAATACAACAATAGTTTTCATTACAACAAATGTTCAAATTCAAATAATTATTACAACACCAAATTATTCAAATCTCACACGAATAAAAATGAATAAAAATGGGGATCTATCTCCCTCCATAGAGTTGCCACCGATGCTCAATAAGATCATGCTGGAGTTGGTTGTGTGAATCATGGTTCTCGATCTTCCGGTAGGTCTCTAAAAATGCAGTGATCTCATCTGCGTCCCTGGCAGGCTTCACATGGCTACCAACATTGTCATAGTTGTACTCCAAGTCCAAATCCCTCTCATCCTCGATGATCATGTTTTGTAAAATTACACAAGCAGTCATGATGTTTCTGAGGAATTTTTTATCCCAGAAGCGAGCAGGACCTCGAACAATGGCAAACCGAGCTTGCAACACACCAAATACCCTCTCAATATCCTTTCGGCAAGCCTCTTGTGCTTCAGAAAAAATTTTGTGCTTCTTGATTTTGGGGTCACTAATGGTCTTCACAAATGTTGACCATGAAGGATAGATACCATCGGCAAGATAGTACCCCGTGGTATAGTCATGGCCATGGACAGTATAGTTGCAAGTCGGAGTTTTGCCACTAGCTAGCTAAGCAAATAGATGAGATCGCTGCAAAACATTGATATCACTGAGAGACCCCGGCAAACCAAAGAAACAATGCCAAATCCATTGATCATGTGAAGCCACGGCTTCAAGCACGATGGTGGGTTTACGTTTGTGGCCGGTGTATTGCCTTGCCCAAGTCACCGGGCAGTTCTTCCACCTCCAATGCATGCAATCAATACTACCTAGCATGCCCGGCCATCCCCTTGCTTTGTTCATTGCCATGAGCTTCTTTGTGTCTTCTTCATTTGGAGCTCGAAGGTACTCCGGGCCAAAAACCCGGATAATTGTCTTCGCAAAGACAAAGACACATTTGATGGTGGTATCTTCGCCAATGCGAAGATATTCATCCGCGTAGTTACCGGGAACACCATATGCAATCACTCTCATTGCCGTCGATATTGTTTGATATGCACTAAAGCCAATCAAACCGGCGGCATTCCTACACCGAGTGAAGAAACGACAATTTTGCTCGCATGCCTCGACAATGTGGATGAAAAGTGACCTACGCATTCGATATCTCCTACGAAAGAGGTGAGCCGGATATGTCGGTACCTCGGTGAAGTAGTCTTTCATGAGCATCTTGTCACTGAGAGCTCGGTTGCGGGGAATACATAGCTGGCCGACCCTGTATCCGCGCCTCTTTTTCTTCGGCCCCGCCTCAAATTCGTCCACGAGATGCAACAACACTAGGTTGTCGACATTGTCATCGAGGATCATCTCTTCTATGTCCGAATCATCGGATGAAGACGACGAGGACGAACTCCAATCCATCTACAAAATGCACACAAATCGCCCATAAATTTCACCCGAACCTACTCTGGGCGAAATCGCCGACGGGACCCTCGGGTGTTGGACATACCTCGCCATCCGAAGCAAAGCCGCACCGTGCCGCGCTCTTCTTCTCCCCCGCCGGCTGAAGCAAAGCCGCGCCGCGCCGCTCATTTCTTCTCCCCGCCGGTCGAAGTAAAGCCGCGTTGCCCTCTTCCCCCGACGCATGCGGGCGAGCCCCACCGATTCCGAGGCTCACCGGCGCTAGAACCAACCGGATCCGCCTGCTACAAGCCCGCGTGCCGAGCTCCGGGGTGGATCCATGGTGGCGGCGGCGGTTGTGAGCCGCAGTGACAAATGGGCACCTCCACTGCCGAAACTAGGTGGAATGGATGCGGCGCGGGGCGGCGAAGCTTTCGGGCAGCGCGCGGCAGCCGAGGGCAGCAACAAGGGGCGGGGATGTGCAGCGGCGGCGGCGGTGGGGAGTGGAGGCGGGAACTGAAGCCGGCGGAAGTGGGTTCACGCCAACGGAAAGGGGGGCCGGCAAAATCGGGCGAAATCCCGTAGATATTGCGGAAATGGGCTCGCGGATTCGGATCCCACAAAAAAAATTCCGAGACGGCCGTATTTGGAGGATCTACTCGGGACGGGTTTATGGGCTCCATCCAACAAACCGGCGGTTATTATACCGGATGGCCCAGTTTGCGGGATCTTCTAGAGATGCTCTAAAAAGGTCATTTAGGGCATCTCCAACGCGCTTTGACCCGCAAATATGCTCCGAGGGACCAGTCCGCGGACACTGATCCGGGAACCGACCATCCAAAGCTGCCCGCATACATTTCATCAACTATCTGAACTAACTGAACTAAATTCATGCAAAGACGACGGATTTTATTAAAGTTCGGATATAATTTACATAAACGGACGATTTTTTGAACGTTTTACTAAAAACTATAAAAAGAAACTAAACCCTATACCGGACGACCACCTCGTACGTGTGGCCGCCCTGTCCTGCCGCACCGCCGTCGCCGTCCGTGTCGTCGTCATCATCGTCACTCCAGTGGCGCAAGGCTGCCAAAGGGCCGCGACAGCATTGTCCGGCGGTTGCCTGCCGCTCGCGGAGGAGCCGCTCCACCTCCTATTGTGCGGTGCGGAGGGCTACCTTGGCCACTGCTGACAGCGTCGGTGGAGCCCTCGTGGTAGACTTGCCCCTGCCGGTGTTGGTGGAGCAGTCGCTAAGCGACCACTCCTCGCCGATCTTGGTGAGCTCACCGTCAAGGTGACGGCGGCGCCTGGCGGCAGTCTCCGCGGTGGTGACTGAGCGGTCAAGCGCCCACGCGGCGGCAAGGTCAGCGTCGTTGCGGACCTATTCCGGCGCCACGCCCGTCTTGGCGAACGCGGAGCGGCGACCGGCATTGCGCCAGTCGTACTTCGCATGTTGCCCAAGGCACTGCCGTAACCGCCTCCTCCAAGGTAGTGGAGGATCCGGCCACGCGCCTTCGTGATCGCGGGCGGTAGCTCCTCCTTATCAGGCGGCGGTGGCGGTGTGGTGGCAACGAGGGCCCATCAATCCGCACGTATCGGCTGTGTGGCGGGGCAACGCCGGCTCGTCCTTGACGCGGTGGAGGCGCTGGGAGGAAGCCATCTATTTCTTCACGCGGCCTTCGATGTGGAGGCCACGGTTGCGTGGCAGGGACGTCGGTTCATCCTTCACCTGACGGAGTGGGGATGCAGGCTCCCTCTTCACGCGGACGCGTGTCAGGGATGGTGGCTCCTCCTTCACGCGCGTCGACGATGGTGGCACCGGGCCCATCTGATGGAGCGAGCGCTCTGTCATGATCTCCATCTGACGGACGAATTTGTCATCCGTCAGAGCCACCTCCAAGAGGAGACGGGGCCGCTGAGGGTGTCCCGGACTAGGGGGTACTCGAGCTGCAGGCCTATCTCTCGTAGGCCGGGCTGGTGGGCCGCTCTCTACTCGTCGATGGAAGGCCGGATTGTGGGTGACCCCGTGTATCAGAAGGAAACCTCCGAAGACTTGGCGTCTCCTCCAAGGAATAATTGGCGTGACCGGCATGTTTATCCCCTGATGGTAATCGGCCTTACGTAACCCTAGGGCCCTCTGGTGTCTATATAAACCAGAGGGCTTAGTCCGTAGAGGATCATCATATCATCATTGCCTAGGGTTTAGCCCATCCGATCTCGAGGTAGATCAACTCTGTAACCTTCATACAATCACATCAATACTATCTAGCAGGACGTAGGGTATTACCTCTTCGAGAGGGCCCGAACCTGGGTAAATCACCGTCTCTACGTTCTCTTTTACCCATTGATTCCTAGACCCATAGTTCGGATCCCCTACCCGAGATCTGTCGGTTATGGTACCGACATTGGTGCTTTCATTGAGAGTTCCGCCGTGGGTCGCCAAGGATCGATGGCTCGCCTTCTCATCAGCGATGGAATCCGCAACGGGGACATCTTCGTCCCCGAACAACTCTTCGCGTTCAGCAGCATTGTGCTGCACGCCTATCCGACCCGTCACCTTGACCGGGTCGGCAGCTTCGCCCCTAAGCAGGAAATCAAGTTCGGCAGCCTTGAGTACGTCGCCGATGCTCGAGGCGATCTGGTCTTTACTGGGTTCTCGGCTTTACCCGAGGAGCCCAACAATCCTGAGGCCTCAACCTCGGATTCCCTCCCCGTTCCTGTCCCTGGGCCGGGCCTTAGTTCGGATCTGGCCTTGAGTTCAGATCCAACCCCAGCGCCAGAAAACCAAGGGTCTCCCTTGGCCGAACACATTCACGGTATTGGCGCGCCGGAGCTCAACTCCGACGGATGCCCGAACGTGAATCCGGTTGACCCCTCGTTTTTAAGCGAGATGTTAGATCGGATCCAGAGGATGAATATCGCAGATGGCCCATCCCCGGACCAGGAGCAGGTCGGATAGGAGGCCAGCCGCGGGGAATTTTACGTCCCACCCACCACCCACTTGGTAGCCACTGTCTCAGACTTAACCGACATGCTGGACTACGCCTCCGAGGAGGCTCACAACATGGATGAAGATATCGACGTCCCGCCCTATACGGCTCCTTCCCTTGCCACTTCCAACACCGGAAAGTGGACCGCCACCTCCACTTACGACATTTACATGGTCGATACCCACAAGAAGGGCGGCGACACGACTATGAAGGACGCCGACGGCCCAGCCGAGGAACCGCCCAAACGCCGACGATGGCGAGCCAGAGGGCGAGGAAAGGGCAAGGAAAACAACACAGACACAAACGGCACCGGAGATAACGACACTCCGGATAACGTGGGGGAGCTCGGCGACAACACCCACGAGCAGCACCACGGTGCCCCTGAAGGGCATGAAGACCAGGGTGACCCCGAGCACCTCGAGGATTTCGAGGATAGCAATTACCTCCCTCCGTCTGAAGAGGAGGATAGCCTCGGACCCGAAGACTTCATCGTCCTAGAGGACCCCCTGGAGCAAGAGAAATTCAAACGGCAACTGATTGCCACCGCCCGAAGCTTGAAGAGGAAGCAACAACAGTTAAAAGCGGAACAAAATACGCTCAACGACAGATGGACGATGAGGCCCTTGAGCCCATGAGCCCTTGAGCCCATGCCTCCTAGACGAACTTACGCAAGCCAGCCTGACCACCCCCCTCGAGGACGGGATAGGCCGGCTATGGAAACCGAACTCCCACCCGTCCCCCCTCGAGGACGGGATAGGACGGCCGGGGAAGCCGAATACCCACCCGCACCTCCTCGCCGAGCAGGCAAGGACCCGGTTCAACCAGACGACCGATACGATCTGCGCCGCGACTTGAACGCCCGAGGGATCCAGTCCAGATCCATCTATGGATCCACAGGATACGCGCCCGCTGGACGGGACGGATACCAAGCCTGGCGCGATAGGAACGACAGAGCTTGGGAGCAGCACCATGCCCAGATGACAACCGATCTTCGGCGCGATGTGGCCCGGGCCAGGGGCGCCGCACACCCAATGTGTTTCACCGATGAGGTGATGCAGCATCAGTTCCCCGAGGGGTTCAAACCCGTCAATATAGAATCCTATGATGGGACAACCGACCCAGCCGTGTGGATTTAAGATTTCCTTCTCCACATTCATATGGCCCGAGGAGATGATCTCCACGCCATTAAGTACTTACCGTTGAAACTCAAGGCACCGGCAAGGCATTGGCTGAACAGCCTACCCGAAAACTCCATCGGGAGCTGGGAGGAGCTCGAGGATGCATTCCGAGCTAACTTTCAAGGCACCTATGTTCGGCCACCGGACGTCGATGACCTAAGCCATGTCATCCAGCAGCCCGGGGAGTCAGCCGGACAATTCTGGAACCGGTTCCTGACCAAGAAGAACTAGATCGTCGACTGTCCGGATGCCGAAGCGATTGCGGCATTCAAACACAGTATCCGGGATGAGTGGCTCACCCGCCAGCTCGGCCAGGACAAGCCGAGAACAATGTCGGCCCTTACCTCCCCAATGACCCGCTTTTGCGCGGGTGAGGATAGCTGGTTAGCTCGTCGAAGCAACCACCCCAAAGACCCCGGCACTTCAGAGGCCCGGGACGGAAACGGGAAACCCCGGCGCAATAAAAACAATAAGCGCCGGCACTCAAACAACGGCGGTGAAGCCGATGACGCAGCAGTAAACGCCGGATTCAGCGGCTCAAAATCGTGACCGCGGAAAAAACCTTCTAAAGGGAACCGGGACGGCCCGTCTGCGCTGGATAGAATATTAGATAGGCCCTGTCAGATTCACGGCACCCCGGATAAGCCCGCCAACCATACCAACCGTAACTGTTGGGTAATCAAACAGGCCGGCAAGGTCACAGCCGAAGAACAAGGCAAGGGCCCCCACAGCGAGGATGATGATGAACCTCGCGGACCGAACAACGGAGGCCAAAAGCAGTTCCCTTCGGAGGTCAAAACCGTGAACATGATCTATGTCACACATATACCGAAGAAGGAGCGAAAATGCGCTCTTCGGGATGTCTACGCCGTAGAGCCGGTAGCCCCGAAATTCAACCCGTGGTCGGCCTGCCCGATCACTTTTGACCGTCGAGACCGTCCGACCAGTATACGCCATGGAGGAACGGCGGCCCTGGTGCTCGACCCAATCGTGGACGGATTTCACCTCACCAGAGTCCTCATGGATGGAGGTAGCAGCCTCAATCTGATTTACTCAGATACAGTGAGGAAAATGGGGATCGACCCATCAAGGATCAAACCCAACAACACCACCTTTAAAGGTGTAATCCCAGGTGTCGAGGCACACTGCTCGGGATCCGTGACATTGGAAGTTGTCTTCGGCTCGCCCGATAACTTCCGCAGCGAAGACTTGATCTTCGATATTGTCCCCTTCCGCAGCGGTTACCACGCACTCCTTGGCCGGACTGCGCTCGCCCGCTTCAATGCCGTCCCACACCTGAAGCTCAAGATGCCAGGACCAACGGGCGTTATTACCATCAACGGTAATACCGAGCGCTCGCTCCGAACATAGGAACACACGGCGGCTCTAGCCGCTGAAGTCCAAGCCGCCGAAGAAGCGTCGCAAGCCCAGTCTACTACCAAAACACTGGACACACACAAGTGCTCCCGAGCTGTCGCCTCGGTCCCGGAGCACTCCCATGCTCACCCCAAATAGGGGTACGCGCCCCACAACACGGCCCACCTAGTCGCGAAATACGTACCTCGAGTGCACAATTTCGCGCTCAAAATTCCATGGGCAGTTGTGGGGACACATGAAACAAAGGCCGAGAGCTCGGTTCGACCGAGCAATGGCCAACAAATGTCTTTGAATCAACATCGACAACGGGCACCATCTAGGGCCTGATCAGCATCAAACTGATATACCACGGCGACTTCTCAAAACCCTTCCCCAAGGGCTCATCTGCCGAACATTACTACTTCCGCCGAACATATAGTCGACAACTTCGCTCACATGGAAGCTTCTTAAAGAGCAAAGGCGCAGACGTGCAGCAGGGCGTAGTAGGGATGTCAAACCACTCATGAAGGCCCTGTGTAAACCTTTACTCTAATGTATTTATTTCTTCAAAAGTATCTATCAAAGTTACTTCGGCAATCCGGATTGTACGGTTGGATGTCACAAAGGAAATAAAGACCAATTTTTCTCTGGTAATTGTGCAGTCATTCGCGTTGGATATTCCTTTCCGCTTTTTAGGCCGAAGTAAACTATTACGATACGTCCCTTTTTTAGTAGCCGGCTAATAGGCCGGGGGCTCGAACATAAATCTTTCCTCAAACTTTATCCCGGCACCTACTTTTATTTTATGTGCTCGACGTCATGGATATTGCACTATATGAATCAGTTCCGAATTGCGTCTTTGGTCAATAGTTGGGTTGCCCGGCTCCTGTGTTTACCCTCTTACGTTCCGCACTATTCGGCTAAGAGGGTAAAGGGAGAACGACTGCGATTGTACTTCTAGCTAGCCTGGTTAAGTACCTCGGTGGAGAAAGCCAAAAACTGACTGTCACAATACAACGAGAACTGGTCGGCGATCCGATGACTCGTGTCAAACCAAAAATCGTTGGAGGTTAGCCCATATTAAACGAAGGGTTCTCTGTTATAGAAACCATGTGATGAGGGTATCAACTGTGGCTCGTCCGAATATCACAAACACTGGGGGCTAGTCACCAGCCCCCGCAGTCAAGCTCCTATGGCTAAGTGAAAGCACTAAAACCGCATAGTCTGATTGCCTGGTTTTCCGTACATACGACCGCCTCCGGGCACCGAGACGTCGGCTAAGGGTTTAAGTATTATGAGAAAACACCCCATGCAGTATCTGCAAGGGGTCCGAAGCCGTCGACTGGTAACTTTCAGTTTAAAAACGGCCGCACAGGAGTCAAAATTAACATAAGCAGGGACTATATTCACAGCCAACACCTTACATAAGAGTAAAATAAAAGTTTCAACTCCTTGGCTACAAGGAAACTAAATCTACTCATACATTACATCTTTCGAGCACTGGGCCTCTATTGCCCGAGCACCATCCATCACGATGGGAAAATATTGCTCGGGGCGCCTATGCTCATTCCCAGGGGGTGGAGGTCCGGTGGCCATCTCGGCTGGCTTGATCTTCGGCCAGTGCACCATGGTCTTGCCGAAGGCCATCCGAGCTCCTTCAATGCACGCGGAGCACTTCCAAGCATCAATTCGGGGCAAGGCGTCGTACAGCCTCTGCACCAACCCAAAATAGCTGCTCGGCAGCGGCTCTGAAGGCCACAGCTTGACGCAGAGGTCCTTCATCACGGGCTCCGCCATCCGATGCAGCTCCATCAGCTGCTTCATCTGGTTGTTAAGGAGGGGAGGATGTTCGGACGATTGGAATTGTGCCCAAAACAGCCTTTGTTCGGCCCGACCCTCCTGGGCGGCGAAGAACCTCGTCGCATCCGCCGCACTCCTCGGGAGGTCCGCAAAGGCGCCTGCGGAACGCCACACCCGCATGAGCAAAGCGAACCTATTACCTCCAAAGACACTTTGCAGCAAATATGGCTTACCATCCGCAATAAGCTTCACTTGGCGGAGTTCCTCCTGGTAGCCGCGCGCCTCTGTCCGTGCTTCCTTGGCCACCGACCCCAGTGAGGTTAGCTCGGCGGCCTGCTCTTTATTCTTCTGCTCGAGTGCCTCACACTTTGTGACGGCATCCGCGAGCTCTTGTTGCACTTCCGCCACCCTGGCTTCATGCTTCTGACTAGCGGTTTTCACCATTGTCAGTTCGGCAGCTGATTGTTCGGCTGCCGACCTCTGCTCCACCGCTTCTAGCTGAGTTGTCCTCAGCGCGGCCTTGAGGTTCTCGACCTCTGCGGCGGTAGCTGTAGTCACATCCACTGATTCCGTTTAGGCTACTTTAAACCTTACTTAACAAAAATGCAACGGCCGTAGTAAATACTGCAGTTCGGACTTACCTTGCGCCTCGTCGAACCTCTTGTTCACCAGGCTGAGGTCGTCCTCGGAACTTTTGAGCTTCCGATTCAGCTCGGCCAACTCCTTGGCGTTGACGGCTGCTGCCGAAGACGACGCATGCGCATCACTCTACGCACATTAGTATCCAAGATATTGATTTTTGATCCTCTGACCGGCTTTGATCAAGCCAGTCAGAGTCTCGGGGGCTACTGTGTATGAGGCTATACATTTGCACAAAAGAACTTCTTTAAGGAAAAACATTACTTGGCTCACCTTGAAGCGTGTGAGAAGGCCATTGAAAGCCTCCTTCGGTCCGCCATCCACGGATTGAAGACTTCGCAACACCGCGCCGATAAGGGCACGGTGCTCTTCGGCGATAGAGGAGCTGTTTAGAGCATCCTCCATCTCATCCGGCCACCCCGTCGACGCCCGCTCTGGGGCGGGCGGGGGTGGTGGGGGCACTTCGGTTTCTTCCCTCTTGAGGACCGGAGTGCCCGACTCCGGACGCCTTGACGACTCCGGAGCCGCTCTCGGAGAGAGCTCAGATTGACCGGGCTCCTCCTCTTCGTTAACCAGAGGGGCCCTCCCCTCCTGGTCTTCGGCGACCGAGGTGTTCGCCTCGGCCATGATGACGTCGCCCCCTCCCCCTGTGTGCGGCATGGGAGGGGTCCTCCTCGATAGGACCTCCTCGACGATTGGGGGAGGCGAGGCACGTGATTCGGTCCCGCTCTCCGCCAGCGCGGCCAGTGGAGAGTCCCCCTCCGAGACTCGGTCGGTGGGGAGGTCGCGCAGCGGGATGTGATGTCAAAAGCAGAAAGCAATCAATATTAAGCTTAGTTCGGCCGAAAACACTTGCGCGGATACTGGAAATACGTACCTTTGGGCCTGCGGTTTGGCCCTGGGGATCCTCCGAGGAACCTCTTCGGAGGCCTTGGAGTCCTCGGCAGTAGCCGAGCTATTGTCGGACAGGCCACCTTGGCCCTGCGTGCTCTTTTGAGGGAGGGGCGAAGCGGCTCCTCCTCGACATCTTCGGCCGCCGCCCTTTTTCCTGCTCGGGAGGAATTGTCTTCCTCCCCTTCTCCTCCCAGCTCCTTCTCCTCCTCTTGTGCGGAGGGAGCGTGGGTGTCCCCGGATCCAGTATCCGGGGGTCCTCGGGAGCGGAGGCCCTCTCTGGCCTCCCTCTTCTGGTCCTTCTTCTTCTCCTTCCTCTCCGGTGCCTCGTATGGCTCCACGGCCAACATGGCCATCAGTAGGTGTGTCCTGGGCCCCTCTGGCAGCGGCGCCGGACTGTCGATCCGCTCGGCCTTCTTCAGCCAGTTCTGCGGAGGGGAAGTAAAAAGGCTAAGTACCTTATCAAAGTTAAACAGTTTGGGTATAAGAACAAAATTAGTCATACCTCCCATGGGGGAATTGCGGTGTCGAGTCCGATGTCTTCCTCCTCGGCCGGCCAGTCCTTCTGCGGCTTGAACAACGCCCTCCACAGCTGAGTGTGGGAGGTGCGGAAGAAGTTGCTCACGGTGGCCGGGTCTTCGGGCTTGTAGGCCCACATGGGGGAGGCCCTGTCCTGGCATGGGAGGATTCGGCGGCCGAGCATGATCTGGATCACGTTGGGCAGCTCGATGCCCTGCTCTATCATCTTGGCGATCTGGCTCTGCAGCTGCGCCACCTCCTTGTTCACCCCCCAGTCGAGGCCTTTCTTGGTCCATGAGACCAGCCTCGTAGGGGGTCCGGATCGGAAGGCCGGAATCGCCACCCAATCCGCGCTCCTTGGCTCGGTGATGTAAAACCATTCCTTCTGCCAAACCTTGATGGTCTCGATGAAGGTGCCCTCTGGCCACTCCACTTGGAGGAGCTTGCTGACCATCGCGCCCCCACAGTCTGCCTGCTAGCCATCGACGATCTTCGGCTTGATATTAATGATCTTCAGCCACAGGCCGAAGTGTGGCCGGATCCAAAGAAAGTCCTCGCAGATGATGATGAAGGCCGAGATGTGGAGGAAGGAGTTCGGCGCGAGGTCGTGGAAGTCAAGCCCGTAGAAGAACATCAGGCCCCTGACGAAGGGGTGGAGGGGAAACCCCAGACCTCGAATGAAGTGGGGCAGGAATACCACCCTCTCGCCCTGCCGCGGCGTGGGGACGACCTGGCCGGCCTCTGGGGCACGGTGGGCTACGTTGGCGGGGAGATAGCCCGCGTCCTTCAGCTCCAAGATGGCGCTCTCAGTGATGACGGACGCCTCCCACTTGAATTTAGACCCGGAGCCTGCCATTACTGGATTGAAACTGGCGGCCGGAAAGGTTCTTGAATAGGAAAGTGGATCTGGGCGCTAGAGCTCAAAGAATGGGGAAGGCAATGGCAAAGGCAGAGATAAGAGCGTGCGAAGGAAATGGAGACCGTTCCCCTTTTATGGGCTGTAAAACCCACGGCCCCTTTTACTGCGCCGCAATCCTTGCCATTTCCCCATGTAACCGTGCCATCATGCGCGCATGGGGCGGGGCAGATTATTGATCATATCCCTTAAAACCAGGGCACGATCTCCATATCGATGGGACGTGCCAATGAAAAAACTGCCTCGAACCGCGGATCGAGTTTTTCATAAAGCAACTCGTGGTCGTGGCGCATTGTGACCCTTCGGTAAAAAGTTGTCAGATGGGGGTAGTGTTCATACCGAAGTAACTAGCCTTCGAGACTATGTTATCGATACCCCTTGGCGACCGAAGTATATTTCGGGGCGTGTGCGGCCAGGCAACACATAAAGACTTGACTCGGAGGAGATACAGGCTGGTCATTGATATCACAGAAGGAAGGGAACTGGTCCACAAAGCCGATGGTGTTCGGCGTCTACCTCGGCTTCGAAGACTAGTTCGGGGGCTACTGAGGGTGTCCCGGACTAGGGGGTACTCGGGCTGCCGGCCTATCTCTCGTAGGCCGGGATGGTGGGCCGCTCTCTACTCGTCGATGGAAGGCCAGATTGTGGGCGACCCGTGTATCAGAAGGAAACCTCCGAAGACTTGGCGTCTCCTCCAAGGAATAATTGGCGTGACCGGCATGTTTATCCCCTGATGGTAACTGACCTTATGTAACCCTAGGGCCCTCTGGTGTCTATATAAACCAGAGGGCTTAGTCCATAGAGGATCATCATATCATCATTGCCTAGGGTTTAGCCCATCCGATCTCGAGGTAGATCAACTTTGTAACCTTCATACAATCACATCAATACAATCTAGCAGGACGTAGGGTATTACCTCTTCGAGAGGGCCCGAACCTGGGTAAATCACCGTCTCTACGTTCTCTGTTACCCATTGATTCCTAGACCCACAGTTCGGATCCCCTACCCGAGATCTGCCGGTTTTGGTACCGACAGCCGCTGCTGCGGTTGCTGGTCCTCCTCGTCGTCGGAGGAGATGACTATCTCCTCCTTGCCAGAGAAGCCCGCCGCTGTGGATGCAGATGGGCCCGGAGAGCGAGGGCGGCGGCGCCACATGATACGGCTCCATCGTATCTATAATTTTTGATTGTTTCATGCCATTATTTTACAACTTTCACATACTTTTGGGCAACAATTTATATGATTTTCTTGGACTAACATATTGATCCAGTGCTCAGTGCCAGTTCCTGTTTGTTGCATGTTTTTTGTTTCGCAGAAAATCCATATCAAACGAAGTCCAAATGCGATAAAATTTTACGAAGATTTTTTTGGAATATATGTGATTTTTGGGAAAAAGAATCAATGCGAGACGATGCTCGAGGGAGCGACGAGCTCAGACAGCCCGCCCCCTACCGTAGGGCGCACCGTGTGAGCTCGTGACTCCTCCGTAAGTAGGTTGGGGACCTTCTTTCACCGCAAGAAAGATAATATCCGGAAAAAAATCGTGTTAAAATTTCAGCCCAATCGGAGTTACGGATCTCCGGGAATATAAGAAACGGTGAAGGGCCAGAAAACAGGAGTGCGAAACAGAAGAGAACAGAGAGAGAGATCCAATATCGGAGGGGCTCCTGCCCTCCGAGAGCCATGGCATCCAAGGACCAGAGGAGAAACCCTCCTCCCATCTAGGGGGGAGGCCAAGGAAGAAGAAGGGGGGGCTCTCTCCCCCTCTCTCCCGGTGGCGTCGGAGCGCCCGCTGGGGGAACCATCGTGGCGGCGATCTACTCCAACAACTCCGCCGTCTTCCTCAACACCTCCATCACCTTCCCTCATCTATATTCAGCAGTCAACTCTCTCGCAACCAGCTGTACCCCTGACTTGAACATGGTGCTTTACGCTTCATATTATTATCCAATGATATGTTGCCATCCAATGATGTTTGAGTAGATTTTTGTTGTCCTATGTGTAATCGGTGAATTGCTATGATTGGTTTAAATTGCTTGTGGTTATTGATACGTCTCCATCGTATCTATAGTTTTTGATTGTTTCATTCCAATATTCTACAACTTTCACATACTTTTGGCAACATTTTATATTATTTTTTGGGACTAACATATTGATCCAGTGCCCAGTGCCAGTTCCTGTTTTTTTTGCATGTTTTTTGTTTCGTAGAAAATCCATATCAAACGAAGTCCAAACATGATATAATTTTATGGAGATTTATTATGGAATATATGTGATTTTTGGGAAGAAGAATAAACGCAAGACGGTGCCCGAGGTGGCCACAAGGCAACAGGGCGCGGCCAGGGGGTGGCCGCGCCGTGTTGCCTTGTGACTCCCTCGTAAGTCGGTTGGAGCCCTTCTTTCGCCGCAAGAAAGATAATTTCCGGATAAAAATCGTGTTAAAATTTCAGCCCAATCGGAGTTAAGGATCTTCAGGAATATAAGAAACGGTGAAGGGCCAGAAAACAGGAACGCGAAACAGAAGAGAAACAAAGAGAGAGATCCAATCTCGGAGGGGCTCCTACCCTCCAGGAGCCATGGCGGCCAAGGAACAGAGGGGAAACCCTCCTCCCATCTAGGGGGGAGGCCAAGGAAGAAGAAGGAGGGGGGCTCTCTCCCCCTCTCTCCCGGTGGCGCCGGAACGCCGCCGGGGCAAACATCTTTTGACGGCGATTTACTCCAACAACTCCGTCATCTTCATCAACACCTCCATCACCTTCCCTCATCTATTTTCAGCGGTCCACTGTCCCGCAACCCGCTGTACCCTCTACTTGAACATGATGCTTTATGCTTCATATTATTATCCAATGATGTGTTGCCATCCTATGATGCTTGAGTAGATTTTTGTTGTCCTATGGGTAATTTGTGAATTGCTATGAATGGTTTAAATTGCTTGTGGTTATGTTGCTGTCCTTTGGTGCCCATCATATGAGCGCGCGCGTGGATTACACCATAGGGTTAGTTGTATGTTGATAGGACTATGCATTGGAGGGCAAGAGTGATGGAAACTTCTTCCTACCATAGAAATTGATTCATACGGGATTGAAGGGGGACCAATATATCTTAATGCTATGTTTGGGTTTTACCTTAATGAACTTTAGTAGTTGCGGATGCTTGCTATTAGTTCCAATAATAAGTGCATAGAATTCCAAGTAAGGGATGACATGCTAGCAGTGGCCTCTCCCACATAAAAACTTATATCGGTCTAGTAACTTAGCCAATTGCTTAGGGACAATTCCGCAAACCCTACCACCACTTTTCCACAGTCGCTATACTAACTTAATTGTAATTTTATTAGAACAGCACCTAATTTTTATTTTCACGTTCTTTATTATCTTGCAAACTTATCCTACTACACCTACAAAGTACTTCTAGTTTTATTACTTGTTTCTAGGTAAAGCAAACATTGGTGTGCGTAGAGTTGTATCGGTGGTCGATAGAACTTGAGGGAATATTAATTCTACCTTTAGCTCCTTGTTGGGTTCGACACTCTTACTTATTGAAAAAGGCTACAAACGATCCCCTATACTTGTGGGTTATCAAGACCTTTTTCTGGCGCCGTTGCCGGGGAGTAATAGCGTAGGGGGAATATTCTCGTGTGTGCTTTTTTTGCTTTATCTCTAAGTAGTTTTTAATTTGTGCTCTTGTTTTCTATCTTTAGTTATGGGTAGGAAACGTAAAATACCAAAAAAATAGTTGTACTTGCTAACCCAATGGTTGAAGAACCACCCAAAATCTTTCATACTGCTGAAGCTTTCTACTTGGACCATCTTCGATCCCTTTGTGCTCGTGCTGAAAACCCAACTAGCTTAGTTGAGGGAAAATCATTAGATGAGCATGCTTATTTTGTGCGACACCGCTTGTCTCAAAAAGGGAAACTCCTAAGCTATCAAATTAATTTTTGCAATGCTATGCTTGGAATTTATGCGAAATATATGATTTTACTTGTTGTTCTGAAGACCCTAAAAAACACCTTCCCTACCAATGTGAGTTTAATCATAATGGAATCTTATCTTCTTATGTCAAAGGTGTTTAGTTACTATGATATTGAACAAATTGAAGAATTTGTTTCCTTTAAGGGTGCCTATGAAATTGCTTCTTTGATTGAAAAGTATGATGTTACTTTTTACAAATCTGAAAATTTTGCCATACTTAAATATTGCTATGAAAACTATGCTTCTAATGCTTATGTTAAAGAATATATTGAGAACGCCTCCGCTGTCCAAAAGGAGACTAATATTTTGCAGGAGTCTATGGAAGAAGAAATTGATGAAACTGTGAGCTCATTAGATGAAAAAGATGAGGAGGAGAGCGAAGAACAAAAGGAGGAAGAGCGGATTGATCACCCGTGCCCACCTTCTAATGAGAGTAACTCTTCAACTCATACATTGTTTAATTTTCCTTCGTACTTACCGAAGGATGAATGCTATGATAATTGCTATGATCCCTTGGATTCGTTTGAAATATCCCTTTTTGATGAACTTGATGCTTGTTATGCTTGTGGCCATGATGCCAATATGAATTATGCTTATGGATATGAACTTGCTATAGTTCCTTATGTTAAACATGAAATTGTTGTTGTTGCACCCACACATGATAGTCATATTATCTTTTTGAATTCTCCCAGCTACACTATATCGGAGAAGTTGCACTTATTAAGGATTATATTGATGGGTTGCGTTTTACTATTACACATGATGATTTTAATGGACATAATATGGTATGTGCTTGCTGCTTCTAATTGCAATTATTATGAGAAAGGAACTACATCTCCACCTCTCTATGTTTCCAATACGATAAAATTGCAAGAAACTACTTATGGTATGAATCGGCCTTTATTATGTGTGCATGAATTGTTCTTTTATGACATGTGATACGTCTATAATTTATGAAGTATTTATGCCATGTTTATAACAATTCTATATAGTTTTGGTATGATTTGATTAGAACTAACCCAGACTGACGCTGTTTTCAGCAGAATTGCCATGGTGTTGTTTTTTGTGCAGAAATAAAAGCTCTTGGAATTGGATGAAACTTTTTGGAGATTTTTTATGGAATAAATAAAAAATACTGGAACCAAGACCCACTGGAGGGGGGCCACCCAGTGCCCACGAGGCACCAGGGCGCGCCACACCCCCAAGCGCGCCCTGGTACCTCGTGGCGCCCACGTGGCTCCGTTTGACCTGATTCCAACGCTGAAAAAATCCTATAAATAGAGAAACCCCCGGAAGTTAACCTAGATGAGTTTTTACGCCGCCGCAAGCCTCTGTACCTCCACGATCTAATCTACAGCCTTTTTCCGGCACCCTGCCGGAGGGGGGAATCATCACCGGAGGCCATCTTCATCATCCCGGCGGTCTCCATGACAAGGAGGGAGTAGTCCACCCTCGGGGCTGAGGGTTTGTACCAGTAGCTATGTGTTTGATCTCTCTCTCTCGTGTTCTTGATTTGGCACGATCTTGATGTACCGCGAGCTTTGTTAATATAGTTGGATCATATGGTGTTTCTTCCCTCTCTACCCTTGTTGTGATGAATCAAATCTTTTCCCTTTGAGGTTTTGTTATTGTCGGATTGAATATTTCAGATTTGAGAACACTTGATGTATGTCTTGCATATGAATACCCGTGGTGACAATGGGGTATTATATTGATTCACTTGATATATGTTTTGGCACTCAACTCGCGGATTCCCGAGGTGACATTGGGGTAATCTATGCGTAGGGGTTGATGGACGTTTTCATTATCTTTTCTCCGATAGAAACTTTGGGGTGCTCCTTGGAGTTCTTTGTGTGGATTGAATATTATTATTATGAAGTTGTTTGATGCATATCATATAATCAACTCACGGATACTTGTGGTGACATTGGAGTATCTAGGTGACATTAGAGTTGGTTGATGTGTATCATATGGTGTTATTTTAGTACGAACTCTAGGGCTGTTTGTGACACTTATAGGAATAGGTCAATAGATCGATCGAAAAGAATAACTTTGAGGTGGTTTCGTACCCTACAAACAATTTCTATCTTATGTTCTCCGCTAATAGGAACTTGGGAGTGATTCTTTATCGCACATTGAGGGATTATTATATGATCCAATTATGTTAGCATTGTTGAGAGATTGCACTAGCGAAAGTATGAACCCTAGGCCTTGTTTTTAAGCATTGCAATACCGGTTGTGCTCATTTTTGTTACTTGCTACCTTGCTGTTTTTATATTTTCAGATTACAAAAACCTATATCTACTATCCATACTACACTTTTATCACCATCTCTTCGCCGAACTAGTGCACCTATACAATTTATCATTGTATTGGGTGTGTTGGGGACACAAGAGATTTCTTGTATTTGGTTGCAGGGTTGTTTGAGAAATACCATCTTCAACCTACGCCTCCCATGGATTGATAAACCTTAGGTCATCCACTTGAGGGAAAATTGCTACTGTCCTACAAAACTCTGCGCTTGGAGGCCCAACACGAGTCTACAAGAATAAGTTGTGTAGTAGACATCAAGCTCTTTTCTGGCGCCGTTGCCGGGGAGGTGAGTGCTTGAAGGTATATCTTTAGATCTTGCAATCGAATCTTTTAGTTTCTTGTTTATCACTAGTTTGGCTTATAAAAGAAAACTACAAAAAAATGGAATTGAGGTTGCCTCATATTATTCGTGTTTATAATGTCTTTCTTGAAAATGATGGAGCGGAAAATTGTGCTCAATTGATAGAAGAAGAATTCAATAAAATGTTTGGCATAAAATCTTTGAATGATGAGCATGATTGCGATGTTGTTAGTATGAATACTATGAATATCCAAAATACAAATGATGATTGCACTAGTCATGACAAAAATGTTTCTTATAAGCATGTCAATTTTTGTGGAGTGCATAAAGTTTGTGAAGATATGCCTTATAGGGATGATAGATTTTGTAAGAAGCATAAACATGATAGAACCAATTTTTTGCTCAAAGTGATAGATGAATTTGCTACAAAATTATGTTCTCTTTATCCTATTACTTATGAACTTTGCAATAAAGTTGGTCACCTTAATTTTCAATGCATACTTTTTCATGATCGAACCATGGCTAAATATTGTAATGACTTGACCGCCCTTGAACTTTATAATGAGCTTTATCTATTTTTGGGGTGTGAAGAATTGACACATAAAAGTAGTTGGTTTAAAGTATTCATTCTCACAGACAACATTGAAACTAATCTAGAGGAAGTCTATATGTTTTGTGTGGTAAATTGCAATGAGAATGCTTATATTACCAACTATAGAAAGACGGGAAAACCAATAGAATATAAAAGGAACACTAATGAAAGGGTAAAGATTTCCACTTTCCCTCCTATTGTCTCTCATGATGAAATAGGTGACGAGGAGGAGCTTCCTATTCAACCCATCTCATTAATAAGAAGCTCAGAAAAATTGATTAAACCCACACATGATGTGGTGAAGAAGAAAAGAAGAAAGAGTAGAGGTAAAAAGGTATCCCTCCCAAATAATGTTGTTCCTATTATTGTTGTGCCTCATGAGAGTGAATCAAAAATAATTGTGGAAGATGATATACTTGATGATGATATTGCTTCTTTGTCTTATGGTACAATGTCCGAAGGAACTATTGAGGATGATTTTATTATGCCTATTACTCATTATGATGATTATGATTGGGAAAATAATGATGCTTCTTATAATCTTGAAAATATTTATGGCACTAACTTGGAAAATTATGATGATAATTGTTATACTATTGGTGCTATTCATACTATTAATGATGAAAGTGATTATGCTTATGATATGCAAAGCCACAAGCTTGGGGATGCTATGTTTGATGAGAATGACATGTTTGAGAATTTATTTTCTGCAATTGATGTTTGTCCCAAGCTTGGAGATGCTATACTTAATGAAGATGATCTTTTTAGACCCCCTACTTTGAATGATCAAATTTGTTACAATGATTTCATGCCTCCTATCTATGATGATTATTGTGATGATACTTATGTTATGAAAAATAGTGATGATTATTATTATAATACTTGTTATAATTATGAAAATATTTTTACTGAACATCACTCTTTTAATGTGGAAACAATTTATAGTATTTGAGTTTCATACGATACTCCCACTATTATGAATGAGAAGAAAATTGCTTGTGTGGAGAGTAATAAAAATTCTATGCTTGTGGATCATGAAAAGAATGCTTTATATGATAGCTATATTGATGAATCCATTCATGATGCTACTGAAAATTATTATGAGAGGGGAACATATGATTCATGATGCTCCCGTTATGTTTCAATTCTTTACTTCTATGTGAGCATCATTGAAATCATCATGCCTAGCTAAAAGGCTTTAAAGAAAAGCGCTTGTTGGGAGACAACCCAATATTTATACCTACTATTTTTGTGTGTCCACATGATTAATCTACTGTTGTAATCATGTTTTATATGTTTTCTTTCAATAATGTGCCAAGTAAAGCCTTTGGGATAGTGTGGATGCTTGTTGATTTGATTATGTGCAAAAACAGAAACTTTTGTGTCCAGTGGTGGAATTTCTATTCTGTACTGGAGAGTGAGAAAATTCTGAAATTTTTACACAGTATTGGGTTACAAATATTTTACGTTTTCCTAATTTTTCAGAATTTTTGGAGGTACAGAAGTATGATTTTTAAATCTCTCACTACATGCTGTTCTGTTTTTGACAGATTCTGTTTTCGATTCATAGTTTGCTTGTTTTAGTGTTTCCATAGCTTATATTGAGTAATATAAATTGTGGAAATGATATAATACAGTAGGAATTATGTGAGAACAATTATGAATCTTGTCTTGACAGTACCTAAGTGGATGATTTATTTTTATCATACTAACCTATCTCGCAAGTTCCGTTAAGTTTTGTGTGATTGAAGTTTTCAAGTTTTGGGTGAGATATCGATATGAGGAGAATAAGGAGTGGCAAGACCCTAAGATTGGGGATGCCCAAGGGACCCCAAGGTAATACTCAAGGAATACTCAACGTCTAAGCTTGGGGATGCCCCGGAAGGCATCCCCTCTTTCGTCTTCAACACTATCGGTAACCTCACTCGGAGCTATATTTTTATTCATCACATAATATGAGTTTTGCTTGGAGCGTCATTTTCCTCTGTTGATATTTGCTTGATGTTATCAATAATCATGTTTTGTATCTTTTAGTTCAATAAAATGCCAATTATAGCCTTTACCATGCTCAGTTTGCAAGTTCATGTGTTGCTGTTTGAAAACAGAAAGTTTTCTGTTATGCCCAGAATATTCCTGAATAGTCAGAACATGATAAAAATCTGAATTTTTTGCACAGTAAGAATGCATGAGTTCCCTGTCACGTGGTAATTTTTCAGAATTTTTGGAGTTAGGGAAGTATGAATTCTTATTCACTCTTTACAGACTGTTCTGTTTTGGCAGATTGCTGTTATAGTTGCATTGTTTGCATATGTTTGCGTGTTTAATGTTTCTATTTGTGGATAGGAGTATTAAATATGAAGAGAAATTTAGTATCAAATGTTTAATTATAATTTTTGTGATTTGCTACAGTAGAGAATGTTAAGGTTTTGAGTTGATTTATACTAACTTATCTCACGAGTTCTTGTTGAGTTTTGTGTGGATGAAGTTTTTAAGATTTAGGAGAAACCGTGAAATGAGAGGAATTAAGGAGACACAAGAGCTCAAGCTTGGGGATGCCCAAGGCATCCCAAGTTATTATTTCAAGAAGTCTCAAGCATCTAAGCTTGGGGATGCCCCGGTAGGCATCCCACCTTTCTTCTTCAACAAATATCGGTTAGTCTTGGTTGAGCCTAAGTTTTTGCTTCTTCACATAATATGTGCTATTCTTGGAATGTCATTTTATTTTGTATTCTTTGCTATTTGAATAAAATACTTAAGATCTGAAAATTTTAAATGAGAGAGAGTCCTTACATAGCTACCTATTTACTTAACTACTCATTTGGTCTTCACTTACATCTTTTTGGAGTAGTTTGTCATTTACTCTTGTTCTTCACTTATATCCTATGAGTAAATTGTTGAAATGAATTGAATATCATAAATTTGAAATTTATATGCTTCATATGCTTGTCCCATGGGGAGTAGTGACTTCACATACAATAAGTATAAGTGGTAAAATTTATTGAAAGTTAACAAACATAGCATTGGTCACTTGAACAATTCATGAAAGAATTTTGAAGGAAGAGAAATTTCACATATAAATATACTATCTTGGACATCTTCTATGATTGTGAGCCCCCATTAATTATTTTCAAGCTTGATCAAGTAGTTGACGTTGGACAAGGAAGACAACGTAATGAGTTATGTTTGTTTATATTCACATAGAAGTTATATTGTCATGGATCCTCTAACATGTGGTGCTTGCTTAGGATCTTTTGCTAGCCAAAAATTCGTACTAAGTAGAGATACTACTTGTGCATCCAAAAACCCTTAAACCCAGTTTCTTGCCATAAGTGTCCACCATATCTACCTATGGATTGAATAAGATCCTTCAAGTAAGTTGTCATAGGTGCAAAAAGCAATAAAAATTACTCCTAAAATATGTATGATCTTTTATTGCAAGGGAAAATAAGCGTTGTACGAACTTGTGATGGTAAATAAATAAAAGCGACGGACTGCATAATAAAGGTTCTTATAACAAGGGGCAATATAACATGACGTTCCTTTGCATTAAGGGCTTGTGCATCCAACAACAAAAAGTGCACGACAACCTCTGCTTCCCTCTGTGAAGGGCCTATCTTTTACTTTTATGCATTTACTTTTCTGTATTTACTTTTATGCAAGAGTCATTATGTTCATCCCTATTCCGCTCTATTTATTCTTTAGTTGGCAAGCATTATGTGGTAGGGAAAGATCCAGGCACATATATCCAGTTGAATATAGGTGATCATGAGTTATTATTGTTGACATTATCCCTGAGATAAATAAGTTGGGAGGCGAAACATTAAGCCCCTATCTTCCTATGTGTTTGACTGAAACGGTTTGTTCTAAAAATATGCTTTGAGTGTCAGCAATCATGGAAGACTAAAAGATGGTTGAGTATGTGGAATTTGCTAGATCAAAGCTCTTACATAGACCCTTCCTGAAAATAAGATGAATTGCAATTGTTTGATGATTGAGAACATAGTTTGTTAGTTTTCAAGAAAGTTTATGGCCTATACTTTAAACATGTGAATAGCTTGCTACTTGATCATGAGAGGTTTTATGAGATGAGCTACTGATTATGATATATATTGATGCTAGAAAAAGTGATTGAAATTATTATTGATCAAACTTATGCATTATGCTAGCATTCACACTTCATAAATTATTTCTTTTATCATTTACCTACTCGAGGACGAGCAGGAATTAACATGCCGATGCATAGGAAGAGAGTTAGACTCCGTTGTTCTATGATATATGTTGCTTTGTGCTCACTACTAAATTATAAATCATTGTTAATTAAAATTGGCTTTGATATACCTTGGGATCCGGGTGGATCAATTACTTGAGCACTTTATGCCCAGCTTAATGGCTTTAAAAAAAACGCTGCCTGGGAGACAACCCAGAAGTTTTAGAGAGTTATTTTATTCTGTTGTGTGCTTTTAAAATATTTAAAAACAAAAAAATATAGAGGGGAACCTAAAACTTTTTTAAAAAGAGAAGCGATTGGAAAGCTATGCATTGAAGAAGTGAGGGTCGACCTTGAACACTTGTGTTCATGCTCATGGAAACAATGTAGAATTTTTCATGGAAGTTTCTCACAAAAATAGTTATCCCCTTGTACAAATCCATTGTATTATAAAAATAATGTGCCAAGATTTACCTTTAGGATGTTTAAATTGCTTGTTTGGTGTGTGTTGTGCAAAAACAGAAACTTTTGTTGTAGTGTTTGAATTTTGGTATTTGACTGGAACGTGCAAAATTCTGAATTTTTTACATAGTACTAATGTGCAAATTTTTTATTTGTTCCTAATGTTTCAGAATTTTTGGAGTTACAGAAGAATATGTTTCATCTGCATCTTTATAGACTGCCCGTTTTCACAGATTGCTGTTATAGTTTCTTTATCTGCTTATGTTTGAAATCTTGTTGAGCCCCATTGATTTGGGAGCCATAGAGTTGTGATTGCGTACAGTGGGTAATGTTTGATTATAATTATACAATAATGTTACAGCAGGACATGATGGGATTTGATGTTATATGTACTAACCTCTCTAATAAAAAGTTCGGTTAAGATTTGTGTGGATGAAGTGTTCGAAGATCGAGGTGGTATTGATATGAGAAGAATAAGAAGAGGCAAGAGTTCAAGCTTGGGGATGCCCAAGGCACCCCAAGTAAATATTCAAGGAGACTCAAGCGTCCAAGCTTGGGGATGCCCCGGAAGGCATCCCATCTTTCTTCCTCGACAATTATCGGTATGTCTTGGTTTTTGTTTTGTTCACATGATATGTGTAAATTCTTGGAGCGTCTTTTGTGTTTATTTCCCCTTTTTCTTTTATGCACCATGCTGGTATGAGATAGTCCTTGGTTGATTTATAGAATGCTTCATGTGCTTCACTTATATTATTTGAAGTTTGGATGCCTGTTTCTCTACATTTGGAAAACAGTTATTTGTAGAATGCTCTTTTGCCTCACTTATATTTATTAGAGCATGGTTTTTTGTAGAAAGAATTAAACTCTCCTGCTTCACTTATATCTATTTAGAGAGTTAACAAGAATTGGTCATTCATAGGGTTAGTCATAAAATCCTACATAAAACTTGTAGATCACTGAATATGATATGTTTGATTCCTTGCAATAGTTTTGCGATATTGAGGTGGTAATATTGGGGCATGCTAGTAAAAGAATTAAAGTTGAGTATTAATAATGTTGTTAAGGGAAGTAAGTTTTTACGCAAGTAAACCCTCACGCATGTAGAGTGGTGGCCGCTGACATTAGCGGTGAGGTGGGAGCATGATTTATCATTGATTGAGTCTTTGTGTTGTTCGGATCGGGGGCGCGCGATGGTTAACTCCTCCCAACGCCCCCCCAAGGGGCATGAGAGTAATACTTTGCTTAGAGGGCTTTGAAATTTTCACAATAAGTATGTGAGTTCTTTATGACTAATGTGAGTCCATGGATTATACGCACTCTCACCCTTTCGCAATTTGCTAGCCTCTTCAATATCATGCATTGCCCTTTCTCACCTCGAGAGTTGGTGCAAACTTCGCCGGTGCATCCAAACCCCGTGATATGATACGCTCTATCACACATAAGCCTCCTTATATCTTCTTGAAAACAACCACCATAACTACCTATCATGGCATTTCCATAGCCATTCCGAGATATATTTCCATGCAACTTCCATCTTCATCATATACATGACTTGAGCATTCATTGTCATATTGCTTTGCATGATCGTAAGATAGCTAGCATGATATTTTCATGGCTTGTCTGTTTTTTGATATCTTTGCTCGTCTAGATCATTGCATATCCTGGTACACTGCCAGAGGCATTCATATAGAGACATCTTGTATAGTTTTTATCGAGTTGTAATATTGAGTTGTAAGTAAATAAAAGTGTGATGATCATCATTATTAGAGCATTGTCCTAGTGAGGAAAGGATGATGGAGACCATGATTCCCTCACAAGTCGGGATGAGACTCCGGACGAAAAAAGAAGGGCCAAAAAGAGCCCACCAAAAAAAGGAAAAAAATGAAAAACAATTATGAGAGAAAAAGAGAGAAGGGGCAATGTTACTATCCTTTTACCACACTTGTGCTTCAGAGTAGCACCATGTTCTTCATATAGAGAGTCTCCAGAATTGTCACTTTCATATGAGAGTGGGAATTTTTCATTATATTCCGATGATGGGCTTCCTCAAATGCCCGAGGTCTTCATGAGCAAGCAAGTTGGATGCACACCCACTTAGTTTCAATAGTGAGCTTTCATACACTTATAGCTCTAGTGCATCCGTTGCATGGCAATCCCTACTCCTCGCATAGATATCGATTGAAAGGCGTCTCCATGGCCTAACGATCCACCGAGTTGATGCGAGCCTTTCTTCCTTTTTGACTTTCCCTATTGATCTCTACCACCGCATTCTATTCCATCCATAGTGCTATGTCCATGGCTCACGCTCATGTATTGAGTGGAGTTGAAAATGCTGAAGCGCGTGAAAAAGTATGATCCAATTGCTTGGTTTGGCACCAGGGTGCTCTTGATTTGATCTATCCATGCAGGGAAGATTGAGCGTGTCATGCTTACCACAACTAAGTGTATAGAGGTTGTTTCCTTTAGCTTCATTATTATGAAAGGCAATGACGAATTACGTGCATGTTTTGTATTATTGTTTCGATATCAAATGATAGTCTATTGCCTTGAATCACTCGTATTTCAATATTCATGCCATGATTAGATTATTTGATCAAGATTATGTTAGGTAGCATTCCACATCAAAAATTATCTTTTTATCATTTACCTACTTGAGGACGAGCAAGAATTAAGCTTGGGGATGCTGATACGTCTCCATCGTATCTATAATTTTTGACTGTTCCATGACAATATTCTACAACTTTCACATACTTTTGGCAACATTTTATATTATTGTTGGGACTAACATATTGATCCAGTGCCCAGTGCCAGTTCCTGTTTTTTTGCATGTTTTTTGTTTCGCAGAAAATCCATATCAAACGAAGTCCAAACGCGATAAAATTTTATGGAGATTTATTTTGGAATATATGTGATTTTTGGGAAGAAGAATCAACGCAAGACGGTGCCCGAGGTGGCCACATGGCAACAGGGCGCGACCAGGGGGGTGGCCGCGCCGTGTTGCCTTGTGACTCCCTCGTAAGTCAGTTGGAGCCCTTCTTTCGCCGCAAGAACGATAATTTCCGGATAAAAAGCGTGTTAAAATTTCAGCCCAATCGGAGTTATGGATCTCCGGGAATATAAGAAACAGTGAAGGGACAGAAAACAGGAACGCGAAACAGAGAGAGATATCAAATCTCGGAGGGGCTCCTACCCTCCAGGAGCCATGGCGGCCAAGGACCAGAGGGGAAACCCTCCTCCCATCTAGGGGGGAGGCCAAGGAAGAAGAAGAAGGAGGGAGGCTCTCCCTCCTCTCTCCCGGTGGCGCCAGAACGTCGCCAGGGCAAACATCGTGTGACGGCGATCTACTCCAACAACTCCGTCATCTTCATCAACACCTCCATCACCTTCCCTCATCTATTTTCAGCGGTCCACTCTCCCGCAACCCGTTATTCCCTATACTTGAACATGGTGCTTTATGCTTCATATTATTATCCAATGATGTGTTGCCATACTATGATGCTTGAGTACATTTTTGTTGTCCTATGGGTAATTTGTGAATTGTTATGATTGGTTTAAATTGCTTGTGGTTATGTTGGTGTCCTTTGATGCCCATAATATGAGCGCGCGCGTGGATCATACCATAGTGTTAGTTGTATGTTGATAGGACTATGCATTGGAGGGCAAGAGTGACGGAAACTTCTTCCTACCATAGAAATTGATTCATATGGGATTGAAGGGGGGCCAATATGTCTTAATGCCATGGTTGAGTTTTACCTTAATGAACTTTAGTAGTTGTGGATGCTTGCTAATAGTTCCAATCATAAGTGCATAGAATTCCAAGTAAGGGATGCCATGCTAGCAGTGGCCTCTCCCACATAAAAATTTGCTATCGGTCTAGTAACTTAGCCAATTGCTTTGGGACAATTCCGCAAACTCTACCACCACTTTTCCACAGTCGCTATACTAACTTAATTGTAATTTTATTAGAACAACACCTAATTTTTATTTTCACGTTCTTTATTATCTTGCAAACTTATCCTACTACACCTACAAAGTACTTTTAGTTTTATTACTTGCTTCTAGGTAAAGCAAACATTGGTGTGCGTAGAGTTGTATCGGTGGTCGATAGAACTTGAGAGAATATTAATTCTACCATTAGCTCCTCGTTGGGTTCGACACTCTTACTTATCGAAAAAGGCTACAAACGATACCCTATACTTGTGGGTTATCAGTTATGTTGTTGTCCTTTGGTGCCCATCATATGAGCGCGCGGGTGGATCACACCATAGGGTTAGTTGTATGTTGATAGGACTATGCATTGGAGGGCAAGAGTGATGGAAACTTTTTCCTACCATAGAAATTGATTCAAACGGGATTGAAGGGGGGCCAATATATCTTAATGCTATGGTTGGGTTTTACCTTAATGAACTTTAGTAATTGCGGATGCTTGCTAATAGTTCCAATCATAAGTGCATAGAATTTGAAGTAAGGGATGACATGCTAGCAGTGGCCTTTCCCTCATAAAAACTTGCTATCAGTCTAGTAACTTAGCCAATTGCTTAGGAACAATTCGAAAAATCCTACCACCACTTTTCCACACTCGCTATACTAACTTAATTGTAACTTTATTAGAACATCACCTAATTTTTATTTTCACGTTCTTTATTATCTTGCAAACTTATCCCACTACACCTACAAAGTACTTCTAGTTTTATTACTTGTTTGTTGGTAAAGCAAACGTTGGTGTGCGTAGTGTTGTATCGGTGGTCGATAGAACTTGAAGAGAATATTAATTCTACCTTTAGCTCCTCGTTGGGTTCGACACTCTTACTTATCGAAAAAGGCTACAAATGATCCCCTATACTTGTGGGTTATCACCACGATCCGCCTGAAGAGGAGCTTCCACCGGCTCCGCCTGCCGGCGCGGAGAACCAGGACTTCCATAATCAACCCACATCCTTGCATGTATCATGTCAAAATTTTGCATTTTTGGGGGTCCGTTTGCTATATTTAAGCCATTAAATGCATTTCTAGGCATTCAATGGATATAATCCAAATTTGAATTGCGGGTACACTAAAAAATAGCAAGGAATGGTTTGAAAAATCTTATTAGTGCTCTTTAGTACTCCCTCCGTTCCAGAATATAAGGTGTATTCATTTTCGTGCAAGTCAACCATTTCAATGTTTGACCAAGATTATAGAATAAAATAACAACATCTGCAATACCTATAATAGATAAAATATGAAACTACTTTTTATGATGGATCAAATGATATAAATTTTGTATTATGGATATTGATATATTTTTCTAAAAACTCGGTCAAACATACACTCGTTTGACTTTTGAAAAAACAAATACACTTTATATAAAGGAATGGAGGGAGTATATGTTTAGTCTTTGTGTCAGAAAAAAAATAAGGAGTCTCATACATGAGGTGGCCAAGATCGGGGCACCAACATGGTGGTTATTGGCATTTTAATTCAGAAAAAACAAATGATGCACAAAAATCATGAAACTTGACATGGTGTCATGATATGACCCATAGAGGTCATGGTAAAAAATACCGAATGTTTCAAAAAAGTTGTCACGTAGACTGCTTACAAAGTGGACCATCTCCGAGGAAGAAATTAGGTTTCGAGAGGGAACGGGTCAAGTTTGCATGTGAATCGAGCGCTGCTTTTGTCGGTTGACCAGGAAACTTTTTCCACATTCAGTACACACCATTACATGTATCTAGTCAAAATTTGGCATTTTTCGGGATCTGTTTGCTATATTTAAGCAATTAAATGCATTTCTAGACATTTAATGGATATAATTCAAATTTGAACTGCATGTACATGAAATAATCGTCAGAAATGGGTTGAATTTTTTTATTAGTGGTATTTAGTCTATGTTTGCGCCTCACGCAAGGAAAAATAAGGAGTCTCGTACACCAAGTGGCCGGGATCGAGGCACCAACATGGTTGTTATTGACATTTTAATTCAGAAAAAATTAGATGATGCCCAAAAATTATGAAACTTGGCATGGTGTCCTCATACGGCCCATAGAGGCTGTGCTAAAAAATTGAGAACGTTTTGCAAAAATTGTCAAGTAAAGTGCTTACAAACCAGACCATCTCCAAGGAAGAAACTAGGTTTCGAGAGGGAATAGGTAAGTTTGCATGTGAATCGGGCGCTGCTTTGTCGATTGACCTTGATTTTTTTTTCACACTCAATACACACCATTACATGTATCATGTGAAAATTTGGCTTTTTTGGGGATCGGTTTGATGTATTTAATCAATTAAATATATTTCTAGACACTTGAAACAGACTGGTGTGCATGCGAAGCGACCGCTCCTTTCTTGATTAGTGTTCGAACATTTTTAACACTCAACATACACCATTACATGTGACATGCCAAAATTTGGCATTGTTTCGGATCTGTTTGGTATATTTAAGCCTTTAAGTGCATTTACCTTTATTAAATACCTAGAAATCCATTTAATGTCCTAAAAATAGCTAATTAATAGGAAAAAGGGCCAAACTCCTACACGAGACATTAAATTATGTACCTTTAATGTAGATATTTTTTGGCCCATAAGACTAGATCTAAAACACTAAATCCTATTGTCTTGGAAGTGGCAGGTGTTTGATTGCGCCTGCCACTGGTAACAGCTGTCCAGATTTGAGTTGGGACAAATGTTACTAGTGGCGGGCACAAAACCGGGCACGCCACTGCTACTTAACTTACCAGTGGCGGGGCAGCAATACGTGCCCGCCACTGGTATTTTTGAACAGATTTTCCGCGGGACCAATAATTCCAGTGGCGGGCACGTGTTGCTACCCGCCACTGGTAACTCGAGCGCCGAATGGGGGGGGGGGGGTAGTAGTTGCATATCCGTCACTAGACATGCAATCGCAAAGTGTATCCCCCAAGTACAAGTGTTCTTCCTTAACTGGTCAATTACTTGGTTTTACTCTGTTATTAAGTGAAGAGTTAGTATATGTTATTTTTTGTAAAAAAAAAAATGTTTGTGGATGGATAAATGGTGAATTTTGTGCTTCGACCAACTAGATTCAAAGAAGCAAGATATAGAAGCTGAGGGGAGGGAATGTATGAATCGACTTAATGGTTTAGAGAGACAGGGCCGAGCCGGCAAAATCCGGGGTCATGTGTGAAACTCTAAAACGGGCCCTATTTCGCTCGAAAAATTGAACTAATAAACAATTCTAATGTATATGATATAATATTTTACATAACCTTTCTTTTACGCTTCTGGAACAGACTGATGTTTCCCCATGATGATTCAAATATGTATTCTTGAAACACAAGATATACAGATGAATAAAATAAAATTGAACTATTGAGGATTAACAAAATTGCTACTTCTAACTCACGTAGTCTATAAGGTGATCGTCAATCGAGAAGTCGAGAACCGATCACTAGGCCCTAGGGATTCCTGCTGACAGTAGCCAAAACTAATTAGAAATTTAGTCAGGATTTAGTAAATACAGTAGTCAAAAGGGGACCAACTCACCAGGCACTGGATTGGAGATCAGAAATTGAACCGTCGCATCTCGCATGTCGTCACTCGCCGAGTCGCCGTCGCCCGTCGCTGGCGCCGGTCGTCGCTCGCCGGGTTCGTCACGCCCTTGTTTGTATGGAATCGGATCGTCGCGAGTGGCGACCTGGCGCTGGACAAGGAGTCGGGGTCTCGGGGACGGAACCGGTGGCATCTCGCGAGCGAGTAGCAATGCAGACACGTGATACACCCACGACCGAGTCGTCCGGCAGAGTTGTGAACGCGGCCCCGCGCCCAGCGGGATGCAGCCAAGCGTCTAGATTCCATAAATCAGCCCGATTCCCTTCCTATTGCTGGTATGCTTATATAAAAAATTTGGGCCCTATGCGGGCCGCACAGTTGGCACACCTATGGGCCCGACCCTAGAGAGAGAAGAGGAGGGAGATATTTTCTGCATGGAGGAGAAAGATAAGAGAGAAAGAGAAAGGAAAAGATGCATGAAGGTGGCGGCGTCCATGTAGTCAAATAGCGTGCATTATTGGTCAAGCCTTTTGACCCAGCCATTTCTTTTCCAACAATTGTAGTGTACAATGGTCCAGCTTTTGGCTTCTAAATGTGTTTTTCTTCTTGTGCCTTTGTTGTTTGTTGGAGGAGGTGGACGGCAGAAAAACACAAACTGCAAAAAAACAACACCACCAACAACACACGCACACAAAGGACCATAATTTTTCGCTGACGTTGTTTAGACGTGACATAATCATGTCTCGTCTAAATGAGGCTTAGACAGGCCCTAAACTAAACTAACCAACCAAATAATCAGTAGACAAATTCAAAAAGAAAAAAAAACCGGAAATGATAAATTCCGAACGTTCGGATTTTAAGCATGGCAATCCGAACATTTTTCATGGCAACTTTAGTTCGCGCGAGGTTGACAAACATGGCAATTTTCTGACAAAAAAACGAACTGGGACAAAGTTGCCATGTTTTAACAACTAAAGTTGCCACCTCGCCTCAACTAAAGTTGACATGAAAAAACGTTCGGGATGACATACTTAAAATCCGAACGTTCGGGATTTATCGAGGTCCAAAAAAAAATCAGTAGACGTCACCATGGTGGACTCGAGGTCGCAGCAACCTCTCTGGCCGCTCACGCCACGGACTAATAATTCAACGCCACACCAGCCACGCATTCTCCATTTTTCACTATCAAACTTTCTATCTGTAATAATTACATTCTATTGTCTCTTTTTGACAGACGAATGCACGAACAGTAGAACTTGACGAATGCACGACCTATAAATTTGACTGAGCATCGGGTGCACCACCTGAGAATTCACCGGCAAACGGAAGTGCTCCGCCATGTCACCGATCATGGCCACTATCGTAGCTCTTGCTTTGTGCTTCGCACCTCCTCCGGGTGCAGCGGCGACCGTCTCGGAGCGGCGTCCGCTGCGGGGCAACGACACGCTGGTCTCGGCACAGGGCAAGTTCGAGCTCGGCCTTTTCAGCCCTGCTGGCAGCTCCGGCGGAAGGTTCTACCTCGGGATCTGGTACAAGAACATCCCCGTCCAGACCGTCATCTGGGTCGGCAACCGCGCGAGTCCTCTGTCTACCGTCGCCTCCGCCGAGCTCCGGGTCTCCACTGACGACGGCAACCTCCAGCTCTTTGGTCCCACCGACGCCTCAGCCTCGCCGGTCATCGTCTGGTCTTCGAACTTGTCGTCTTCGTCTCTGTCCTCGTCGCCGGGCTCGAACACGGCGGAGATCCGCGACGACGGCAACCTGGTTCTCGTGGACGGCGACAACTCTTCCAACGTGCTGTGGCAGAGCTTCGATCACCCGACGGACACGATGGTGCCCAACGCGTGGGTCGGGGAGAACAAGCTCACCGGCGAGTACCAGGTGCTGACGTCGTGGCGCAACGCCCAAGACCCTGCGCCCGGGATGTTCAGCAACACGGTGGACCCAAATGGCACCAGCGAGTTCTTCTACCTGTGGAACAGGTCCCGCGTGTACTGGCGGACAGGCGTATGGACAGGGAGCGTCTTCGCAAGGCTGCCAGATGGGGCCAAAAACTTCATCTACAAAACGACGTATGTCGAGACGCCGGCGTACCGGCGCGCCACCAACGTGCTCTATGACAACGCAACCATCACGCACATCGTGCTCGATCACGCCGGCCAGGGGAAGATGTACGTCTGGATGCCCACGAGCCAGAGCTGGCAAGTCTTGTGGAGCGCGCCCATTGTGCAGTGCGACGTGTACGCGCTCTGTGGCGCATTCGGCGTTTGCGACCAGAGAGGCCAGTTACCTTGCCGGTGTCTGCCCGGGTTCGCTCCGGTGTCGGAGGGGGAGTGGACGGTCAGTGACTGGAGTAGTGGGTGCCGCCGGAGCTCGCCACTCACATGCGCACGCAACGGATCGACAACGGACGGGTTCCTGGCGCTGCCGGACGTGAAGCTCCCCGATGACTCGCTCACCGTGGGCGCTGCCCAGAGCAAAGTAGAGTGTGAATCAACTTGCCTAGAGAGCTGCTCTTGCCAGGCCTACGCCTTTTCCGCCGAGCGGTGCATCGTCTGGCACGGAGAGTTCCGCAACCTTCAGCAGCTCTACGCGGACTCCGGCATCCCCGGGTCAAACCTCTATCTCCGGCTTTCACAAACAGGATTACAAGATCTGCGCGGCACAAATAGGAAGGGGAGAACGATATGGCTTGTCCTTGGCATCACATTGGCCGGTGTTGCAACACTGGGCACGTCGGTAATACCAGCCTGGAGAATTCTTCTTGCGCGGAAGCGAGAGGCCATGATGGCAAATGACAAGGGATCCTCCTTGGCGGTGTACAGCTACGGCGACCTCCGTGCCGCCACGAAGAACTTCTCGGAGCGGCTGGACGGCGGTGGTTTCGGCTCGGTGTACCTTGGCGTCCTGAAGCTGCACAAGGGAGACAACGCGACCCAAGTCCAGGTGGCAGTCAAGAAGCTGGAAAGACTTGGGCAAGGCGACAAGCAGTTCCGGACGGAGGTGAGCACGTTGGGCTGCATCCACCACGTGAACCTTGTCCGGCTCCTCGGGTTCTGCTCGTCTGGCGACGAGAAGATGCTCGTGTATGAGTACATGCCCAGAGGCTCCCTCGACGGCCTGCTCTTCCGTGGCGACGCGTGCCTAAGCTGGCGCGACCGGTACTGCATCATGGTCGGCGTGGCGAGAGGGCTGGCCTACCTGCACCATGGCTGCCGCGAGTGCATCATACACAGCGACATCAAGCCGGATAACATCCTGCTGGATGAGGACATGTCCCCGAGGACCGCCGACTTCGGGATGGCGAAGTTGGTGGGGAGGGACTTCAGCCGCGCACTGACAACGATGCGGGGCACCATCGGGTACCTTGCGCCGGAGTGGATCTCCGGCCAGCCCATCAGCGCCAAGGCGGACGTGTACAGCTTTGGGATGCTGCTTTTCGAGCTCATCTCGGGGCGGCGCAACTCCGAGGGGTACAACATGGTGGAGGCAACAGCTAGTGGGAGTAGTGACTTGTGGACTTTCTTCCCCGTGTGGGCCACAAGAAAGGTTGTGGAAGGGGAGCTGGGCGTTGTGGCTGACCCGAGGCTGCACGGCGAGGTGAGTCTGGAGGAGCTGGAGCGGGCGTGCAGGATGGCGTGCTGGTGCATCCAGGACGAAGAGGCGCAGCGCCCGGCCATGTCGCAGGTCGTGCAGGCACTGGAGGGCGCTGTCCACGTCCACGCGCCACCAGTGCCGCGAGCGCTGCAGCACCTCACCACGTGAGCTCATGTAATTTCCCGAAAAAGAGAATTAACTTTAGAACAAGATAATTGTACTGCGATAAAGTTTTTACGTAACCTTCCTAACAAATTCTCTCCCTCCCTGATTTTCACGCAGGTGGGGCCCTTCCTTTCCCTGTCTCCAATTAAAGTTGTCCATGTGGCTTATTACGTTAAACACGTGGGTTTACGTAGGTGTAGCATTACCCATTGTACTGTGTACACATCAAGGTCCGACCGAAATTACTAGTTAAGCAATACAACTGCACACACACATGCAGAAAGTATAAGAAAAATCGGGACATGACAAGAAGCAACCAGAGAAACCGGGACATGACAGGAGCCCAACAAACTTTGTAAAAAGAACCTTATATAAATGAATATTACAACTAAGTCCATTTAGGTCCCTGCAAACAACCAAATCTGAAACCAGTCGTTGTATTAAAGAGAAAATGGCAGATAAATAGAAGGGATCCCAGATAAGTATAAGTGATGATGTTGATAACTAAATAACCTACAAATCGAACGGGTATCCGCTATTCCGGCCCGGGAAAACACTTAGTTTGGCTCGGGTGAGAAAAGAGAAAGACTATTGTCGTCTGTCATTTCACGCCCTATTGACATTATGACTAAGAATAGGGTTGCCCATTTCTGTTGTGGTCCATGGGATCTTAGAGTTGCGAGTTAGCTTAGAGTTAGTTTAAGAATCACAAGGGAAGGCAAAGGTAGATAATCTAGTTCCACCTCTTTACTAGAGAGCCATACGCAAGATTTGTATAACTGACCGTTAAGATAACTGGCATAACCAGAAGTATAGAACCTTCCTTTTACAAGAAGGGGGGACTTGTGATTGGTTTTCTACAGGGAAGAGAGATACCAAGCCGGGCAACTTCCCCTACTAACTACTAAACACAAAAGCCAAGGTGACCCAGAACAATTATTTCACTTATTTCTAGTTTAAGTATAAGTTGTTGTGCACGAAAAATATAAATACATATTTGTAAGTTGTTTTGTATGAAAAATACTAAACCATGATGGCACGTGTTGCCTATTTTTGCAATAGAATGGTAGGTACCTCTATGAAACTATGAAAGTTAATTCCCAAATACTCTATAACGCAGCTGCACTATTTGGCAGCACCCAGCGCAACGTGCACGAGCTGTCTGATCTTGATGGACAGCTCCGCATCGGGGGCAACGTCCGTGCGCTCCAGACACACGTGGTGACAGGGGACGGACGACGCCGCGTATAGTGGGTGGGAGCCCACGAACAGTAATTTCAGAGGAACCCGCCCACCACCACCGATCTCCTAGTTCGAATATCGGGAGTCGTGTTGCTCTCTTTCTCTCACGCGATTTCCCCATTTCCCCAACGACGAGCGACGGCGGGTCGCGATTCGGGCGGTGGGTTCACCGACGATTCGTCATCGCGAGAGGTCGTCCACGGGCGCGCGTCGTTAGCGGCAGGCGAAGGTAACCACTACGTCCTCCCCGCGCCCTCTTTTCTGTCGTGTCCGTTTTGGGTGTGGGTTTGAAGGATGTGTACTATGGTTCGACAGCGGTTGTCACCGGGGTCGCGGCTGCGTGGGGGAAGTGAATCATGGTGCTCTCGGAGGTGATGGAGATGACCCCCGCTCGTTTATTGTTGAGTCTAGTGACTCAATTTGGGCGGGGGGGGGGGGGGTGCCGGAGCGTCTTGGGGGTTGGGTGTTTTCGGGAGCGAAGTAGGTGGTAAGGGGGTCAGGGGTTTGCCGGTGAAGGCCATGAATTGGACAAGAGAGGAGGATACAATGTGTGTTGGATTGGGGGATTTTGGGGGTCAGGATGAGCTCTTACTCGTGAAATTTTTGTTTTGGTGGAATTTGACCCCTTTGGCTTATCTGTTGAGGATCTTCATTTCAGGATGGTGGTGCTCCGATGTGATAGCCCCGACGAACTCTATCTGCTCTGTGCTAGCTCCTCCACCACTTCGACCGCGCTTCTCGCCAACACAACCAGTTCCACACTTTGGCATGCTCGCCTCGGTCACCCTATCTATGCCGCTCTATCTAGGGTTTTAGCTACTTTTCCTTTCCAATGTAATAAAGGGCAAGAACACTCATGTCACGCTTGCCGGCTAGGAAAACATGTACGTCTCCCTTTTCAGGATTCCTCTCATATTGCCCCCTCTTCGTTTCATACTCTTCACTGTGATGGTTGGACGTCTAGTAATTCGGGGTTTTCCTTTTTCCTTCTTATCTTAGATGACCACACACATTATGCATGGCCGTTTCCCTTACGTCGAAAATTTGATGTTTTTGAGATACTCATAACTTTCCATGCATATGTAGCTACTCAATTTCGGCCTCGCATTCTCCAATTTCACACCGACAACGAACGCATGTTTGATAAATGGGCGTTTCACTCCTTCCTTGGCTCCCACGGGATCTTATTTCAACTCTCATGCCCTTACACGTCCCAGTAGAACAGCCGCATCGAGCGCATAATTTGCACACTCATCGACGGCATGCGCACGCTCCTTTTCCACTCCCATGCACCCACCCGGTAATGCCAAATAAACAAGAATAATTTCATAATTTTGGTAGGATATTATAATTTCATAATCAACCATTTATTAGGGCATCTCCAGCAGCTCCCCTATCTCTAAAATAACCGTCGTTTACGGGAAGTTAGGGCAAAAAAGCTTTTCCAGCATTTCCCGTAAAGTGACCATAACTTTAGAGGATTCCGTAAAATTGGCTCTTTCTTCCCGTAAAGTTTTGACAGGCTAGTCACCGCCTGAAACTTCACTGTGTGCCTTGTCGGAACCTCGTCGGGACGTTGCCGCCGCCGCCACGCTCGCACCGCCCCTCGCTGGCGGCCGTCCCGCACCCGAGCCGATGGCCACCGCACTGCCCCTTGCCGGCGACCATCACGCGTGTCACTGGCTGGTGGGTCCTTGGGCATTATCTATTTTTGTTTAATTAATAATAAAATAAAAATGGATTTAGGGAAAGAAGTTTACGGGAACTGGAGAAAGTAGCTCTTGTCTCTTGCACAACTACCCAAATATTACTATCATCCGTAAAACCAGTTTTACCAGAAGTTTTTTGAAGGGAGTTATTGGAGTTGCTCTCAGGGTGCATAAATATGTTGTGCTATGCTTGTGGGAGTGGTGTGGTTCTCGAGGATTTCTTCTGGCTGTGGGGATCGCCGGATCGTCAAGGAGCTTCATCGACGGTTATTCCTTCTTCTTTGTCTCCGGGATGGATGTGGTCTTCTAGACCTGTTCGGCGACTTCCCGTCCACAACCAACAACGTTAGACCAGCTCAGGGTAGAGCGACAGCGGCGGCGCGCCGTCGACATGGTCTGGAGGTTGAAGACGAAGGGCATCTTATGGATTTCGTTGTAATTTTCGTTTTTTGTTGAGGTGCTTTTTACTGTTCAATGTTTCTTTTAATGCCAGGGTCTTTTTCACAAAAAAATAAAAAGTTGTGCTAGCTCATCTCTTCAATCAGAATAAATAAAGAAAAGAAAACATTACGCCCCTACGAACCGTGTCATCCCATTATCTCTGCAACCAAGCCAGTAAATGGAGCGGTAATAACTAAAGTTTTTGACTTCCTTGCTCCTTCACATCTCAAACTTCCATCAAGCAGCTGGCTTCCTGCTCTTCCACTGGCCACTGCACTCGCAAGGAGAGCTAGTTAGTTTGACCACCATTTGTCACGACGGCAAGTACGGCGCCAGGCCCAAGTACCAGTGAAGCAACCGAAGCGGGCTGGCCCAAGAGGAAACGATGGCCCAATCGCCACTTCGACCCAGAGACTTGGGAAATGTAATATAGTGGAGTGTGGATAGTGTGTGAGGGAACGGCTGATCAGATCGGATGTAATCTTTTCCCCTTCTCCTCTAGAACCCTAGTACTTCCACTTCTTCTCCCCAATTCCTCTGAACTATTCCCAATTCCTCCCTTGTATCGGAATGTTGCAATAGATCGAGAAGAGGAACGTAACATATGCTATCAGATTTGCCGGATTACCTCCAAAAACCCACCTACACCACGCGATAACAGTTGCAATCCTCGGCGATGGAGCAGAAAGTGGAGGAGTTGGCGGCGGCGCTCATGTCAATTCAGGAGCAGATTACCGCCATCATGAAGGTGGTGGAGTCGTCCTCATCACTGTTCGCCCAAATCCAGCGTGCAGTGGTGGATCTAGCCACGTGGTGGCCGACTCTAGAGAAATCCATCATGGATCTCCGTGAGGAACTGGGCGGCGTGCGCAAGGATCTGGATCGAGTTGCGCTCAATCCAGTGCTCGCCCTTAAGCCGGCGGACTTCCCGCCCATATTTCCATGACCTGGTGGCGCGCCGATCCCCAATGTTGGCAGCAGCCCCGTCGGGCCCGAAGGCCGCCGCATCGACACTGTTCACCGGGGGAGGGGCTTGCAACGGAGTGGTCACCACTCTCGTTCAACCTCCGGGCACTGGTACGTCCCGTGTTTCCAATCCACATACTGCTCTCTATCCATCGTCACCGGAGCATTTGTATCGACCACCGGCGCGCTCACCACTGCGTGATCCGTCCCGTTCTGGTAGTCCTCGTCCCACGCGCTCGGGCAGCCCACATTTCCGTCGCCCTTCTCTTCTGCCGAGACCCAAAATGGATTTTCCATCCTTTTGGGGTGAGTGCCCTCGCAGTTGGAAACGCAATTGCGAATCGTATTTTTGTGTGTTTCATTTGGATCCGGAGCTTTGGGTTGACACGGCAGCCATGCACTTCATGGGTGAGGCTATGGTGTGGTTTGAGAACAACCAATTTGATCTTAGTTCCTTGGAGTGGGGCAAGTTTTGCACTATTGTGTGTGAACAGTTCAAGAGGAATGAGTTTGCCGGGTTACTTCGCCAGTTGTTTCATCTTCGACAAACAGATTCCGTGTCAGATTATACTTCTAAGTTCAATGAGATTATGCATTCATTACTGGCGCATAGCTCTACTTGGGATCCAGCATTGTTTCCTTCTCATTTTGTCGATGGTCTTAAGGATGAAATCCGTGTTGTTGTGCTTATGCATAATCCCAAGGACCTCTAGACTGCTGTTTCTTTGGCCTATTTGCAGGAAGAGGCATTGGAGATCTTCAAACGAGGCGAGCTGCGTCGGCTGGACACGGGGTCTGATAACCCACAAGTATAGGGGATCGCAACAGTTTTCGAGGGTAGAGTATTCAACCCAAATTTATTGATTCGACACAAGGGGAGCCAAAGAATATTTGCAAGTATTAGCAGTTGAGTTGTCAATTCAACCACACCTGAGACTAAATATCTGCAGTAGAGTGATCAGTAGCACAGTAGTATGATAGTTTGATAGCAGCAGCAATAAGAGTAACAGTAGCAACAGTAGTAATAGCAATTGTGACAGCAGTAGCAACAGTAGTAACTTAGCAAGAACAATATGTATGAAGCTCGTAGGCATTGGATCGGTGATATTGTTGGATAACATTCATCATGTAACAGTCACAACCTAGGGCGACACAGAACTAGCTCCAATTCATCAATGTAATGTAGGCATGTATTCCGTATATAGTCACACGTGCTTGTGATAAGAACTTGCATGACATCTTTTGTCCTACCCTCCCATGGCAGCGGGGTCCATAAGGAAACTAAGGGATATTAAGGCATCCATTTAATAGAGAACCGGAACAAAGCATTAACACTTCGTGAATACATGAACTCCTCAAACTATGGCAATCACCGGAAAGAATCCCAATTATTGTCACCTTGGGGTATGCGGATCATAACACATAGCAGGTGCATATAACTTGCAAGATCGGATCAAGAACACAAATATATTCGTGAAAACATAAAGGGTTCAGATCTGAAATCATGGTACTCGGGCCCTAGTGACAAGCATTAAGCATAACAAAGTCATAGCAACATCAATCTCAGAACATAGTGGATACTAGGGATCAAGCCTTTACAAAACTAACTCGATTATATGATAAATCTCATCCAACTCATCACCGTCCAGCAAGCCTACGAAGGAATTACTCACTCCCGGCGGTGAGCATCATGAAATTGGTAATGAAGGATGGTTGATGATGACGATGCCGGAAGATCCCCCTCTCTGGAGCCCCAAACGGACTCCAGATCTGGCCTCCCGATGAAGAACAGGAGGTGGCGGCGGCTCCATATCGTGAAACACAATAAAACTTCCTCTGCTATTCTTTTCTCTGGAATTGTGAATTTATAGGCAAGAGATTAGGGTCAGCGGAGCCACGTGGGCCCCACGAGCCACCAGGGCGTGCCTGCGGGGGTGGCGTGCCCTGGTGCCTCGTGGGCACTGGGTGGCCCCCCTTCTGTTGATGCTTGCGCCAATAATTTTTATATATTCCATAAAAATTCTCCAAAAAGTTTCATCCAATTCCAATAACTTTTATTTCTGCACAAAAAATAACACCAAGGTAGTTCTGCTGAAAACAACGTCAGTCCGGGTTAGTTTCATTTAAATCATGCAAATTAGAGTCCAAAACAAGAGCAAAAGTGTTTGGAAAAGTAGATACGACGGAGACGTATCAGGGTCCGGCGGGCGATCGCATTTGAGAGGGGCCATGCCATTGCCACCACCTCCAGGCCGGCCTCCTCCGGCGGCAACGACTGCAGACGACAAGCGTACGGCGCCCAATGTTGTGGTGCACACCACCCCATCCACAGAAGAGAGACTGACCACGCCGCGGGCGTATCGGCGTGCACGTTGACTGTGCTATCTGTGTGGCGAGAAGTGGTCACGGGATCACAAATGCGCCACGGCAGTTCAACTACACGTCATTCATGAGTTGTTCGACGTCCTCGGCATTTCCGGTACAAATGATCAGCCTGAACATTTGGATGCAGTTACGACTGTCACACCATCTCCCGAGAAGCAGTGGAAGGCTTTGTAGCCCCCCAGACCATGCGTCTACAAGGAAAAATTCAGAAACAACAGGTGTTAGTGCTGATAGATTCAGGCAGCTCACACAGTTTTGTTAGTGATGTCTTGGCTGCGAGGTTGACAGGAGTGGTGGCTACCTCCTGCCCCTTCCAGGTGCGTATTGCCAATGGTGGTCGCCTGTAGTGCACGCATGAACTTGCTCAGTGTCAGTGGGTTGTACAAGGACATAAATTCTGCTCGACATTGAAGGTGTTACCACTTGGGTGTTATGATGTTATTATTGGCATGGACTGGCTAGAGGCTCATAGCCCTATGGATGTTCATTGGGGCAAGAAACAAATGCAATTTCTGCATCATGGCAAGAAGATTCTCCTGCAAGGAGTTCAGGCCAAGCTGTAACAGTGCTTTCAACTGTCTTCTCATCAGTTGTGTTCCTTGATTGACAGTAATGATGTACACCAAGTGATTCAGCTCTGTACAGTGGATGGCGTGACTGAAGGAGCACCTATACCAGCTAAAGTAGCAAAAGTGTTGCAATAGTTCTGCCATTGATGACCCACAAGTATAGGGGATCAATCGTAGTCCTTTCGATAAGTAAGAGTGTCGAACCCAACGAGGAGCAGAAGGAAATGACAAGCGGTTTTCAGCAAGGTATTTTCTGCAAACACTGAAATTATCGGTGACAAGTAGTTTGATAGCAAGATAATTTGTAACAAGTGACAAGTAGCAATAGTAACTAAGGTGCAGCAAGGTAGCCCAATCCTTTTGTTGCAAAGGACAGGCCGGAACGATCTCTTATAATAAGCTAAACGTTATCGAGGACACATGGGAATTTCAACTAGTCACTTTCATCATGTTTGCTTGATTCGCGTTCGCTACTTTGATAATTTGATATGTGGGTGGACCGGTGCTTGGGTGATGTTCTTACTTGAACAAGCCTCCCACTTATGATTAACCCCTCTCGCAAGCATCCGCAACTACGAAAGAAGAATTAAGATAAATCTAACCATAGCATTAAACATATGGATCCAATTCAGCCCCTTACGGAATAGCGCATAAACTAGGGTTTAAGCTTCTGTCACTCTAGCAACCCATCATCTAATTACTACTCCACAATGCATTCCCTTAGGCCCAAAGATGGTGAAGTGTCATGTAGTCGACGTTCACATGACACCACTAAGAGAATCAACAACATACATATCATCAAAATATCGAACGAATACCAATTTCACATGATTACTTATGACAAGACTTCTCCCATGTCCTCAAGAACAAAAGTAACTACTCACAAATCATGTTCATGTTCAAGATCAGAGGGGTATTGAATAGCATAATGGATTTGAACATATAATCTTCCACCAAATAAACCAACTAGCATCAACTACAAGATGTAATTGCTACTTGTGAGCTGCGTTGGGATTTCCCCGAAGAGGAGGGGATGATGCAGTACAGTAGAGATAAGTATTGTAGGAGATATGCCCTAGAGGTAATAATAAATGTTATTATTTATCCCCATGTTCGTAATTAAGTTTATATTCCGTGCTATAACTGCTATGGTTCTCGAGTCTACAATAACCATGAGGCTCGGAGGAAGACTCATATGCACGTGTGGAATAATAAATGGTAAAATGTATTCCTAGTCTGGCCTCTAAGACTAGCTCAAGTGTTGCATGATGGTTCTATTTTCCTAATCATGGGCATGACTATGCCGGCAAGTTTGAGGGCACAATGTTAGTAGAACCTTGTTGTTGAATCGACCCGAATTGATGTTATGCTATGAGATACATTCGTCACAAGTTAATGGTTAATAACACAGAGAAAGTTAATGTTTGCATAATTTCTTAGACCATGAGAGTATCGAGTTTCTTCATGCTTGCTTCATGAACTTTGGGGTTTGTTAAACGTCATCCGTAAATGGGTGGCTATTACGGCGGCTTACGGGTTCATGGAAAAGTATGTCAAGTAACTTGATAGCTCAAGATTGGGATTTGCTCCTCCGACGATGGAGAGATATCTCTGGGCCCTCTCGGTGTTACGGTATCCATCATCGTCTGGCCAGACACAATGTGATTTGATCACAGGGATGCCGGAACACGGGAACGAGAAAAGAGAACAAAACCAGTAACGAGGTAACTGGCATAGTGGACAAGTTGTTGATCCACGGGGATGCCAATAAATCTCACCTCGGGTATTTGTAACATATCGCGAAGCAACAGGAATAGCACACGACAACTGGAGGTTCACTCGAATATTTATTCGTGTGGGTATAGGGGTCAATATGGGTGTCCACGGCTCCGATGTTGATCATTCATCGGAAAGAGTTCTGGTCATGTCTAGGCTTCACTGAACCTATAGGGTCACACGCTTAAGGGTCATCTATCTGCTGAATACTAGACAGGGAGTCTGAGAGAAAGTCACCGAAAAAGTTTCGGAGACAGCGGAAAAGTTCCGGAGAGAGAGCACCGGAATAGTTTCGGTAAAACTGAAAAATTGTTTTAGGGTATACCATTGAGTCAAATTGGTTTTGGCACACGTCTGGAAATTCTTGGAGGGTGCCAGAATTGTTCTGGAAACTTCTGGGATTTTTCCGGGATAAAAACCGGAAATGTTCCGGAGCTGCCGGAACCGGTTTGGTTGCTTTTCGCAGATGAAAATCACTAATCCGGAATTGTTTTGGAATGCGTCCAAAATCATTTTAGTGGGTACTGGAATTATTCTAAGACCCACAGAAATATTTTCGGATTTAACGGTCGCAGAAAAATGTTTCCATGAATAGTGAAAGTGCTTTTTGGGTGGCTTCTTAGAGAAGCCACCTTGAGGGCCTTTTGGTATTTTTCCCCTTGGCTTCTTGGAGAAGCCACCCTTGGGCTTGGCCTATAAATAGGGGTGGAGGGGGATGCGTAAAGACTCACTCTTTCTCACATACACATGCCATTGCAATGATCTGGCTTCTTCTCTCCCTCCCCGCGAAATAGTTTCGTACAGCCGAAAGGCTGTCTGGGTTCCGGTGGGAACTAGTTCTGGACGGCGAAGCCCTGGCGGATAGATGACACCGTATGTGTGCAACCCCGTAGAGAGGTCGTAGGTTCGATCTTTTTGCCTGAGGGGTTGTTCGAGAGTGCCTCCCGAAGGGCTGTCCGAGTGACCGTCCGAGTTTCGAGTGTCCTCCCGAAGGGCTGTCTGAGTGACCGTCCGAGTTTCGAGCGTCCTCCGAAGGGCTGTCCATGACACCGTCCGAGGGACTGTCCGACTGCCTCCCGGAGGGCTGTCCGAGGGGCAGACGAGGGAGAACATCCTCGCGGTTGGGAGGTTGTAAAATCCTAGCCGCGGGGATCTGCACCGCCGATCGTCATCGACTCTACTTCCGCTGCGCTACGAGTCGGTAATGAAAAGGTCAAACCTTGTATGCAGTCTCCATAGTGGTCCTGGGCTGGTGCGTAGGTCGAATTTTTTTTGTTTTCTGCTGCATTCCCCTACGGTGGCATCATGAGCCGTGCTATGCGTAGATGCAGGTTATGATCTAGAATACATAGAGATGTATGGGTGTTGCACAATATAATTTGTAGTAGATGAGTTCTACTGCTGATAATTATTTGTGCGGGTAGCAGATGAAATCTGTTACCCGATGTTCTTGTTGCTTCCCTAGAATTTGCATATTTCCGATCTTGATAACAGCATGGTGGAGTTTCAAAGTTCTGGCAATCCGCGATCCTGATTGATCAACGAAGTGCTAACAGTTCATTGAATTCAACCATAGTTAGAGAGAAAGATGAAATTTCGCTGACAAAAGGGCAATACAGATATGATCTGCACGGGGGTCATGCGTATGACGAAGTTCAGTATGGGGCTCGAGATTTTATTATCTCGTGTTTCATACACCCCGCAAGTTAATCTAGCGACTTGAATAATCATACTTGATGATGAACGTTGGTAGCTTCGGTTTGTTTCGAAACCTTAGAAGCCACGTAAAATAAAATTTTGCATAAACTGATTAGAGGCGTCTAACTTGGTTTTGCAGGATGTGCATGTGATGTGGTATAGCAGTTCTCACATTAATTTGATTATGTATGAGATGACTATACAATGTAAATTAACATCACCTGCGTGTCATGATTCGGCATGATGGCTGGAGCCATATGATTGTCACTTTAATGGCCTGCATGTCAACCTTATGTAATGCACTTATTTTATTAGCTATGGACATAGCAATATTATCTGGTGCATCGACAAGGTGGTGGCAATCTTCGCAAAGGTGAACACCGACGCGAATGCCGAAGACGAAGAAATTAAAGACTTCTCCGTCAGAAAGGGCTATACCGTATCAAGCTATTATGAAATTGCCTGAGATGTTTATCCCTTATGGTGCACCCTTCTTGATTGCGCGGTAGTCGCTTTTTATTAGGGTGATCTCTCACAAAAATATCAAGTAGTTAGTGTTCTCCCAAGTGTAGCACCGTCACGGCACCTATCTTTTCGGGGTGCGTCATGTTTCCATGAGTTCGAACGATTAGAGAAGTGTGAGGCGGGTGAGTTGAGACCTCGCAGCGAGATCACTTGGTTGTCTTGACGTTCTGGCTTGAGAGTCCTGATCTCGGAACATGCCCATCGAAAGATGAACAAAAGTCACATAGAGATGTGATCGTCAAGTTGGCCTACCGATTGAAATTCCCGTCATCAGTGATGTTTCCATCAATGGCGTTGAATTGAAATGCGGGTCTTGTATCACTCACAATCAATTATGAGAGATATTGGTTTGAGTGGGAGCGCACTGTAGAATTAACTTGCTTAATTCTCAGTGCAATTAATTATGAACTTTGTCTAAGTGAAATTTGCATAATAGTTATAGAATAATGGCTCGCGTTTCCACCTTCCCTGTTAAAATTGAATAAGCTGTTAAATATCTGGTTAAAACTTTACGGTTGGTAACGTAATGTGAGGATTGTCCTCAAAAGTGCCGAGAAGGACTTTGTCCTATCGCATGCTTTTGGTATTCTCCCGCTAATGCTATGGATAATGTGACTCTCGTCCTTCGATCCAAAAGCTAGAATTCCGTTACGGTCAAGTGCAATATGTTTGCTTCCATGAGACCCGAACTTCAAAAGTTTGGGATAGCTATGTGATATTCATGGAACTGAAAATCATTTTCAGACACAAACAAAGGCTAAAAGATATGTGATATCCAAAGCAATGTTTGTTTTGCAAATTATTAGTAAAGTGTTTACTATGCATTTGACTGATAAAAGAAGGATCCAGAAGAACACCTGTCATATGATGAAAGGTGAATAAAACAACAACTTAAAGAGAAAGGAAATGTCCAAAGGGTGTTAGTATGACTTACACACCTAGGAAGTCCGGGGCTAACGCCACTCTTTAAATTGGATGCTTCTTCTGAGAGTAGGAGAAATACTGAAAGTTAAACTGTTAGAAGTATAAAGGCAAAAAGGAAAGAAGACTGGAATGTCCAGCTCATGTTTGAAAGTCATACAAGTTATTGATGTATGGAAGGCTGGTTAAAAGAAATAGTTCTTGAGAATTATGATTAAACATGTTAATCACTGATTCTTGGGTATTGTGAGTTGATCACAGAGATACCCGCTCGATTGCATTCTGTTGCGACTCGATGCAAGAACTACTACGGCCTAAAAGACTTGCCGGAGTGAGGTTTAGATACGCGCTGGGAACATAGTAAATGTTACTATACCTTCCATCGGTGTATTACCTATGTATTTATTTTCATGATTAATTTTAGAGTTTCATACACTCTAACCCATTGCATAAGGTATCTTGCAAGAAGGTTGTTCATAAGAGAACTTTTGATGCTCGGTGTTATGAATAACATAAGGGCCATACTTTCATTGTGAATGAGACGTATGTTATGAATATTGATAATAATACATTACCTCTATATTTACTTTCATAATTCATTTTAGAGTTTTATACACTCTAGCCCATTTGCATAATGTTTGTTGCAAGAGTGTTACTCATAAAAGAACAATTGTTGTTCAGTATTATGAATAACATAAGGGCCATACTTCCATCATGGATGGGACGTATGTTATGAATATTGATGGTAATATGATACATCCATAACACTGACGCTAAATGTCGCAAGACTAAAAGAATACCACACATGTGTGGCACTACATTTGGTCACATTGGAGAAACCCGCATGGAGAAATTCCATAATGAGGGATTTTGAAGTTGTTTGGTTATGAATCATCTGACACTTGCAACTTTCCTCCGAAAAGTGAAGTGACTAAAATACCATTCATAGGCCATAAGGAACGAGCAACGAACTTATTGGTGATCATACACTTTGATATATGTAGTCCGATAAATGTTATTGCTAGCAGTGGATTTATCTATCTTCAGATATGACTTAAGTGGATATATGGATATTTACTTGATGAGACACAAGTTTGGATCTTTTGAAGTCATTCAAAAGGTTTTCAAAATGAAGTAGAAATTATTGTCACAAGAAAATTATGTTTCTGCAATTTGATTGTGGAAAGGAATATTTGAGTTACAAGTTTAGCGAATGTCTGATGAGTTGTGAAAAGAGTTTCATAACTTACACCTCACGGAGCACCACTGTGAGTGGAATATCCGTGAAGATGTAATCAAACCATTTATGACATGGTAAGATCAAAGATGACATAAATTAATTTGCCATTATCCCTTTTAAAAGTAATGCTTTAGAGACTGCGGCTTTTACACTGAAAAGAGCACCATCAGATCTGTTGAAATGACGCCATGGTATGGTAACCCCAACCATGTTATGTCTTTTCTTAACATTTGGAATATGGGGCTTGTGTAAAATATTTACAAACCTATTCCAAATCAGACAAGTGCTGCTTTGTAGGTTATCCCATGTTATTGGGAATTCCTCCACTACTATACCGAGGCAAAAGGTTTTGCCACAAAACGGTATGCTTTTGAAGAAAATAGTTTTTGCAAAAAGGTGAGGGGGAGGATAGTGCAACTCGATGAGATAACAGTATCTTCGTCATCAGATCAAAGGAAAGAAACCTTGGAAGTAATTCCAGAGTTTCCTACTGCGACTGATACGGAAGCCTCTACATGAGATGTATGGACTTCGGTCAAACTTGCAACTGAACCACGTAGGCAAAACTCGTGCAAACCTCTCAGGTGCGCAAGCGAGATATTGTTGTTAGACAATAGTATACCTACGATACAAAAGGAAGTGTTGATGGGCCCTGACTCCGGAATTGGCTAAATGCCAATATAATCCGAGATAGTTTCCATAAATGATTCAATATTATATCTTGATAAACCCTTCGGAAGACTTAGAGTCTAACGAACATTAATAGAACTATAAACTGAGGTGGATAAAATGTTTATCCATAAAGCTCGACTTGTTGCAATAACAAATTCAAGGAGTTGACTACAATGAAGTCTCACCGTAGCGATGTTTAAAGTCAGATCGGGTTAAACTAGCAATTAATACATATTTCAATCATGAGATATGAAACATGGATGCCAAAAGGATTTCCATGAAATTGAAATACAAACTAGGACTTGTATGTGATATAGTCCAAAGTATTTTGTCGATCCAGAGGATGCTAGTGAGTATGCAAACTTCAGAGTTCCAGCGATGGACAGAAGAGAGAAAATGGAGTTGGAATCTTCGTTTTTGGTGAAATTGTCAAAAGAGTTTGATTTCATCAATGGATAACGAAGATGCTTATGGTTACAAGAAAGTATGTGGGAGCATAATAATATTTCTAAAAACCTGGTGTGCTTGACACATTGTTAACTAGAAATAATATAAATTTCTTGACACGAATTAGGACTTCATTGGAAATAGTTTTTCGATGAAGTGCTTGGGCTAGGTAGCCTCGATATTAGGCATAATTATCTACGAGATAGAATTTCCTAATAGGCTAAAGCCAAAAACACATATTGACAAGATGCTAAAACAGTTTAGCATTAAAACGCCAAGGAGTGATTCTTGCCGAAGTCACATGGAAAGGGTTTTTGCAAGACTCGGTGTCCCAAAACACTGATGAGCAAAATACATGATGGAGATTCCACACACTTGTGTGTTTGGATTAATCATGTATTCCATGGTATGTAAAACAACCAGATATGTCCGATACTCCCAAGCTGTTGCAAGTATAGATACCAAAGTGATCAAAGTACTGATCATGGGATAACAGTGAAAAATGTCATTAAGTACTAAAGTAGCACCGATGATATGTTTTCTCGCAAGCAGAGATTATGAAGAGTTCGCTGTAAAAGGTTACATCGATACAGTCTTCATCAATGCTCCATGCGATTTTCGATTTAACTTAAGGGTTTTGTGTAATACACGATATGATGGCACGGTAAGTTGGAAATTGTTCCAAACAAGTTACTGTGGCGATTTCTATAACAAAGACTAGGTATGTTGACGCTTTAGAAGCGACAAACAAGATGTTGAATCATATAGTTCATTCATGAACTTAGTATGGTTCCAAGAAGGCTTTGGTCAATGGGACACTATTGCAGATAGTTGCTCCATAGCTCAGTCTGAGGAATCAAGGTTTGACCTGTGATTCACATATATACAAAGCCATGTCCACACAAAATATGAATTTTGTGAAAGCGTGAAAACGCGAGGAGATGCGAAGATACACACGGAACTAAAGTTGTCAGATCCGTGGACATCAGGCTATACCACAAGCGAAGCATATTTTACACCGCTATGCCATAGGTGTAAAGTGTTTTAGCATTGACTAGATTATTGACTCTAGTGCAAGTGGGAGCCTGTAGGAGATATGCCCTAGAGGCAATAATAAATGTTATTATTTATCCCCATGTTCGTAATTAAGTTTATATTCCGTGCTATAACTGCTATGGTTCTCGAGTCTACAATAACCATGAGGCTCGGAGGAAGACTCATATGCATGTGTGGAATAATAAACGGTAAAATGTATTCCTACTCTGGCCTCTAAGACTAGCTCAAGTGTTGCATGATGGTTCTATTTTCCTGATCATGGGCATGACTATGCCGGCAACTTTGAGGGCACAATGTTAGTAGAACCTTGTTGTTGAATCAACCCGAATTGATGTTATGCTATGAGATACATTCGTCACAAGTTAATGGTTAATAACACAGAGAAAGTTAATGTTTGCATAATTTCTTAGACCATGAGAGTATCGAGTTTCTTCATGCTTGCTTCATGAACTTTGGGGTTTGTTAAACGTCATCCGTAAATGGGTGGCTATTACGGCGGCTTACGGGTTCATGGAAAAGTATGTCAAGTAACTTGATAGCTCAAGATTGGGATTTGCTCCTCCAATGATGGAGAGATATCTCTGGGCCCTCTCGGTGTTACGGTATCCATCATCGTCTGGCCAGACACAATGTGATTTGATCACAGGGATGCCGGAACACGGGAACGAGAAAAGAGAACAAAACCAGTAACGAGGTAACTGGCATAGTGGACAAGTTGTTGATCCACGGGGATGCCAATAAATCTCACCTCGGGTATTTGTAACATATCGCGAAGCAACAGGAATAGCACACGACAACTGGAGGTTCACTCGAATATTTCTTCGTGCGGGTATAGGGGTCAATATGGGTGTCCACGACTCCGATGTTGATCATTGATCAAAAAGAGTTCCGGTCATGTCTATGCTTCACCGAACCTATAGGGTCACACGCTTAAGGGTCATCTCTCTGCTGAATACTAGACAGGGAGTCTGACAGAAAGTCACCGGAAAAGTTTCGGAGACAGCGGAAAAGTTCCGGAGAGAGAGCACCGGAATAGTTTCGGTAAAACTGAAAAGTTGTTTCAGGGTATACGATTGAGTCAAATTGGTTTTGGCACACGTCTGGAAATTCTTGGAGGGTGCCAGAATTGTTCTGGAAACTTCTGGGATTTTTCCGGGATAAAAACCGGAAATGTTCCGGAGCTGCCGGAACCGGTTTGGTTGCTTTTCGCAGATGAAAATCACTAATCCGGAATTGTTTCGGAACGCGTCCAAAATCATTTTAGTGGGTACTGGAATTATTCTAAGACCCACAGAAATATTTTCGGATTTAACGGTCGGGGAAAAATGTTTCCATGAATAGTGAAAGTGCTTTTTGGGTGGCTTCTTCGAGATGCCACCTTGAGGGCCTTTTGGTATTTTTCCCCTTGGCTTCTTGGAGAAGCCACCCTTGGGCTTCGCTTATAAATAGGGGTGGAGGGGGCTGCCTAAAGACTCACTCTTTCTCACATACACATGCCATTGCAATGATCTGGCTTCTTCTCTCCCTCCCCGCGAAATAGTTTCGTAGAGCTGAAAGGCTGTCTGGGTTCCGGTGGGAACTAGTTCTGGACGGCGAAGCCCTGCCGAATAGATGACATCGTATGTGTGCAACCCCGTAGAGATGTCGTAGGTTCGATGTTTTTGCCTAAGGGGCTGTTCGAGAGTGCCTCCCGAAGGGCTGTCCAAGTGACCGTCCGAGTTTCGAGTGTCCTCCCGAAGGGCTGTCCGAGTGACCGTCCGAGTTTCGAGCGTCCTCCCGAAGGGCTGTCCGTGACACCGTCCGAGGGACTGTCCGACTACCTCCCGGAGGGTTATCCGAGGGGCAGACGAGGGAGAACATCCTCGCGGTTGGGAGGTTGTAAAATCCTAGCTGCGGGGATCTGCACCGCCGATCGTCATCGACTCTACTTCCGCTGCGCTGCGAGTCGGTAATGAAAAGATCAAACCTTGTATGCAGTCTCCATAGTGGTCCTGGGCTGGTGCGTAGGTCGGAATTTTTTTGTTTTCTGCTGCGTTCCCCTACAAGTATTTCCCTCAGTTATGAAACCAAGGTTATCAATCCAGTAGGAGAATCCCGCAACAACTCGTTAGCAGTACCTGCACACAAAACAACAAATCCTCGCACCCATCGCGAACAAGGGGTTGTCAATCCCTTGGCGGTTAATTGCAAGATTAAATTGTATGGTGATAGATAAATATATCGAACAAAAATACAAAATAAAATAAATAAAGTAAAAGTACAGCAAGGTATTTTTAGGATTTTCAATATATAATTAAGATAGACCCGGGGGCCATAGTTTTCACTAGAGGCTTCTCTCTTGAAAATAGCATACGGTGGGTGAACAAATTACTGTTGGGCAATTAATATAAAAGCAAATAATCATGACGATATGATGGGTAACGAAGCATGAAAATCAAAGATTTTCCTACGAACACCCAAGATCTATCTAGGAGAAGCATAGCAACGAGAGAGGAGAGTGTGTCTACGTACCCTCGTAGACCAAAAGCGGAAGCGTATATAACGCGGTTGATGTAGTCGTACTCGTCACGATCCAATCGCGATCCAATCCAATGAAGTACCGAACGGACGGCACCTCCGCGTTCAGCACACGTTCTGCTCGATGACGTCTCCTCCTTCTTGATCCAGCAAGCGGGTGAGGAGAAGTAGATGGGATCACAACCAACACGACGGCGTGGTGGTGATGGTGGTGGTGGAGCACCGACAGCGCTTCGCTAAGCGTCGTCAGGGTGAGGCGGTGGTGTAACGGGAGAGAGAGGGGCGCCCAGGGGCTGGTGTGTTGTTTGGGGCACCCCCTCCTCTATATATATAGGTGGAGGGGCGTGGGGAACAGCCCCTCCAAGCCCTAGGGCGCAGCCAAGGGGGCGGAGGACTTGGACTCCAAGTCCAATCCTATTCCTACTAGGACTCCCCTTTTTTTTTCTTCCCTAGCCACATGGGCTTTTGAGGACTTGGTGCGCCTAGCCCAATAAGGCCAGGGCACCTCCCCTCAGCCCATGCCAGCCCTTGGGACGTGGTGGATCCACTTGTGGACTTCCGGACCCCTCCGGAATCCTCAGGAACCTTCTGTAAGCTTCCTGGTACAATACCGAAAAAACTGCACCTTTTTCCCGAACCCAAAATATGACTTCCCATATATAAATCTTTACCTCTCGACCATTCTGAGACTTCGAACAACATTCGGTTACCAATCATCAAATATCCCAATACTACTCTAGCGTCACCGAACGTTAAGTGTGCGGACCCTACGGGTTCGAGAATCATGTAGACATGACCGAGACACCTCTCCGGTCAATAACTAATAGCGGAACCTGGATGCCCATATTGGTTCCTACATATTCCATGAAGATCTTTTATCGGTTGAACCACGATGTCAAGGATTTAGTTAATCCCGTATGCAATTCCCTTTGTCCAGCGATATGTTACTTACCCGAGATTCGATCGTCGGGTATCTCCATACCTAGTTCAATCTCGTTACCGGCAAGTCTCTTTACTCGTTCCGTAATACAAGATCCCGTGACTAACCCATTAGCCACATTGCTTGCAAGCTCTTTACGATGTTGTATTATCGAGAGGGCCCAGAGATATCTCTCCATCATACGGAGTGACAAATCCCAGTCTCGATTCGTGCCAACCCAACAAACACCCAGTTACGAGGTGACGTTTGGATACACACTAAGTATTCCTTCGGTGTCAGGGAGTTGCACAATCTCATGGTCTAAGGAATAGATACATGACATGAAGAAAGTTGTAGCAAATAAACTAAACGATCTGGTGCGAAGCTTACGGTTGGGTCTTGTCCATCACATCATTCTCCTAATGATGTGATCCCGTTATCAAATGACAACTCATGTCTATGGTTAGGAAACCTTAACCATCTTTGATCAACGAGCTAGTCCAGTAGAGGCTCACTAGGGACACGGTATTTGTTTATGTATCCACACATGTATTTAAGTTTCCGGTCAATACAATTATAGCATGAATAATAAAACTTTATCATGAATAAAGAGATATGATAATAACCAATTTATTATTGCCTCTAGGGCATATTTCCAACACGATATCCAAGGCAATGATCATGTATATAGGCATCACGTCCGAGACAAGTAGATCGTCTCCTGCCTGCATCTACTACTATTACTCCACACATCGACCGCTATCCAGCATGCATCTAGTGTATTAAGTCCATAAAGAACGGAGTAACGCCTTAATCAAGATGACATGATGTAGACAAAGTAAACTTACACATGAATAAACCCCATCTTTTTACCCTTAATAGCAACGATACATACGTGTCATGTCCCTTTCTGTCACTGGGATTGAGCACCGCAAGATCGAACCCATTACAAAGCACCTCTCCCATTGCAAGATAAATCAATCTAGTTGGCCAAACCAAATCAATAGATCGGAGAGAAATACGAAGCTATAATAATCATGCATAAAAGAGTTCAGAGAAAACTCAAATAATATTCATGGATAATCTGATCATAAACTCACAATTCATCGGATCCCAACAAACACACCGCAAAAAGTGATTACATCGGATAGAACTCCAAGAACATCGAGTAGAACATTGTATTGAAGATCAAAAAGAGAGAAGAAGCCATCTAGCTACTAACAATGGACCCGAAGGTCTGTGGTAAACTACTAATGCATCATCGGAAGGGCAGCAAGGTTGATGTAGAGCCCCTTCATGATCGATTCCCCCGCCGGCGGAGTACCGAAAAAGGCCTCCAGATGGGATCTCTCGAGAACAGAAACTTGCGGCGGCAGAAAAAGTATTTCGTGGACTCCTCTGTTGATTTCCCGATTTTAGAGAATTTATAGAAGTGGAATTAGGTCAAACGGAGCTTTGTGGGCCCCACGAGGTACCAGGGCGCGCCGTGGTGCCTCGTGGGCCACTGCTTCATCTTCTCGTCCCCTCCCGAAGCTTCTAGTGTCTCTTATGTCCAGAAAAAAATCTCCAAAAAGTTTCGTGGCATTTGGACTTCGTTTGGTACTGATATTCTAGAAAGCCAAAAACAGGCAAAAAACAACAACTGGCACTGGGCACTAAGTTAATAGGTTAGTCCCAAAAAATGATATATAATTGCTGTAAATGTATATAAAAGCATCCAAGATTGATACTATAATAGCATGGAACAATCAAAAATTATAGATACGTTGGAGACGTATCAAGCATCCCCAAGCATAATTCTTGCTCGTCCTCGAGTAGGTAAATGATAAAAACAGAATTTTTGATGTGGAATGCTACCTATCATATTCATCATATATTCTTTTCTTTTGTAGCATGGACATTTGGACTTGAATGATTCAAAGCAATATTCTATAGTTTGACATGAAGATATAAATACTCAAGCATACTAACAAGCAACCATGTCTTTCAAAATATCAACGCTAAAGAAAGTTATCCCTAGCCCATTATGCTCAATCATTGATCCATTCATGAAACACACTCAATATTAGCTACACACAATGCACTAGTATGACAACAGTGCTCTCTAGTTGGTGCTTTGTAAGAGAAGATGGAGACTCAAATCAAAATAAAAATTGCATAAAAGTAAATAGATAGGCCCTTCACAGAGGGAAGCAGAGATTTGCAAATGTGCCAGAGCTCAAAGCTTAAATTAGAGAGATAAAATTATTTTGAGAGGCATGCTTTTCCTGTCAATGAAAATGACCGAGAATTCCCAATATCTTCCATGCTAGACACATTATAGGCGGTTCCCAAACAGAAAATAAAGTTTATTTCCTTTCCACCATTCTTTCACAATCCATGGCTAGCCGTATCCACGGGTGCCTTCCATACCAACACTTTCCAAGGAATTTATTATTATTAATTTTGATTCATTGTGGGACTGGGCATCCCTATTACCTGCCACTCTCTCGTGCAATGACAAGTGAATAAACACTCATCATGAGAATAACACACCTAGCATGGAAAATATTGGCCACCCCTTGCTGCTTCATGAGCGGTACGGGCACACAAAACGGAAAATTATTTTGAAAAATTTGAGTTGGCACATGCAAATTTACTTGGAACGGCATTGAAATACCGCATATAGGTAGATATGGTGGACTCATTTGGCACAACTTGGGTTTAAGGAGTTTGGATGCACAAGCAGTATTCCCGCTTAGTACAAATGAAGGCTAGCGAATAGATTGAGAAGCAACCGACCAAAAAACAAAAATGGTCATAAACATGCATTGAACATAACTAACACCGAATAATGCACCATCAGTAGGATATAATTTCGTTGCATAACTATTGACTTAATGTGCATGCATAGGGAATCACAAACCTTGACACCAATATTCTTACTAAATCATAATTACTCACTAACATGACTCACATATTATCATCTTCATATCGCAAAACTATTGCAAGGAATCAAACTTATCATATCCAATGATCTATATGAAAGTTTTTATTATATCCCTCTTGAATATTCATCACTTTGGGACCAAATTCATATCTTGTGCAAATTACCATTACTATTATCAACTCTCAAAAAGATATAAGTGAAGCATGAGAGTGCACATATTTCTTCAAAATTTATCAACTCTCAAAATGATATAAGTGAAGCATGAGAATTCAAATATTTCTTCAAAATTTCAATCTTATCAACTCTCAAAATAATATAAGTGAAGCATGAGAGTTTAAATATTTCTTCAAAATTTAGCCACCGCCGTGCTCAAAAAGATTTAAGTGAAGCACTAGAGCAACTGTCTAGCTCAAAAAATTTAAGTGAAGCACATAGAGTATTCTAACAAATCATGATTAACGTGTGGCTCTCTCAAATAGGTGTGTCCAGCAAAGATGATTGTGACAAACTAAAAAGCAAGCAAAGCAAAGACTCATATAATACACGACGCTCCAAGTAAAACACATATCATGTGATGAATAAAAATGTAGCTCCAAGTAAAATTACCGATTGTTGGTAGAAGAAAGAGGGGATGCCTTCCGGGGCATCCCCAAGCTTAGACGCTTGAGTCTTCCTTGAATATTACCTTGGGGTGCCTTGGGAATCCCCAAGCTTAGGCTCTTGCCACTCCTTATTCCTTCTTCTACCGTGATCTCACCCAAAACTTGAAAACTTCAATCACACAAAACTCAACAAAACCTTCATGAGATCCGTTAGTATAACAAAATAAATCCTTAACTTTAATTACTGTTGTAAATTGATTCATATTTAATATTGGCATAATTCTACTGTACTCCAACTTCTCCATGGCTTATACCCCCCGATACAATCCATAGATTCATCAAAATAAGCAAACTATGCAACAAAAACAGAATCTGTCTAAAACAGAACAGTCTGTAAAGATCTATTTAAAAACTATACTTCTGTAACTCCAAAAATTCTGAAAAATTAGGACAACGTGGGCAATTCATATACCAATACTGTGTAGAAATTTCAGATTTGTCTGACGCTCCAGTACAGAACTTAAATTCCAGCACTGGACGCAAAACTTTCTGTTTTCCAAACAGCATCAATTATACTATCTTCCAAATCATCCCAAAGGCATTACGTGGCACAAACACTAATTAAAACATAAAAACACAATCATAACAGTAACATAATTGTGTAAACACACAAGAACAGAAACAAAAAGTAAAAATTTATTTTATTCATTGGGTTGCCTCCCAACAAGCGCTATTGTTTTATGCCCCTAGCTAGACATAATGCATAGTTTTCAAGTATTGCCATCCTTGGTTTTAGTAACCTTTATAGGAGTTTTCTCAAACCCGGGAGGCTCCTTATGCTTCCCATTATTCTCAGGGAATGAGGCAATTTTAAGGTCTAGAATATCCAATCGCTTATTGCATAGAGTAATCAAAGTGTTCATGCGATTGAGGTTTCCACTAATATTTTTAAGAGGTTCGTTAGACTTTTGCAACTCAACCAATTTTTTTTGCATGTTACCCAATTTGTCTAATATTTGAGCCCCCTCTTGAGTAAAAGCAAAACCCTTTTGTGGTGGTGGAATCCCCAATATACCTTCTATTATTTCATAGGCAGTATTGGCCTGACTTTCAATAAAATTCCCTTTTGCGGCAAAGTCCAAAAGTTGTCTATGATGCATGGTTAAACCTATATAAAAATTGCGAAGCAAAATTTTTAAATCACCTTTTATAGAGCAAATGCGGTAGGATTACATTAACCTATACCAAGCATCCTTAAGATTTTCTCCTTGTTTCTGTTTGAAGTAAAGCACATCAAAATCCGGTGACAATGGAGGGATAGTTACGCTAGTCATGATGACAAGGTGAGCAAATCAAGCAAAAAGGCAAACAGAAAATATTTTTGTATTTTTGTAAAAAAAAATTATAAGTGGGGGAGATGAAAACGAGAGGCAAAGGCAAATAAAATAAATGCAAGGAGATGAAGGTTTATGCGTAGGTACTTGATAGATGTTGATGATGTCTCCCCGGCAACGGCGCCAGAAATTCTTCCTGCTACTTGTGAGCTGCGTTGGATTTCCCCTCAGAGGAGGGGATGATGCAGTACAGTAGAGATAAGTACTTCCCTCAGTTATGAAACCAAGGTTATCAATCTAGTAGGAGAATCATGCAACAACTCTTTAGCAGTACCTGCACACAAAACAACAAATCCTCGCACCCAACGCGAACAAGGGGTTGTCAATCCCTTGACGGTTAATTGCAAGATTAAATTGTATGGTGATAGATAAATATATCGAACAAAATACAAAATAAAATAAATAAAGTAAAAGTGCAGCAAGGTATTTTTAGGATTTTCAATATATAATTAAGATAGACCCGGGGGCCATAGTTCTCACTAGAGGCTTCTCTCTTGAAAATAGCATACGGTGGATGAACAAATTACTGGTGGGCAATTGATAGAAAAGCAAATAATCATGACGATATCCAAGTCAATGATCATGTATATAGGCATCACGTCCAAGACAAGTAGACCGACTCCTGCCTGCATCTACTACTATTACTCCACACATCGACCGCTATCCAGCATGCATCTAGTGTATTAAGTCCATAAAGAACGGAGTAACGCCTTAAGCAAGATGACATGATGTAGACAAAGTAAACTCACGCATGAATAAACCCCATCTTTTTACCCTTAATAGCAACGATACATACATGTCATGTCCCTTTCTGTCACTGGGATTGAGCACCGCAAGATCGAACCCATTACAAAGCACCTCTCCCATTGCAAGATAAATCAATCTAGTTGGCCAAACCAAATCAATAGATCGGAGAGAAATACGAAGTATAATAATCATGCATAAAAGAGTTCAGAGAAAACTCAAATAATATTCATGGATAATCTGATCATAAACTCACAATTCATCGGATCCCAACAAACACACCGCAAAAAGTGATTACATCGGATAGAACTCCAAGAACATCGAGGAGAACATTGCATTGAAGATCAAAAAGAGAGAAGAAGCCATCTAGCTACTAACTATGGACCCGAAGGTCTGTGATAAACTACTCAAGCATCATCGGAAGGGCAGCAAGGTTGATGTAGAGCCCCTCCATGATCGATTCCCCTTCCGGCGGAGTATCGGAAAAGGCCTCCAGATGGGATCTCTCGAGAACAGAAACTTGGGGCGGCGGAAAAAGTATTTCGTGGACTCCTCTGTTGGTTTCCCGATTTTAGAGAATTTATAGAGGTGGAATTAGGTCAAACGGAGCTTTGTGGGCCCCACGAGGTACCAGGGCGCGCCCCCCTGGGGCGCGCCGTGGTGCCTCATGGGCCACTGCTTCATCTTCCCGTCCCCTCCCGAAGCTTCTACTGTCTCTTATGTCCAGAAAAAAATCTCCAAAAAGTTTTGTGGCATTTGGACTTCGTTTGGTACTGATATTCTGGAAAACCAAAAACAAACAAAAAACAGCAACTGGCATCGGGCACTAAGTTAATAGTTTAGTCCCAAAAAATGATATATAATTGCTGTAAATGTATATAAAAACATCCAAGATTGATACTATAATAGCATGGAACAATCAAAAATTATAGATACGTTGGAGACATATCAGTAATTAACACTACTAGCAACCCACAGGTACCAATCTGAGGTTTTGAGACAAAGAGATGAACTAGGGTTTGAGATGAGATGGTGCTGGTGAAGATGTTGATGAAGATTGGTCCTCCCACGATGAGAGGATCGTTGGTGATGACGATGGCTCCGATTTCCCCCTCCCGGAGGGAAGTATCCCCGGCGGAATCGCTCCGCCGGAGAGCAAAAGTGCTCCTGCCCAAGTTCCGCCTTGAGACAAAGGCGCTCCGTCCCAAAAGTCTTCTCCTTATTTTTTCTAGGGAAAATGGGCTTATATACCAGAAAATGGGCACCGGAGGCTGGCCAGGGGCCCCACAAGCCACCAGGGCGCGCCTAGGGCGGGTGGCGCGCCCTGGTGCCTCGTGGGCACCTGGGTGGCCCCCTCTGGTACTTCTTTTCTCCAGTATTTTTTATTTATTCCAAAATAAATCTCCGTGAAATTTCAGCTCATTTGGAGATGTGCAGAATAGGTATCTCTGACATAGCTTTTTCAGGTCCAGAATTCCAGCTGCCGGCAATCTCCCTCCTTATGTAAATCTTGCATATTAAGAGAGAAAAGGCATATAATTGCTCCACAAAGTGTTATATTGATTAAAATCACTATAAATAACAGTAGGGAAACATGATGCAAAATGGACGTATCAACTCCCCCAAGCTTAGACCTCGCTTGTCCTCAAGCGAAAGCCGATATCGATAATCATGTCCACATGTTTAGAGAGAGAGGAGTCGATAAAAACAAAATACGGACAAAGTAGCGTCATGATCATTATTATAACAGCAATATTCATTATCATAGAACTTCTCATGAGCAAGTAACAATTCATCACAACAACGAAGTATAAGACATAAACTTTCTTGAAAACTAACAAACTATGTTCTTAGTCAACAATGCAATTGCAATTCATCATATTTTCAGGAAGGGTCTCATGTAGGAGCTTTTAGCAAGTCCACATACTCAACCATCATTTAGTCTTCTATGATTGCTAACACTCACAACATATATATGGAGCAAAAAGTTTCAGCCAGACACATAGAAAGATAGGGGCTTATAATTTCACCTCCCAACTTATTCACCTCAAGGGTAATGTTAACAATAATAACTCATGATCACTCATATTCAACTGGATATATGTGCCTAGATCTTTCCCCACCACATGATGCTTGCAAAAGAGAAAAATAAAAAGGAATAGAGGAGAACACTATTGACTCTTGCATAAAAAGTAAATACGTAAAAGTAAAAGATAGGCCCTTCACAGAGGGAAGCAGAGGTTGTCATGCGCTTTTTGTTGCTGGATGCACAAGCTCTTAATGCAAAGGAACGTCACTTTATATTGCCCCTTGTGATAGCAACCTTTATTATGCAGTCCGTCGCTTTTATTTCTTTACCATCACAAGTTCGTGCAAAGCTTATTTTCCCTTACAATAAAAGTTCATACATATTTAGGAGCAATTTTTATTGCTTTATGCACCGATGACAACTTACTTTAAGGATCTTATTCAATCCATAGGTAGATATAGTGGACTCTCATGACATGAAACTGGGTTTAAGGGTTTTGGATGCACAAGTAGTATCTCTACTTGGTGCAGATTTTTGGCTAGCAGAGATATTGGGCAAGCACCACATGTTGGAGGATCTATGACAATATAACTGCTATGTGAATATAAGCAAACATAATTCATTACGTTGTCTTCCTTGTCCAACGTTAACAATTTGACATAAAATACTCAATGGGGGCTCACAATCATAAAAGATGTCCAAGATAGTGTATTTGCATGTGAATCTTCTCTTCCCTTATTAATTTTTTTCATTAATTGCATCATTGACTAATGCTATTCTTGTTAACCTTTAATAAATTTTACCACTTATACTTTTCTTTATGTAATGTCATTACTTTCCATAAGATTAGCATATGATCTTTTTTTTCATTATTTTCATTGCTAGGATTGAAACATAAAAGTAAAGAAGACAAAACTCAAAGTACTCTTTATTATATAACTCTCAACTCAATTACATAGATAGATAGATCATGCAACTAGCACCCGAAAATAGATCATACTAAACTTTTATTCAACTAGATCATGAAATAACTAAGGATCGAACTAAAAATACGTAAAGATAATAAAAGTGATGGTGATACGATACCGGGGCACCTCCCTCAAGATTGGCACAAGCCAAGGGGAGTGCCCATACCCATGTACTCAAGTTTCTTTCTTCGGTGATGACGGTGGTGATGAAGTAGTGGGCTTGTCCTTCAGTTTTCGCTTGAGAACATAGTTTTCTTCCTTCAACTTGCTAATTTCTTGCTCAAGCTCCACTATCTTCTCACACAATATGTTCTTGTTTTCCTGTAGAAGACGGGAAGGGATAAATTGGATCTTAGATTTGTTTACTGTGTTTGGGAGGCTCGAATTCTTGAGCTCCACATGCATATCTCCCGGTTGAGGTAGAGATGCATCTTCTTCATCCGAGCTCGCGTCTTCCATTCCCTTCATGTTGGCATCTCGCTCCTCCTCCGTGGACCATCCATAGCGGTCTATATCCCCATAGATCCTTGGATTTGTAACATAGTGTGATACGAAGCTCTGTCCATCTGAGCCTTGAGACGACATACTCTCGGATCTGTCAGAAAAATAGCATGAAACAAGAACAAAGGATATTTCTGCGATACTGTGGTCAAAACGTCCGGGAGTATATATAAAGAATTTTTATCTTGCAAAACAAGTATTCCAGGAGAAAACGGAGTCGGGAAGGCTCACGAGGGGCCCACGAGCCACCATGGCGTGTCTGGGGGGGTGGCGCGCCCTGGTGCCTCGTGTGCACCTCGTGGGTCCCCTCGGCTGTTTCTTATTTTTGTATTTTTTCTAATATTCCAAAACTAACAGAAAGTATTTTTATGGAATTTTTGGAGTCGGTTTACTTACCGTATCACGTACCTCTTCCTTTTCAGGGTTCTGGAGTGTTCTGGAAGGTCTCTCTTATGTATTCCTCTGGTGTCATAGTTTGGATAATGTTAGTCTCAACATTAATAGGCATACCTGAGATGTAATGCTTAATTCTTTGCCCATTGACCACCTTCGGATTAGTGCCTTCGCCGTTATTGATCTTAATGGCTCCAGAGCGATAAACTTCCTCGATGATATACGGTCCTTCCCATTTAGAGAGAAGTTTTCCTGCAAAAATCTAAAACGAGAATTGTACAATAGAACATACTCACCCACTTTGAATTCCCATTTTTGAATTCTTTTATCATGCCATCTTTTAACTTTTTCTTTAAACAATTTGGCATTTTCATAAGCTTGGGTTCTCCATTCATCTAGCGAGCTAATATCAAATAACCTCTTTTCACCGGCAAGTTTAAAATCATAATTGAGTTCTTTAATTGCCCAATATGCTTTATGTTCTAACTCAAGAGGTAAATGACATGCTTTTCCATAAACCATTTTATAAGGAGACATACCCATAGGATTTTTATAAGCAGTTCTATAAGCCCATAATGCATCGTCAAGTTTCTTAGACCAATTCTTTCTAGATCTATTGACGGTTTTTTGCAAAATTAACTTTATTTCTCTATTGCTCAATTCAACTTGACCACTAGATTGAGGGTGATAGGGAGATGCAATTCCGTGGTTGACATCATATTTAGCAAGCAGTTTACGGAATGCACGAAGAATAAAATGTGAACCACCATCGGTCATTAAATATCTAGGGACTCCGAACCTTGAGAAAATAACTTCTTTAAGCATTTTAATAGAAGTGTTATGATCAACACTACTAGTTGGAATAGCTTCTACCCACTTAGTAACGTAATCAACAGCAACTAAAATATGTGTATACCCATTAGAGGAAGGAAAAGGTCCCATATAATCAAATCCCCAAACATCAAATGGTTCATTAACAAGTGAATAATTCATAGGCATTTCCTGACGTCTACTAATATTACCAATCCATTGACATTCATCACAAGATAAGACAAATTTATGAGCATCCTTGAAAAGAGTAGGCCAATAAAAACCAGATTGTAGTACCTTATGTGCAGTTCTGTCTCCCGCATGGTGTCCTCCGTAAGCCTCGGAATGACACTTCCGTAGGATTTGTTCCTGTTCATGCTCAGGTATACAACGTCTAATAATACTATCCACTCCTTCTTTATAAAGACGTGGGTCATCCCAGAAGTAATGTCTTAAATCAAAGAAGAACTTTTTCTTTTGTTGGTATGTGAAACTAGGTGGTATAAATTTAGCAACAATATAATTAGCATAGTCTGCATACCAAGGAGTATTACGAGAAGCATTTATGACAGCTAATTGCTCATCGGGAAAACTATCATCAATAGGTAGTGGGTCATCAAGAATATTTTCCAACCTAGACAAGTTATCAGCTACGGGGTTCTCAGCTCCCTTCCTATCAGTAATATGCAAGTCAAATTCTTGTAGCAATAGAACCCACCTAATGAGTCTAGGTTAAGCATCTTTCTTTTCCATAAGGTATTTAATAGCAGCATGATCGGTGTGAACAATTGCTTTGGAATCAACTATGTAAGATCTGAATTTATCACATGCAAACACAACTGCTAGAAATTCTTTCTCAGTAGTAGCATAATTTCTTTGAGCACTGTCTAGAGTTTTACTAGCATAATGGATAACATTTAATTTCTTATCAACTCTCTGTCCTAGAATAGCACCAACAACATAATCACTAGCATCACACATAATTTAAAAAGGCAAGTTCCAATCAGGTGGTTGAACAATAGGTGCAGAGGTTAAGGCTTTCTTAAGTGTTTCAAAGGCTTCTACACAATCATCATCAAAAGCAAATGGAATATCTTTTTGCAAGAGATTAGTAAGAGGCCTAGAAATTTTAGAGAAGTCTTTAATATTTACCATAAAGTGGCACTTCTCCCAATTCAAGACGAGATTAGTTTGTTCACATCTTTGCAAAACTTGATCAAGGTTGCTTAAGCAATCATCAAAGGAAGTTCCGTAAACGAAAAAATCATCCATGAAAACCTCAACAATCTTTTCACAAAAGTCAGAGAATATAGCAGTCATACATCTTTGAAAGGTAGTAGGTGCATTACATAAACCAAAAGGCATACGTCTATAAGCATAAGTTCCAAAAGGACAAGTAAAGGTGGTTTTCTCTTGGTCGGCTTGTGATACAGGTATTTGAGAGAAACCAGAATATCCATCAAGAAAGCAAAAGTGTGTATGCTTGGACAATCTTTCTAACATTTGATCAATAAAAGGTAAGGGGTAATGATCTTTTCTAGTGGCTTTGTTTAATTTTCTAAAATCAATTACCATCCTGTAACCAGTTACAATTCTTTGTGGAATGAGTTCATTTTTATCATTAGGAACAACAGTAATGCCTCCTTTCTTAGGGACACAATGAACGGGACTTACCCATCTACTATCAGCTATGGGATAGATTATACCTGCTTCCAGAAGCTTTAATATTTCAGTTCTTACCACCTCCTTCATCTTAGGATTTAATCGTCGTTGGTGGTCGACAACTGGTTTAGCATCAGGCTCCATATTAATTTTGTGCTCACATAGAGTGGGACTAATGCCCTTAAGATCATCAAGAGTATATCCAATAGCGGCACGGTGCTTCCTCAGTGTTTTTAGTAATCTCTTCTCTTCATGCTCTGAAAGGTTAGCACTAATAATAACCGGATATATCTTATTTTCATCTAGATAAGCATATTTCAATGTATCAGGCAATTGCTTCAATTCAAATACAGGGTCACCCTTAGGTGGAGGAGGACCTCCAAGAGTTTCAACAGGAAAATTGTGTTTAATGATAGGTGGTTGATTAAAGAACATCCTATCTATTTCATTTCTTTCATTCATGTGCATATCATTTTCAAGGTCTAGCAAATATTGTTATAACGGATTAGTAGGAGGTACGACAATAGAAGCAAGACCAATAATTTCATCTTTACTAGGCAATTCTTTATCATGAGGTTATCTACGAAACTTGGAGAAATTAAACTCATGAGATATACCACCAAAATTAACACTAACAGTTTTTTTAGCGCAATCAATCTTGGCATTAACAGTATTCAAGAAAGGTCTACCAAATATAATGGGACAAAAATTATCTTGTGGAGAACCGAGGACTAGAAAATCAGTAGGGTATTTTATTTTTCCACACAAGACTTCAACATCTCTAACGATCCCAAGCGGCGTAATGGTATCTCTGTTTGCAAGCTTAATAGTAACATCAATGTCCTCTATTTCAATAGGTGCAATATCATTCATAATTTCTTGATATAAGGTAAACGGAATAGCACTCACACTAGCACCCAAATCACATATGCCATGATAGCAATGATCTCCTATTTTAACAGAGATAACAGGTCTGTTTTTATCTTTAGGATCTGGTTTAGCAATTCTAGCTGCTTCATCACAGAAGTCAATAACATGCCCATCTATATTATCGACCAAGAGATCTTTAACTATAGCAACATTAGGTTCAACTTTAATTTATTCAGAGGGTCTAGGTGCTCTAATATTACTTTTGTTAACCACAGTTGAAACTTTAGCATGTTCCTTAATCCTAACAGGAAAAGGTGGTTTCTCAAAATAAGCAATAGGCACAACTGGATCAACATGGTAAACAATTGTTTCTTCTTTAACACTAAGGGGTTCCTCAATCTTTTCTTTAACAGGGGGATGATATTTAAACCACTTCTTCTTAGGGAGATCAACATGAGTAGCAAATGATTCACAAAAGGAGGCTACTATCTCAGAGTCAAGTCCATATTTAGTGCTAAACTTATGAAAAGCATCGGTATCCATAAAATATTTAACACAATCGTACTCAAGTGTTATACCTGACTCATTACCTTTGTCGAGTTTCCAATCTTCAGAGTTGCGTTTAATTCTTTCCAGAAGATCCCATCTGAATTCAATAGTTTTCTTCATAAAGGAGCCAGTCGAAGAAGAATCGAGCATGGTTTGATCATCATGAGAAAGCCGAGCATAAAAATTCTGTAAGATAATTTCTCTTGAGAGCTCATGATTAGGGCATGTGTACATCATGTACTTAAGCCTCCCACAAGCTTGAGCGATGCTTTCTCCTTCACGAGGCCAAAAATTATCTTATATTTACTAATTGGAAGCACCATACGAGGCTCCACGTTAATTCTAGAGAAACAATAGTAATAACGGTAGGATTGTTAAATGTACGACTAGGATGAAACAGGATCTATACTCGCAGTCCTATGAGGTTACGGTGCAAATAAAACTTTCATGCATATCTTCAGAATAGACACGTTTCCGTGTTTAAAAGAAAAGCCTAGACACGTTACCTTCAACCACCATGGAAAATAAAAAAAATGCCCCATACCAACACGTCTCCATTGATCGACTAAATTGGCCTGATGGTAATACTTAGTAAGTAGATTTAAACTAGACGCCTTACCTCCGGCCACCATGGAAAAGCAATAAAAAAAGCCCCATGCTAACACGTCTCCATAGATTGATCGGATTGACCTGATATAACTACTAAGTATATTTACCAACGATTGTACAAGGGAATCTGCATGCGTATATGTATAGGATTCGGTTCCCTTTTTTTAAAAAAACGTATAGGTTTCGGTCATAATACAGGATCCATGCGTACAAGTGACACATGATAGATAATAATTTTTTTAATTTTTTTTGCACAAACGATAATATTAATTCAGGCTACCCCGCAAAAAAAGAAATATTGTGGACTATAAAAGGACAAGAGTTTTGGGATGCACCCTCAAGAGAAAGGTTAATTTTTACTCTCTTTAGGACATAATAGAATGGATGATTTTTCCGATTATTCTCTATAATCTTCCTTGATCGCCAACTTCTTTCTCACTTGGATTGGATGCAGTGAAGTTCCATAAAAGTTTGCGGATGTAGCCAAAATGAGAAAGGATAAACATCGAAGTTTGCATATTTCTATAACCTACTTCAACACTTATATTTCTATGGATATTAGCTTCACGATATATTCCCACCAAAAAGCTCCGCGGTATATACTTTCCCAATTCATTAGGTACAAACTATAGTTTTCATGATTTCATGCGAATTTTTTTTTAGGACAAGCGCTGCGAAATATGTCAAACAATTTGCAAACGAAATATTTTATAACATTAATTATGACCTATATAATGCAATAAATAATTTATAACTTCGATAATACCCTATAGAAACCCTTTTTTATATTGTTTCTTTCAAATGACATACATAAAACCCATTGTATTCATAATCCGCATTGCATTATAATATTTTAAATTTGTTATTTCTCATAGACTCAGCAAATGTTATTTCTAAGTCGACCAAGTTGTAGTACAAAAAAGAGTACTCCCTCCGTCCTTGAAAGAGTGTACTTCCAACTTTGTTGGAGGGTCAAACTATCTCAAAGTTTGACCGAGTTTGTGTAAAAATATATCAATGTTTGTGAAGCCAAATAGGTATATGATGAAAATATATTTTATTATGAATCTAATGCTACTAATTTCATGGCATAAATGTTGGTGTATTATTGTATAAATATGGTCAAACATAAAAAAGTTTGACTTTCCAACAAAGTTGAAAGTACACTCTTTCAAGGACGGGGGGAGTAAATGATACAGTGCAATTATAGGTATACAAATGTGTGACATCCATTTGCACAACTCGATGACTAAAATAGCACATGATTTTGAATTTTTATAACCATTTAATTCTTTGTTCAATAAAGAATTAACACTTCTGATTTTACTGACGAATATGAATTTTTATATTGAATAAAGAATGCACACTCACAACCATATATAATACTTCCTGCCCATGGATGAAGAGTAAGAGTTAAACTATCTTAAGGGTAGAACTATATTTTTAAATAATCGCAAAACAAAAACAGATTCCCTATTATGACAAATTGATAAAAGCTAATTGAGACTAAATTTACGGTTGCAAGAAATGTGCCCTTTTACCAAAATCTCACTCAATTTGTATCTTTCTGTTGTTCAATCATGTATGATTTTGCCAAAAAAAAAATTCCAACTTGGATTTTTTGGGTCATTTTCCGGACTACTACCATGAATAAGGGACCATTTCCTCATTTTGTACTGAACATACATCAAATTTTTACATGGTTACTAATTATGATTGTGCATTGATTCAAAGGCTAAATAATGTCAACACTATTATGACGTCTATTATTTGTCAAAAATATATTGAACACCAAGTTCTTTGACTCAATATCGCTAGCCTGTGCAGATGCACGGGTTGATAACTAGTATATATAATTCCGATCGCGATGAACCAGATGCATAGGATAAAACTTTTGATGAAATTCCAATTTCAATCAATTCCAATCCCACGTTCCAATATCATCACATAGCCTATACCATGTCAATGCCTTTCCCTTCAAAGATAAAGGGAAAACCTTCTTCTTAACTTCATCTCCGGGTAAACCTGCAAGCTTAAATAATCCACAAACTTCATCCACATAGATTAGGTGCATATTAGGATGTAGTGTTCTATCTCCTACATAAGGATTAGCTAGCAGTTTCTCTATCATACCCGAAGGAATCTCATAATAAATATTTTTAGTACGTTCAATAGGTGGAGGAGCAACTCTTATTTCTTCCGGTCGAGGTGAAGATACCTCGAACAAGCCCCTCAAAGGATTACTTTCCATAGTGACAAGTGACAATAAATTTTAGGACGTAATATAAATGTTTCCTTACCAAATTCCACTCACCAAAGGCGCTTCACTCCCCGGCAACGGTGCCAGAAAAGAGTCTTCATGACCCACAAGTATAGGGGATCAATCGTAGTCCTTTCGATAAGTAAGAGTGTCGAACCCAACCAGGAGCAGAAGGAAATGACAAGCGGTTTTCAGTAAGGTATTTTCTGCATACACTGAAATTATTGGTGACAAGTAGTTTGATAGCAAGATAATTTGTAACAAGTGACAAGTAGCAATAGTAACTAAGGTGCAGCAAGGTATCCCAATCCTTTTGTTGCAAAGGACAGGCCGGAACGATCTCTTATAATAAGCTAAACATTCTCGAGGACACATGGGAATTTCATCTAGTCACTTTCATCATGTTTGTTTGATTCGCGTTCGCTACTTTGATAATTTGATATGTGGGTGGACCGGTGCTTAGGTGCTGTTCTTACTTGAACAAGCCTTCCACTTATGATTAACCCCTCTCGCAAGCATCCGCAACTACGAAAGAAGAATTAAGATAAATCTAACCATAGCATTAAACATATGGATCCAAATCAGCCCTTTACGGAATAGCGCATAAACTAGGGTTTAAGCTTCTGTCACTCTAGCAACCCATAATCTAATTACTACTCCACGGTGCATTCCCTTAGGCCCAAAGATGGTGAAGTGTCATGTAGTCGACGTTCACATGACACCACTAAGAGAATCAACAACATACATATCATCAAAATATCGAACGAATACCAAATTCGCATGATTACTTATGACAAGACTTCTCCCATGTCCTCAAGAACAAAAGTAACTACTCACAAATCATGTTCATGTTCAAGATCAGAGGGGTATTGAATAGCATAATGGATCTGAACATATAATCTTCCACCAAATAAACCAACTAGCATCAACTACAGGATGTTATCAACACTACTAGCAACCCACAGGTACCAATCTGAGGTTTTGAGACAAAGATTGAATACAAGAGATGAACTAGGGTTTGAGATGAGATGGTGCTGGTGAAGATGTTGATGAAGATTGGTCCTCCCACGATGAGAGGATCGTTGGTGATGGCGATGGCTCCGATTTCCCCCTCCCGGGGGGAAGTATCCCCGGCGGAATCGCTCCGCCGGAGAGCAAAAGTGCTCCTGCCCAAGTTTCGCCTCGAGACGGCGGTGCTCCGTCCCAAAAGTCTTCTCCTTATTTTTTCTAGGGCAAATGGGCTTATATACCAGAAAATGGGCACCGGAGGCTGGCCAAGGGCCCCACAAGCCACCAGGGCGCGCCTGGGGGGGTGGCGCGCATTGGTGCCTCGTGGGCACCTGGGTGGCCCCCTCTGGTACTTCTTTTCTCTAGTATTTTTTATTTATTCCAAAATAAATCTCCGTGAAATTTTTGCTCATTTGGAGATGTGCAGAATAGGTATCTCTGACATAGCTTTTTCAGGTCCAGAATTCCAGCTGCCGGCAATCTCCCTCCTTATGTAAATCTTGCATATTAAGAGAGAAAAGGCATTAGAATTGCTCGACAAAGTGTTATATTGATTAAAAACACTATAAATAACAGTAGGGAAACATGATGCAAAATGGACGTATCAGCCACCTATTTGCTGAGTCGTCGGGTCTGCCTCCAACAATAGCTTCCGATCATTTCATTCCATTAATCCCTGGAGCACGGCCAGTGAACTTGCGACCCTATCGGTATACTCCAGCTCAAAAGGATGAAATCGAGATGCAAATAGCAGAAATGCTCAAGCAAGGGATTATTCAGAATAGCTGCAGCCCGTATGCCTCTCCGGTTTTGCTTGTTCAGAAGAAGGATCTGACTTGGCGGTTCTGCATTGATTTCTGGCATTTAAATGCTATTACGGTCAAGAATCGTTTCCCCATTCTAATCATTGAGGAGCTTCTGGACGAATTAGTTGGCTCCGTGTGGTTTACGAGCATGGATTTGCGGGCCGGTTATCATCAGATCCGAATGCGCCCCGAAGACGAGCACAAGATGGCGTTTAAAACTCACCATGGGCACTATGAGTTCAAAGTTTTTCCCTATGGAGTCACAGGAGGGCCAGCCACTTTTCAGGGGACCATGAATTTTGTCTTATCTCCACTTTTGCGCAAGGGAGTGCTAGTTTTTATTGACGACATCTGATACGTCTCCAACGTATCTATCATTTTTGATTGTTCCATGCTATTATAGTATCAATCTTGGATGTTTTATATACACTTACAAGCAATTATATATCATTTTTTGGGACTAACCTATTAACTTAGTGCCCAGTGCCAGTTGCTGTTTTTTGCCTGTTTTTGGTTTTTCAGAATATCAGTACCAAACGAAGTCCAAATGCCACGAAACTTTTTGGAGATTTTTTTCTGGACATAAGAGACACTAGAAGCCTCGGGAGAGGGCCAGAAGACAGAGGAGGTGGCCACGAGACACCAGGGCGCGCCCCAAGTAGGGTGGCGCGCCCTGGTGCCTCGTGGGCCCACCTTTGCTCCGTTTGACCTAATTCCACCTCTATAAATACTCTAAAATCGGGAAACCAATAGGGGAGTCCACGAAATACTTTTTCCACCGCCGCAAGTTCCTGTTTTCGAGAGATCCCATCTAGAGGCCTTTTTCGGCACTCTGCCGGAGGGGGATTCGATCACGGAGGGGCTCTACATCAACCTTGCTGCCCTTCCGATGATGCGTGAGTAGTTTACCACAGACCTTCGGGTCCATAGTTAGTAGCTAGATGGCTTCTTCTCTCTTTTTGATCTTCAATACAATGTTCTCCTCGATGTTCTTGGAGTTCTATCCGATGTAATCACTTTTTGCGGTGTGTTTGTTGGGATCTGATGAATTGTGAGTTTATGATCAGATTATCCATGAATATTATTTGAGTTTTCTCTGAACTCTTTTATGCATGATTGTTATAGCTTTGTATTTCTCTCCGATCTATTGATTTGGTTTGACCAACTAGATTGATTTATCTTGCAATGGGAGAGGTGCTTTGTAATGGGTTCGATCTTGCGGTGCTCAATCCCAGTGACAGAAAGGGACATGACACGTATGTATCGTTTCTATTAAGGGTAAACAGATGGGGTTTATTCATATGTGAGTTTACTTTGTCTACATCATGTCATCTTGCTTAAGGCGTTACTCCGTTCTTTATGAACTTAATACTCTAGATGCATGCTGGATAATGGTCGATGTGTGGAGTAATAGTAGTAGATGCAGAATCATTTCGGTCTACTTCTCTCGGACGTGATGCCTATATACATGATCATTGCCTTGGATATCGTCATGATTATTTGCTTTTCTATCAATTGCCCAACAGTAATTTGTTCACCCACCGTATGCTATTTTCAAGAGAGAAGCCTCTAGTGAAAACTATGGCCCCTGGGTCTACCTTTATCATATATTGAAAATCCTAAAAATACCTTGCTGCAATTTTACTTTATTTATTTTATTTTGTATTTTTGTTCGATCTATCTTTTTATCACCATACAATTTAATCTTGCAATTAACCGCCAAGGGATTGACAACCCCTTGTTCGCGTTGGGTGCGAGGATTTGTTATTTTGTGTGCAGGTGCTGCTAACGAGTTGTTGCATGATTCTCCTACTAGATTGATAACCTTGGTTTCATAACTGAGGGAAATACTTATCTCTACTGTACTGCATCATCCTCTCCTCTTCGGGGAAATCCCAACACAGCTCACAAGTAGCAACATCTTAGTACACAGCGAGACTCTAGCTCAGCATATTGCTCTTCTCAGACAGGTCTTTTCTCTGCTGGACAAACATCAGTTGTTTCTCAAAACGGTCCAAGTGCAAGTTTGCGCAGTCACTCCTTACATACCTTGGTCATGTCATTAGTGCGGAGGGGGTGTCAACTGATGAGAAAAACATTACAACAGTAAAAAGTTGGCCCACTCCTTCATCGGCCAAGGAAGTGAGGGGGTTTCTGGGGTTAGCAGGGCACTACCGCCGCTTTGTGAAGAATTTTGGGTTGATTAGCCGCACAATCACGGATCTGCTAAAAAAAGGGGCTGTCTTTGTGTGGAGTACTAAGGCGGCAGCAGCATTCCAACATCTGAAGACTGCGTTGATCACAGCCCCAGTTTTAGCTCTGCCACGTTTTGATCGACCATTTGAAGTTGAGACGGATGTATCAGACACTGGAATTGGCGCTGTGTTGATGCAGGATGGGCACCCGTTGACATTTTTTAGCAAAGCCCTTGGGCCAAGGAACAGGGGTCTGTCTATCTATGAGAAGGAATTCATGGCGATCTTGATGGCAGTGGATCGTTGGCGCCCATATTTGCAAACTGGGGAGTTTATCATTCGTAGGGATCAACGTAGTCTCGCTAGTTTGGATGAGCAACGCCTTCATACCCCATGGCAACGCAAGGCGCTGACCAAGATGATGGGACTGTAGTATAAGGTGGTTTATCGCAAGGGTGTCGAGAACAGAGCTGCCGATGCCTTGTCGCGGCGGGATGGCTGGTTGGCGGCAATTTCTGTAGCCTTACCATCATGGCTGGAGGAGATTACTGTAGGCTGTCGGTTGGACCCCAAGGCTCGAGAGATTTTGCATCAGCAAAGAAACTCTGTGATGGGGGCCACACCTTACACAGTTCAGGATAGGGTCATACGGTACAATGGTCGAGTCTGGTTGGGCGCCAATGCTCAAGCACAAGAGAAGATACTGCGAGCTGTCCATGCCAGTCCTTCCAATGGGCATTCAGGAATCCATGCAACATATGATCGGCTCAAGAAATTGTTTGCCTGGCCAGGGATGAAGGCTCAAGTTACTCAGTTCATTTGCAACTGTGACGTGTGTAAGCAAGCCAAGCTAGAGCATGTTTGGACGCCAGGACTGCGGGAGCCATTGGAAGTGCCTGCTCATCCATGGCACACAGTGACGATGGATATTGTCGAAGGGTTGCCAATATCCAAGGGGTATACTTGTATTCTAGTGGTGGTGGATAAAATGACCAGGTATGCGCATTTCGTGCCGCTGAGCCACCCCTTCACAGCACTGCAAGTGGCCTCGGCGTTTATGACCCAGATTTACAAATACCATGGCCTGCCTTACGCTATCGTCTCGGATCGTGACCGGGTGTTCACAAGTGTCGTGTGGCGAGAGCTGTTTAAGCAAGCAGGCACTGAGTTGCGCATGTCGTCAGCATATCACCCACAAACAGATGGTACCACCGAGTCAACCAGTGCATGGAGTCCTATTTGCGATGCTTTGTTCATGCCTGTCCTCATCGCTGGGCTCATTGGCTGCATTTGGCGGAGTTTTGGTACAACACTGCGTACCATTCGACACTGGGCATCTCGCCGTTCGAGACCCTGTACGGGCCCCTCCTCGACATTTTGGCATCACTAAAGCGTTTGTAACAACACAACAGGATCTATCCGGGTGGATGCAGGAGCGTGCTCTGATGACAACATTGCTGAAACAACACCTTGAGAGGGCGCGACAGCGCATGAAGGATCAGGCGGACAAACACCGCTCGGAGCGCTCCTTTGCCGTGGGAGATTAGGTGTTTGTCAAGTTACAGCCGTATGTGCAGGTCTCAGTGGCGAATCGGGCTAATCACAAACTCGTTACTTTGGACCCTTTCAGGTGCTTGACAAAGTGGGCGCGGTGGCGTATTGGTTGCAGCTGCCAGCTTCCAGCAAAGTGCATCCGGTGTTTCACGTCTCGCTGCTGAGGGGGGCTCTGCCGCCAGCGACTGAAACCACGCCGGAGCTGCCTACACCACCATCACCTCATGCCCCGCCGTCCATTCCGGAGCAAGTGTTGGCGTGCCGTTTTGTCACCTGTGGTGCAGCGAAGATACCTCAGGTACGCGTCAAGTGGGCATCGCAGCCAGATTCTTTCGCAACGTGGGAAGATTACTTCGAGCTCCGCAGTCGTTTCCCTGGAGCCGTGGCTTGGGGGCAAACCGACGCTGAAGGGCAAGAGAATGTCACGACGGCAAGTACGGCGCCAGGCCCAAGTACCAGTGAAGCAACCGAAGCGGGCCGACCCAATCGCCACTTCGACCCAGAGACTTGGGAAATGTAATATAGTGGAGTGTGGACACAAACCTGGCCAAATGGGCCGGTTTTGTCGGGCCGGCACGATAGCCCGCGTGCCTGGCCCGTGACGACGGGCCGGCACGGCACATGGCTTAGTGGGCCGTGTCTGGCACGTGGCCCGGCTAGGGCCTTGCCTGGGCTGCCTTGCCGGGCACGCGTGCCTGCCCGGCACGGCACGGCACGACTAGCGAGCGGGGGAGGAGCGCCTCGTACGACAGGCACGACTAGCGAGCGGGGGATTCTCTATAAAAAAAGACTAGCGAGCGCTCGAGGGGCGCCTCGTACGATCGATCGATTCGAGCCGTTGGCTCGTGTCACGGGAGGAGCGGAGGGAGTGGGCCGACCAGTGAGCGTTGGAGCTTGGAAGTAATAAACTAATGTGCTACTGCTACTGCTATGCTACGTGCTAGTTAAATTAATAAAAAATCATGCGCTAGTGTGCTACTGCTACAGAACATAGCAGTGAGCCATGCAGACGTACATGCATGCCTCCTCACGAGTGCGCGAACGACGCGCCTGCGCTGCGGCTGCGCCCTTGCCTCCTCGCACGCAAACGTGCCAATCGGGCCAGCTGTGCCGGCGTGCCTTCTCGGGCCTACGTGCCAGCACGTTTAGCCAGGGGCTGTGCCTGGGCCTGGGAGGCCAGCACCGGCACGGCCCGAGTACTTAGCGTGCCTGGCCGGGCCGTGCCGTGCCTGGCCCGTTTAACCCAGGCCGGGGCGTGCCGTGCCGAGCCGGCCCATTTGGCCAAGTTTGTGTGGACAGCGTGTGAGGGCACGACTGATCAGATCGGATGTAATCTTTTTCCCTTTCCCCTTCTCTAGAACCCTAGTACTTCCTCTTCTTCTCCCCAATTCCTCTGAACTATCCCCAATTCCTCCCTTGTATCGGAAAGCTGCAATAGATCGAGAAGAGGAACGTGACACCATTCCTCACGGGGAGTTTCTCGCCGGATCGAGCACCGTCTTCCTCCCGCGCGCAGAGGTAAGCACACTGGCCGCAGTGCGTTCTCGTCAGGTTTTTTTATATTTGTTTTCCATTCGATCGCCCGGGCACTTTGTTCTTGCGCCGAATCCGTCGCTCAATCTTGAGCGAAATGTCGATTTGCTGCTTTACCGGAACCGTATCCGACGGAGCACACGCAGCCGGCAGCCATAGCTCGTCGCGCGGCGCTCATTCTTGGGGGTTTCTTACGCCTGCTGCTTCTCTTTTCAGGTGAACCGACGCGAGGGAGCACCATGCCGGGCAGGAGAGCCGCGGCCGTGCTCGACGACCTGCCCGACGACATCATCGTCGGCAAGATCCTCATGCTGCTGGCCCCCAAGGACATCGGGCGCTGCCGCATGGTCCGCACGTCTTGGCGCAGCGCCACCTCCACGCCGGAGTTCATGGTCGAGCACCGCCGCCGGCAACCGTCGCTCCCCATCATCCACGGGAACGGGAACGGGCGGCCAGCCACTTTCGTCGCCAACCGTGACGCTGTTGCGACCGGAGCCTCCAGCCAGCAGATCTGGCCCTTCCTCTCCCGGTGCCGTAAATCCTGCTGCCAGCTGATTCGCCTCCACGCCTCCAGCGATGGCTTCCTCATCGTCTCGCGGGGAGCCCGGTTCTACATCTGCAACCCGACCACCCGCAAGCACACTCTGCTGCCATTTTCTCGCCCTCCTCGGCCGCTTGACGACAGCTACATACGCGGCCTCTACCAGCACAAATCAACCGGGGAATACAGGGTGCTCTGGTCCAGACACGCCAATGTTCACAAGAAAGAACCCAAGTTATCATGGTACGTCCTCACTGTGGGAGACAACGAGTCCAGGTGCATCCAAGTTATCATGCCAACACTGCCTTGGCCTTCCATGGAACAAAGGAATGACCTAATCTATTATCTGCACTGGCCCTCACCGGTCCACCACGGCGGCAATCTGCACTGGTTGTTGCATTGGCCTGATCACGTTCCTGGAAGCACCGGAGAGATTATTGTGTTCGACACAGAAGCCGAGTCATTCCGCTGGATGAGAAACCCTGCCCACGAGGGCCGCATTTTGAACAGGTTGTTCAACATGGAGGGTATGCTTGCATTTCTAGCCATGTCGACTCCTGATAACACCAGCATGGCTGTATGGGTGATGAAGGACTGTGAGACTGAAACCTGGGCTTTAAAGTACCAGATCGGCATGCCAATTACAGAGGCATCATCAGGAATGGTGAGAATTGGTAGGAGACAGTATTGTACTCCCTCCGTCCCAAAATAAGTGACTCAAAAATGACTCAACTTTGTACTAAAGTTAGTACAAACTTTAGTCATTTTTGAGTCACTTAATTTGGGACGGAGGGAGTATGAGGCTTACCAGCCATCGCCTCCAAGAGAGCATTATGCCGATTCCGTCCGGTGAGATGCAAGGAGAAGCTGAGGACTTTCCGTTGTTCACAAAGCATGTCTGATAGTTCAGGGCTTCTGGTCTGTTTTGCCTTGGAGTATCTAACTATCCAATGTGACCCATGTCTTTTGCTCTTAGCTCTTCTTAAGTATTCTACCACTAGAACATGTTATCCTGGATGGTCCCAGTAGCACCTATGCTATCATCATTTGTTTCCTATTATGATGCCTTGAGTACTGGTATAATGCTCTGAACTGGAGTATCTATCTATTCTATTTATATATTTCTACTGTTTGTGCCCAACATTTACTTTCAGTTTGCATTGTTAAAATGAGAGATTCAGTCCTGGGCTCTCTGAGTAAAAATTTTGTCATACATGCATCATTTTTAGTATTTGAAATGGTTAGCCTGGATCTTTCCTTCCACCTAGCGGCTCCTGCTCTTTTGTATTGAGATATTCTTGGCAGACATACTTGCATTGCACAGCTGTCTGTATTTTCTTACTTAATTAGCACCAACATAGTTTCCTTTGCAAATACGACTAGTTAGTATAGCTGTCTGTATTTCTAATTTCTGCTGACGTACGGAGAGCACACATAGTTTTACACGACAAATGTTTTTATCCCTAGTAAGTATCTCAGTCTCAGGATGATCAACTTTGTACTTCCACTTAAACTGAACAAAGAGAATGGCAATTAAATAATTGTTTAGCATCAATACTGAATTCAAGACTGAACTGAGACAGGGTAGCTACTTATTTAGCACTTATGCTAGTTCATCATGGAAGTATCCTTCTCCTAATAGCAGAATACCAGAAAAACTGAAGTCCTAGATGAATTAGCGCACCTCCCACGTGGAGGAGCGACAAGCTATCTCCCTCTTGTTCCTCTTTTACCACCTCTCCACAGCCGAAGACTATGCATGCGGTGTGCTAGCGCTACGCAGCCAAATTTGTGAACCCTTCTCATGAAATTAATAAAGATCATTCATATACATACGAAGATAAGTCTGCAGCGAGCATACATGAACTAAAATGCATAGGCATATACAATTCTACTTATTAGATTGGCCTATCAATCAAGAAGATTAAACTAGCTGTTATTCAACATCAGAAGACCTCTCGGCTATTCAAGAACAAAACACGCAACAGATATTCAATCTGGAGCTAGCCTAACAACTCCAGAATTCATGTGGAAAACAAATAAAATATGGGGCCGGCTAGGGATCAGGTGACTGAAATTACAATTTCCAGAATACATATGTCGATCAACCTGAGTTCTTGTGATGAGGTGGATGCTTCGGAGCGTTTTCCTCGCCTCAGAGCACAAGTTAGCTATGCAGATTTAGCAATTTCGGTTTAACAAAAGATAGCTCCATTTTTTTTTATGGGGCGTCATTTTCAAGATTTACTGGGGAAATATGACAGTGATTTTCTTCCGATTTGCTCTCCATGCAAGAAAGAGGGGGTTGGGAGGTGAGGTGAACTACCAACTCCCATTTAATAGTAAGGATTGTTTTCAAGTTTTCTTTCAATTTTTTCCATGCAAGAAAGAGGGAGCTGGGAGGTGAGGCGAACCCATCAACCTCTTTAATAGTAAAGATAGTCCTCCCTCCGATCCTAAAAAAGTGTCGTGGTTTTAGTTCAAATTAAACCACGACACTTATTTTGGATCGGCGGGAGTAGTAGAGAAGATATTGGGGTTATAATTCTTAAATTTAGTCAAGTGCCATTTATCCGCAAAAAAAGTGCCATTGCTAATACTTGACTTTCAAGTTGCAAAGTGTTTGACATCTCTTCATACGCCTCAGTGAGGGCCTAGATAAAACTGAGCCAGACAACTTTGAGCAAATACGCCTCAGTGTTGTGCGCTCTCATGATGTCCTTGGCTAAAGTTGCTGCACCTTTGGTCAAGCTAGCATTTAAAAAAAATGGGCACACAAGTATCAGCTGGAATATGTATAATTAACAGTTTTACCATACTTGGATATAATTAGGTACAAATCTCACAGGGCAGAGCAAAGGATGTCTCCTATGCATCAAACAACCACTACTAGATCCATCGCCATGAATATAGGACCTAGAGAGTAAAGGTAGCCATCATGATTAACTACCTGATGAACAGTTTTATTTCTAGATCAAGAACCATGACTGTTATGGTCGTCATCACATCACATTTGGTAAGGCCTTCACTTGCCGGAGCTGTAATCGCTGTCACTAGCCTCAAACGCATCAGCCCAACAAGATCAATCAGGACCATCGGAGAAGGAATCACTGTCATAGGCCAGAAACACGTCAGCACAACCACAATCATCAGAATCAGAACGGCGGTCTTGGCTGGGGTCAGCAGAGTGTTCAGCGGAACCAGAAGGATGATCATGGTGGGATCTAAGCTTTAGAGTCTTGATCCTGGCGCACTTTGCTCGTACCGCATCGTCAACAATGATGTTGTAGCAGTAGCGCGTGCAGAGATGCTCGAGGTAAGGACAGCTATCTATGATGATCACCAGTTCCTTGTTGGTGATGTCGATGCAGTTAAGACTAAGGTGTCGCAGCTGTTTCATCGTAGCGATCCCAGCCGCATTCTTTTTTTGAAACGGAGGCAAAAGCTTTGCCTCATCTCATTAAATAAGAAGGAGAAGAACAAGGTTTTTTTAAAGGTGTTACAGGACCAAAAGGTCCGGACAGTGGGATCACTCTCCCGGTAAAATGTTACCCATAAATCTAGCCCCGGCCACTACCCAAGTTTTAGCTTCTTCCCTGATCTTCGCCACCACCCTGGTGGGCAGCGAGGCCTTGTTGCGGAAAACGCGGGCATTCCTTTCGTTCCAAATCTCCCAGCATATGAGCATCTGTAGTGAGTTGCTCGCCTTTCTGGAGTATCCCGGTTGTCCTTCGCCTGAATTCCACCATTGCTTCACCGTGTGTAAGTCGTGCCAAGACGGTGTCACAGATTGCCGACCCAACCAAACATAAATCAGGTTCCAAACCCTTACAGTGTAGCGACATTTGAACATCAGGTGGGCCGCAGTTTCCGGCTCCCTCTTGCAGAGCTGGCAGATGCCACAGTTTGGCCACCCTCTGCGAAGCAGTCTGTCCGCCGTCCAGACTCTGTCTTGAAGAATCAACCAAGAGAAGAGTTTGACCTTGGGAGGTGCCCAGATCTTCCACACCATCGAGGGCATCTCAGATTTGATCAGACCAGCAAATTGCATCTTGTAAGCGGTGGTTGCGGAGTAACAACCGTCCGCCGTGAATTTCCATCGAATGCCATCGTTGATTCCTGGGGTGAGCTGTACCTCGAGGCATAGAGTCCATAGAGTATAGAATTCTTGTATGATGTTGACCGCCATGCCACCTTCAAGGTTGATGTGTTGTATCCATGCATTGTTGTTCATCGCCTTGGCCACCGAGCAACTGTTGAGCCGAGAACGGGCGAAGATGCCCGGCGCAATGTCCTTTGGTTTTTGACCATTGAGCCATGGAGAGTGCCAGAAAGGAGCCGTCAAGCCATCGCCAATGGTAATTGTCGTTGCTGCAAAGAAAAGTTCCTTGTCATCGTCATTACAAGGGGTTTCAAGGCCAACCCAAGCTCTCAGCGGATCCACCCAGGCAAACCAAAGCCAGCGAAGCCTGAGGGCTCTAGCGAACTTGTCAAGATCCAGAATGCCTAGACCGCCAAGGTTGGTGGGGCGACAGACCGTCTTCCAGTTGACTTTACATTTGGCGCCTGAGACCTCCTCAGTCCCCTCCCACAGGAAAGCCCTTTGAATCTTGGTAATACTTTGCTTGGTGCTCTTGGGGATATCTAAGGCAGTGATATGGTAGATGACCAAGGCTGTCAAGACAGATTTGACAAGCGCAGAACGGCCAGCCATGTTGACATTTTTTCCTTGCCAGGGCGGGAGCTTGGCCGCCACCTTGTCCACCAGGAATTGGCAGTCCGACTTCTTAAGGCGTTTTGTGGACAGGGGAAGCCCGAGATATCGGATTGGGAATCCAACTCGTTTCGCCGGGAAGCTCTGGAGGATGTTGTCTAGATCAAGGTCGCGACAGCGGATGGGGGCGACCATGCTTTTGAGGGGGTTTGCAACCAATCCTGTGACCTCGCCAAAAGAAGTCAAAATGGCCGTCAGATGGTCAATATCCTCCTTGATTGGAGCGACAAAAATGGCTGCATCATCAGCGTACAAGGAGGTACGAATGGTTGTAGAGCGGCCCCTTAACCGGTGAAGAAGACCTTGGTTCGTGGCTTTGGCAAGCAATTGTTGGAGAGGGTCGATCGCGAGAACAAAGAGTAAAGGAGATACCGGGTCGCCTTGTCGTAGTCCTTGCCCCAGCTTAATTGGCTTGCTAGGCATGCCATTGAGCAACACCCTGGAGGAGGATGTGGCCAACAAAGCGGCAATCCAATTCCGGAATTTGGCAGGAAAGCCACGACGTTGGAGAAGGTCTAGCAGGTAGTCCCAACGAACTGAATCAAAGGCTTTCTTGATATCTAGCTTGAGGAGTAGGGCTGGAGTTTTATTACGATGCAAGCGTCTGGTGAATCCTCTGACGAACATGAAGTTGTCATGTATGCTTCTAGTCTTGATAAAAGCGCTCTGGGCTCTAGATACCAGCTGATTCATGAATGGTGACAGTCGATTTGCCAAAATTTTTGCGATTATTTTGGCAAAGGAGTGGATCAAGCTGATAGGGCGAAAGTCCGCTATGTCTTCTGCACCGTCCTTCTTAGGAAGCAACACGATGTTTGCCGAGTTGAGCCAGTGCATGTTGGATGCCTGCAGATCTGAGAAGGATTGGATCGCCTTCATCATGTCCACTTTGATAATCTTCCAGCACGACTTGAAAAAGGCACCGGTGAATCCGTCGGGACCGGGGGCCTTGTCCCCAGGTAACTGCGAGATGGCAGCAAGAACCTCGTCCTCGTTCAGAGAATCGCCAAGGCTGGAAAGATCCCCACCCTCGAGGCCTAGTGCATCCCAGTTGAAATCCTTTGTCCGCCTTTGCGCTTTGTGAAAGATCTTCTTGAAATGGTCTTCTGTCGCCTTCATTTTTCCTTCGTGTGAGGTGACCCAGCCATGGCCAACCTTTAGCCGGTGTATGAAGTTTTTTCTTCTTCTCGCATTGACTCGAAGGTGGAAGAACTTGGTGTTGGCATCACCCTCCTTCAAATTTTTCACCCGGGCGCATTGCTTTTTTCTAGCTCTAACCAGGGCGGCCAGCCCGATGACACGCCTCTTCAGCCTAGATCGCAAATCAGCCTCCTCTGGCGAGAGAGGTCTGTTATCTTGCGCGGTGTCCAGGTGAAGGATGACCTGCAAAGCCATGTGAAGATGGATCTTGGCCGAGGAGAACAACCTCTTGCTCCAACATTTGAGCATGAAGGCTGTTTTGCGAAGCTTGTGGAATAAGACATGGCAAGGCTCAAGGTGTTCCGTAGGGGCATCCCAAGCTTGTTGGACAATTTGGTGGAACCCGGGCATAGTTAGCCAGAAATTTTCAAACCGGAAGCTGCGAGGGCGCTTAGGACCAACATCTTGCGACAGCAGGAGCGGGCAGTGATCCGAAAGGGAGGACGAAAGGGCATGAAGGATGTGGCCATCAAAGGTGATGTCCCAGTCGGAGTTGCAGAAAAAGGAGTCAAGCTTGCTCAAAGGTGATGTCCCAGCCGCATTCTTGCTCTTACAATGGTCGTCATCTTCATCGATAAGGTACCCCTCATGGCATAGCACGAAGCGCTTTAGCTGCGAGCATGCTCCACCAATGGCCTCGTACACATCACGGCTGTTCTTAGCATCACCACAGACATTTTGGCACTTAATAAGCAGTAGTTCTTCTAGCTGAGGGAACTTGATTATCAAATCCATGAATTCTTTCTCGGAGATGTCGGAGCATCTTAGCAGGCCAAGGGTCTTCAGGGAGGGTGACCTGCAAGCAAGACAAAATTTTTATTACTTTGTGTTGCTAGTTATATGCAAAGATTTCATTGGAAAATGAACATACATGGTAACAGCTGTGTAGTTCAATGCTCCGCATAACGGTTGTTTATAGGCAAAGAGGTATTGCAACATGGGTTGATCAAAAGAACTGGTGACAGTGCGACAACCAATATTGGAAAGGAAGGTGGATTTCTGGCGCTCCTAGGAAGAAACCAATGGGCCGTGTTTCGGATGATGTCAATCAGGTACCCGACATGTTAACGTTGATACTGGTCAGTGGGATGAACATATCATTTGCAATGTATTTATTCCTCCTGATGCAGACGATATGTTATGCATGTCATGGCAGAGGCATAGTGGTGCGAAATCTAGGGTTGGTCCACAGAAAAGAATGATAATTATTCAGTTAAGTCAAAGATATACACTCCTGGTGGAAGATGTTTCTGATGAGAGCAGGCCCCCAAGCTGCTCTACAACTGACACAGAAGGAGTGTGGAGTGCGCTATGAAGACTGAATGTGTCGCCGAAAACCAGAGTATTCTGGTGTCGAGTCCTAAGATATTCTACCTTGCTTTGCCACTTTGGCATGCCTACACAATTATCAACAACATCAGATGTGAATTATGTGTCTGCTGAGGAAATCAGGATACTGTGTTCCATGCTGTCTTGAATTACATGTCTAACATTTCATTGGAAAACTAATATACATGGTAACAGCTATGTAGTTTGATGCTCCGCGTGTAAAACCAATATCTCGAATGAAAGGTGGATTTCTGGCACTCCTGGCAAGAACCAATGTGCCGTATTTTGGATGATGATGCCAATCAGGTATCCGACCTGTTAACTGCTGATACTGGTCAGTGGGATGAACATAGCATTCGCAATCTATTTATTCCACCTGACACGGATGCTATTTTATGCATGCCGCGACAGAGGCATGTTGGCGAGGATTTCTAGGGTTGGTCCTCAAAATAGAATGATAATTATTCAGCCAAGTCAAGTTATAGACTCCTGGTGGAAGATGTTTCTGATGAGAACATGCCACCAATCTGTTCTACAACTGATGCACGAGGAGTGTGGTGTGCACCATGGAGACTGAATGTGTTGCCGAAAAACAAAGTATTCTGGTGATTAGTTCTTAAAGATATACCGCCTTGCTTTGCCTATTAGGCACACCGACACATTATGGGCAGCAGCACATGTCAATTATGTAGCTATGACGAGGCGACAGTGCCTCCAACTGTCTTAGAGTGTGACCATGCACAGCTTTTCTTGGACACAGCAAAAGAGCAGAGAAACTTGATGCTGCACCTGCAAGAACTTGGGCCGGAGATGTTCTAACTACGGACCTGTTTAGTAAAAAAAAAGTAGATGTGGTTATCATGGTTATGTGGACAATTTGGACCGGTCAGAACAGCTTCACAAAGATAGGTAAATTCGAGGTTTCAGCTAATTAACATCAAGAAGATACACCTCATCTATACCAAATTTGTCCCCAACTACACCAAGCCAACATTGGACGCCATCGACACCGCGTTCAGAACCTCGAAAGTCAACTTCTACCACACCATGATGCCTTTCGGGTTGATGAACGCCGGCGCCACCTACCAGCGCGCCATGACGCGGGTCCTCGGAGGTGCCCGACTGGTTGACCCGCAAGGAGCCGGGTCAATGCCACCGATCAACGGAGTTTTCTCGAAAAAGTACTTCGGTTGAGTTTTCTTTTTCACTCTCTCCTTTTGGTTTCTTCCTCCATTTTTTTTCTTTCGCTTCGCAAGAGGGGGAGTTTTCTGTGGCTTATCAGAGTTCGCATTGCACTCACAATTGCATGAAGCGGACTTGTTCGTGTTTCTTTTGTTTTCCCCTTCTTATGGATTGCGAAATCCTACAAAAAAAACTGGCTTTTCCCGAACCACACTCAGCTGTGACGGACGATTTGGCTGCCTTATGACTTGTCTAGTGGAACCACGGTGCATCATGTCGCAAGTGGAGCGGCTCTCATATCCACAAAACACGACACACACCCACCATATGCTCCCGGAGGCAGCAGAGAAGACTACTTGGGTTGCTTCTAAGCAATGAAGCCCCACACCCCCATGCTCCTGGACGAGTCTCAGGTTCCTAGAGACTCCACACGCTCCAGGGAAGACTATAGGCAAAAGATCATGAAAGGGCTGCCCAATCCAACAGAAGTTGGGTTTGGTGCGTAGCCACTTGGCAACCCTGGGGCGTGCCAGCAAAGCTCCAGATAAAGTGCCTGAGGGTTTTTAGTCCACATAGGTGGATGACTGCCTTCCAAGTTCTCAAGGTGGTCCCCGAAGAAATATGAAGCAAACCTCCAAGCGTGTGCAAACGCGCCTCCAAAGATGAAATAATCTCCTGAAGTCCACGGCCATCAAAGCCGTCCATGAAGCAATCCTCCTAAGGGGATACGATCTCCGAAAATTGCGGCCACCAAGGCCATCCATGAAGCAATCCTCTCCAAGGGGAGACGATCCCCGAAAGTTCGCGGCCACCAAGGCCGTCCATGAAGCAAACCTCAAGATGAAAATCTCCGCAAAATTCCAGAATCAAGTCCCGACATGCAAGCAGTAAGGGAACCACTGGAAAGAAGGCGGGAGGTAGTCATCCACCACCCCTCAACAAAGGCATGAACATATGTTTTCAGCCGTCGTCCCAAAACCACATACCCTAAATTCACCTCACCCAAGTCTCTGGGTTCTTGAGGCCCGGAAGGGAGCATGGTGGAGCTGTGGGGTTACACCTTCCCATGATGGGCTAGGGTACGATTCCCTGCTGCCTCTCGGAAGCATTCCAATCACGTCATCGTGATACACACATACCTACACACAAACAAACACATAAGGCAATAAGTTATTGAGCTGCGATCATCATGGCTTTTCGACGATTCCTGATGACTAAGTCCTTCGGCAGCCTTTTCTGATGTCACACTCATAGCTAGTGTCCAGCGGAAAAGCCAACATTTTAAACAAAAAAAACATTTTTTCTCTCTCTCCCTCTTCGTGAGTTGGTTTCCATTTGGTCTTGCCAGTCGTTTCGTTCCTCTAACTTTGTGCAGGGGCGAATAAGTTTTCATGGGAATGAGAGGCGGTACCCACATGCATGTGTGCCACCGATGCACCTTTGGCTCTACATCACCACGAGCGCCGAGGGGCATCACCGCCCTTCGAATGTCCGCTTCACCGACAACCTTTGCAATGCCCATGGCGAAAGGGCTGGGGCCGAGGCCCCCATTGCCAACGGCATCCTCACATGGCGCCAAGCTGCGTCGCCAACATGTCGGCGACCACGCTACTTCAACCTATGTCGCTAACGTTGAGGGCGGCACCGCCCCTCAGCGTTAGCACTTCATCGCTTCTACAACAACGACAACACCGGGGGCGACGCTAGGCCCTCGAACGTCCGCGTTGACGGCAGCGTCCCCGCATGACGTCATCTTCGACACCACAAGCCGTGGGCGTCGACAACTACGGCAAGCCATGATGCTGACACTGAAGGTGGCCTTGCCCCTCAGTCGTCGGTATTACGGCAACTCTACAACGACATCACCGGGGGCAATCATATGCCCTCAAACATCTTTGGCGGCAACAGCGGGCTTGCACAACGCTGTCATCGCCACACCAAGTTGGCCTTGTCACCGGCCGATCACACCCGGCGATAGGGCGAGACATCGATGGCATTCCGATGTCCCGTCTGCATGGCCACGCCGAGCTTAATCGTGGGAACAGTGTAGTGCGCCAGTGCGGCCAGCAGGAACCTGTGAAACTCTTCAGTCTCGTCGGCTGGCACCGTGCAGCTAAACGGTCCGGACTTGTCTGATAAAACCTTCAGCACATGGCATGGTGTTTCTCCGCGAGCTGAGGAAGACCCGGCTACCTTATTGCCAGGCACCGCGATAACAGTCATGGTCCAATAAGGTACCTTCAACCTTTATGACGGGAACAGTGTGGCGCGCCAGTGCGGCCAGCGCGAAGCTGTGAAACCCTTCAGTCTTGTCAGCTAGCACCGTGCAGCTAAACGGTCCCGACTTGTCTGATAAAACCTTCAGCGCGCGGCAGCGCGTTTCGCCACGCACTGAGGAAGACCCGAGTCTACTTTGTTGCCAAGCGCCATGACAGCAACGTGGCCCAACAAGGTATCTCTCTATTTTTTTTTTCTTCTTTCTCTCGTCCTTCTCTCTTTTCTGCACTGGCAGAATCACCTGCCAAGAATCGGAAGTAAGAGCATCTCCAGCCGCACCCCAACAGGCCCCCCAAGGCGCCTTTTTATCTGTCGGCGCAAAAAAAAATCCCCCAGTCGCGCCCCCAGGACGCCGAATTCCGCCGGTTCGGGCCATTTTTCGGCCCGGCGATCCCAGGCCGAACCCAGCGCACTGGGGGCACTTGGGGGCTCCGGCGGAAGGAAAAGTGGCGCGTGGACCACCACTGTCAGGCGAGAAACGTCTTTTCCCTGCCCAGATTCGACCCACGCGTGGCAGAATGCCACTTCCCCTTTCGCCTCCATGCCGATACCGGCGCCACCCCCCTGCCCACAGCCGCTGCCCCGCCGCTAGAAAGGCCATTCCCCCGCCGGAAAGAGAGGGTTTCGCCGCGACAGCCTCCATCCCGCTCCTGGCCGAGCTTTCCAGGACTCCAACCACGCAGGCGAGGATACCGGCGGCTACCCGCCCACCACGCCCGCTACGTGTTCGGCGATTTGCCTGTTCGGCGATGGACTCCGACGACGAGGAGGCGTTCGCGGCTCTGATGGAGGAGGAAGCCGAGGCCGACACCGACGACGAAGAGCACGTCATGATCCTCGCCGCTCTGGCCGGCCTGTTCGCGAAGAATGTAAAGCCGCGGCGAGGTGGCTCGGCGCCGGGCCGCCGCAAGAGCAAGCAAAGGCATTGAATGGAGGGCTATTGCTTGCTCTACGCCGACTACTTCGCCGACGCTCCACTACACGGAGAGAAAGTATTTCGGCGCCGGTATCGGATGAGCCGGAAGCTCTTCCTCAAGATTGTTAATGCCATCCGGGAGTTCGACAGCTATTTCATTTGCAAGAAGGATTGCACCGGCACAGTTGGATTCTCCTCACTCCAGAAGTGCACGGTGGCTATGAGGATGCTTGCATACGGAGCTCCCGGTGATATACAGGAAGACTATGGACGCATGGCCGAGTCCACCACCATTGAGTGTTTGTACAAGTTCTGCAGGGCAGTGGTGGAAGTGTTTGGACCACAATACTTGCGATCACCCAATGCTGAAGACACTGCTCGGATCCTAGCACAGAATGAAGCAAGAGGATTTCCTGGGATGCTTGGAAACATCGACTGCATGCATTGGGCATGGAAAAACTGTCCATTTGCTTGGCAGGGGATGTACAAAGGCGCGAAAGGAGCTTGCAGTGTGGTACTTGAGGCAGTGGCTACACAGGACCTCTGGATTTGGCACTCCTTCTTTGGTATGCCATGAACTGACAATGACATCAACGTCCTGCAGTGCTCGAATGTCTTTGCCAAGCTTGTTGAAGGTCATGCTCCTCCGGTGAACTTCGAGGTCAATGGGCGCCACTACAACAAGGGATACTACCTAGCAGATGGGATCTATCCAAGATGGTCAACATTTGTGAAGACTATCTCAAACCCTGTGCCAGGAGGCAAGAACTCCTACTTTGCTAAGTGTCAGGAGGCTTGCATTAGGATGTCGAGTGGGCATTTGGTGTGCTCCAATCTCGATTTGCTGTTGTCCGGTATCCCGCTCTGACCTGGTCGAAATCTCAGATGTGGGAGGTGATGAATTGCTGTGTCATCTTGCACAACATGATCATTGAGAGCGAGCAGGACGAGCCGGTGTTTGACACTGAACCATATTTCAGGCAGGGTCCTCTTGCAGCTGTTGATCACCAGGTACCGGCAGCATGGGCTGCCTTCCTCAATATGCGTCAGGAGATCCGAGACCCACAGGTGCATCAAGAACTGCAGCACGATCTGGTGGAGCACCTATGGAGGCTCAAGGGCAACGCCTAGTTCGATGTGTTTTAATTTGTGTTCGAATTATGAGCTTGCTTCGTTGAACTATTTAATTTGTATTGATTTCTATGATGAACTATGTGATAAAAATTATTTTTTTGTTGAATTTGTGCCGAAGTGTAACGAATTTGTGCCGAATCTGAGTTGGAACTCGACGGCTGGGAGCCGGAGCCCCCCCCCCCCCCCCCCGACGCCGAAAATAGCGCCGGCAAGCCCCCAAGAGGCGCTATTTTCCGCCTAAAAACGCCCTTGGGGGGTGAACGGCGGGAGATGCTCTAACCCGCCAGCTGCCTACAGTGCCATGGCGCAAGCCGACGCTGGCAGACGACGTAGGCAGGGATCACCGACGAGTCCCCGCGCAGAGCTGAGTCTCCGCGCGGCACGCCATCGCATGAGTATGCACACATTTTTTATTTATTTTTTTGAGAAAATAGCTGCTTTATTCATAACAGCAGAATACAGAGACACCCTCGAAAAAGAAAGAAAATACATCAGAGAACACAACTAGGCAACTCCCAGACCATCGCCAGACATCGCACAGAACACCGCCGCCAACCCAAGAGCACATCGAAGCTGAAGACGACGCCAAGCTCAATTGTCGCCCAGGGGTAACCAAGACCCCCACCTTCAAGGTTTTAACGCCGCATGAGCCACCCGACGCCGGGCAGGATCTCAAATCGATGAACACATATCGGCAGCGACAACAAGAGCCATCCACAGCAACAGCACACTCTGAGAGAACCACACTGTCCGGACGAGACCGAAGAGGAAGAAGAAGACCAGCCTCTTTTGAGAGGGGCTCAAGCCATCCACCGGCGGCACCGAAAGCCAACGCCGTCAAATCTTCGCCACAAACCGGGGATCCCTCCCCAACATCACACCAGGACCCAACCCCTGCACCGCCGACGGGGAACTCGCCGGTACATCGACAAAGGGGAAGGGGAGGTTGATACTCACAAGGCAGAGTCGCCGCTGCCGCCGCGCCGATCCACCAGAGGACACCAGAACTCGCAAGACCCGCAGATCCCCGAGGACCAAAATCCCCCTTCGATCCATCGCTGCCACCGACGGGGAAGGGAGCCAAAACACCGCTGGATCCGACAATCAGCGGGAAGACCACGCCGCCCACATGCCGGCACCGCCTGCACCGGCAAGGGAGAGGAAGGACGGCGGACTTATTCCTCCGGAGCGGCGCTAGAATCCCCACCAAATTGACGCCGACGGAACGGACACCCGGCACCCAAGCTCGCGTGCGCGCGCACATAGCGAGCAGCCCTATCCTCGCCGGCCATGAAGACCGGCAGGAATCTACCATGTCGAGCTCTCCGACTCTGGCCCGAAGGCCCTCGTCAGACAGGGAGGCCGAGCTCGAGCACAACACCACGACGAAGCGCCGCCGCCCCCCTCGAAACGGCGCCTCCAGCAACCCTAACCCTACCCTATGTACACCAGGCGCGAGGCGCCGTGGTTCCCCACCCCTCCAGCCGCCGGAACCGACGGACTCGCCGGCGAGCACGGGAGGAAAAGCAGTCGCCTCCGAGATCTCCTCTCTCTCAAACAGTAGCTGGAGCTTATCCTATCCCGCACTTACTCATGAGTATGCACACATATGCACCCGTGCATGGTCTGCTGCCCTATGTTGTTCACGTGGGCTTTCTTCATGGTTTGCCCACTAATGCAACGTAAAGGACAGAAGTAAGAACCTCCATGGTTAGCTTTCAGGCAAAGCGCCAACGCAAAAAAATGTTGAAGGACGGCAGCTACAAGCCTACAAAAGTTGCGTCCGGTTTTCCGTCGAAGAAGACATGCGTCGAGTCAAGCTCGACTTGCTCCGCACTCAAGCTCAACTCGACGGGGGGCATTTGTTTGACGTACTTTTGTACGTGATTTAACAAGAAAATGTATTCTTAGAAATGAATGAATTTTCTAAGCGCACAACCTCCTCATGTGTGTGTTTATGTGGTCTCTTACGTGCAAGCCCTTAGAGCATCTCCAACAGGCGCGCTAATTTTTTTTTACAGCGCGCGCATAGCATTTTACAGCATCGGAGTGGATCGTTGCTTCACCAGGCGCTGCAAATTTTAGCGCGCCGCTGTAGCGCTTCAGCAGGCGCGGTAAAACAAACCGCGCGCGGCCAGCCGTCGTTTGTAAAAATTTGAACAATACATACGAAAAAATTTAAACAACACATAGTTTAAATTTTTCATAGTATATTTGATACAAAACGATTAACTACTCGTCGTCCTCCTCGGTGGTGTCGTCCGACGACGTAAACGCGTCGGCCCAACGCGAATCATCGGAGTGCCAGCTCGACGCTTCTCCCAGCTCGATCTGGAATTCCGCTGCCGCCTTCCGCGCACGCTTGTCCTCCCGACGCGCGAGTCGCTCCGCCCTCCTCTGCGCCCAGAACTCAGTCTCGTCGGCGACATCCTGCGGGAAGCGCTCGCGCCACACCGCCATGGCGTGCTCGTCCGACTCGGCGATGAGGAGGCGGCGCTCCTGCCTCCGATGGATGCGGCGATCCTCGTCAGAGATTAGCCGCGGGGGAGGCGCGAGATCCTGCGCCTGCTCCCGCGTCCTCACGTCGGGGAAGTTCATCTGCGACCGAGGTCGCCGGAGGCGCCACGCCGCCGCGTCGTACGCGCGGGCGGCATCGTGAGCGGTCTCGAACGTCCCGAGTCCGAGGCGGACGTCGCCGGAGCGTATCTCCGCGTAGTACATGCCAGAGGGGCGGAGACGGACGCCGCGGTAGCCCGAGCTGCTCCGGTGGCGCGGCGGCATGGTGGCGCGGCGCGGCGGGGGAGAAGGCGCGGTGGCGGCGGGGCGAGGAAGAAGGCGCACGTGGTGGCGCGGGGCGAGGAAGAAGGCGCTGGAGAAGGCGCGGGGCGAGGAAGAGCACCGGGAGAGGCGCGGCTTTTATACAGCGCGCGCGGCGCCGCGCGCCAAAACTGCCGCGCGCGGGGCCGCTTTTTCCCCGCGCGCGCCGGGTTTTTTAGCCCGCCGAAATTTCCCGCGCCCGCTGGATCGAGCCAGGCGGCCACTCGCGCGCCAAAAGGACGTTTTTTCGCGGGCGCCTTATTTAGCGTCTCTCTTGGAGATGCTCTTAGTGAACGTGCAAATACTCCCTCCGTCCGAAAAAGGTTGTCCGACGCACAGTGTAATGGTGTTTTTACAAAAAAGCTCTTGGAGTTCTAAAATTGTTCCAAATAGATCCCTGTCTCCATCTTCTTCCTCCGCTTTCCCCGCGCGTCGCTTGGGCAGGCGCCGCTAGCTGATTCCGCCGCCGCCCACCAGCATGAGCCAACCTGCGCCTCTGATTCCGCCGCCGTCCACCGGTGCGAGCAGCAACTGGACCGTCACCCACCTGCACCTGCGCGATTCCGCGCGTTGCCAGGACCACCGTCGTAGGATTCTTCACATGCTCCGTCCAGGAACTGCTCCACCACCGCTGAGGACAGGCGCCGGCGCGTTCCCCTCCCACCACGACCCCCTGCGCGCGTTCCCTTCCCGCCATGACCCCCGCCACGAGTTCCCCTCCCACCACGATCCCCTCCGCGCGTCGCCGGAGCCTCCCGTCGTGATCCGGCTGAGGTCGTCCTCCTCGAGCTCCGTGTGCTCCTGGGTGTCGATCGCCTGGACCAGGAGTCCGTGTTGCTGCTCTCTGCCCTGCTCCTCGTGCTCCTGGGTGTGGATCGCCTGGACCAGGTGATCGTGTTGCTGCTCTCTGCCCTGCTCCTCTGCCTTGCTCGAGCCCGTATTGCTGCTCTCTGCCCTGCTCCTCCGCCAAGATGCGGTGTTGCTGCTCTTCAGGAAGAAGAAGGAAGTGGTTCTCTGCACAAATGATTCAAATGGGCGATTCAGTTTGATTCTGGGAAGAACTGTAATTCAGTTTGATTCAGTCACTGTTCATGTCCTCAATTCAGTCATTGTTAGTGTTCAACCTTGATTTTTTGCTGTCAATTGATTCTTGTTGTCTGGATCAAACTTGAGATGTTGTCAGTTGAGATGTATGGATTAAATCAAACTGGACAAGAAGCAAATTGGACAAGAATCAATGTTGGAAATTACTGGAGTAGAAATGATTCAGTAAAATTCAGTTTAATGATCAGTAAAATTCAGATATGAAAACTTTCAGTACTCATCTTAACTTTGCATGCTGTCAATTTGCATGTTATACTCTTCATCAGCCTCGCAAAATGTCTGAAAGTACTTGCATGTTAAAGGAGTACATGTTGAAATTAGACAAACTGATTATGCTAAACTGAAGAAATGTGTACCTTGCTAAACTGCAGAAATCATTTGGCAATCACTTTGCCATCATCTGGCACAACACCCTGTATTATTAATCCCACAGATACAAAGATATGAGTACTCCAAATGGACCTTGGTGGAAAGGATAGAAGATGTTAAAAGAAAATAACCAAACCTTATAAACGTTTCCAAATGGACCTCCACCAATCTTCTTCTCCGTGGAGAAATCATTTGTAATTTCATTCAGAAAGTCAAATGGCAGTTGCTTCGGTAGCTCGGGGCTCGGCCTAATCTATTGGGTTTACCTTCCGGTGCCATTGTTTTCCATCCAAAAAGTTCTGATGAGTTCAGAAGTGAGCTGCCATTGCTGCTGTTCCTCCTTGCATTTTTCATTGCAGAGGAACAAAAGGGCGATTGCACAGCACCAATTCTCAATTATACGGAGAATTAATTGCAAAGCATGCCTCTAACGCTGTGCGTCCAAAAGCATGACGAGGGCTCAGCATGGTGCTGAACTTGATTTGAAATTGATCAGTCATTCTATTGCACATAATATACCTCCAGGCGTTCAAAAGCAGGCGGCATGGTGCTGCAGCAGCGGTGCCCGCCACAGCTTGGGACCAGCAGCAGTGCCTTGAAGACCATTAGAAGCAGAGTGCACACATAAGTTGCTGAGGACGGCGATCTTCTACCGGCAGAAGCAGAGTACGCCGTGAAGACCATCAGAAGAAGCAGACTAACTGCAGTGCACTCACCAAGGTCGGTCAGGACGGCGCCAGCGCGGGGTTGGTCGGGGCCGGCGCGGGGTCGGGACTGGCGCGGGGTCAGCACTCACCAAAGTCCAATTTTCACGAGCAGGCGCGGGGTCAGCACTCACCAAGGTCCAATCTTCACGAGCAGGCGCGGATCTGGCCGCCACCATGGCCTGCTTGATGGCAGAAAGGAAGGAGGCACCAGGAAGGAGCTCGCCATGGAGAGGGAAGGAGGAGCTCGCCCTGGCGACGGCAAGGGACTCGAGGAAGGCGTCGATGAGGGACTCGAGGAAGGGGAAAAGTCGTTCCTTGAGCTTCCCGGCGAAGCTGCGGCACGGCGGAAGGGAGAAGGGAAGTGCGCGTGGGAGCTGCGGCGCGGCAGAGGAAGGAAGTGCGTGGGGGAGGTGCGAGGCGGCGCGACAGTACGGCGGCGCAGCATGGGGAAGCTGCGAGGCGTCGCCGGCGAGCGAGCGAGCGAGCGTGGTCGGGGAGAGGGAAGGGGACGGACTGCGGGTTATGTCGGGAAAAGACAAAGGGCTTTTTTGCAAAATGTACGCGGTGACATTCTTTTCCGGACGGAGGGAGTACTAGTTACTACTGCATGAACGTGCATGGCCCATGCATTGTATGGGCACGTACGCATGTATGAAGGAAAGACACGGGCGTGCTAGTACACGAGAACTGCATGCAGCTACGTAGCAGCGCGTACGTGCGTTCAATCCAGGTATGACCAACTAGCATACGCAGCGAAATACATGTATTCTTTTTTTTTGCATGGTACGAAATACATGTATTCGCTCGATTGTCAGCGTACGTGTACGTATCCAAATACCTGCGCTCCGGCCGGCAAGTGTGCCGTGTGTACGTATACAAATACGTATAGATAACGAGCCAGCCGGCGAGCCCAATCAACGCGTAAACTCAAAGGCCTCGGTCAAGAATTTTTGTACCGGCTAAAGACTCCAGAAGCACAGGAGTATAAAGATTTAAGCTGTTGCAATCGACCAGGAAGCCCGTCTACTTGAGGAGGGGCTGAAACGATGGCGCGTTGATCCCATCCATATCTCGTCCAGAAATATCGGAACGGTGACGGCTGGTGCAGCGCCTTACCCTTCTCCATCTCCCTATAAATACCCACCACATCCATCTATCAGGGTTAGGCGCACACATCCATCACGCACGCAGCAGGAGAGAGATCGCATCGGGAGAGCTCGCGCAGGCGGCCGAGGCTCCTGGACGCGGCTCGCGGAGGCCATCTCGTGTGCCAGCCTACACGCACGCGTCCAGATCAACATCATGCCGATCATATTCTCTCAAGGTGAGGACGACAACTAATCCCTCTTTCCAACTCTCTGTCCCTTCATATCTCGCATGGTGCAGACCGGAGCTGCGGCCGGAAGACGAGGCCGGCTGCTGGCGTTGTCTCTTACTGCCGGAGAAGATACGCCGGGGCTGCCGTTCTGTGTAGTCCCCGGTGCACCCTCCATCGGCCGCTCCCTCGAGGACAAGGACGACGACAGCCCCCGGTGCACTCTCCACCGGCGCACTCTCCGCTCAGGACATAGCGTGCCGGGGTCGTGTGGCCCCCGACACACTCTCCGCCAGCGACTTCCACGTGCCGCCCTGCCTTGAAGGCGACGACGCCGTGCCGGGGCTGCCGGTCATGTGTAGACCCCGGTGCACTACTCACCGGCGACGACGTGTCGGGGTTGCCGCCCATGCGCAACCCCCGGCGCACCCTCCACGCAGGACGACGATGTGTCGGGGCTGCCGCCCCTGCGCGGTCCCCGGTGCACTACTCACCGGCGACGACTCTTGCGACAACGTGTCGGGGTTGCCGCCCATGGCAACCCCCGGTGCACCCTCCACGCAAGACGGCGATGTGTCGGGGCTGCCGTCCCTGCGCGGTCCCCGATGCACTACTCACCGGCGACGACGTGTCGGGGTTGCCGCCCATGCGCAACCCCCGGCACACCTCCAGGCAAGATGATGACATACCGGGACCGCCGTCCGTGCACGGTCTCTGGTGCACCCTCTACCATCGAGTCCGCCGGCAACCCCATCATGCCAGGACTCGGCGATATTCGCCGTTCGACTCGGTGCGATCTAGTGCGCCGCCCCTTCTACCTACACCATCGGCGGTGCCTGGGCAAGGCTTCGCCGCATCGCGGCGTCTCACTCGCCGCCGTCTCGCCGGTCCATGGAGGCACCATGGGCTTGCCGAGACTCGGCGACATGGTCCGTCGCCGCATCGCGACGTCTCACTCGCCGCCTTCTCGCCGGTCCATGGAGGCGCCATGGGCTTGCCGAGACTCGGCGACATGGTCCGTTCGACGCGCTGGCAGCGGCGCTGCGCTCGACGAGTCACGATGACTCGTTGTAACTATGGCGGCGGAGACATCATCCGGCTAAGGCCGGGACACGCTTAGGCGTATCTCGCGGCCTCCCTCTTCTTCATCACGAACGCGCATCGGGGTCCGCTCACGTGTAGCGGCTCCTGGTCCGGGTGCGTCCATCCAGGTGGCGGGCTCGACATCACCGTCGGCACTCTGTGTCGGCGGCGCGCGCTCATTGGCATGCGGCCTATTCGACGGCGGCCGCCACGCCGAGCGGCGCAAGGTGGCGACTTCCTCCGCTATTGGCGGCGGTGTATGCGATCATCTTCGGATGTGTGCACATCATGTGTCGCACGTCCATCCCCTCCTTTTCCTCCTTCCAACATCTACTCCCGCGGAGCACACCCCTCGCACTTCCGGCGAACCTACAAAGTCATCGGCGACGTCCAAGCCAAGCCCAACCATGCATGCTACCTCAACAACAACATCGACGCCGCTCGAGGCCGACAAGGAAAGACGGCGTAGGCGGGCGTGGCCGGAGCAAAGGCCACGTTTTCGACGGCGTGTTTACCCCTTTGTACACGGACTCTGCCGCCGCCACACACACACCATCACCACCATGCATGAGGAACGCGAAGCGAAGACCGAAGACGGCGACTGTGCAGCTTAATCGGAGGTGTCCCGCGGTACTATCCGCGGGAGTCATTAACCGGGGGCTTTCCGAGGCCCTCGGGAACCAGGAGACCATGATCGCTTGATCATCTGGCCGCGCCAGCAGGCCCCACATTTTCTTCTCCCCCATCTTTTTGTATTTGTGTACTTTGTACACTGGCACGCCCGCAACATCTTGTTCCCCGGTTCAAGGGAGACGCTTATACGAAAACCCTCTTTCTTTTTGTATGGGTGTTCTTTCCCTTTTTCGTGTCAAACAGCAACGACCTAAGTAAACCCCCAAGCTTTTTGAATAAACGGAATCGAGAACCCATCAGTCTTCGGCGCAGAGGAAGAATTAGAAGAAGAAATAGCCTCATCCATTTCTTCAGGAGAAAGAGGTAGCATAAGGGCAAGGTTATCCTCATCAGAAACGCGTTGGTCAGGTCCCCAAGACTGAGGGTTAAGTAAGATGCCACGGGGATGTTGGTAAGTACTCCCTCCTTCCTAAAATCTTAGGCGCCTAAGCTTTTTAAGAAAATCCCAAAATCTAAGGCATGTTAGAACTTAGCTCCTGATATCCTCTCTTGTACGGTCATCATAAGCTAATCATTCCTAATCGTGGATCATCCAACCACATTTATTAAAAGATATCATGGATAAAACTTTTTGTAACCATGGTTCAATAGTTTGCAACTAGTCTTGCGCTAATTTCGGTGCCAAAACTTTACAGGCCCTACATAATGGGAAGGAGGGAGTAAGAAAGTAGGAGTAGAACTCATAAATATGGGAGGTAATTGTGTGGGGCTCAGATATCAAAACGTTGTTAATGACTAGGCGATCAATGAAGCAGCTGCTCGCGGGCACTCAACAAACAATTTTTCCTTTTCCGCCGTTTCCAGCTATCATTAATTAATTTTACCGGTGTAAATCTTCGCTGAGTGCCACCAAAAGCACTCGGCAAACTCTTCGCCAAGTGCCCGAAGAAAAATGTTTGGCTAATAGCAGCTTTGCCAAACATTTTTCTTCGGGCACATATTATAGGGCGTACCAAAAGCTGCTATTTACATTCGTCCACCAAAAATTTACATTGTATACACATTGTAGGGTGCGGCTATGTGCCGCCTATTGCGAGGCGCATGGTTGCCTCGCCTAGAGGGTGCTTGTGGTGGGCCGACCCGGTAAGACATGGCTCGTACTGCTGATGTCATACTAACATCACTCAAATTCTTTTTTTCTCTCCTTTTTACATTTATTATATTTTAAATTAAATGCATATATTTCAAAAACATAAATTCATTATATATAAAAACTGTTAGCACAAATTTATAAAAATGTAGATAACATGATAATGAAAAAACTGTTCCTGCGTTTCAAAATGTTACGTGAATTTTCTAGAAAATGTGTATACAATGTAAATTTTGTTTTATTAATGTAGAAAAGAATATTTCGTGACATTGAAAAAATGTACGTCACATTTGATGGAAAATATTCTTGCCTATAAAAAAATCATGACATTTAAAACATGTTATATACAAATGTCAAAAAAATGTTCACGTAGGCTAAAAAGATTTATTTCCATTAAAAAATGTGTCATAACATTTTAAAGAAAATATTAGCATGTTCCAAAAAGTCTCCATGAAATTTTAAAAAATGTTTATACAATGTAAAATATAGCATAGTTTTAAAAAATGATTATTATCATTAAAAAAATATAAAACGTGTATTTGGAAAAATGTTACCATGCATTGAATAAAATGTTCAAAACATGTATTTAAAAAATATGCATCACGTATTTTAAAAATGTCCAAGCGTATCAAAAATGGTTTACATGTGCTCTAAAAAAGTAAATTTTGTACTTAAAAAGTATTGAAAAAAATAAAACCGATAAAAAGCCGACAAAGATTCAAAAGAAACCGAATGAAACGAGGAAATCCTAAAAAGAAACAAAAAAACCAAAGTAAAGTGAAGAAAGAAAAAAACAATGAAAAAAAAACCCAAAGAAAACAGATGAAAACCCAAAGAAAAGGGAAAAGGAAAAGAAAAGAAAAACCAAGAAAACCGGTCGCACGAACCTACGACGATAGCAACCAACCACACTAAAATGGGCCGACTCCCTAGGGGTTGTTCGTAGGCAATTCCTATTAAGTATCAGTATGTGTGACACATAGCTGTCGCAAAGGTTGTACGATGAATGTGGTTTTCGGAGTGTAACCGGTGGTGACGTTAGGGCCCAGGCAGCAAGGGTCATGGCTTGGGGCGTGATGGCTCTTTAAGAATAATGGGCTGGCCCCGTGTACAAATTCTGAAAATTCATAAAGTAAATCTCAAAAGCCCATGAATAGACGACATGATGTGTATTTAAGTTTAGTCTCATATCGCCACTGGAGGAGATGTGAGACCTTTTTATATAGACTCTGCACTCTCCCCACTACCCTATGTGATGAGTATAAAGAGAAAAAGAGAACACCACACGCGGCGCACGCCTCTACTCGTCGGGCTAGATCGTGCGACATGCGTGTGAATAGTCCGCTGAAATCCGGTCCATGGCCTTGTAGGAGTGCGGCTTCCTTTTGCCATTTTATATTTTGATGTCTTGGCAAGTCGGTTTGAGATCGTGATCGTGACACAATACCGCCGTGACACGATACTGCTTACCGTCCGCGGCTAAAGACACATCGAAAGCGAGTTAGGGTTTTGCCTCTTCTCACTACTTGTGCCGCTACTATAGTCTACTCCACCCCGAACGCCGGCATGCACTGACGAGCGGGGAGCGGGCCTCCAGAACCCCTCGCTCTTGTGATCCTACATTAGGAGAGGGTGAATTAGGTCTTTTGTGAAATGCTCCGCGCTACTACTCAAGTTCGTCACCACGGGTCGCCGTCCATCCAAGTCGGGTGGCGTCACGTACCGATCGACATCTTCAACGTCGTTTACTTCGACTAGTCTTCACCAATGCCATCATCAACAATGTTGCTCCTGCAACAGGCCAACAGCTACGACGACAAACGAACAGTACGTGCGTCGTGATCTGTTCATATGTGATGTTGTTGTACATGTTTGATGTAATTATAGTTGTTCTTACACGTGTGATGTTGTTGTTCATGTTTTCCTATTCATCTAGTATAATAGTCTGTTGCATGCTAGTAATACATGTACTTTTGATTTATATTCTGGAATTAATCGCAAAATTGCCTCATTCTCCAACAGGCTCGTTCCTTAGTATTGACTAGTAAGCGTGCACGTGCAAATGCACGTCTCGACTAATATTACAAACATATGTGAGAATTAACATACAAAGAAAGATACTTTGATTGAACTAATAATACAAGTATATTTGTGTTGATTTTCCAAAAAAAATTGGGCACTTACATTTTTTTTGTCAAAACAAAAAATGGGCTGAAAATGTTATTTGATGGTATGTTTATTTATGTTTGGCAAAAATGTATGAAACTTTCCTGGAATGATAAGTATATTAGTGTTGATTTTACAAAATATATACATATTTCTGGACACTTTCATTTTTGGTCAAAATTTGACAAAAAAAGGGGCCTGAAAATGAAATTTGAGGGTATTTTTAATTATGTTCAGCAAAAATGTCTGAAACTTACCCAGAATGATAATTATATTAGTTTTGATTTTATATAATTTTTTCAGATTGTTCTAGACACTTTCAGTTTTTGGTCAAAATTTGAAAATGTAACTTAAGGTTATTTTTAAATCTGTTTGCCAAAAACATATGACACTTTTCAGAATAATCAGTAGTATATTGGACAAAAACAATTGGCATCATTTAGGTACCGTTAGGCCATCATGGGCACTCCATATGTTCAAAAACCAAAATAATTCCGAAAATCTGATAGAACTTATGAGGTCTCACATTACAGAATTCTCACACATAAATTTGGTCTCACGATCCATAAGTCTCACACATTACAAAGCAAAAGGCTCACAATCCATAAGTCTCACACATAAGCTCAATCCAATGCACAAATCAACTCTGAAATCCCATTCCATTTTGTTAAGCTTGCGTGCCACACCTCGTGCATGTCACTATGCATGCCTGAACATATGACACACCCTTCATGGCAACGACAATACACATACATGAAACTGTGCATCCAGCAAGCTCCTCGTATTCAACCTGCCGGAATTAAATTGAAAGAAAAGATCATTCATGAATATGCACAGGAATCTAGAGGACAATTTAGCATAAAAGTTGTAACCAAACATGTATATGTGCAAACATATGATAATCAAAATAATGTGCATCCGTCTCTCACTCTCGTCAAGCTTGTGGTCAGCCGCAATAGGCACTGATTCATGGACTGGAGATGAAGAAATCAAAAGAGATCACCTAGAGCTTAGGACCTTTGATGCGGATGTGGTAATGCTCACTATATTCCCTCAAGCAGTCGATCGCCATCAAAAGACCTAAATTATGACTTGTTCCAAAGTTACATAAGCTCAAGCAACCCTATGATTCCTAATTAATGGTTTACAATATGAGATATCATGTCAACCTAAACACAAATCCCATATAAACCAGTTAGTATAAAATAAGTAACATGAGTCAATGGCTCAATGCGTACAATCTTGTTTGTGAAAAGGCACAAAAACATTCTGCATCAGTAAACCTTCATTCAGTTTTTTACCCAAAAAAATCTACAAATTAAAGGCCAAAGCAGAGAAGAGAAGGTTCCAAACAGAGCATATAGGCAGATGGAGAAGCAACATTCGGTGCTTCAACACATTTCCTAGTAAGCTGGAAGAAGAAAATATTACAAACACCATCTATGTGCCAGTCAAATGTTCAACAATTACTATTGTGGAACACATAAATAGCAAAATTATTCGAAGCTGGTTTGAAAACACCAATGACACACTCACATTTTAAGGTCTTCATACTATGGAGTTATGTATCTGCAAGGTGCATTCATAAATAATCACAGCACTTGGATGGCAACTACACCTGTGATTGCATATTGAATTCACATAATCGGTTATCGTCGGCTATGAGCGATCCAAAGCACTGAATAAACTACTATCAAAGGAGCATCTATGACATAAGGGATATTCTTTTGCAACAACAATGAGAAACTGAAGCAGTACATACCTTCAAAGTAAAAGGGCGAACTGAACTTGCAGAGTGTGAGTTCCAATCCATTCATAAAGCAAACAAATCATGAAAGGAAAATAGACCTCAAAAGACCACTATGAACAGCTTCACTCCAAACTGTGCTTATAAGACAGCTCGACAGCTCCTCAATTAACTTAATTTACCACACACATAGAAATATCAGAACTCAAACTGAACAACTAAACTGAAATGTAATATGTAACATTCAGCTTTACCAAATGAATCATACAATAGAAATCGGAATTATACACACTAATCTAAACTAAACTGAATGTAATATTCAGAATCAAGCTAAACCGAATAATATGCACATAGGTCAGAAAAGTCATCACATAAATAGCAAAAGAATAAATAGCATCAGGTCGCGCGACGGATGACCTTGGCTGCGCAAGAGCGGAGGGGAGATACGGAGAGAGGCCACATAATCGACCAGGGCCCGAGCGCATCGAGGTTCTCCTTCCTCTGGCTCTTCTCCTTCTCTCACTTTCTCTCCCTCTCACGGCGGGGGAGAGGCATGGTGGTGGACAGGTGGTTGGGCATGGAGGCTCCTCATCGGTGCGCCCATCATCGGCAGGTGGTTGGGCATGCAGGCTCCTCCATGGTGCGCCCATCATCGGCGGCTGTTCGTCGATCTCCTCGTCCATCGCTGCCGGCTGCCCCTCTGCGGATACCTTGTCCAAGAAAGAAGGCAGTAGCACACCAGAGACAACAAATTAGATAGTATTTTGGCTTTAAAAGACTCAGCCATTGTTGCTGTAAAGAAGTACACCTTACTCTTTGTTCTAAGTCATTGCTGCATGATGACAATAGACCGTATTCTCACAAGGTAGCAGATACATTATTGCAGACATAATTTTCGCACATTATATATTTCGCAATCATATAGAGTTACAACATATGTTCAAATCTTCAGTTAACAACAATAGATAAAATCAGACTTTTTAAGTTGTTGGATAGCTATTTTTTATGACTGTACAGATTTAAGTGGTTGCCAGTATATTCTGTCCACTGAATAATGCAATGCATGACAGCAAGAAAAAAATAAAGGAGAGTAAAAACTGTAGAGTAAAAATATGGATGCCATCTTGACAGTGGCTATAATTGGTGCTTGAATAGAAGGAAGGCAGAAAGAGAAACCAACCAACTAAAGAGGAGATAGGGATCTCTCACCCTGCGAATCGAGTTCAAGACAGTCGATGGGCAAGAATAGCAAGCTCCAATGATCGGTGCAGGTGTCATTGATAACATCTGATATGTGCTCTGTTGCCCAGTCTTTTTTCTTAGTGCGGATGTAGTGGCGAGTATTGGCAGCCTGTGCTTTGCTAGTGTCCTTTCTTTGTTCACTGAAGTAAATAAATCTCATATCTCTGATCTTGAGCTCCGCTTCTTCTAGCGTGCTTCTCAATGGTGTGCCCGGGAAATTCTTCATGCATAAAAGAGGGTTGCGGCAGGGGGATCCTTTATCCCCCTTGTTATTCATCCTCGCTCTTGAACCTTTGCAAAGGATCTTGTCCAAGGCCACTGAATTTGGCATTCTATCACCTCTGAAAGCCAGAGCTGCCAGAATGAGGGCGAGCTTCTATGCAGATGATGCAGCACTATTTATCAACCCAGAGAAGTGCGAGCTGGAAGCGGTTCAGTTAATTCTCAAGAGATTTGGTGTTATTTCAGGCCTTACAACAAACTTTCAGAAGTGTGTTGCGTATCAGATAAGCTGTGACCAGATTGATATGAATGACGCCCTTGCGGATTTCCAGGGGTTAATTGGCACCCTTCCATGTCGGTACCTTGGGCTACCCTTGAGCTTCAGGAATCTAAGGAGAATCGAGATGATGCCTACTATTGAGAAGATTGCAGGAAAACTGAAACCTTGGAAGGGCAAGCTAATGAACAGAACTGGAAGGCTTGTGCTCATCAATATGATACTAACTTCTACAGCAACATACTTCCTGACCAGCCTTGTCCTTAGCTCATGGGAAATCAAGAAAATAGACAAGCTCAGGAGGGGATTCCTCTGGTCAGGGGACGATGAGGCTCATGGAGGAAAATGTATGGTAAACTGGAAGCGTGTATGTTCTCCAAAATCTGCGGGGGGGCTCGGCATTAAGGATCTCGCCTGTTTTGGAAGAGCCCTCCGGCTGCGCTGGCTCTGGTTCGAATGGGATGACTCAAATAGGCCCTGGAAAGGATCTCCGGTTCCTTGTGATCAGACGGATAGAGCTCTGTTTGCTGCATGCACAATCATCACGATCGGTGACGGAAAAAAGGCGAAGTTCTGGCTTGATAACTGGGTTGATGGCACTTCTCCGGCCCAGCTGGCTCCTTCTCTCTTCAAGCTCTCAAGGAAGAAAACAGTTACAGTCAAAGAAGCTCTGAATAATGGGCTGTGGATGCGGGGCCTTCATCGACTCGCCTCGGAGAGCGAATTGCATCAATTCCTGATGCTTTGGGAGCGGCTCTCACACGTCAGTCTGGCCAATGTTCCTGATAATATCTCGTGGAAGCTCTCGCCCACGGGATGCTACTCTGCTTGTTCTGCTTACCTAGCACAATTCATTGGCCGCATACAACAGCCTGAGCTTGCGACAGTTTGGAAGACTAGGGCCGAGGGCAATGTTCGTTTTCATGTGTGGCTGCTACTTCAGAACCGGAACTGGACGGCGGACAGGTTGCTTGCAAGGGGCTGGTCCGCCGATCCAGTGTGCAAGCTCTGTGATCAAAATCCTGAATCGGCGGCGCACCTACTGTTGCTTTGTCCTTTCGCCCGACAGGTGTGGTGTTCTTTCCAAAGTACGTATCCTGAGTTGGCTAATATTGGTGCATCGGCCACCTCAATCCTGGAATGGTGGAGACGTACTGTCAGATCGGTGCCAATAGCAAATAGAAAAGAGTATTTGACGGCGGCCTGCTATGTGGCCTGGCACTTATGGATGGAGAGAAACCGTCGTACCTTTGAAAACAAGACGGCCACTGCTCATGCAGTGGCCAGATTGATCATGGATGATCTAGGCCTCCTGAAGGAGGCGCGTGAGAGATAATTTTGCTACGAGGCAAGGGTTGCCTTGCCTCTTTTTCTCAGTTTCTTTCTTTCCTTCTCGGTTAATCATCCCAGGTCATCGCTGGCCTTTGTACAGTTTCCCCCTACTTAATGAAATAGCAGAGCTCCTGCTGGTTACGTCAAAAAAAAAAATCAGTCCCTCCACCCTGCCATGTTTTGTTTTAGAAATAACACCAATCATAACAGTGCAGGTGGTGCTGTTCTTGTGCAGAGTTTGTCAAAAGGCTACCACATAAGTACACTATCTGCTAGAAGAGTAAGCTTTTAGCAATGAAGTTCAGCTAGCAGAACCACTGACTGGCACAGTGCACTTGTGAGGTAAAGGCTAATAGAAATGATTTAATTCCACTCAAAAAAAGAAAAAAAAGAAATGATCTAATTGTTTTAGATGAGAAAGTGCATGATTCAATGCTTGATGTGAAGTTAAACATATGGCAGTGTTCTATTTACCTTCGGCCCTTCCTTCTCTATATTTTCTCTTCAAACCCAAGATCGTTGTTGATTATCGATGAACCATGTTAAGAGGAAAAATTGCTCAGAGATGCATCAAGTAGGTAAATAAATTTACCTGAAAGCATGATTCCTATGTATCAACCAAAACTGAACCGTGGGTGTTCATATGAAGCATTAGAGAAGAACACACAGTGTATCAACCAAAACTGAACCGTGGGTGTTCATCCTATTCTATGGAAACAAATTCGAAGGGACGGCGATCTGCAATACCTGTGACGTGCAAGAGGAGACGAGGTTGCCGGCGTCCATGCTTTGTTAAAATTTGCCGTTAAACAATGTCAGCTTGTCCTACCAAATCAATCAGCAACAAATCAGTGTCACACAGTGGCCATTGACGGAGATGCACACAAGAGAGAGACAGAGGAACCTGAGAGCATGGAGAGCGGAGCTTCTCCATGGTGCACCCATCATCGGCGGCTGGTCGTGGATCTCCTCGTCCACCGCTGTCGGCTGTCCCTCCACGACTCGAGCAGGGAGGGCCGGTGGTGATCCCGTGGGGAGGATAGCAGAAATTCAGAAATTTGTTATTCAAGCATAATGTAGAGAGCACAGACGGACACATGCCAGCGATCCAGATACAGAGCACGCACAAGCACATCACCCAAGCAGAGCACGGACGCACACAGCGGAAGGCACACGCGGAGAGCGAGATTTGGTGGAGAGGGGAAGGGATACATACCACAATAACCAGAGCGAGGTTCGTTCAGGTGGTCGGGGCGGCACAGGTCGAGGCGGCGGTCCGCCGGCGCGTAGAGACGGAGGTCCGCCGGCGCGTCAAGGGGGAAACAGGTTGTCAGGGAGGCATAGGTCGAGGCGGAGGTCGTCCGGCACGTAGAGGCGGAGGTCCGCCCGCCGGCGTGTGAATGCGTCGAGGGGAAACAGGGGAGAGGTGGCGTGCGAGGCGTGGGGCGGTGGCGGGCGGCAAACTGCAGAGGCGCGTGTTCGGGCGAGGCGGGCGGCAAACTGCAGAGGCGCGTGTTCGGGCGAGGCGGGCGAGGCGTGCGGGAGGCAGCGGTTCTGGTTTTTTTTTTTTCTGAGAAAGAGGTAGGAGAGGTTAAAGGTGTAATGGCATGGTGGGTAATTAAAGCATAAAACGTGTTTGATATGTTGAAGTGATGTAGATCATCAGATCAGCAGTATTTGATGGATGAGATGATTTGGTTCTCCGCCCTTTCGTGCTTTTATAGGGGTAGTAGATAGATAGATATTTTGAATTATTGATGCTTTATTCGATAAACTTGGTCAAACTTCACAAAGATTGACTTTTAAGGAAATTCTGAGCAGCTTGGCGATTCAGCAAAGCAGCTCGCGTCGATCCTAGTCACTCTTGCTTCTGCTTCATTGGCTGGGTTTCTTGTTCTCTGGTTGCTCATTATGACAATGTTAGGTTTGGCATTTTTCAGTCAAGAGAAGTGCCATTGTACTACCTGAGTTACACAGTATTTGCTCTCCATACTGCTCGATGAGGACCTAAATAAAATTGAGTTAGATAACTTAGAGCAAAGAGCAACAAGTGTTGTGCGGTCTCATGATGTCGTTGGCCAAACCTTTGTTGGTCAACCTAGCATTCGGTCCAAAGAAAAAAAATGATCACACACCAGTATCAACTCGAATATAATTAGGTTCAAGTTTTACCATACTTGGATATAATTAGGCCCAAATCTCACAGGGCAGCCTCAACAGTCAACACCAAAGAAGGCCGTCTCCTATGCATCCAACATCTACTACAAGATCCATTGATGAATAGATTGAAAGTTTTTTCTCGCAAAAAAGAAAAGAAAAGAATATAGGACTTAGATAGCCTCTTAGATAGTAAAGGTAGCCATCATTATTAACTACCAAATGGTAGTTTTCTTTCTTGAGCTCTAATCGCTGTCGCTGGCCTCAAACTCATCCCACCAAGATTCATCAGAATCATTGCTGAAATCGCTTTCGAGGGGCTGAAACTCTTCAGCACAATAACATTCATCAGTATCTTGGTTGGGGTACTCGGAGCATTCCCTGCAATCAAACCGATCATCGTGGTAGTGTGTCAGCTTTACAGTCTTGATCCTGGCGCACTTTGCTCGTAGCTCATCGTCGTTGACGGCGATGTTGTAGCAGTAGCTCACGCAGAGATGCTCAAGGTAAGGACAGCTATCAATGATGTCCAGCAGTTCCTCGTCGGTGATGTCGATGCAGACAAGACTAAGGTGTCGCAGCTGTTTAGTCGAAGCGATTCCAATTGCATCTCCAGTCTTAGAGTGGTTGCCGAATGCATCGATAAGGTACCCCTCGTGGCGCAGGATGAAGGTTTTTAGCTGCAAGCATGCTCCGCCAATGGCTTCGTACACTTCCCAGCTCTCCTCCTATCATCGCAGACCTCCTGGCAGTCAATAAGCACTAGTTCTTCTAGCTGAGGGAATTTGGTTATCACGTCCATGAATCCTTTTCGAGAGATGTTTTTGCATATCATCAGGCCAAGGCTCTTCAGGAAGGGCGACCTGCAAGCAGGGGCAAAATTTGTGTCAACATTTCATTGGAAAACTAAATATACACGGTAACAACTATGTAGTTACGATGCTTGGCATGACAATTGTTCATATATAGACGAGAGGTATTGCAACATGGCTTGACCAAAAGAATTGGTGACAGTGCTACAACCAATATCTGGAATGAGAAAGAAGGTGGATTGCTGGCGCTCCTGGCAAGAAACCAATGCGCCATATTCCCTTTTGGATATGATGTCAATCAGTTATCGACCTGTTAACTGTTGATATTGGTCAGTGGGACGAACATATCAATCCCAATGCATTTATTCCTCCTGATGCAGATGCTATTTTATGCATGCCGCGGCCGAGGCACGGTGGCGAGGATTGCTAGGACCAATTATTCAATTAAGTCAAGTTATAGACTCTTGGTGGAAGATGTGTCTGATGAGAACAGGCCACCAAGCTGTTCTACAATTGATGCATGAGGAGAGTGGTGTGCACAATGGAAACTGAATGTGTTGCCGAAAATCAGAGTATTCTGGTGGCGAGTTCCTAAAGATATACTACCTTGGTTTGCCTCTTTGGCCCGCCGACACATTATGGGCAGCAGTGCATGCCAATTATGTAGCTATGATGAGGAAACAGTGCCTCACACTGTCTTAGAGGGTGACCATGCACAACTTTTATGGGATGCAACAAAAGAGCAGAGAAACTTGAAGATACTGAAGCTGCACCCGAGAACATAGGCCGGAAATGTTCTACTGGTCCAAACAGTCATGTGGATAATTTGGACCAGTCAGTCAGAACAGATTCATTCAAGGAGAGGAAAGTGATCATCACTGCTACTTGATGAGCTCACTTCTCCTCTGGAGTTGACACCGAACCTCAGTCGAGTCCTCCACCTACAGCTGAGATGTTGATGTGCTCTGGATGTTGCAAACAAGTTGGCAGGTTCGGGGCTGTGATCAGAGATGAACATGGTGTCATACTACAGCCTACAGCTAGGTGTTGTTTCTTCAGTTAGCAGGTTAACCTTTCAGTTAATCAATGGTTGAGATCTACAGCCTACACTGCAGTTTACTGTTACCAGTCACTGTTTTTCTTACAGTTGCCGGCTGTCTATATAAGCCCAACCCATGAGTTGTAACGATTACTTTGCAAATTCTGAGATCATTCTCAAACACTTAATAATACATCACATACCAAAGCAAAAAAAAAAAAAATCAAACATGAAATTTAGACGAAACTACTAGACAGAATTTGAACGAGTTCGATATACATGCAAACTAGACAAAATTTAAACAAGTTTGATACATTACATTCATACTTAACCGAAATTACCTAAACTAAACTAAGTCCTAGAGCACAAACCGGATTTAGAATAAATTAACAGCAAGAATATACATCCAGGGCACCTCATCAATACCAAGTTGTGTATATGTTTGGTTTAGGATATACTAGCACATATGCCCGTGCGTTGCAACGGGAGATAAAAAAAATAGCACACACCTCTAGTGTGATAAGCTTGCTTAAGGTCCTCCACAGATCCACATACTCTATTTTGACATGTCGAACAATGGATCGATTGAGGGTAGGGTTTTTTAGGATGACCATGCATAGCTACGGATCATTGTATGGACCATGGATCGTAGTGGTGAAAAAGTTGTACCTATGCTTTCTAGCAACGCCTCATGTTTTTGGCACTCCCCTCGGTTGGATGGCCCTATGACTAATGGAAATTAACTTATTTTCATTTTGTAAAATAAAGGAAGATTCAACTTCATTCTTTCTCCACAAACCCTTGTATATGATGTGGTGGTCCTGGTTATATGTGTACATGAAATTATGAACCAAAGGCAAAAAGAAGCATATGAGCAAGGCACCTAAACTGACTTTAATTTGTAGTATAATATAAACCAATTAAGTATAAGCTTGCTTTTCTCTTATTAAGAAATCCGATTATCTGGACTCCGGGAGTACTATTACGTTCCTTGCTAGAAATAAGGCCACCGTTCGCGTTTGCTTTTCCATTGGCCGTTGGAACTTGCATGCATGTATTGATTGGTCGTCCGCACCCAGGCTCCTTCCTTTTTCTTCCTCTTGCTATTTTATTTTATTATTGGCACGTGAGGCACCCAGGATATTTTCTTTGGTACTTACTCGCACAAATGCCTGTGCGTTGCAACGGGAAAAAAAATTATGTGTGTCCATCAAAAAGTGTATGACAGCGGCACAACAACATCCATACGATGCAACCCGGCAACGGCAAAAAAGAGTATGGCAAGGTTACGAAGCATTAAACAACAGCGGTGGTAAGGAACACTTTTTTTTTTCCATAATCCTGAAACAATCAAGGCAGATCATTGGAGAGAAACTTTTGTTACGTGCAACAACTTTCTATTCCTTCCTAGGCCATAGGGCAAGGCATCAATTAAGGCAGCTACCTCTCACGCCATGCACGGCCGGGGCTCGCAACGGGGAGTTAGTTTCCTGATTAATTGCCAGCTTATTCAGCGGACGTGTATGTCTCATCCTGAAACAATCAAGGCAGATCATTGGAGAGAAACTTTTGTTACGTGCAACAACTTTCTATTCCTTCCTAGGCCATAGGGCAGGGCATCAATTAAGGCAGCTACCTCTCACGCCATGCACGGCCGGGGCTCGCAACGGGGAGTTAGTTTCCTGATTAATTGCCAGCTTATTCAGCGGACGTGTATGTCTCATCCTTCCTCCTTCCTCCTTCCTCATTCATTGAGTTAATTCCTCCATCCTTCCGCGCATCCGTGCATGTCGACATGTTTTGTGGAGTTAATTTGTTCTCGAGGCTTGCTGATAAGCAACTTGTAAACCTATATAAATAGGTGAAATTTTGTTTGAAAAATCGAGGTGGGACTATTTGACAGGAAAGCCTGTTTTGTAACAAAGCGTACGTATCTCAGTTGGGCCTCTGTATCAGACGGCAGGTCGTGGGTTCAAACACCACGATCACCTGTTTTTCGCTGGTTGCTTTTTCCGGACGGGCAAGAAAACATAAGCCAACGTAGCAGGCCCAGCTCGGCCCATTGAAGTGCAAATATTTTATTTTGCTGTTCGCTTGGCCCAGGACAGATGACATACGAACTCACCACGTGGATTGACACGCGAACCGAGACGGGCTGCTGGGGACGAACGTAGGATCGAGGAAACGAATCGTCTTTTTTTTACACGACGTGGTTCCCCGAATTAGTACCACCTCACGTATATGTTTTAAATTCAAACTGAAGGCGTAAACTCACGGGAAGAAGCGTATTGTGACGGTGAACCCACGGAGTCAATCCGTGCTTTATTATTACTAGCACAAGTGCCCGTGCGTTGCAACGGAGATA